>CM052541.1:17507472-17564112 GCA_028533065.1 Trachops cirrhosus | reverse complement strand
CGGGACCTTACTATTCTTACTGGGGAAAGAAAATGACTGCGTATGCCCTTCGCATACTTACTTGGAGATCATTACATATTAAACTGTCTTTAAGATTTTGGTTCTTCAGGCCAATCATACCACTCCTTTTCCTCAGAGGTCTGATTTTCCAAGCTTAATCATCCTGTGGTAGTCCTCTGAGCTGTCCAAGTTTTCCACATCCTTCTTTAGATGAAGTTCCAGTATGGCTCATTGGGGCCTAATGGGAGTTTGGAGGGCTCAATTATGTTTTTTTTCTAAGCTAATTAAGTGCAGAATAAGCACTCTGGCAGAAACATTGATACAATTTAATTTTACAATGAATTTTTATGGAAACTTGTTGAGCTCCTGACTGTACCCAAATATTGGTCCTCAAGTCATTTACTGAGAGATGGCTCAATACACAAATAAAATGGAAATTTGTCTAAAGAAGGATGAGTACGACACTTTGGAATGACGAACTTATACGGACCTTTTTATCAAGAGAAAACCTGAATGATGGGACCCAAAGGGAGGTCTGAAAGGTAATTATCATTTCCTCTGTAAGGTTAACTTCAAACTGTGTGAGTATCAACTTATCCATGAAGACTTTCCTGAACCCATACCCTCTTCTTGGGTTCTCATCCCTCAGATTTTCTCTTTGCCATGGTATTTATCACGCTGCCTTAGACTAGTTTGTATTTGCCTTTCTCCTCCTTTCAACTGTCCTTCACAATGCCATCATAGTTAAATAATTAAACACAGAATGTATTACAGTTTACCTCAAAACAAGAACTTTCACATTTGCATAACTTTGCATGTTTTTGCATTCCAGATTTTAATTCAAAGCATAGCTCAAACATCACTTCTCTATGGCCTTTCTCGATGCCCCACTTTCCATCCCCAAAACAGATTACTTTCTCCCTTAACTGTGTTCCTATAACAATTTATACATATTAATAATTTATCAATTATTTGGCTTCAATTTAATTACTTGTGCATCTCTCTTTTCTTTTCAACACTGTGTAATCTTCAGGGCCAACTCCATATCTTCTTTCTGAATCCATGATCTGGCACATAAACTTTTAAGAAATTGAATTTTGAATATTATATCTCCATGACTACACTTATGCCTTTTGAGGGTGGAATACCAAATGCGATTCCCCACAGCATGCTGCAAATATCTATTGAATGTGTGGTTAAGCAATAAAACAATGACACAGACATTCATCCATGAGACGGAATAAGCCGACACAATCACAGATGTCCTCAAGCTTACCGGTCCGTGGCACGTGAGGATGCCGTCTTCCATCTTCTCACACTGGGGGTCACACTCCACACAGATGGAGCCGTTCGCAAACTCCCGAAATTCGCTGTGGAAACATCAGCTGCATGAGGTGGTGTAAGCAAACAAGCTGTCAACTTAACAAATGAAGTAACATCTGCTAAGAGTCCTATTGGCAGAGTAAACTCTCGAGTTTGTTTCTCTCTGTGCCAGGAGCATCGGAATCATTTCTCCGAACATTAAGGAATGGAAGTTCTGCATTAGAGGAAAAGATAAACTGCAGCCAGATGGCTCTCCTTGCCCTCCACTGGGTTCAACCATAGACTCGTTCAGGAAACCTCTCCCTCGTGAGAGAGATTACAGACATCTCAAAAAAAAAAAAGTATGACTCTTCTGATGACAGAGCAGAATTGGTTTTAACTTCTTAAGTAAGGCTGTCACCGCTGGTCTCTCTATCAAATTTTACTCTTAGTGGGAGCTCTGCTTCTTAAACTCTGAAAGAACCATTGTCTTTTTCTCGTTGCTAAGTTACATGAATGTTCCCCATCCTTGTCCTTCAAATCCCAAGACTCTTTAATTTATTTTTGGTGGAACTTCAAAAACTGCTTTGATTTCTTTTCTTCTTTTAAAATGCATGCCTTAGAGAATTAGAGAAAATATCTTTTTTATGGCAGGTTTTATTTTCTTAGACTATTGATCTAATATCACAACATCTTTTCCAGTTTAAATTCTTTTTGAAGTAATTCTATATGATGTAAAATAAAAAATGGTTTAATAGTAACATTCTAAAACTTTCTAATTAAGAAATCTGGGATGATGGTCATCCCTTCGCACAACCTTATACACTATGGCTATTTATAATCTATATCTACTCTAAAATTTTCATTTTAATGATTGAGTATCAGTCACGTACAATATGTTTAAGCCACTGTATTCCTACCAATGTATGAATGAATGAAGCACTGAGTCAAGATGATTTAGAATATCAGTTATGAGTGATTAACAAAATGTCTACATAGTTATGGCTCCTGTATTGCTTTGTGCCTTTGTATTGTGATGTACCATTCCAAACTAATAGAATTGCAAATATGATAATTTTAAATTAATTAGGTGATAAATTCAAATTTATTTTTCTCTTGAGTGAAATATTTACTTTTTTATAGTGAAATATCTCGTTTTGTCACTGTAGAGCCTTAATAAATAAGAGAAGTCCAAAAGATGGGCTCTATTTTCTGTTGTTGAGATTAAGACTACATCTACTCCAAGGTGAAATAATTAAATTTGGTTTCTCAAATGAACAGGACACATCAATAGTTATGTATGAATGCAAATATTTACATGGATTTCACATTTTTAAGTGAGGTGTGAGTCTGTTATGGATTAAACATCTTATGAATTTTCCTAAGTCTAAAATCTCAATTGTATTAAAACTGATTTTCTTTAGCATGTTTCATCAATGTGAGTGATATAAAATACTCAACTAGGAAATCTTTGAAATATAAAGGGAAAAATGACCTAGTATTTGGGCTGGGGAGCAGCTAAATTGTAAAGAGAATCAGAAATGTTGTCTGTTTAATGAAATTACATAACAGTTACAGCAATATCTGTGTCATCAGTGAATTACTCCCTCTGTCTACAGCTGTCTAGGGTGACAAAGGGTCATGGTACTAAATAAAGGCCATAATTTTTATAACACTAAAATATAGGTCATGTTTATCTTTCTTTTCTCCTAAATCTCCTTTCCCACACACGGAGTTGAGGTAAAGGAAATATGTCACTAAAAAACTCATAGGGACAAGCTAGCAGCCTTTTCTTCTCTAGACTGATTTCCATTTGCAGGGCTTCTGGCTCTGTTATTCTCTGCCCCCAGAACAGGTTCTCCTTGCAGTTTCTCTAACTTCTCGTTATTATTACTGTCTCCATCACGGCTCTCGTTCTTCCAGCTCCTCTAGTGGTTCTACTAGGACTTTCCCAGTGATCCCCTTTCACTTGAATCTGACCTAACAAATCACAGTCTACTGAGCATGAGCTTTGCGTAGAGAGTTTTTTATTACTTGTGTTTGCTGCTATACATTTTTCAGTGTGCTGTATGCCTGCTATCCTAGCCAGTTTTACCATCACTAGCAAATACTTTGAAATCAAGTCTTCCCTAATTTCAATCACAGCATCCACACTAATATTTCTAGGACTTAAAACCCTTAACTTCTCTTAGCTTCAGTTTTTTAAGTATCTTTTGTAAAGGAGAAAAATAGCATTTCAAGGAAAGGTTTTGATTATTAATTGTGAAAATGCTTACAAAGAGCTTAGACTGGCACTTGTTTTGATTTTTTTGTTTTATTCTAAAAGTTTCAGAAGTGTTTAATCACCGTGCCAGATAAGAAAATTTTAAAGATCCCATTGCAATTAGCTTTCTCTTTCATTTTGATTGCTTGTGCATTGTAGTTAAGAGTTGGCAAAATCCAGAGACTCAAATTATTTGAATTTGAGTATTAATAGCCAGAAGTTGACTCATTTTCTTCTAACCTTTTAAAAAGCTCTCTATTTAGGATTGCTTCTCATGTGATAATCAAACTCTTTTATACATATATGGATAAGATTTTGGTAAATGTCATACTATATTTGTGCTTAATTTTAGTAGTTTTTCAGGTGATGGTTCTACCTTAAAATTTAGTCAGCCCACATTAACAGACACAAAAATAATAATAATTTTAATAGTAAGAATTTTAAGAAAATTTGTTATCTATTTTCTCATTTCATAATCACAACTATTTTACGAAGTTGACAGCATTACTACGCTTATTTTCATATAAGAAAACCGACTTAACAATAATTAGCTTATTTGTCTAGGTTTGGGCATTTCAACTGGAAGTGATGAAGTTAGGCTTTGAATTCAGTTTTCCTCAAAGGCTGTCTTAACCATCAGGCAACATTAGAAGAAATTATCCAATACTACAGGACTGGAGATGGGGTAATCTATCATGTTTGGGCCGACAAGATTCACATCATATTCTTACAAGATAATACCATTTATTATCTTTTAAATTAACTCTGTGAGTATGGTTTTCTAGGGTCCCATTACTACTGCAAAATACATGAAAAGCATTACCTTTCCTGAATACATTTGATTTAATGACATGGTAAATGTCAAATTTTTAGAAAACAGTCTGGTAATTATTGTTGTTTATTTAGGAAACAGTATTTTTCCTTTGCTTAGTTTTCACTGTTTTGCCAGTTGAGATAGAGGATGGTGTATACATCCACATATTTATCAATTTTATATTTCTGATAAGTTTAAAACTAAAATATTAAAGAAAAGCAAGGACATCTGGAAAGGAAAAAATTGAATACGATGCCTTGTGCTACAGTGTTGGCTTGGTTCTTCTGCAAGGGGTTTGACTCCGGGCAATACTGATTCTACCAGTTCTCACTGAGAGGCATCGCACATACACATTTAATTCACTTTTAGCGTGACCTTCACTTCACTGAATTAAAGTCTATTAGTTTCATTATGGTGGCATGGATTGCCACACACATATAAGCATATTTGACCAGAGGTATTTTATGTACAGAAAATATCACACTTTTCTAATTATAAACAAGCATGACCACATTTCAATGAGACAAACCACACACAATTTGTTACTCATTATCAAATCTATGAGCTGATTGTACCTCACCAAATTATAAGCTGAAATTTTCCTGGAAAACTATCAAATTATTATTTAAAGATTTTGTACTTTTTTTAAAAAAAATAATCTTTTCCCCCAAAATTCCTTGGACAGGATTAATTGTGGTCATCCTTCAAAGAAGAGACATATCAATATCCTTATGATTCAGATATTTCTATCTTTCTGCTGTAAAATGCAAAAGTATAATGTTACCTGGGATCATGAAAACAGGTGTTAAAATGAGACAATTCATGGGGCAGAAGAAATTAAATAAAGAAATTCAAAACGACACCTTTATAAAACTGTTGAAAGTACTTTCTGTGAGCAATATTAGAAAAATTTGACGCAGGCACAGTACGAAAAATGTATTATCACACTAATGAAGGGCAACTACGATGCGTGAAATGGCATGTGATGATAAAAGGATTTTATGAGTATATAAAATGGCAGGCAGCAAGGTATATACTAGGTTTTATTGTAGTATTAGAAGAAATTTAAGACGCTTGACTTAAAATATTGCTTAGGTTATCTTTAGAAAGTGGCAGAACACTTAGGAAAACCTGTTCAAGTAGAAACTGCGAGGGTAGTTTTTCTATAGGACTAAGCGGTTGTCAGAGACATAGAAATGCACGCCATCCCTAATACCAAATCAAATAGACATGCAAGCTAAACTGAAAACAAAAGTTATATGTAATTGTAGATGACTATTG
This sequence comes from Trachops cirrhosus, assembly GCA_028533065.1. NCBI lineage: Eukaryota > Metazoa > Chordata > Mammalia > Chiroptera > Phyllostomidae > Trachops > Trachops cirrhosus. The sequence continues at coordinate 17,558,452 of CM052541.1, read as the reverse complement.
ATAGATAGTATGAGAAAAAAAGATTATTGGGACATATAAAAGGAAAGATCACTTATAACAATCCTTTTTATAAGAATAAAAATGTATTTTTCAATTTTGCTTAAGAGAAATTTCAATATTTTGTTAAGAATTATCTATTTTGTTACATGTTTTTTAAATGTAAATAAACTATATATACATATATATATTTGGACTTGCTATTTCAAATAATATAATTTTCCCTTTAATTAAATTTTCCCTTTAATTAATTTTCTATAAGTTTGTCTCCTTTATGCAACAAAAGCGCTCCTGAAAAATCTTGGCCAGGACAGTGATACTGAAATTTTACAATTTTCTTGTCATTTTAAAATCTGAACCGAACAGCACCTCAAAGGTCAGGGGGACAGGCGACATGCAGGAGGCCTTACCCGTCATAGAGATTACAAGACTCTATGCAGCTCCTGCCCCTGCTGAAGCGGCGGCAGGACAGGCACTGGTCGGGCCCCGGTCCCCAACAGCCATCGCTTGAACACAGATGGTTGCACACCATTCCTTCAGCAGCTGAAAAACACACCGGAATCAAGAGCAAATAAACAGAAGCTTGTGTCAACACTTACAAGTTTAATATACACCTTCCTAAGGAAAGCCAACTCTGTAGGAGTTTGATTGAAAGAGGTCTACAGCAGAAAGCTTCCGTTGCCTGTCTGGTCGCCGCGACTCACGGTATCTGCAGCTTCTTCATATTGCGGCGCTCAGTCACTGTGCTTGTACAGCAACAGCGCGCTTTTACTAAAACGGAACAAATGTCAATTGTCTATGTCTAAACTCTACGGGGGACATGTGAAACAAATTAACCCTCCCATTAAGGAGAGGACAAACCACACCTCTCTGAAGCCCACCCTTTGTTCCACCATGACACCAAACTTGTGGCTTCAATTCCATACAACAGCTTCATGGAGGAAGAGAAGGAAGGATACTGGTTATAAAACAAAAATAGGATTAAAAGAGGAAATGGATAAAAAAGCAAATATATGGAAAAACAAGAAGGGGAGGAAGAAATAGAAATAAAATACTGTACAAGTTTACTGGTGTCTGCTGTACTCTGACAAGGCATTCTGATTTGCATTTCCCAAAATGATTAAAGATATTGATGATTTTTTTTAAAGATTTTATTTATTTATCTTCAGAGGGGAAGGGAAGGAGAGAGGGAGAGAAATATCAATGTATGGTTGCTTCCTGTGCATTCCCTGCTGGGAACTGGCCTGCAACCCAGGCATGTGCCCTGACTGGGAATCGAACCGCGATCTCTTGGTTCACAGGCCCGCGCTTAATCCACTAAGCTACACCAGCCAGGGCAAGATATTGATGATTTTTTGATGATGAACTCCTTTAACTTAACTTTAATGTGATTATTTGATATCCATATACCTGATTTGGTGAAGTATCACCAAATCTTATGTCAATTTTATATTGGATTGATTGTTTTTTTAGTATGGAGTATTGAGAGCTCTTTCTATATTCTGTAAATATTTTCTCCCAGTCTTAGCTTTTGTCTTTTCCTAGCTTGAACACAGCTTTTTAATAAGAACTTTTAATTTTGGTTAAGTTCAATTCATCATTTTATTTTTTATGAATCATGCTTTGGGTATCATACCTAAGAAATCTTTGTCTAACCCAAAGTAACATAGTTTTTCTCTGATGTTTTCTTTTAGAAGTTTTAGGAGTGTGGGTGTTACCTTTGGGTGCATGACCCATTTTGAGCTAGTTAGTGTGTATGGTATTGTATCAGTCAGGGTTCTCCAGAGAAACAGAACCTGATTTTAAAATACCAAATTAGATTTGTAATAAACCCCACTTGGCTATACTTTATAATCAATTTTACATATTGCTGAATGCTATGTGCTACCTTGAAAGATATAATAGCTCATGATTTTAATTTTTCTGTGGCATGGGGTACTCTTTGCTCATGTTTGGGTCCTAATATTCAAACCTCTCATGCAAAGTAGAAATGTTCCTTCATTTTACAGATGGCCAGAGACTCAGAGAGGCTGAGTTGCTAAAGGCCACAAGTGTCAGAGTAGGGGTTTAAGCCCCATTCTGCCTCCTCTCTTTATGAACCAATAGGGATGAAAGTCCCAGCTCCCTGTTCCACCTGACACCACCTGGTGAAGGTGGGAAGCTGGGAAACCTACACTTCTCACTCATTTGCTTGCATGGGTGAAGCTGTGGTCACAGTTTTTTTTCCCCTGTGGTGTTGGCTGGGGTAGAACAGCTATTGTCTAACAGGTTTTTGTCTTGCTAGTTTGCACCTTTAGAGGCCTTCTGTTCAGAAGAGAAAACAAGCTTTTGTTGGGGGCTTTTTTGGTCTGCACACATTGGTGTTTCTGAGTTGCCAATGTCTACCCCTTCACATCTGGGATACATAAGACAAAAATAAAACCTAACTCACACCTGTGTGTTTCTGGGATGCCAAATCTATCTTTTTTTCCTCTCCACCTTCCAAAATTTTATTCTATTCTTTATATGTAATGTTTGGGGGTTTTAGTCGTACTTAGCAAAAGGACTAGATAAAAGTGTATCCTCTGCATCTTCCCAGAAGCAGAAATCTAGTTTACATCTTCAAGTCACTGTGGTCTATTTTCAAGACACACTTTACCACTTCTGGCATACTCTAAAGATCTGAAAGTAGGTTGATCTATTTATTTCACCAATTCATATTAATTTTTTTAGTTTGAAAACCTCTCACTCTTGTCACTTCTCCCTCCCCAATCCAAGGGTGACAGAACTCTACAGTACAAGGAAGGGAGGAAACCTGGAATTTATTTATAAAAAATTGTGTATTTATTCTTATATGATTAAACTTCCATCACCTTCAAAGGCTCTCCTTTTGATGAAATACACCTATTGAGATGTCTTTCCAATTGCTCAAAACAGTTTTTGAACTTTTCAATTTTGATGTCTTTTAGTGTGTCTGCTTTTTGTTTCACCTCTTCCCTATGGGCAAAACAATTCTCTTTGTGTACTGCTATCATCAGGGGAAACAAAAAAAAAGTCGCTGGGGGTGAGATTGGGTGAATAGGGAGGGCAGGGTACAGGGATCATGCTGGTTTTGGTCAAAAACTGCTAAACATGCAGCGCAGTGTGGGCAGGTGCATTCGTGAATCACCTATCATGAACTGGGCAAAATGCATTGTAACTGTCTTTGAAAAAACTCACTGAAGCTGCACCCAACCTCTCACAACAATGCCAGCTGGTACACTGATACAGATGCATTCCTAGAACACTGCCCTAGTAGGGGAAACCCATACCAGAAGGGGTCTGCCACAAGAAGATAATTCCTCTTTTGGGGGTCCCCCTTGCATGCAGAGGGGTGAAATCTCTGTGCTTTGATTTTGTGATGTATCCTTTGACATTAGTTGGAGAGAAGGGTTTTAGCTTTACCCAAGCTGCCTTCATTTATGTTGCCTACTGCCTGCCTTGGTCTGTATTCAGATGCTCAATTACAGAGCAATTTTGTATTAGGGAAACTGTATCTATTGGAGAAAAGCAATAATAAACATAAAACTATAATAATTACTTTCTTTTCATTCATTCCAAACCACTAGATGATGATATGGGAGGCTGGTTGATCATTTTCTCCAAAGTGAAACCAAGGAAAGTGTCTTCACACAGCACAGAACAAAAGGCCAAGGATGCTACCTCTTTGAAATTCTTAAGAGAAAAGAAGTTTTTGATCAACACCAAGAATTCAACAGCCCTCGGACCTCCTCCCTACATGGGAAGGAGTAGGAGGCCTATTCAATAGCTTACAGTACACAAGGCCACTATGAACCTCTCTAAAGAGACTTTACCAATGTAGTTATTAGGCAACCTTTAACTTTCTCTGTTTTCTCTGGCATCTGTGAAATTGATTTTTCTTTATCTCATCTGAATAGGCCTGGTCTGCTAAAAATTTATTGATGAAAGGAAACTCGACTTGGGGTGGTGAACACACAATACAGTATGCAGATGATGCATTATAGAATTGCATACCTGAAACCTATATCATTTTTAAAATCTTCACCCAAGAATATGTTTATTAATTTTAGAGAAAGAGGAAGGGAGAGAGAGAGAGGAAAAGATCAAAGTGAGAGAAATATTGATTGGTTGCCTCCAAAATGTGCCTGACCAGGGCACATTGCAATCCAGGGCACGTTGCAATCCAGGGCACGTTGCAAGGCACATAGTCCTTGCAACCCAGGTATGTGCTCTCACTGGGATTTGAACCCACAACCTTTAGTTGTATGGGACAGCACTCCAGCCAAATAAGCCACTTGGCCTGGGTTGAAACCTATATAATTTTATTCACTAATGTCACCCCAATAAGTTCCATAAAAATAAAACAATAACAAAAATATTAGAGAGATAATACTGTTTGGTATTTTGACCTTTATAGATAATATTGAAGTTACTTTCATTAAAAGAAAGGCAAGTGTAACTAATGGATCTTGTTACTATGCTGCATATGTAAAAACCTTGAAGCATGTGCAATTGTGGTCAACATTTATTTTTTTCTAGCTTTATTGAGATAAAATCACATATAATATTGTGTAAGTTTAAGGTGTGCAATATGATGTAATATAAGTATATATTGCAAAATATTTGCTACACTAAATTTAGCTAATACATGTTTTATCTCAGTTACCCATGTTGTTATTGTTATGTTGAGAACACTGAACCTGCATTCTCATAGCAACATTTGAGTTTGCAATGCAATATTGTCCACTATAGGCACCACATTGTACCTCAGAACCCGGAACTTATTCATCCTATAATGGAAAGTGTATACCCTTTGACCTACATCTCCTCATTCCCACCCTTCCCCCACTCAGGCCCTGGCAATCACTACTTTACACTCTTTTTCTACAGAATATATAACACAGAAGTGAGATAATACACTATATAACTTTCTCTGTTTGACTTAATTAACTTAGCATGATGCCCTGAAGATCCATCCATGTTATCACAAAGGTAGGGTTTCCTTCTTTTTACAACTGAATAATATTTCATCCTATCTATCTACCTAATCACATCTTTACCCATTCACCTGTTCATGGACACTTATTTTGCTTCCCTATTATAGCTATTGTGAATAATGCTGCAATGAACATGGGAATACAGGTATTTTTGAGATCCTGACTTGATTTCCTCTTGCTACATCACTAGAAGTGGAATTGCTTTGTCATATAGTAGTTTTTTGTTTTTAATTTTTGAGGACCCTTCATATTGTTTGCCATAGGAGACATCCCAAATTAGAACCCTTTTCCCCACATCCTCACCAGCACTTCTTATCTCTTCTCTTTTGAAAACAGCCATTCTAACAGGTGTGAGCTGATATCTCATTGTGGTTTCAATTTTATTTTCCCTGGAGATTGGTGATGTTGAGTACCTTTTCATGCAGGTGTTGGCCATTTGTATGTCTCCTCTGGAGAAATATCTATTCAAGTCCTCTGACCATTTTAATCATATTTTTTTTGTAATTGAGTTGTATGAGTTCTTTATATCCTTTGAATATTAACATCTTTTCAGACATAATTGGCAATGATTGGATTGGCCAAAAAAGTCCATGTTTATTTACATAACATAAAGACACATTTTTCATTTTCAACAATCACTTTATTTATTTGGATATTTTGACTATGTTGGCTATCTTCTGTGTGGTATAACATTGATTGTTCTCAATTAACATCTTGATTTGATCACTATCAACTTCAACTGGTCTACCCAACCATGCAGCATTGTCCAATGAGAAATCTCCAGCACGAAATTTAGCAAATCACTTCTGACAATTGGATCAGACACAGCACCTTCTCCATACACTGCACAAATCTTTTTTTGTGTTTCAGTTGCATTTTTACCTTTTTTGAAATAACAAAGCATAAATGCCAAAAATGTTGCATATTTTCTTCCATCTTCAATATTAAAATGGCTATACAAAAATTCACCAATTTTGCTGTTTTTTTTTTCATGTACGGTGATATGACAGCTGTCACAATACAATCCAACAAAATGGTTTCAAAAGAAGGTGAAGACAACTAAGCGCTACTAGAACAGCTTATGGAAAGAAAACAAAGGAACTTTTTGGCCAACCCAATACTTTCTCCCATGCTGTAGATTGCCTATTTGTTTTGCTTTGAAAAATTTTTCAGTTTGATTTAGTTCCACTTGTTTATTTCCGCTTGTTGCTTCTGCTTTTGGTATTATAGTCATAAAATCATTGCTAAGGCTAATATTAAGAGGCTTATCTCCTATGTTTTATTTTAGGAGTACTAGATTTTTTTTTGTTTTATGTTTAAATCCTTAATCCATTTTGAGTTAATTCTTTAGACTGGTGTAAGATATGGATCTAATTTCATTCTTATGTATGAGAATGTCTACTTTAGCAAGCATAATTTTTGAAGAGACCTTCCTTTCCCCTTTCTTTGTCTCCCTTACCAAACATTATTTAACCATTTATGTGCAGGATTGTTTCTAGGCTCTTGATTCTGCTCCATTCGTCTATGTTTCTGTTTTTATTCCAATACCATATTGTTTTGATTACCATAGCCTTATAATATAGTTTGCAATCAGGAATTGTGTCTTCAGCTTTTTTTTTCTCAAGATTACCTTGGTTTTTCAGGGTCTTTTATGGTTCCATGTGAATTTCAGTAATGTTTTCAGCAATGTTTTTTCTTTTTATTTCTGTGAAAAATGTCATTGGGCTTTTGATAGGAATTCTATTTGAATCTATAGATGTTTTAGGGTATTGTAAATGTTTCAACAATATTTTTTCTTCTAGTCCATGGCCATAGGATATCTTTCCATTCATTTGTGTCTTCAATTTCATCAGCATCTACTAGTTTTATCTCCTTTCTTCTAATATCTTTGGTTTTAGCTAGCTCTTATTTTTCTAGTCCCTTGAGGTATAAAGTTAGGTTATTTGAGAGCTTTCTTTTCAATATAGGCATTTACATTAAACTTCCATCTTAGCCCTGCATTTGCTGCATCACATGAGTTTTGGTATACCATGTTTCAATTTCCATGTTTTAAGGCATTCATTGACCTCTCTTTACATTCCATCTTTGACCCAGTGCTTGTTTAGTAGTTGCTAAATTCTATGCATTTGTGAATTTTTCAGGATTCCTCCTGTTACTGATTTCTAGTTTTATGTCATTGTGGTTAGAAAGGATAGCTAGTATAACTTCAATCTTTTTAAAATTGCAAAGAATTGTTTTTTGACCTAACCTATGATCCATCCTGGAGAATATTTCATGTGTGCTTGGAAGAATGTATACTGTTACATGGAATGTCCTCTATATGTCTGTTAGGGACATTGGTCTAAAGTATAGTTCAAGTCCAATGTTTCCTTATTGAGTTTCTGTCTGGATGTTCTATCCATTTTTGAAAGTGGACTATTAAAGTCCCCTACTATTATTATTTTGTTGTCCATTATTCTCTCTGGATCTGCTTAGGTGTTCTATTGTTGGTCACTCACCTACTTACAATTGTTGTATCCTCTTGATGAATTAATTCCTTTTTATTTATAATGACCTTGGTTGTTGCCTGTCACATTTTCTACTTAAAGTTTACTTTGTCTGATATTAGTGATACGATGCCTGATTTCTTTTTGGTTTCCTATTACAACTCTCTTTTTTGTCTAAAACAATTTGAGTTGGGACCTGGGGAGGCGATTCTGATAGAGGAGTACATGAAAGGCAACAGTGACAACAGTGACAGCAGTGACAAAGTATCGGAAAGCCTGGAATATTCTTACAACACTGAGCACATATAAACTGTCTCTCAGAAAGCACATTAACTTAAAAAAAGCTAAATAATTTCATACATGTGTTGTTGAAACTATAAAGTATTGGGTTGGCCAAAAAGTCCATATGGTTTTTTTCCATAAAATAAAAGACACATTTTTCATTTTCACCAATAAGTTTATTGATGGGGATATTTTGAGTATGTTGGCTATCTCCTGCTATTGGCTTCTAGTGGGTAGAGGCCAGGGGTTCTGCTAAACATCTTCCAATGCATAAGACAGCCCCACAGCAAAGAATTTTTTGGCCAAAATGTCAATAGTACCAAGAAACATCACAAACCACTTTTGACACATTCGATCAGTCACAGCACCTTCTCTATATACTGCACAAATATTTTTTTGTGTGTGTTTCAGTTGAATTTTTACCTTTCTTGAAATAATGAAGAATAATGTGCCAAAAATGTGTATTTTCCTCCATCTTCAATATTAAAATGGCTGCAAAAATTTCACCAATTTTGATAAGTATTTTTAATGTACACTGATATGGCAGCTGTGACAATATGATCTAACATATTGTTTCAAATGAATGGTTTCATTTGAATTGTTTCAAATGTCTTAGATGTTAAAGACAACTAAGCGTGAATAAAGTCACTGCCCAGCAAAATACAGAATGGACTTTTTGGCCAACCCAATAAATAAAAATCAATAGTACAATTATTTTGTACTATAATTAGTCAAACAATGTATAAATGAACATTGACTATCCCCTTTGTTTTCTTGAGTTGTTATATTAGCAAAAGGAAAAACAGATCACTACTTATATAATGTTTTTTCAAGTTCATTCTTTATCTTTGTCTCCCCAAACTGTTAATAAATATATGATTTTAAGTTACCCAACTGTGAATTTTCCTACCATAGATCTTTTTAAGAGAACAAACCCTTACAAGGAGTGAGTTAAAAGAACAATGTGTTTTTAAGATATATTTTTGACTACAGACTAGTAGGGAGAATATGGGGGATGATATATAGAGTATGGTGGAGTTTCTAAAAGGATCTTCCATGGACACCAGCCTCAGAATGATCTGGAGTGTATTAAAATTGCAGAATCCTGGGTCCTGTCTGCATTAGTTGTCACTGTTTTTACTCTCTGTGCTAGTTTTCTAGCCTGATGGAACAAGATGCTACAAAATAGATTGCTTATAGTAACAGAGATTTTTTCTCTTACAGTTCTGGATTTCAAAATCAAGGTGTTGGCTGGCTGGGTCCTTCTTGAGAGCTGAGAGTGAGAATCTGTCTAAGGCTCTCTCCTGGCTTCTGGTGGTGGGGGAAACCCTTGCCGTTCGTGGCGTAGAGCTGCATAACTTCATTCACTGCCATCACCCGGAGTCTATCCTCTGTGTGTGTCCTTACACAGCGCTCTGCTCTGTGTGTGTCTGTTTCTGCGTTTCTTCTTTTCTTCTCATAAGGACACAAGTTATACTGGATTAAAAGCCTATTCTAATTCAGTATAAACTCATGTGCATTTTAATTACATGATATCTACAATTCCTTGTAGATACGAGGAACCTATAAGCTGTATAAACTCACATTCATGGGTGCCAGGAGTTAGGACTTCAAAAAGATATTTTTTTCAGGGGAGAGGGGAGTGACACAGTACAAACCACAATACTATGGAAACAACAATGACTGGAAATTGGAGCCCAGACTTAAAAGGTTTGGCTTTAAATTTTGTCAATTACTGATCTACAGGCATGCCATTAAATGTTGCCATTTGTGATAAAAACTGAAGCTGGCAGTAATCCTGGCTATGACTGCTGAGAGGCCCTTCATTCCTTTAGAATTTCCAGGTTACAAATAGAAGGGATGTCATTTCTGAAACTGTAACTGCTTATTACCCTTTTGATAAGAACACAGAGAACATTTTGCAGCATTGGTAGTAATTAGACACTGTGCTGTTTCAAATGCAGTAAGAAAATCTTGTTTGATTTTTTTTACAAAGAATAGTGTATTAATGCAATATCTTGGTAATAAAAAAATCTTAGAAATACAATTAAGATTTTCTACATTCTGATTACTTAGAAGAATGCTGATTTTACTATATTCTAAGTTATACACTTTATAATCCATACTGTGCTATGGTTTACTGAAAAGTGTGGCAAATGCAGAGGGCTCAGTAATTAGTAATTAACTATAGTGGTTCAATTTCTTCTTTTAAATTCATGTTAAATGAGGTAGATTTTTTCTACTATAAAATTTCAAAGAACATCAAAATTATAGAAAAATATGATAATCTTTGTGAACAAAACAGTGTTCTATATCACCAAATATTAGTCTCCTGAACCAGTATACTGAATTCATATTGTGTGAATATTTTTGTAAATGCCTAACTCTGTTACTTATAAAGCCAGTCTTAAAATGCTTTAATGACAAGAGAAGGAAAAAGCCATGATAGGGGAGTTAAGCATAGGCCTTTTCATCATTTAAAATCTCAGGAGATGGTTTTTAAAGTCCTTAATATCTAGGCTCCAATTCATAACTCTTATGTCTTGCATGTCTACCACTGGATGACATGCTACTTGCAAACTTATGATTCAGTACTCAGATAATGTAAATTTTTATTCTGCCTAATCCAAGAAGGCCCTTAATTTCTTACAAAATAGAAATAGTTATACTTTACAGGGTCATAGCGAATATTAAAGGAAATTATACAGATTGAAAGAGTTTGTCATTTTTTCACTATTTTGCTCCTAAAAGACTGCAAACACCTATATTCAGAGAGAAGAGATGGATTATGAAATAAATAATGTTTGATCAATATTCTAATCAATTAAAGATTTTAAAAAAGATTTTATTCATTTATTTTAGAGAGATGGAGGAGGGATGGAGAAAGAGAGGGAGAGAAACATCAATGTATGGTTGCCTCTAGCACACCCCATACTGGGGATATGGCCTGAAACCCAGGCATGTGCCCTGATTGGGAATCAAACCAGTGATGCTTTGGTTTGCAGGCCTGTGCTCAATCCACTAAGTTACACCAGCCAGGGCCCAATTAAAGATTTAAAAAATGATGCTCTACCAAAATTTCCAAATGGGGTAAAAATTTCAATACAGTTTATAAAGTACTAGAAGAAAAAATCCTAAGACTGTGGCAATATTATAATCATAGAGGGAAAAAAAGAAACATTCAATTAACTAGATAAAAACACAGAATGTTTATCAAAAAACAAGTTTTTTTAAGTTATCTATGAGAGGGAAAGTTATACATAACACATTTAAGAGACAAAAATTTAATGCATTTAATTTGTGAGGAGCTCTTTCAAATTCAGAAGGTAAAGACCAACTCCTAAATTGCAAATGAAAAAACTCGTCACTAAGTAATTTACAGGAGAAGAAATAAAAATGATTAGGGGATATATAAACAAGAGCCTCAGTGTAAACCCAAAATATTCATTTAAAAGACATGTTTTCCATATCTCAGTTCACTGAAATTTAAAACCATGGACAATACCTAGTGTTGTAAAGAGGGGTGGAAATATCCCTGGCCAAACATTGTCTAGGACAATGTACACTGGTCTAGCATTTGTATAAGAAGACATAGTAATATATACCAAAATTTATTATGTGACCTCACTTAGACAACTTCTAATTCTTTAGTCTAATAAATGATTACACAGTACAATATATTTTATGAATTAGGATTCACATTATTAAAGTACTAATAGCATGAAAAACAGAAATTAACTCATCATTAATATGGCCCTTAAATAAATTTTATATGCTGTGTATACAAAGTTAATAGAAGAGCTGTCAATACACCCACAAGGAAGATGCTCATGATGTATTAAGTAGAAGACACAGATGACTGAACAATACATAAATATATGTATATTATCCCATATATACAAGAATATGTTTCATTATATCTATACCTCATTTATTTTTATATGTTTCCATTGCTTTGATTTCTAACAATGATAATGGTTCTCTTATACATAGAAAAAGAAATTTATTTTCATTTTGAAAAGTTAATTATGAATTTAATTTCTTTCTCATGTTGGGTTTAAGTGTGTATATACAAACATTTCTAAGATAGAGATGTATGCATTCAAATGTAACAGACTCTGGAGTGCTAGTATAATACTCACCTCTTCACTACTTCGACTTTGTTGTTAAAAGTTAATGCTTAAATATTTCAAGAAACTTCAAACACTCTTACACACCTGCTCTAAAACCCCTTCAGCCAGCACTGTCATTTTGTCAGGGCCATAACCATACAGATAAAGGAAGCAGAAAATGTTCTGGCTTTTCATGTCCTGGAGTTTCGTTCAATCACAATGTCTTCAAACCATAAAGGCTGCTTTGAAATTTTTTACTTAAAAGATGTAGGCCACTGCCACAATTTATAGGTGAGGTAAAGTTTTTCTTTTATTGTCATTACAGTTTTAAACCATGTTGAACTCCAAAACACACTGAACTTTAAAATAAGGCTGTCTTTTCTTTTAAGTTACCAAGCTTATACCGAGATTTAGATGAGTACTTTATGAAGATTCCATGTGTTTGTGCATGCATAAATGCATGTGTATGTGATCTAGGGTTGTGTACATGTATGTGTTGCATGTGCATTTGTATACACACCTATGCTATATGTGTATGTATGTCTTATAGCAACTGTGTGTGTACTCATATGTATCTTGCATGTGCATGGGATATTAATAGAGAATACCTAAGAACACAACATTTACAGTACATTTAAAATAAAGCCAATGTTTAAGTTTTCCCATTTGTATACAACACTATGGATGATGAAAGAGCTTTAATCACAGGCGGGCAACCACAGCAGACTCAAGATGAACATGAGTGGGACCACCTAGGAGGTCAGATTTCTAGGGTAACTGCATTTCTGAAAACGCAGGATCCGATGTACTGTGAGACTGAAATCCAAAATTTGGTAAGTGGATTTCATGCAAAAACTCTTTATTCTAAGACACGGAAAATGAAAAATGATACGCTCACTGTTACACTACAGCACCACCAAACTGTGCTTCTCCTAACTGCTTCATTTCTTCCTGCAACTGTAAAGTCCACTCTAATTGTCCAGAACAAGGAAATATGTTCACAGCCAGAAAAATGGCAAGGCTCCATCCAAGCGGAATGGCACTGATAGTGGAAGAGCAGGTTAAATTTTTAGTTTATTGTTCATATTATATAGCATTACATGTTATAATTCACTTTCCTTTGGTGGTTTGAAAAGTTTAGAAGTCTTCAAAATGTATGGGATAATTACATGAAGTTTTCCTATCTTGCAATTTTACACTTAATTTCTATCTGAAATTTCTTCTTCCCATTTCCTTTTTATTTAGATTTATAAGATAAAAGAAGTAAGTGTTCACAGAATTTGTATAATGACTAAGTGGGTCAAGGAGAAATGTTCTCTGATTTATTTTTTGTTTAGGTTTTTTTGTCTTCACAGTTAAATTTTTTCTTTGAAAGGTCGTAATTTTATTTTGTTTTGTTGTTTTGAAAAAAGTAGTAGAGTATAACCCTGACTTAGGGAGATATTTATAAGTTAGTGTTGGAAATTATCCTTTTTCATTTCTATGAATAATCTACTCTATCTGAGGCATGTACAAACACATATATAGTACTGTGGGGTATAAAGGTCAGAATTAGAAAAAAGAAAAGCAAAGCAACTTTCTGTCAAGAATCAGAAATACGCAAAACCAAGGATATAATCCAGGCTACATTATAAGATACATCTCATTCAATGTGAACATGCATATTCTAATGTGTGATGAAATCTGTACTTCTCGAGTTTATGTGGAACAGAAGAATGTGTAAGAACCTAAATTTCCTCAATATAGGAAGCTCATGTTACAACAGATATCTTTTCTCTGAAAAACATTTTTCCAGATCCAAAACAGCTAAAATGAGTTCCTTACAAATTATATTTTATGAAAATTGCTAACCTGAGTTACCTTAAACCCCTTATAAAACAAGGTATTAAAAAATAAATTAAGTTGCTGACTACTCAATGTAATAAGCTTAAATCATGTTGATATATTAAGAGTTTGTATTTTTTGTAAATGGCAGAAGAGGGTATAGAGAGGATAAGTGGTGATGGGAATTCTTTTTTAAAAAAGGGAAAAAAGTTTAAAAATGTCCTGTGTTATTTATTCTCATACACACAGAAAAAAATTTCATTATACATGTTTATACCCCATTGATTGTTCTAATGATGAGATTAAAGAAATCGGAAGACACTCTGATAGCAAAATAATTTTTAGAGGTGTGATTTTTAAATAGTGCCCACTCATCATTACCACAACTAGAATATGTATTTATAGACAGATCATCTGAATCCTGTCTTTTACTTGATATTTATCATAAACCAGTCAGACACTTAAATGCATAGTAGTGGTGCTCTATGATGTAGAAGAGAGAAATACTCAATAGAAAAACAGGGAAGAATTAAGTGTTAATCACTGGCATATCAAGTATAAGATAGGAATGGTCACATTCTAAACCCATTAAAACATTATTAGCGTCTGTGCAACAAAGAAGTGATGAAGAGAATCAATAAATAGCAGAATGTATGAGAAAGAGTTAGTGAAACACCTACAGAAATGCATTTATGAAATGAACTTTCTTCTTGAACAGTATTTTACACTTTTCAGAAGAAAACATCTTCATTATTTCCACTACCCTCAAATGGCAAATAACAAATGACAAGCATTCTATGTTATCAAATTCATGGAAAGCGAACAGAAAATTCATTGGGATGAATTCCAGAAACTGACTGGATCTAAAGAATCACCCGGATGCTTATTAAACAGCTAGGTTCCCAGTTCTGCTTATACCGATTGAATCTTATTCTCCATAGAGGGTACTTATAATTAGGCAAGATTTGCAAATATAGACCATATTTTAAAAGCATTTAATATGTTATAAAAAGTCACCCATTCTGATGATTTTGTACCAACAATTCTTCAGGGTTGAGGAAAAGAAGGCAATAGTTCTGACCCACTGCTATTTTTAACTGTTTGGTCGCATAAATAATGGTAGAAAACATTTAAAGCTTCTATGTTTTCACGTCTGAGCAATGTACTTACTACAGTTTTCAGCTTTCCTATTGTCCCGGATCACTATTCTTTGGTTGATAGTGCTGAAGAGCGTGGTCCAGTTGATGGTATGATAGTAACACAGGTTGCTGTTGTCAGTAATGTAGATATTTCCTGCACTGATTTCTTTCAGGGACTGGAACTGCAGTGAAGTGATGCCTTGTTGCTTGAGAATAAGTAAGGAGAGGCCACTAAAGAGAAGGCAGAGGAGACATTGAACAATAATAAATAATTTCTGGCCAGGACATTTCTTCTTGAAATAAAACAATGATGTCACATCTTACTCCAAAAAAAGATAAACAGGGTACAAAGAAAGACTGGGTCAATAAATTTGTGCTCAGAATATTAATTCTTTACATACTGGTAGTTTTAAAAATAACACCCAAAAGAAGAATGCTCATTTTTAGAAGTATCAATATTAATGATATCTCTGTCCACATATTTACCACCAACATAAATGTTAACTCCCCCTCCACCCCTAAAATCTTAAATTCCTCAAAGATGAAATCTTGTGTTAAGACTAATTAAATAAATGTGTATGGAATGGCTTTCTGTCTATCCAAATTAAGATATTAATTGTATTATATTTCATAAATTAAAATGCTTTCCAAAGGTAAATATCATAGAGATGTCTTTGATATTTAGCTTTAATTTATTCACAGATAAAAATGTAATAGTAATAGTTGAATGTATAAAGTTAGGATATATTAAAAATTACAGGGAGAATGAAATTAAATGTAAATTAAAAGAAGACTTGGGTGACTGGAAAAAGGATCTCTAAAAGTTAAATAACTACACTGTGGAAACAAATTATCATTTCAAAGAAATTGTTCTTATTTCAACATAGTCCACATTTTTGTAGTTGAGTTCCTTTTCCATTCTCTGAACATTAAATGTGTTTCCAACATTTCAATCAACTAATGAATGTGATTTGAAGATCTAAGCTGTCCTCTTTTATTTTATTTATAAATCTAAATATATATCATTATTTTATACATATACACACACACACAATAAAGGTTGGTCTGGAATAAGTCCAGCTACTGTTAATATAATGAGAAAGGTTTGAGCAACATTGATGTAACCTGGCAGCCAAGGAGAGTGGACTGGAATGCGCATGTGTGAACAATGATGACTTCACTGTACTAGTCAGTGGGGGTTGTAGATGCTATTCAGTGAGCATGTGTACTGTGCGGCTGTCACTTTCAAAAATGACTGAGTAGAACAAGGAATTTGCATCAAATTTTGCATTAAGCTTGAACATTCCTCTGCAAAAATTATTCAGATGATTCAGAAGGCCACAGCTATGAGCAACTGGTGTTTGGCATCTTTATCATGATAATAGTAGCTCTATTTTTATTATATAAGTAAAAATATTGACATCAGACAATTACAGAAGTGCTCTTCTGAGCCCTGACTTTTCAGTTGATTATAACTAGCACTGCATGTAGGGTCGTGGGCCAATTCCTGAAACATAAGCTCAATGCTGCTTGGTACCAATGACAGCACCAGAGACAAAATGAGAACTTCATGGTATGGCATTTATATCCCATATATCTGGGCCATTTTTAAATCATCCAACTCTATCTTTTAATTATAATAACATAGGAGCAAAAATAAGGTTTACGTTTATGGTTCACATAATGTGCTTCATACCTACAAAACATTAATGTTACTGTAATAATAGGTAGCTGAAAAATCCAAAGGTGTATTCTCTGTACTTTAAGCACAATTGGGGTATTTTTCATTGAGCTTATATTTAGAATTAAAAGTAGAAATCCAATATTTCTAGAATCAGTGAATTAATGAGGCTGACAGTTTTGACATAACATATGCATGATGCTACTCTTGAAATCTGGGAGACCTCATCTTTGAACATAAAAGCCTACCTGTAGAGTACTCTTCCACCAATGGTCACCAGGTTAGAGAAAACACTGAAGTCCGTCATGTTTGGTGGCCATGATTGTATGTTCAAGAAACCTACAAAAGAATAGGAAAATACAGAATATCATTGTCTTAGTAATAGTGTTTAATACTGAGTATTCTAAATATGTGATGGAAATGCATTAAAATATAAAAAAAAGAAGGGCGACGAATATTCCTATTTTTGAACCATTCTATCTTGTACTTTTTCTTCCAAAATTCACTATGTTATCCAAAGTTTCAGGGCTACAATACTCCAGAGATAAAGAATATTAAAAAAATGAGCACCAAGAATCTATGTTTCTCAGAAATATGGAATTATATAATTGTATATGTTAAACTAGTTAAATAATTCTTAATTTATCCTTTCAAAAGTAAAAATACTTAGTTTAACTAGATAAAGAGAAAAATACAATTTTAATTTGTCTGAAATCCTTTACCACTTTTTATACTTATGACATCAGTTTTCTATCTTGCATTCTAAGGCATATGTGTGTGTGTATATATATACACACATATGTACATATATAACATACATATGTACATATATAATACATAATATATATATTATATGCCTTAGAATTCCCCTCATTTGATTTTACATTCTTTAATAGCAAATCCATGTTTAAGTTATTTCTATGAGCCCATATCACCTACTATATCAGGTGCTCTATAAATGTGTCAAATGAATACTATACATTATCCATGCTCAATAATACTTCTTGTGAAAAAGAAAAAGGAAAAACATAGGTTCAAAGGTCAGTTGACAATTGCAAAAATAGTAACATCAAAATTTCAAGGATACCTTTTAAATTCTGTGGGCTTTCAAAACACACGTTAAGAAGTAATGACTAGAATTTACTTTTAAAAAGAGTTTCTGATTCCAGTATTGTGTAATATTTTCAAGAAAACAAAAATGATACATAGTTAATAGTACAACAATTGCACTTAAGAGAATTACCTGTTATCTCCCGCACTGTCCGAAAGACATTCAGTTTCTCTGGGTCTATGGCTTCAATTGCATTGTAAGGGTCCCTAGAAAACCAAGGAGAGAAGTGGTCAGATTTAAAACTAAATGAAGCAATACAAATAGTAAAAAATGTGACACTGTTTTATTTAAATGGAATTTTAATTGTCAATAGGATGTTTAGTGATGGCTGTCCAAATTTTTCTGGCCTAGACTGGAGGGTAATCACAAGGTGCTTTGAGGACTATTTAGATGACACAGAGCATCAGTTCTTCATCAATGGCTGTCCTAGATTTACAGAAATAATTCAGTTTGACTATTCTAGAGAAACCTCCAAATGGAGCAAATCCATTTATGAACCATTTTATTTTATTTTGCTTTACATGTTTTTTCTTGATTGGGAAAAGATGCTGTGCACGTAAATTCAGTTAGTGAGGACGTTGTCTTCTGGGCTCCTCAAAGACTAACTTGCAAAAAGTGCCTCTGTTTCTCAGAGGGATAGAAGCAAACACGCAAAGTCACCTTTTTCGCTGTATCTTCACATTTATCTATTAGTGAAGTTTCATAATATGTATAACATTGTTTAAAAGTTACTCTTTTTATGAGTTATTTAAAGCAATGTTGTTCCCTCTGGTTTATTTATATTTATTTTTATAACACAGATCTATTTGCTTACATCTATATAAATCACACCAACATTTAAAGACAAAATTTATGACAAATTTAATACTACTCAAAAGGTGGTGTAAATTTTGAAGATTTTAAAAATGCCACCTTCTAATGCATACAAATATTCTTATAAATAATGATTTTGATACATATATTCATATACACATATATATATATACAAACAGAGATGTCCTGCCTTCCAAAACTGAACATAAAAATCTTTGAAAACTAAATGTTTAATATATTTTTCAGAGATCTTCATCTTAAGAACATTTTTTCATGTATTGTATACTGAGCATATGAAATAACTGCACACTTAAATATTAACCCAAACATAAACATAGTTTATGCCATAACACCAAACATTTCTCAATAATTCAAGCAATATTTTCAGTTCTTAAGGAATACATAGTATTTTTAAATGCCTTATTACATTAAAGGGCATTCTGTACTATACTGAGCAAACAGAAACCTCATATTAATATGTACTCTTCAGGAAAAATGAGGTCTATTCAATGACCACTTCTTCTAGAGAGATCAAGCCTTTTAAGAACAATGAACTTAGGCTTTTTAAGAAGCATGTAACCATCTGTAGCAGTCAACTGAGTTTTATTCTTGCTGTGGATATCTGTCATTTTGTAATTTGCTATATATATAAATATATGCAAATACATTTATGTATATATGTAATATATTATATACTGTACATATGTACGTATATATACATAAATATATGTATATACACATAAACATGTACATGTACATATATGCATGTGTGTACATATAAATATATATGTATATGTATCAAATCTTTGTGTTTTTACTTTACTTCTTTTTAAGTATACTGGGGTGCCTTGGTTAATAAAATTATATAGTTTCAAGAGTACAATTTTATGATACATTATAAAATTTTCTGTCACCATATATTTGACCCACATTACCTTTTATGACCCCCCCACCCTCCCCTCAGGTAACCACCACACTGGTGTCTGTGTCTGTGTTAGGACATCTGCTGTTTTACTGGTCTTTAGGAACCTTCTTTCACGTAGAGGGGATAAACACGAGGGTATGGTGATCCACTGGATACAGTTTTAACAGGGCGACCTATCAACCAAGGTGCTTCGCAATCCCCTACAGAGACGCATATGGCCTGTTTCCTGGGAATTTCAGTTTGAATCCATTGGCATTCATTTATTCTAGCCTTAGAGCCTTATAAAAACTATGTTAATGGTAGCCCTTTCTTCAACTTGATTCATTAACATATTCTTTTATACTATGTACCATCCCATGTCTTTGAAGGGAAAAAATTACCTTTGGTTGATTAAATTACTGTTTCTAAGAAGTGCAGTCAATATACTGTACAACTAGTTTAACATGGAGAGTTATGGAAGTCTTCGAGAAACCCTATAAATGAATTTCCCTAAGATTCACACATAAACAATTAATATTTTCATCAATGTGACATGAAGATCCTCAAAAGCTTGGCATCTAAATTAAATGTTCTGAAACAACTTGCTCTACGCATAACTGAAGATGTGTAGAATAAATAACTACGTTTTTAATGAATATGAAGCCAAAAAATTAAGTTCACCTTCTGGGAAAATTCTTGTTGTCATGCTACTTTTTAAAGATTTCATTTATTTATTTGTAGACAGTGGGAACTGAGAGAGAAAGTCAGGAAGAGACACATCAATCAGTTACCTCTTTCATACCCCCGGCTGGAATCTGGCCCATACCCAGCCATGTGCCCTGACCAGGAATCAAAAGGTGGCCTTTCGGCTTGCAGGACGATGCCCAACCCACTGAGCCACACCATTCAGGGCTTGTTGCTATTGTACTTTATGGATAAAGTCTTCTGTATGCAGAAAAATATCAGCACTACAATAGTAGAATGAACTTTCCACAGTTGGTTTTTTGATGAAAAGCAGTATATAGAACAGCTCTCATAATATAATAAAATATTCTGACTTTACTGAGAAACTAAAAATCCAGGGCGAGCACACAATAATGGGGTCAGTCCAAACTTTTACTGAGCACATGTCCAGGTTGCCAGGTATTAATAAATTCTAGACTGTTCACATGAAGCCCAATGGACCACAGAAATTTTATACACTTAATTTTAGAGATTCAGGACTCTCATAAAATAAGCTGACAGAATTCCACTTACCAACTTCAGAGTACTAGCCACTTGAAATCCATAGAATTATAAAATCAAGAACTCTCTTAGCTAAATTCAGAGCATGAGTAAGAACACTATATTGACTCTGTCACTATGTTTGGAGATCCAATATAAAGCTCAGTGTTAAGACAGAGAAACAGTTTTTTTTTTTTTTTTAGTTGTGCTGAAAGCTAGTTTTTCACTCAACCCATTACCACATTTCCACGGTCTATCATCATTGCAGACTGTCATCTAAACACCTGACACAGTATGGACATGCTTTTGTGGGGAGCATTTTGAGGCTCAAAGCTTATGCATGTGAACAATGTTGAACATGACAAGATTAACAGACTATTTTTATTCTTATGGATATCCCTAAACACTGAGTTTGGCCAATGGTTCCCACTCTAAATAAGGAAATAAGAGTACCTTCTCTATTTCTGGCAATGGCACAATTGTGCTATAACTAAACATCTTCTCTTACTTTAAATTCCAACTGGATAATTAAAATCACTTTATAAAATTCCTATGTATTTTGTGTATATGGGCACTATTATCTATGATTTTTGTTTCAGAATTGAAGAAGAAGTATTAAAATGCTTAATATGTAAGAGATGGATTTTGGCGTGATTGAGATGAAAGCCACTTGTGTAATGCACTTCATGAGGCTGTTTCCAAATCTTTCCCCACACTGATGGACTGAGGCCAATTCATTTATTATATCAGGGTAGAATCAGGTACTGTGAATTGAGTGGCTATGTTTTATTCCTCAGAAGACACTGTTAATATAATCTAATCTGTCATTCACTGTGAAATTTGGTTTTTAAAAGTTAAAATATGAATACATTGTTTTGTGGAGTGTTGCATATGCATTAAATTATATAGATGCACATCAGTATCAACCCTGGCCTATCCAGTGGCCAAGGGGGGCAATTATATCAGTGTAAATGGATTTGAAGAGCCAGTGGGTACTCTGGTAAATTTGAAGGAATGTGTCCCATCACCAAATGGCGAGTACTATCTAGCCTGAACAGATTGTCGCCATGTAAAAATGTGGGCTAAGAGTAACCAAGGGCACACATTTTGAAAAAATAATTTAGAAATCTTGACCTTTAAAAAAATACTTCATGGGCCAAATATAACATACCTGGGACAGAAAGTGTATACATATTATTTGAGTATCTGGCATAGACCCATATTAAAAGCTACACTTTCAAGTGAAGAAATGTTTTATGGAACAAGACCTATAGTAATTTATTTGAATAGAGAGAAACACTCTGTTCTATTTCTCTTCCTATTTCTAGTCGGACGCATTTATTCAAAATGTGTTCAATTATGTTGCTTCTGGAAATAATATGATATATGTTTAGAGTAAGATTTTGAACTGAAATATGTGAGTGATATTCTTTATCTGTAGCCTGTAGCACCAATATTTAGGGATTAAGTAGTAATATAGACAAATAGATAAAATATAAAGTAAACTATTGACATTTTTATTGCAATTGATACAAACTGGGTTGTTTTTCCTAGTTAAAACCAGCAGGTGGTTCTGTACTGACAGAGCCCAGAAAATGTTACAATTTTTACTGCTAAAATGAAATTCATTTTATAGATCCCTTACGATGGTACTAACTTTCCAACCTTAGAAAACAGAGAAAAATACATGTGATGTCAAAAAGAAGTTCTGAAAGCTCAGGTCAATTTCAACTTCCTGATTTGCTTTTTGTGAGATACATTTTTTAAGGAGTATTAACTAATGATGTTTTAAACTGATTGTTTAGAAATCTGAATGGAATTCGCCACTCCACTCATTGCTATTGTTTCCCTAATCATATCTAAAAATGTATGAAACTTGCTGGAATCTACAGATTAGATGAGAACGCTCTACAAATACTTGTTAGCTTGTATATAAATGTATGTTTTTAAATCTGACTAGTCACTAATATCATCATCTGGGTGCACCCCACACTTGGGTTTACCCTCCCTGCTGCTGAAATATGACATTTGATTTGCGGGAGATGAGCATTAATGTGGGGCAGAACTCTTCTGGGTCAAAAAGAATCAAGCAAACAAAGCTGAAGACCTGCTTAAGCTTTGTCTACACTTCGTAAAATCATTTTCCGCAAAAATTTGATACTGACCCATGAATACCAGTGACAAGAAAGATCAAATTCCCATTGATTTTGGTGCAGTTTATGAATCGGTCAATGTTACTGGAATCCACAGTCTGAGCAGACACCAGTGATCCCGTGCCAATGCCGTCACAAGCTGGAGAAACAAGGTTCACAGTCAGGATACTGAGAAACTTTTTTCTTTAGTCAATAAATCATTGCATTTTCATTATAAAATAACATTTTTTCATTATAAAATTAAAATACTATCATAGGAAATAAATGGCTTTGTAGCATATATAATAGTTCTTTCATGCAACATTTGCTACTTGGCCGGTGGTGTCCCTGTGTTATTATCTACTGACCATGACTCACAAGAATTGTATTTTGTATCAAGACCCAGTATATACACACAGCAGATGCATAACTAAAATGCTACTTTGAATAATCAAAACTTGCATTTACTACATAAAGTCACTTCATTTCTAATTCATCCTAAAATATTGTTTTTAATACTTTTTAAATGCTGGCCACTTAAAATAATTTCATAGCCTAATAATGGTCTACAACTTCCAGTTTTAAAAATATTTGTCTACTTAAGAATACACAATGGAATTCTATGCAGCTGAAAGAAAGAAGGAACTCATACCCTTTGCAACAGCATGGATGGAGTTGGAAAGCATTATGCTAAGCAAAATAAGCCAGGCAGTGAAAGACAAATACCATATGATCTCACCTTTAACAGGAACCTAAACAACAAAACAAAGAAGCAAGTGAAGTATAACAAAAGACACTGAAATAGAGTTGTCAGTGACCAGAGGGGAGAGGGGAGGGAATTTCAGGGGAGAAGGGAAGGGTTTACAGGAACAAATAAAGAGGACACATGGACAAAACTAGGGGTGTTGGAAAGGGGAGGGAGGAGGGGAGGAATGGGTGGGTGGGCTGGAATGGGAATAAAGGATAGAAACTGTACTGAATAAACTAAAATAAAAATTTAAAAAAAAATAAAAAATAAAAATAAAAAATAAAAACATTTAAGTGAATAGAATGCTAAAACCATAATTTCAAGTGAATATACATAATGTGTTAAAATGTCATCACAAAAGTAAAGCAAAATATTTTATTGCAAAAAAAATATATTTTATTGATTATGCTAAAAAAAAAAGAATATATACTAAAAGAGTGGTAATGATATGTGTTGAGTTGTAATTAGAATAAAGAGCCATCCAAATGTTTATGCTTTATTACCTGTGCTTTCTTTAGGCTCTACTTTAAAAAAAAAGAAGAAAGCAAAACAAAACAAAATGTGTGTGGTATGAAGAGAGAGAGAGAGGGAGAGAGAAAGAATACAGTCTAAAAGTAATTCCAAACTTGTGCTTTTAAAACACAAACAATCCCATTACGTTGAAAAGCTTAATAATATTAAAAAAGCTTTTTGAACTGAACTTTAATTTCAGAACCATAGCTGGAAGTTATTTCTTCCTCCACTCAAATTCTAGAACATCAGTTATCTGCAGCATTTATTTAACACTTATGGTAAATGTCCTTGTCATTTCCTGTATCTTACTTTCAAAATACTTTTTAGACCTGCAGAGTAAATGTTGCTTTTCCCTTTGTACCCCTTTTTACGCATAGAAGATGACGGAGCATACACCGGCAAGCGACTAATATGTGTTTTGGATGCCAAAACAGTTGTGTGAACCCTTGTTTTGCTCATCATTTCTAAGATTTGCTGCATATAAAATAAAATGAAACTTTATTTCTGAGTTCCTATCAAAGTTAACTCGAGTTTTATATGGATTATATTAGCATCTGTCATTCAAAATCAGTAATAGACATTGTTACAATAGGGATAATTCTGAGGACTATTCAAAGTCATGGAAAAGTTTCTGTGGGGAGGGTTTGCTGTGAGAGTGGTATGTTCCGAGAGGTGGACGTTGTCTCCCCACTAAAGAGTAAATGCATATAAAAGTATAAAAGTAAACTTGCTATAGGCCCCCTGTTCCAGCCAGAATAATCTCAGCTATCACTCACCTTTTGGGCAAATATCAGTGCAAGGTTTACACATTTTAATCCCATTCTCTTCTACTTCCATCTTGGAACTAGGGCAGGCACGCACACAAGAACTGGAATCGACCACAAAGTTATCTGATAAAAAAGGTAAAATTAGCAATAGTGTTGATGCGCAGCAAACAAATTTTAAAAAATATTTTATGGTGTGAAAATGATTACCATCGTTGATAGTCTTATGCCTCTTTCCCTACAATAAGCCTCTGTCTGAACATCTCAACCTAGCACAGCCTCTAGGAACATCCAAATTTTAGGATGGCGTGTTTGACAACAACGAACGCTTGCTTGGCTACAGCTCCGCGTCCTGAATGGCCCCCTGAGACAGAGTAAATTTCCTTCATAGACTTATGAAACTACATGACATTTAGTTTGTGTTTTTCAATAGTTCCACTTCATTTCACGTCATGATGCAAGTCAGAAGTCTAAAATACTTCACATTACACGAAGCACAAATGAAGCTGAAGTTAAACTGCCTTCAATCAAGAGAGGGCACTTCATGTGCAGGAGGAAATATTTAAAATGTGTTCCATCTTTCAGTGGAGAGCCATAGACACTGTCCTATAGCTTTATATGATAAAACAAAATAAAATCTGATAGGGCACTATTAAGAAAGCTGCACAAAATAAACCAGGAACATCTAATTACCTGACACATGGGTAAAGTGTTTAGCAGGAATATGCCAAGACATTCTCTCCCAAGAAAAGGTCAAGTTATTGCATGCAGAGTCTCCCACAATAAAGGGAATGCATGATACCTACGATGCCAGTTTGGGTTTTAAAGGCAGCATCCTTCCATGTCTGAGATTGCTGCTTCTGGTTCAGCATTCGGCAGTATGGAAGGTGTCTGGCCGTGAAGGGGGCCCAGAGCAAGAAAGGCATATGGTGCAGGTCTAGACTGGGATGCAAGCAGTGCTACTACTTGAGTCACAAAATCCAAGAGGCACTATGACATTAGAAGGATATATGGTGGGAAAACACACCATGTGGAGTTACAGCAAATCCCAACTGGAAAATCACATCAGAGACCCCTAGGATTCTTGAGCTAAACCACACCATCTGCAGTACAAATTATACTCCATTTAACAAACAGATCCTGACATGCTCCTGGGTCATGGTGGAGACAGAGCACCTAACCATGGGTCATTGATTGGCCTTGTCACCAGACTTGCCCGTACAAAACAAAATTTTATTAGAATCACGATGTCATAATGTTGGACAGTTCCATAATAAATCCATTGCAAGATGGAAACAGTAGATTTGGGATAGAATATGAGCTTTGGCAGAGACACAAGAAAACTACGTAAGTAGTGGGTCCAGTAGTGGCTCCGCATCATCTTCCATTGTGCTGGCACCTCCCACTCAGCTCATACCCGTGACTGAGTAAGGACCAAGAGAGGGCACATATGACAAGCTGACAGAGGAGAGCAAACACTAAGCTTGGTATATGAATGCAAGTAGCTGAAAATAGATGGCAGCTGCTGTGTGGCCTCTCCAAGGAGTGAACTTGAAAGGTAGTAACCAGAAAAATCTTACTAATGGGCACATTTTGGGGAGTGCAAATGATCATTTACTTTGTGTGGAAGTGACCTAAGCTTAGAATTAATAGGAACTCATGAGCAGTATTTGTCCTGCAAAAAGGAATGCTAGGAAATCTGGAATTGAAGGGGGTCTGGGATAGAGGGACATATATGAATCCATGAGAGTGGGAAGGATGTGTGAAGATAAAGATGCTTGTCTTCCGAGTTAACACCTAACCTATCAGAGGGCATCGGCCACCAAACAAGGCACTTAGTTCACCCTGTGTCACAGCCTGATGACACTTGCCTTCCTTTCCCCTTGGGTCTTGATTCTGAGAACGCTCCTTGACAACCTAATCTCTGTCTCAGGGGAACCCAGCCAGCAGCAGGCGCATGCACTGTGTAACAGGTGCCGATCCTTTCTGCAAGGTCTTTAGGAATACCCTTATTCCACACTTCTGCATCGACTTATGCCAAATGAAAGAAATAAAGAGTATTAATAGCTTCCTGTGAGTTAGGTTCAGTATCTGCAGCCAAATGAGTTTCAAAAATACTTGTTATTTGGAGTTTCTGACTTTCAGAATTCCAGATTAGGGATTATAGAGCAGTATTTAGAAGCTAAACATCTTTGTTTTTCTCGTTTAGCTACCATGTCATGAGTAAAATCTATCAAAGATTTGAATTTTAAGTAAATATTAAAGTGTTCTAAACTAGTCTGTGATTTGATAAACCTGAACTCATCCAAGAAAGGAAGTTCATGAGTTGCCATATCTAAGGTAACTGGGCACGTAATTGCACAAACTGGTTCTCAATGTTTAGCCACTTGCCACAATTGACAATTTAAGATACTTCAAATGAGCCAGTGTAAAGGACAGAGCAAAGGAAAGGCGAATACTGGAGTCCAAATTTTTTGATACTTCTTCCACCCCAGCCTAAACTCTGGGCCTCAACCTCAGGACTTGAATAAAAAGAAAACAAACCCCAAAATTTTTAAAAAGCCCCCAAACAAACAAACAAACAAGAACAAAGCATAATTTTGACTGTCCTTGGAGCCAGGCATCATAATTTGAAGGTAGTAAAATAAGAAAACATTTGTCTAAGAAAAGGAAAAATTTCATCATTTAGTCTCATTTTACAATACTTTCAGGCCCCCTATTTTGTGAGGATACTAGATGGTAAGATAAAGGGTAAGTTTAGATAAGATGTTATTAGATCAAGAACATGTTTGAATATTAAAGCATTTAAAATGGAAAAATCTCTACTGTCCTAGAGTTAGTGTATATATATTATACACTACATATATAATGATTCTTTTAACTTATATAAAATATTTAATAATAATGACTAGAATTGTCATTGTATCCAAAAACTTGTTTTTATATACTATCTTTTGGATCCTGATTTCCTATCCCTTTGATCTTTATAATGACTCTGGGAAAGAGAAGAAAGATAAGATTATTACCATCAACATCTTAAAAGAGGAGGAAATGAAAAGCTAAATAGTTCATTTAGCATAGCATGGCCAAAAATGGGCAAAGTCAGAACTCATAGCTACTCTAATCCCATGTCCCTCACGCTCCCTTGCCATCACATGGACAAAACCAAGAAAGCCGTACTCTCTGTGTTGTGTAGATTATAAAGCCTTCTTCTTTCAAATGAGTATGTGAACAAATGTACTGATATTTCAGCCTTGCCAGTAGATAAAACATTGCAGAAATATCCCATTGGTCAGTCTAAACAAAGAAACTGACTCAAGGGAGAATCAGGATATGTTTTAGTGAATTCTTGATGAAATTTAAGCTGGTCACTCACTCTAAATGCCCAGAACGAGTTACAAGCTTGGTAAGGAACTCTTCATATGCCCTTCCTATTTACTGTTACTGTTTACTACTAGAGTTGATTTTAAAACTATAAATGTTATATAGTCTTTACAAATAAATAATCAGAAATAATTTTAGGTAAGAATTCATGGGTATTAGAAGCATACTTCATTATGTAGCTTGCTCCATAAAACTAATCACTTTTCTGAGAACAGCATCTTGTGCAAACTCAATACTGTACAGAGAAAAATATGATTTTGGAAGTTAATTAATGAGACCACACTCTAACCTCAGACATACCATTCCTTTGCTGAGACTTTGGACCAATCACTTTAATTTTTTGAATTTATGTATTTATTTTTTAATTACCGTATTATTGTTCAATTACAGTTGTCTGCCTTTTCTCCCCACCACTTCCCACCCCACTCCAGCCCAAGCCACCTCCCTCCCTTGCTCCACCCTCCCCCTTGGTTTTGTCCATGTGTCCTTTATAGTAGTTCCTGAAAACCCTTATAGTCCCCATATCCAAGTAATTCATGATATTATTACAAGTTTTGAGTTATGGTAAATTGGCCTAACATTCTTCTACTTTTAAATAATGACATAATTAATTTGGCTCTTCTTTTCCTGTTACTTACGTGGGCATTTCTTCACACAAAATGCTCCATAAGTGTACTTTGCATTGAAGTTATGCTCCAACTGGAAGGTGGTTGGATTGTAGACAAAAGTTTGGGGACACTGAGTAACACAAGCTCCACTGTCATTGAAATTCATGCAGGCCTGCAACATAGCAAATGTTAATTTCATCTCACAATCATCTTAATAATTCTTTTTAAAGGAACACTACTGTAGCAGTTTTTATGGAAGTTTGTGTTATTTACTAAGTATATGTCAATTGCATAAAAGCTGAAAAATCTGATAATTTTATGGTCATCGGTACTTAATTTTAAGTTCAGATTTGCTCAGGGCTTCTACAATTTTACAAAACTATTTTTACAATGTCAGTAAATATGCCATCTATAGTTATTGTTGTTCAAATTGCTTAGTATCTGGATGTCCACTAACTTCTAAATTGAAAATTGACTTAAATTATTAAAGTTATCTAATAGTAAAACATAAGCTCACACTTATTCAAAGGGTTATATGTTGAGTCTTGGAGTCTAGAGCTAATAACTAATAACTAAACTACCAGTTCTAAAGGGTAGACTTGTCTCATGAAGCTGGTGTTTGGAGAGTTCATTGCCTTCAGTGACATGTGTCTTCACTGTATAGTGAGAAAACACATGATGGCCATTTAAACAGGACTCAGAGAAAAGGCTCTGGCAGTTGACTAGTCAAAGAGCCAATGCAGGCTGTGCAGTGCCAAATGTGAAGAAGCTCTGCGTAGCCCATCATTGCATGATATGATGCCATTTTCTGCAGAATCTCTTTCATAATGCCACACAACTTGGTAAAAGCCATCGATTCAAGTAAAACAATTCATATCCACTGACATATATTTGCATTAAAACCTCAATATGTTAAACTGTTTAAATGCCTTTGAGAAGAATTGAAAACAATTTTACTACCTGAGAGTGAGGTATGTAGTGTAAAACTAGAGAATATGTATAAGTACATAAAAACTTGTGATTAACAAGGAGTGGATGAACTAATCTTATTAATTAAAAAACATGAAACTTTTGCAGGAATAATTTAGGCCTTGGATGGCAAGCTAACATGAACTCACGTAGTATTTTATAGTCATCATAAATTTTATGTATGGTTATTAATAAGCACTAATTCATTCTGTTTCCTCAAAACATTTTCTTCATCAACTGTTGTTTTAGCAAGCACTATATCACAAATAAGACAATCCCTCGATGATGGTCTACGAGATGCATAATCAGAACAAGAATCACTGATGACACATCATTCACTAAGATGACACTTTCTAGGAAGAATCTATTAAAAACCAATCTAGAAAACTCAGTGAGTTTTAATTTATGGCTATAAAACTTCATGTGTCCTCATAATTGTTTACTAACATACTTTATGTGGTGCTGTGCACAGATTGCTTGGCAACAAAGGAACATGAGCCAGAGGAATCAAACAAATTTACCTCCCAGAAGAACAAACACCATAACTTATGCCTAGGCCTTGACCTGGCATTCTTGAACACGCTCTACCAAATAGCAACGTGGAATCATGGGAACAGTCCATAAAATAATGAAATGAAAACTCTGAAGTTGGCTTGGCACTCTGCTTATCATGATAACGGAACCATGAACAACATGTGGTGAAAGTTATGAGTATTGCTGGTGTTCACTGTTGCTACTGTTTTGGAATTAACCCAATGCTTGTTTAGCATCTACCAAATCCAGTTTCCAACCCATGGCTGGAAACAGGCAAAGGAAAGGGTCTCAGCCCAAGACCTGCTGAGCAGCTGCCCTAAAGTTTTAATGTTTCAATATTCTTTTCTTCTTCCTCACTAGTCACTTCTGCAATACATACTTTTGTTTACTGTAGAATTAGGGTAGAGACGTGAAATTTCTTGTTCCATCAAGATAATTCACAAATGATTATATCATAAGAGCTATAATTTATAGTTTGCTTATTTCCAGAATTAAATGCCAGTTTGAAAAAATACTCTATTCTAAATATATATGTGTATTCTTCAGATAGTTGAGAAGGGGGAACAAAAAATAAATCCCTGTCTTTATTTTTAACAACAAAAACAACTTCTTATTTTATGGTTTTTAACTGAAAATGAAGCTAGTGTGTGTATGAAATTGCATTAACTATAGCTCACAGAATTGCTTGTATGTATTCAAAAGAACAGAAAAAGCTTTGTTGGAGATATCAAAATGTAATTAAGTGTTCCCAACAAGTGATAAATTTTAAGGAAGTAAAAATGTCCTCTTTTAAAACAAAAATCACACAGATTAGCATATAAATTGCTTCAAGCATGCATTTGTAAATCTTATAATTTTGAATGATATTAGTTTATAAACAACATAAACTAAAAATAATTAAATTTATAAATTTATCTGCTATTATCTTAAATTCATATTTAAGAGATAAAATGCTAGTGCCTTTATACAGAAGACTCAATGATGCAACAACATAAACAGGTAATCACTATAAATTTCAGAAAGACAATAGTTTTTTAAAAGATATCTCAACATGATCATCTTCACACTGTCTAATAAATCTCACTGGTAGTATAAATTACAACAGAAACAGTCTTAGCTAATCAATAGCCACCTAGTGAATGCATGACTTCCATGAAGGCAGAAACTCTTCCTTAATCCTAAAATGGTTAAATTAGATCTTTTAAATAAGATGTTAAAGATTGAATGTGCCTGCATCAAAGAGGAGGGCAGGGAAAGCAGGAGAAGAAGAGGAAGAACTCCCAGACTCACAAAGCAGTCCGTGTCCTTAGGTCCCGAGCAGCCTCCAGCACACTCTCGATGACAACAGTCACTGACATAGGGCCCGTAGCACCTGCCATCACATTGTTCTGCACACACCGTCCTTGTCACTGTGGAAGACAGATAGGAAGCCTTGATCAAAGTCAGCCATCCAGAGAAACTTCTAAGGTGACTTGGAGATGCTGAGAAAAGCTGGGTTCTAGAACGACGACTGACCCACCACTGACCAATTCAACAAATGTTTACCGAATGCAGTCTGTGACAGATCAAAACTACTCTACAAAAACCTTCCAAATTAACACACAATGAGTTTGTATATTCTTTCTTGTTCCAACAAATACTATTGTACTTTATAAAACTCATACAATTTAGCAAGATAGAATCAAGCATGAAATAACTGAATGAGATGCTTAGGCAGGTTGGGAAAGATAAAGTCAGCAGAGAAGTCGATTCACACTGTGCACAGTTAGGTCCTAGAGCAGGTGTCCTCAGAAATAAATTTAGGATTTTTAGCAGTCAGTGCAAAGAGGAAAGTATAAATCTTTATGTGATTCATATTGTATCTTACATGATTCATATCAAAGAGAGGGATGCAGGGAGGGTGGGAGAGAGAGAGAGTGAGCGTGAGCAACATTCTCACAGGAAGGAAGGAGGGAAAAAAGGAAGTATGGAAGAAAGAAAGAAAAGAAGAAAAGGGAGTGAGGGAGCAAGGGAGGAAGGGGACACATTCATATGAAACACAACAAAAGTTCCTTCGGACTTTTCTTATAATTTTTTAATACAGTCGACTGAATCATATCAAAGTATACTTTTTGTAAAAACAATGCTATAGTCTGGCTTCAAAATTACAGTATAGAGGGAATCAATTCCACTTATCTCGTCACTTATTAGAGAGATATTTTTAAGTATTTAGAGACACAAATCTTACAGGACATGTGCAGCACATCACTTTTTGGCTTCTGTGTTTCCATTTCAGCCTTGTTTCTCCCCATCTCTTTGACTAGTTCTGCAAAGCTTTCTTCACTGCAGTACAATTCCATACTATAGCAAGATTGCACTATAAACATTAGTATTCCTCAGAATTGGTCTTGGTTGATCTTGAAAATTTTCTTGGGCTATGGGTTCATGCCTGAATGCAACCTTCATCCTTTACTTTGCATAGTTCCTATAGGCAGATTACTTTGAGATCCAGATCTGAATTCCCTATTGAGCTACAGCATGTGTTCCTAGTTGTCTACAAAAGTCCTCATTTAGACAATGCAAGATATAGAAAATGGAATGTGACTCACTTTCCCACTTTTACCACCAAGTATACTTCTCTTCTTTGTTCCTGCATCTCAACTAATGGAAGCACCA
Source organism: Trachops cirrhosus (assembly GCA_028533065.1). Taxonomy (NCBI): domain Eukaryota; kingdom Metazoa; phylum Chordata; class Mammalia; order Chiroptera; family Phyllostomidae; genus Trachops; species Trachops cirrhosus. Next base: position 17,525,575 of record CM052541.1, on the reverse strand, counting down.
TCCACCCCACAGCTAGGCTAAATAGTTGGGATGTGTTTCCTATGTCTCCTTTCCCCTTACATCATTTCTCATAAATAACAAAAATACCAAGTACAAGCAGTAAAATTCTTCAGTACGTCTCTCTTCTCTACTCCAACTTTGTTTAGAAATTTACCTCTAAATTATCATATATACTTCTATAAGTTTCTTCAGATCCAAATTATTCCTCCCTGCTGCTCTAAAAGCAATGGCTCGGAATATAAGCCACTGTCTATACAAATCAGTGTGAAACAAATCAGTGTTGTTTCACAGTGTAAAATTCACTTGCCACCCCTATACTAAAGAATAATTCATTAGCAACAGGTAGAAGTCCTTCATCAATTGGCTACCAGTCTCTAGCTATACTGGCATCTCTCACCCTCTTGCTGTGCTTCTCACATCCAGCCAAACACAAACACCACTGTGATTCTTGTTTCCACCGCATGCAACTGTGGATCTCATTGTCTTTTCACAACTCATTCCTTCGTGACAAAATCCCTTCCTGTGTCTTTGTCTAGCAAATACTCAACAATAAACCTCAACTGAAGTACTCCTTTTGTTCTAAAACCTTTTTGACTCATCTCCAGGCTGAGTTAGTTTGTCATTCTTGCTTCTGAACAAGCAAGAAGATAAAGGGATAGAGCAATCAATGAGGTATGAAAGCCCCAGTTCATATTCAAACTCTGCCCTTGTGATATAGCCAGCTCTTTAACCACTCTGGATTTTACTTTAAATTTTTACCATGGAGTTAGTGTTAGTGCCTATTTAGAGGGATGGCAGAGAGAGATGCAACGTGCTTAACAAGTCCCTTGTTAACGGTGCTCAGCACTGTTATATTATTATTGCACTATCATAGCATATTGTATTTATTTTTTCATGTTTGTTCCCTTTAATAAACTATTAGTGTAATTTATTGAACTGTATTGTCTTATCTGCATTGTATCTTTGGTGACTAATACAGTGCCTGGCACTTAATACACAATAAATAAATATCCTGTCCAAATAAATAAGTTACATGTAACCAACTCAAAGTAAATATCTGTCACTTAATGCTTAATGCCCTTATCAGAGGAGAGACAACATGTGAGAGTTAAGGGCGTAGGGCACTAACAAATAATGATAAGCAAATACCAAAATATCAAGCAATAGAGCACATCAACATGCAAATAGCATAATTCTTGTTAATATCTATCATAAGATTTAAGTGTCCCTTAAATTATGCCAATGATTATTTCATAATTCCATATTTTCACTTTGATTGATGCCTTCTAATAGAACATGATGATGATATTAAGAAAAATTCACAATGTTTAAATATGAACTATATCCCTCCATTGGATGTGATTTTATTAGTCCCTATGTAGTACTGTCAATAAAAACATCAAGTAGAATTTAAACTAAAAATGTACTTGGATTCATCCTCTGCCTCACTTTTAATTTTGTAAAAATAAAGTCATATGATACTTCTTTGCAAAAGCTTATAGAAGATTAAAAACCAAAATTTTATGTGTCATAAGAGCAGCGTATTTTGTATTTGCAACTGGGATAACACTAAATTTTGAAATAAATAATTTCTTCTGTAAGTACTCTAGAATAAAATTCTGCAAAATAAGCTCACTGTGTCTGCCCCTTTACCTCTTCTAAGTCGTTGTTAAAACCTCACCTTCTCAATGAAGTCTACCCCTATTTAATACTGAATCTTTCCAAACCACTGATTCCTGATGGACCCCTGGACCCTCTCCTTCACTCTCACACTCTCTCTTCTTCTTCCTGCTATTCTCCCTCCCTCTTTCCATCTTCCCTCCCTTTCTCCTTTCCTGTATCTTTGCTATAGCATTGATCACCATGTAATATACTTAACTGTTATTACACTTTTTTGTTTGCTGGTATATTCCAATATCTACCTGGTATCCATGTAGCTTTTATTTATATTTCATACACATTATACAAATACATTACTTATATATTGTATATGAATATGCCCAGATATATCATATCTACTTATTAACTCTGCATATTCATATATTGTACTTACATTAATGTTCCTAAATTTTACCCAAGTGGTATATTTATTTAGATGTTCTAATTAGTAAATAATACCATATAGAGAAAACATTTGCAGTAAATACTCTTGTAAATAATAGATTTAAATATAATTGCTTTTTCAGATTTAAGGGTTTTTTTTAATGTACCAAGAGCTACTAATTAAAATAACACATATATATTAAGTAAACTAATTACTATATTTGAAATGTGTTATCACACGACAGTCTATTACTTTGCTTTTAGTGGACAGCAATTGCTCAGCTGGAAAATAGCATGAAGTGAGTCAGCAATCATTTTCTACAGGTCCCACCATACTTTAATCTAAGTGCACTGAAGTACTAATTTCTATTCTTAACTCTATGGTGATTAAAGATAACTTTACAAAATGTTTTAATTATTCATATACTTTGGTCTTTCCCACAAAATGAGAAAATTAGAGTAGATAATATTTATAAATATAATTAACCATAAAATTATTTTAAAATTATTTATGAAATGTTCATATTAAGATAATTTCTTTCATTGAGTACACTATTTAAACATGAAAATAATAACTGATGAATATAATCAGTGCAATCTTATGTTCTATAATAATCATTATACTGTGAAATTTTAAATATGTAATTTAAATAATTCAATCATATGTGTTGAGTTGACCTTAAATTTTTCAGAAAGCTACTTCTTTTATACAGTGGGCATGTATCTCATATTTTTTCAGGACACTTCAATCTTAAATATACCATTCCATTTGAAGAGCATGCAAATAAATATCCTTCTAAGTCATTAGCTTAAATTATTTTTATTTAAGCTATTAAAAAACAATTACAGGATCTGCTTCAAACACAGTCTATAATTGATTTTAAAAGTAAAAAGTAAGATACAATCAACAGCAAAAATAGCACATTTTGTCAGCATGGTTTTCAAATACCTTAATTCCAACTGAAAGTTCAGTAAGCATGAAATATATTTTGGAAGTGTTCGCTTGATAGATAATAATGTATGTGAGCAAAAAGTAAAAAAATATGCTTAATCTCTAAACAGTGAAAGTGATGTAGTTAAGAAACACTTCTCCACATTGTTAGGTAAGATTTGTTTTTAGAAAGAAAACATTCCCTCTATATGATCTATTTAATGCCATTTGTTGATTAATAAACATTACTTTCTATGAATTAAACACATCAGACTATCTCATATTTTATTATGATGGAGACACACACACACAAAACAGTTACTGAAATCAATGAGATAACTTATCCTCCATGGGAACATTAACTTATAATTGCTTTGGTTATATTAATTTCCATCCTTGCTTGAATATTATTTCATTAGCATTTCCCCTGTATTTAGTACCCTTCCTAAATTGCTTCATTGGGTGCATTAAAATATTTGGGTCAAATATTAACTAGCTTGTTCATTGGTGGTCCATCACTAACTGTGATTGTTTAATACAAAAAGTAAAATCTGGGAAGTTAAATATTTATTTTATTAGGGTGAGTAAACTTGAAATTGGGGAGAGGATTCATTCAAAATATCCATGAGAATTAAATGTGTAAAATTTAAGAAACCAAATATTCCATACTAAGGGGATACTGCTGAGAGAATATCTATTATCTCCAAAAATTAAAGTATTTGTAAGTAGCTTTATTATATCAGTATCTCACTAATAAAAACAATGGCTTAATTACTTCTGTAAATATAGCAATAACCACACTTAAAGTTACTACCCTAGAACAAATTTATTTTACTTAAAGAGCTTTGGCTATTTACTAATCAGATACATTTTGGTGCTTTCTGTGAGTCATTAAGGGGATACAGAACGTTCATAAATGAGGCAAAACAGAGTCCTGTCATTACAGGGACAAAACAAAAAGATCTCTGCCCAGTAAAAAATAAATAAGGCAAAACGTAGGCCGCCTTTGTAAGTGTGTTCCTCCCACGTTTTAGGCTCTGCCCGTTTCTTCTCTCCTATCTCCCTCCTCCTTTCCCTCCCGCATCCTCACAGGCACAGCGCTTTTGGTTCGTTCACTTCCTCTGCCCATGGGTCCTGAAACAGGCTGCGTGCCAGAGTATCTAACGGGGGGGGGGTTTCAAACTGGGGTTTCAAACTTTATCATGGGGGATTTTATCTGTTCTAATAAGCTGCCAGATCATGTCTCTGCCTTCTGGTCCACAGACCTCATTTTGAGGAGCAGGATATACAGTACTTAAAACAATGCCTGGGAATGACCTACTTCCTATTAATGGAAGTTACCTGTGATGTTCTAGGATTTACTAGTTTTAATAAACTCTCCAAGAGATCCCAATATGCAGTTAGAGTTGAGGATTGTTATTCTATTCAGTAGAAATGGGAAAAATTCTAGTTTGTTTACACCATTTGATTGATTGACTGAGTATGCCTCCTCTGAAATTGAATCACATCAACTGACCTTTTGCTTTAACTTCCTGTTTGTGTTGTTAAGTCCTCTGTCACTAATTGGGAGATCAAACAAAATTAATGTGCAAGCAGGTAAGAAGATTTGGGAGCAAAAAAGCTGGGAGTGGGAACAGAAATATCTCTTGGCTGATTCAGAAGGCAAACAGTTCAGGTAAGTACCAGGCCATCAGAAAACTACTCCCTTCTCTCACCCGGCAGCCATCTACATGCAAAGAATTCTGGGAAGACCCAATTCATTACTAAGCACATTTTAAAGCAAATTTATTTTAGTTTGATTTCATTCTATTTCAATTAGTATTCAATGGCTCACACCTTTAGGCTGCCTATATTATTATTGTTTATTGACTAAATTTCCACAAACTGTATTCTTTGAAACACATCCATCATGTGCATTAGGAAGATAAGACCTTAGTGAAATGGTTTTAATATGATTACATACTTGAAGGATTATACAAGAAGAAAAATGCTTGGGGTAAAGTAGAGGTGATTTGGGTTAGATGTGAAGAATTTTGGTTTATAAAGGCTTCCACACTGTAATGAACTACTGAATGGGCTTCTTGATTCTTTGTCAGTATTGAGGGAACTCTCTTCTGTATGCCTTAGAAATCCACTTAATTATAGACAGAGTCTTGATGACATGTACTGAAGTGGTACCCCCTGGTTCTATGGCTTAATATATTGTTTATAAATGGTGGAATTTGGCTAAAATAATAAACATTTTGGGTTGTGTGAAAGGCTTTTAGAAAGTTACTACCCTGAGAATATATTTCAAATGAAACAAATAAAGTTCATAGTCCATCCAAGTATATGCATTACTACTATGCTTTAGTTTTAAAACATACTGAACTGTATAGAAAATCAGGTTCAGTGAAAGTGATGCCAAAGTGTTCGCCGCTACTTAATCCTTCCAAAGGAGAACATTCGGAATCGTGTGTGTTCAGTGCCAGGCAGACTCTAAGAGTCACCTAGGAAGATTTAAAGTAAAGAGGTGTGACCCTCCTCTTGCATTCTGACTCAGTAAATCTGGGGAAGGACTCAGAAAATTCATTTTGGGGAGCCAAAGATTTTCAGGAGTAGCCTTTATAAACCAACACTTCAAAATCTTTGTTCTAAGACCCTTTCTTCTTATTTATGAGAAGACAGCCATGAAGGGTCAAGCATTTGTTTAGATGGAAAAGCAGGGATGGCAATGGGTCTTAATCTGCACGGCCGATTCTTCTCTCACACTAGATCACAACAAATTAAACAAGTAATTGTTGCCAGACAGAATGAGATTTAAGGATATATAAGGTTCTGTCCTGATTTGGATAAGGAAGGAATTTTTTACTCTAAAGATTTATTGATCATTTTAACCAGCAACATAAGGTCTAAGACACTGAAAATTAGCTCCCAAAAGAGATATTTATTTTTTTAATAATTAAACTTAGCAAAGAAGAATTATGAAAAAGTACTTGAGCCTTCCAAACTACTATAGTCATATCCATTTGTACATCCCCAAAGAAAGTGTAACTGATTATCTACTCTTCCTAATTCCTAATTAGTGTTATGAAAGCTACTCTGAAGAGATTGGCTAGGGCATACCATGAGGTATACATGTCCACAGGTAACAACACTATGATCTCAAGAGCTATAACTGCTATATACAACTGAAAAAATGTGGCAAACACCTGCAAAGCCATTATTGAAATTGACATTCGAAGTAAGTTAATAAAAGCATGCCCAAAATTTGGCAGCTACTAATGATGGTTGAGCCTTGTCCCAGACAAATCCCTGATGACCTATGGGCTATGACAAGATAATATCATTAGTGGTATCAAGTAGGAAAGGACTGTTGTCTAATCTATTCTTCATCATCAGGTACTTTATTAATTTATTTAATGAAGTCTTCTTTAATCTATATTTAAAGATGTGTCACTGATTGATTGAGCGATCATAAAGCAGATTTTAAACTACACTCTTGGTCACCAGGGAAACTCTCCCTTATAAATAAGCTATTAACATCATCAACATTTGTGAGTCAGGATTCAGAAAAAATTGCCCTCTTATATTAAGTATAAAATATCCCTGAAAGTGAGCATAATTTTTATATATGCCTCATAGGGTATATATATAAGATTGAAGATAAAAGAAACATATGAATATGAATGAGGAAATAATAGTGTTTCATGAAATATTTTCTTACATTAGAATTGAAGGTTATACCTTAAAGTACACAAATAAGTGATATGCTAGAGATAAAGTGTTATAAAAAATGGGGTCATCATATCATGGACCTGTCACAAACCAAGAAATGAGGAAACATCACATTCAACTTTTCAAAATCACCTCACATTATAGTAGACCACATACAGACTTGACAGAAACACATACACACACATATACACACCCTATCTCTTTCACTTATCCTAGCTCCCTATCCAAAATATTAATAATGGGAACAAAGATAATTTATCCTACTTAATATGGAAACTATTTTACTCAGTGATGGAAATAATCACAAAATATTAATGTGGAAAACATAGAACCTCACATCATGTAAACAAGGAATAAATATCTGTTGAACTAATGTATGCTATCAAGTCTAAATTTCTGAATTTGTTGATAATGAAACTAAAATTAAAATACACTGGCTTACCTATGGACAAATCCAAAATAATGTCCATATACTCCTAAGAGATCTTATAACACTTTCAGAATTTTCCAAGCAATGTATAGTTTCTTAACATCACAGCAGACCATGTGTCTTATAATTGATTTGGGAATTAAAATACAATTTGATGCTGACATGCAAGGAGAAGTACTACATTTATTAGCACTAGAAAACTAAAAGTTAGTTATGCTCAGCTAAATTATTGTGCTTCTTTCTGATATCAAATATTTTTGTTTTTTTTCATCAAAATTCAAACTCATTCACTTTGTTTCTGTCTCAGAAACAAGGAATATTCCTCAGATAAAGGAATGTTCTTTTTCCTGAACTCTAGGTTGCTTCTAACATTCAAGTTCAAATTTTTAATATTGTAAATCAGCCTCTTTCTTTACTGAACATTACTTTAGAACCAATACTCAAGACTCTCATATTTAAAAAGTTAAAAAAATTTTCCCTTTTCCTCATGCTCTTCATTACTTTTAGAGAGCAAACCATTTTGTAAGAGTCATTTATACCACATACTTTCTTACGTATTTCAAATTTCTATTATCAATCCTTTTTCAGGATACCTCACCTTAGTTTCTTATTAGTAACTGATATTTATTGATCAGTTCTACTTGGATGACTGAGGGATATCTAAGACTCATTAACAGCATTCTAAGCTCCTTTATTTCTATCTTCAATTCAGCCACAACACTACTGTCCTTGTATGTCTTGTCCCTGTGACTATGTCCATCATCAATTCAATTGCTCCAGTTTAACCCTTGGAATTCATCCCAAATTTCTCCTTTCTTTTTCTTCATAGCAAGTCAGTTGGATACCAAGCCTTATTGAAAATTCTATTGCCTATCTGTTAAATTTCCTCTCTCTTATCCTGGTTGTTTATATGGCATGCTCTGGACCTGTTCTTTGCCTATCTTATGTCTATATTCTTCAAGGGTCAACTCAATAAAAATCTCCTTTGCTAACCCTTCAGCAAATCCTCTACCAAGAACCCCTTACCCTGCATCTACTTTCCACTGCCTTTTTGGTGATGTCACTTCATGTCACACAGACTTTTATCAAGCACCTGCTCCATTGTGTTGTAACTGGGTACTTCTGTGACTATATCATGAATATGAAATCTTGAAGTCACAAACCCTTTGTATTCATCTTTTATCTTTAAATTCCAGTACAGTACCTGCCACTTTAAAAACATTGATAAATCCTTGAGAATAGACATACATAAGCAAGCATACCAACAACCTATGAGGAGGAAATATCAGTGTTTCAAAGATAATGTGCATTATTAATATTTATTAACACAATAATATAAAGCAACATACATACACAGATTTAGAAATAGAATATGTATATATATGTGTGTATATATATGTATATATAGAGAGAGAGACAGAGAGAAGAGAAAAAATATACACATGTACACACATTCACACACACATATGGGTAGAGAGAAGTAGGTTTACAGATGAAACCACACACATATAACCAAACTTGTTACCATACAGCAATCACTTTATGGGAAAGTATGGGTTGGGGCATGGGTGTTCATTGATGGGCATACATTATTATATGTAAATCTATATACTTGAGTTATGTGGATTAGAAAAATCTACAATATGAAATAACCTGTACACTTGGCAGAGTAAATGAATTATCCCAGCATTATAGATGAAGAAGTTAATGTTTAAAATAATATTTAACTAGTTTATCTGGGGTCACATAAATTATTATAAAGTATGGTTTTAAATTAATTTACAGATTCCTATAGATGTTTATTAAGATGTTTACATTAAGAGTCACAAACAATAGGTGTCTCAATTTGAAGACCACGTGAAGTGGGGGTGGGAGAAAGATAGTTTACAAGCTAGTTTAAACGCAATATTGAATAACTAAAACGATCCACACATCTCTGTTTTCACACTCTTGAAAAATAACTCGTTCCGGAGTCATTTCACCTCACGACACAATTATGAGTGATGAGTAATGAGAACCAAGGTATTACTCAAACACACTTCAAATTTATGGCAAAAGCCTCAGAAATAAGATTATTTTATATTTAACATTTTATCAAAGCTCATATATGACTGAATTTCCAACCTATTGATTCTACAGAGGAGAACACTGAGATTCAGCTGGGCCAAAATTCAAGGCCACAACCTCAGTAATAATAAAGAATTTTAAAGTGGGACCACCTAAAGAATTACACCACAAACACTTGGAGCATATAAAAAGAATGCTTTTTAAAATATGACTTTCCTTCTCATAAAACAATCCCAGATATTTCTGACTATTCTGTTAGATGTCCTCTCAATAATCCTTCAAATGTGCTATAGTCACTCTCTATTCCTGCCAATTAGATAAGATTCTCTCTGAACCAAACTCCCCTGTCTGCATTTCTGTAGTATAGGTGGCCGATATTAAAGTTTTGATAAAGCTAGTAAAGCCATTTAATTTCAAAGACATCCATCAAAATAAACATATGGTCAGCTACATAACACACTTCTATTCAAAGACCTACGTGAGAAACCAGGCCACCCCATCCATAAAGTTCTCTTTTTACAAAGCCATGGGCAACTGAGGTGCCTGGCCATTTAATAACCCTACTTTTCAATTTCCACTCATTAATTCCTACCCTTTAAATGCACCAATAAAGAGTAAACCTGTGAAACTCCAGGCACCCCACCCACCCTCCAGGACCTGTGAGTAGTAAACATTGTCTTTATCAATGTTCCCTGATGGTTGTTGCTGAGGTGTGTCTTGAAATCATAACAGGAACCGCAAAAGCAGTCCAGTCACAGTATTGGCTGTGGTCCAGAAAATGTCTGTGAGGGCTGGCCACAAGGAGTGCAGGCTGAGGCGGGTGCCTCAGCCATTCCCAGGGGAGAGTGTCACGATCAACAGGCGAAAAGGGACACAAAGCAGTCCCCCAAACTGTGTCCACGTGTATGTGTACATCTACATCTATGTCTATATTATCTGCAGCTAATCACTACATTCACACCCAGGCAAATACCCTAACCATGCAAGGAAGCAAGAACAAATACCATTATCTCAATACTTTTATTGTGTTGATAAGAGAACTTGAGGAATCATTGGCAAATACATTCTCTTTTTATTTTAATACTGTTTTCTTTAGCAGACTGGTACAACCACTATGGAAAACAGTATGGAACTTCCTCAGAAAACTAAAAATGGATCTGCCTTTTGACCCAGCAATTCCACTGCTGGGACTATATCCTAAGAACCCTGAAACACCAATCCAAAAGAACCTTTGCACCCCAATGTTCATAGCTGCACAATTTGCAATAGCTAAGTGCTGGGAGCAACTTAGGTGCCCATCAGTAAATGAATGGATCAAAAAACTATGGTACATTTATACAATGGAATTCTATGCAGCAGAAAGAAAGAAGGAGCTCATACCCTTTGCAACAGCATGCATGGAACTGGAAAGCATTATGCTAAGTGAAATAAGCCAGGCAGTGAAAGACAAATACCATATGATCTCGCCTTTAACGGGCACCTAATCAACAAAACAAAGAAACAATCAAAATATAATCAAAGACACTGAAATAGAGAAAGGCTGACAGTGTTCAGAGGGGAGAGGGGAGGGAATTTCAGGGGAATTTCAGGGGAAAAGGGGAAGGGTTTACAGGAACAAGTATAAAGGACACATGGACAAAAACTAGTGGGGGTGGAAATGGGAGGGAGGTGAGGAACACTGGGGTGGGGGTGGGCTGGGATGGGAGTAAAAGACAGAAAATTGTACTTGAACAACAATTAAAAAAAATTTTAAAAAGAGAACTTGAGGAAACTGAGGTCCTTGAAATTAAGTGAGTTTAGAGCTAGAACTACATCTGTAGTCTCCTAACGCCCCCACTTCAGTATTCTTTTGACCTTTTCAAGAGTTCCTCACCTTTGTCTCATACCATTAGCATTTCCAGAGAATAGGCACAACTTTACACATTTTCTTTAGACCCTTTGAGCCTTCAGCATGGCATTAAGCAATATCCCTTGAATGACATTAAACTGTATTTTATAGAGCATTTCAAATAACTATATATCCCGCAGTTAAAATGAGAACCATACTGTTCTTTAAATCTTCAAGAATGTTCATCAAATTACAAGTAGTATCAACTTATAGCAGTATCAACAGCATATTAAAAAAGATTTTTTCTTAGTTTCCACAAGTAAATTATTGGATCTCCTTTAGAAATGTTTTAGATAGGCATAATTTTAGAAATGTATGCAAGTAATCAGTCTATTGTAGTGTTTCCATTAATTTTACAATATCTCCAGAAACTACAAACCCAAAAAGAGAAAATAGGAAATAACTGAAATCAATAAGAAGGCTGATGGACATGCAACGTTATTAGTAAAATACAAGAATTTTAATTAAAGATGTGGGTTTTAATAAAGGCTCGCTGCTGTTCTGATTGATCGAGCCTGCTGGCTCAGCTCTCTTGTTTCCCATTAGCTCCCGCTGGGCTCTGCTCTGCTCTGATTGGATATTTACCACTTTGGCACCTTCTTGGTAAACAATATTTGTTCCACTAAGATTGTGAATGTCATTACACTTCAGCCAAATTTTATGCATATTATGGTATGTGAGTATAGTTAGTTCATTATTATACTTTCTCATTTTGGTTTTATTACTTCAGGAAACTTTTGGAAATTTCATGGTAAACAGTATACTTTCATTTTGAGTTGCTACACTTTCTTCCTTGCTGAAAATTTGAGAAACCAAAATATATAATTAACTACTTAGATTTTAATATTCTCTTCAAAGAAGTAAAGCAGTTCCAGAACATTTTTAGAGTAAATCTGCCCTAGTAGGAAACAGAATCCATAAGCCAGGCCACCAAGATGTTTTGGTTGTTAGCTATTTTTACCCCATTATTAAACTAAAAGTTTTAATATATTACAACTACTGAAAGTAATTTTATTTGTGCATAAGTATAAAAAATACTGAGGAAAATGCTATATAATTTATATTTCCCTAGCAAGTTCTATAATAGCAGTGTAGAAACAATAAATAATATATTCAGTGCTGTTTGGAACATGTTTTCACTTTGTCAATACAGTAAAATGCTGCATTCACAATTATCTGCAACAGAACAAATATACCGCTTGTATTAATTTTAATGCTGCTCTGTTTTTAATTAAAAAAAGGATTTTAAGATAATCTTGCTAGAAACAATACTTAAGAAGGAAGGGGTGAATTCTTCCATAAGTTTCCTTTTGTTTAAAAGAATATAGTAGCTTTAATCACTTTCATAGATATTTCAATGGTCAGAGTACAGCTGTTCACTCCTGTAATTGCAACATGCTATTGTCAAGTGCACTTACATTTTTTAATTAGTTTCTAAGCAAGAAATGTGATATGTAAAGCAAGTTAGAAGACTGAAGAGTATGTCAATTGGTAATCAGTTGGGAATATGTTAGTTATATAACCAGCAGTTGAAGACAACTGTAACTACTTTAATGCAAATGTATGCAAAGATTAGGGCTATCAAACTCTGATATTTTGTTATGTCCTTTAAAAAAAGTCTGAGATGACACCAGGTCTAGGGGGACAAACCAAATGTATAAAATGAAACATCTACCCTGCCTATTAATAGGCCACTGGAGAGAGCTGGCCTGATACTGTGCTCAGAGATAATAAGGGACATGGGATATCCAATTTCAATGAGATAAGGGTGCTTCATATATCTTGCAGAGACAGAGATAACTTTCTTCTTTTAATCATTATTATTTATTTCTTAAAGCTTAGTCTCTCTCATACCTCAGCCTATGGAACTCAGACCTTGGAACTCAGTTCTCATGATTAGAGAGAGCTGTCACTCTTACCAGCAAGCCTGCTAAATAATATTCTATAAGCTTCAGACTTTACATAGCAGATAAGTTTGTCTCCTCCGACGTGACTACATTAATCTACTGAACCAATGTATTTAAGGTTAAGCTGTCTTGTGGAACAACGCGGCCATTCTTTAACTGAGCTTAAAAGTACTTTCAAGCTTGAATCACTGCTCCACAGGTAATGTGGCCCTCAGTATCCAATCACAAGTTCTTTGCTGACCAATTGCAACTATAGGAAAAATATTCCTGTAAGGTTTATAGGGTCATGATGCTGTAACATCAAAAGGAATTTAAGGAGAATGAACTCAAGTCACTAGAAAATTAGAATCATGAAGTAAAACAGTAAGAATGGGACACTTGGATAGATTCTAGAAGTATAACATACTGTAATATTTATAAAATTCTTCAGGTTGTCTAAAGTTTTTGCTTTAGGAACTTGTTTAGAAATATAATTTATATTTTAGGGGAACATTTACAAATAGATGCTGGTTCTGCAGTTCATAGGCTGAACATTATTAAAAACTACAGGAGAACCACACACGGAAGTTATTAAACATGCAATCAAAGCTAAATGCAGCACACAAACCAGTACATAAAATAAATTTCAAAATGTTCCTAAATTTAATTAAAAATTTACAAAATTTTACTGAAATTTCTATTGGCATGCAGAATAAGTTGTTGTCTGTAGTAAGCTGTCAATTTATTTATAGTCTCCTTCCATTTCACTAAATCTATTAGGGAAAAATAGGATTCTCATTTCTTCTTTTAAAAACTTCTGCCTCTTTCTCTGTCTATGCCACTTGGCATAATACTCTGTAGGTCCATCCACATGATTTCACTTATATAAGAAATCTAAAGAGCAACATAAACAAACAAAATAAAAATAGACTCATAGACACAGAAAACAGACTGATGGTTGCTGGAGAGGAGAGGTGTTGGGAAATGGGTGAAAAGGGTGAAGGGATTAAAAAGTACAAATTTGTAGTCACAAAATAATCATGGAGATGTAGGGCACATTGTGGGGAATACAGGCTTTTATAGTGGCTATGTTTAACGCCAGGTGTGTACTTGAGACATTAGGAAGGGCACCTTGGGAGGTATCTGATTGTCTAACCACTATGTTGCACGCCTGAAACTAATACAAAATAATACTGAATTTAAACTTTAATTGAAAAATAAAATAAAAGCAAACTTTTGCCCCTTGCAGACCTTGCTTTAAGCTTACCATCGTTAACAGTGTTTTTTTCCCCATATCTCTGTTCAGAGATGTCTCCCTCTGATCTCCACTCTTTGCTTCATTTCACCCTTACAAGTCAGTCATTATCATGGGTTAGTTCTGCCAGAGCCTGAACCATTTCTCTTTATTCCTACTTGTCACCATCAGTTAGTGTTACTCGGGATAACTCCTGACATATTTGCATTTTAGGAGGAGGCACCTGTTGAAGGTGTCAGCATTGATACGATGTGGTGAATGGGAAACTATTCTTAACATCAGTTTCCTCAGCTGAGCTGTGGAGCTTTTAAATACCTTTACCTTTCTTCCCTAATGCATGGAGAGTCTCAAAGAATAATTATCCATAAAAAATAAGAAAATACTTGGCAAATCATGAAGTTGAATTCCCCCAGAGAAGCCCTCACTAAGGTGAATTCATTTCAGTCATAAAGACAGAAATCACTTGTGAACGACATAAGACTATGTCTTTAAAATCTTAAAATGTACTGTTGTGTGGGCAGTCGACCAGGGCACAATATTTTCAAAAACTTGCACAATGCATGCTTTCTGATTTTTAAAACATTTCATCAAGACTCAGAGATAAATTCACCTGAAGTAAGCATGAGGGTAATATATTTAGCTAACACAGGGACCATCAGAAATCTAAAAGAAGCCTGAAAAAGTATACACTAAATTTTTTGATCATGTATGCTATATGAGGTCTGTCCAGAAGGTATCCGGCCATGTAATATGAAAAATAGAGACATTTATTCAAGAAGATACAAGATATAAGGAACATTGTACACTGGACAATGATGGCTGTGTCCCCTTCAAAGTAGGTACTTTGGGACCTCACATAGTTCTCCCATTCAGCATCAGCTGCTCTGTTGTATTTTCCTGAATCTCATCAATGGTCTGAAATATCTTCCCTTTTAAAGGTCATTTCAGTTTTGGAAAAAGCAAGAAGTTACAGGGTGCCAAATCTGGGCTGTGGGGGAGCTGATTCACCTGAGTAATTTGATGTTTCACCAAAAAACTCTGAATGAGATGTGAAGCATGAGCTGGCGCATTTTTCATGAAGCTGCCATTCACTAGTTGCCCTATAGCTCTAGCTCTTTTCTTTGTATTGCATCTCTTAACTGGTGAAGAAATTTGAGGTAGTACTCCTTATTAATTGTTTGGCCTGGAGCATTATACTCGTGATGGACAACACCTTCTCTAACGTATAGTCTTGATCTTGCTGTGACTTTGCTGTGCCTTCTTTGGGTGTGAAGAACCAGGTGACTTCCATTGGGACGACTGGATCTTCATTTCCGGATCACAGCCATAGACCCACCATTCATCTCCAATTATGAACTTCTTGAGGAAATCTGCTTCACTGGTAGAGATTTGAATCAAGTTGTCAGCACTGCAGCACAATGTTCCTTCTACTCTAGTAGCAGAAGCCGTGGAACAAATTTTGCCATGATATGTTTCATGCCCAGATCCTGTGCCAAAATCTCGGACACTGTAGGTCTGGGAATCCCCAGATCAGCTTCTAGTTCTCGCACTGTCAGTCACTGATCTTTGTTGATTGCAGCCTGTACACGTTCAACATTCTCAGGTTTCTGCTTGTTGCAAGCCTTCCAGAATGGGGATCTGCGGGGGAGCTGATTCACCTGGGTAATTTAATGTTTCACCAAAAAACTCTGAGTGAGATGTGATGCATGAGCTGGTGCATTGTTCATGAAGCTGCCAATCACTAGTTGCCCTGTAACAACCAATTTCAACCAATTCTTGACCATCTTTGAAGCATTTGTGTCACACTTCGTTTTGCACTGCATTCATGTATTTGTCCAGAAAGCCTACTGAATCATCTGCATAGTTTCCACGGAGGGATGTTCAAGTTTAATGCAACACTTGATGCAGATTCGTTGCTCTACTCACTCAGTCATTTTGAATGTGGCAGCCACACAGTACACTCAAGGGAATCTACCGCCCCCACTGACTAGTACAGTGAAGTTGTCATTGGTCACACATGCATATTCCTCTCCACTCTCCTGGACTGTCAGTTTTCATCAATGTCCCTCAAATGATTCTCGTTATATAAAGAGTGGATGGACTTTTCCCAGATAGACCTCTTATCTCTATAGTATCTCTGGGGTTTAATATCTCTATGGAATCTCTCACAAGATCTAATTCTCAGAAAAATTATGACCAGGTTTCCAAAATTCAGGTCATAACAATAAGTACATAAATCTTTGAGTAGCTGCAAAATATATTTTGCCTCAGGATGTTGAGTTCTTTAAATATGGATAAGCGATGTACCTTTCAAGTAGCTCCAATAAGGAGAGAGAGAACTGGAGTGAATGCCAAGGGCAACCAGCCTCCACTTCACCTGGGCCTTTGCTTTTTGTTTCTGCAGCCATCTATGGTCATTAACCTTCACAAGGTGGAACTGGGCTACAGGAGTTTTGCCTCCATGCCCATTTATTCAGATTTAAGAACAACTATATTTTCTAACAGCAACCTCTTTGGTTTGTTATAATATTAGCTCTTCTTTATTAGGTCCATAGTGTATGCGGAAAAGATTTAAACATTTCAACTACGTTACTGCATTCAATTTGTTTTCTCCAACAGAGCAAGCTTCTGAGGTAAATATAATTATTTCTATTTTACATACATGGTAACCAGAATTTTAAAAGATTGCCACTTTCTGATGCCAGGAAGCTGAAACAACTAGGATTTGTTTTATCCAGCTGACTTCAAACCCAATGTTGTCACCCACTCAGTTCTATTATACCATATGGTATACAGGAGAAAGTATAATCTTTAGACTTAGGACAGTTGGGTTGAAGTCTCAGGCATTAGTTGTGTAAATTTAACAATGTCCTGAGTCATTTCCTCAGCTTGTATCTCCCTAGTGGTAAAAAAAAGGTTAATGATAACTGTCTTCTTTAACTCACAAGAATATTATCAAAATAAATTTTAAAATGAGAATGTTCCTTAAACTATGCAGATCTATGTGAATGAATACTATTATAAAATTTGGACATGCACATATCAAATGCATGTAAATGTTTATTGAATTTAAATTTCATAGATTCTGTGGAGTCAACAGGGTGACCATTAATCCGAATTTTCATTAGTATAATAAACTTAATTTTTATGGTGGAAATTAGGTGAAGTAAATGACTTCTTGGCTGATGATCTGACACAAGCTATGGTGTGATGATTTTCTTAGTCAAGACTCCCTCTCATCCCCACTTCACGGTAACAAAACTCATTTTAATGTACTAGACAAACGCTCTGTTTCTTAAGGCATCAAGGATAGAGTGCCGCTGGACCTCACGAAGGCCAGAGAACTAGGATGTAAAAGCTGTCAAAAACTCTTTCTCTCTGCCTGTCTGTCTGTCTGTCTCTCTCTCTGTCCCATTAGCCTCTGTAAGGATGAGTTATTCTTCTAAGTTACTGAGGACTGACCAATCCTGCTTTTCATTAACAAAATGGTTCAAAATGGAAACCTCTAGTAGGTTCACTATCTCTTCAAGTTCAAGTTTCTAAGGTAGTATTACCAGCATCTCAGGATCCCAAGTTCAAATTCTCTGGGAAGAGAATCTGATTGGCCTAGCCTGGGTCATCATCTACTCTTATTTACAGAATTTCTTAACCTTCATTACTATCAGCGTTTTGTTTGAATAATTATTCTTTGTTTGGCAAAAGTGCAGTGAGGCTCTGCTGTGCTTTGGTGGGATGCTATTAAAACATTATCTACAATTGTGACAGTGAGTATTTCAAACAGGAATCTAACCTTACTTTAGAATCCTGCTTAAAATTCTTGTCAAAACCCTGCTGCCCTATACAGTGTTTCTATGAAATAAGTTAATTTAAGTCTACACTGAGATAT
>CM052541.1:17439034-17506972 GCA_028533065.1 Trachops cirrhosus | reverse complement strand
TTTTTTCTTCTCTTCTCTTCTCTCCTCTCCTCTCCTGTTCTCTCTCTCTCTCTCTCTCTCTCTCTCTCTCTCTCTCTCTCATCCTTCTGTAAACATAAACCAATCTAGAGGAGTAATGATAATACCAGAAATCTTGTATACAAATAGGAGGCTGGATAGGTTAGGGTGAGAAAACCTGTAAGAGTATCATTCTTCCAAATTTCTTCAATCAGACAGGGGGAAGCAGCTATTCTGTTAGCATGTTGAGTGTAGACAGAGCTGTTTCTACATACAAGAGCTGTTTCTACAGATGCAAGTAAAATCGGTAGATTTACATAAATCTCAGTCAAAAAGAAACTTGATAATAATCTACTTTAGATTATTCTATAATCTAAATATAATAATAATCTACTATATAGAACATATAATTGTTGATTACCACTTACATAGACAGCCTCAAGTGATCATATAAGAGGCTGATGGAAGTAACCTACACTATATTATGCCAAAATGAAATAAACATTGGCTATTTCTCATTGAATGAAAAATCTAGTAAAATGATCTCTATGATGTTACTGTTCTACATATTGTACACAGCCTCCAGCACACCTTCAGACCTTACAACACACGGACTATTGTTTGTCCCGTTTTACAGGTAAGAGAAGAGAAGTAGCCTTAAAACAGAAACAGAGACTTGCTGCTTTATATCACGTTAGCCCTTTTTTACATAGTATATTTGCCTATCAAAATGTCTTTGTACTTTTAGTACTTCTAAGTGGCTTTACTTTGATTCTATTACTTGTTTAATAAAGTGCAGCAGTAAAATGGAACTAAAATAAATGTCAATTAAATAATTGCATTTTGGTAAGTTGGAATTTATAATTACAATAGGAAATTGCAGCCCTAGTTTAAGGAAGATAAAATATTTGAAAATACCATTAAGCATGTAACCAGTTTACAATACTGTCATTTACTACTTTAAGTATTCACAAAAGTGCAGAAAACTCAAGCTTTGAAATCATTTTAATCTGTATTCAATTTCCATTATTTATAATTGTTGGAAGCTTGGGCAAGAAACTTTAACCTAAGAGCTGACTTTCCTCATTAGTAAAATACAGATAATGATACTTCCTGTACACATTAGGGGTAACTAAGTGGAATAACGTGTGTAAAGTGCCCATCATATAATAAGCTTCAATCTATGTTAATTATTTTTCTCCCTCCCTCACATGATTGCATATAAAAACACAAGAAAATGACAAAGAGTTATAGATAGTGATGTGGCAGACAAATCAAGTGATCTGGAGACAGAAGGGCTTATCATTGATCACCAGGGTACCACAGTCATGCAACAGGCAAAGGGGAGGGTATGACGTGTCAGGGACTTTGTCAGGCTTGGCAGACAGGGATGGTGGGTATTAGAGGTCTCTGCATGCCCTGGCAAAGTTTGAGAAGCCATAGCCTCAGCAGTAATGTTACTAATAATCCAACTCAGTGACATCTCATTCTGCTACTAGAATATCACACTTTTATGTATTTCAAGATAGTGTGCATGGAAGGAGGGAATGGGTGCAGAGAATATTTCAAGATATGTGTCAGAAGTGGAGAGACGAACCCATGGGTGGAGCAGTTCTTTGGATTACTGCAGAGGATCAGGTGTTACTGATGCCAGGGCCTCTGTCCATGACCCTCATCTGTGAGACTGCTGATCAGAGGTGCAAATGGACCCCTGAGGGACTGCGGCCATCTGCACAGTCCATTCGTGAATGGTGCCATATTTGGATAGCATCATTCAGCAGCCAAAATTCACCCTTACTCCTCTCAAAGTGCATTAAATGTACTTTGCACATAGCCACAGTTCTAAATCTTTTCTCACGTTGCTCACGCACCTCTCACTCCCTGATGTCTTTCATTCACCGCAGCCCACCCCAGGACCTGTCTTTCTCTCTTTGTGCCTTCGCCCATAACAAAGCTTTCACCCTTCTATTCTCCCCACTGAATCATTATTACATTATTGATCAACTTAGCCATCTTCCCTAAATACTTTTTTCCCTCAGCATTGTGGTTAAATCATTTTCTGCCCATTTGTTTTTTTAAATGTATCCTGAGTATGCATTGCAACACTCCAGGAAGACTGTGTGTGTGAGTAGATGCGAGGGGCCGTTTGGTCTGGTGGGCTGGAAAGATCAGGCTGGCAGACTCAAAACGTTCAAGCAGGTGGGAAAGAAAACCGTGAGTATTCCCACATTTGTCATTTTTATCCTGTCAGAATAGATATTCCTTGAGAAGCGATGTACTGGTCTGTTTCACCATGAGCAAAGGAAGTTCCATCACGTGTGTGTGCCATGGTCTCCAAGAGCAGTGTCTGTTTTTATCTGCCTTCCACTTGACAGCTCTAAGAATAGATCTGTCTCTTCTATGAATTAATAAGAAATGGGTATTATCATGGGAAACTGAAATGGATGAAATTATGACAAGCTCCTTAAGGGAAGGAACCTTTTTTTTCTCCACAGTTCCTAACACTACTCAAAACTCAGTAAGCTTCCCAGATTGAATAACCCAACATTTTCTTTACTAATAGACCAATGTCTCCACACTTTAGTGCTGCTACCCCATAGCGCTTCTTCCACCGTGTATAAATAATGAGGGGTCTTGTAATGTCTGTGGCTAGGACTTTATAATTACAGGTGGGGCCATTAATCTTGCAGCCTCTCTTTTTTGTTGTATCTGAGACTGGGACTGAGTTTTTGTTATAGATTGCTAGCCTGTAGCAGTCAGTTGGGGAGATGACACATCACTGAGACAGATAACAAAGAAAAATAGGTAACAAATTGAAAAAGATTAGGTAGTTCCATGGAGCTATATTAAACAAATTCTTTGGAGGTATAGCAGCCAGAAGTCTCAACTTATGTCCCTATAATTCTTTCATCTGCCAAAGGGACCTATATATATATAAATGCCATTCCACATTCTCACACTTAAAATAAAAACAACCACAATAACAAATAGGCACATTTCTAAAATGCCACTGTAAGTCTAAGGAGTGAAATGCGATTTTTAAAATTGATGGAGGTTATAAGAAAGTGACCCAAAAGGCATTACAGTCAGTAATGAGCCTAAAATGCCTTGTGTAAAATGTTTTCATTAATTTGCCTTTGAAGTTCATACACAAAAACTAGAATTCAAGAGTAATGGATTTATAATACATTTAGAAATAGGATTAATAGGATTCCAACAACAGGTATTTCAATGGAGTTTCATGTTGATGTATTACTAGACATATCTTGAAACTGAGTTATTTACTAAAAAAAGATAAATTACTTGCAAACCACTGCATATACATCTATTGTATTCCATCACAATACGATCTGAGCCTAAATATCAGCCCTACTACCTATCACTCTGCCCCAGGGAATTGTTTTCTAAAATATGTTGTTAGTATTGTAACCAATATAAATCCTCCAGATAGAATCAAAGTCCCTATCAACTAGCATATTAAAGATTTAGCCATAGCCAAGATATAATGCAATTTTACCACATAGCAGGCACTGTTCTAGATCATTTATTTCCAGTGACAAGATTGGGAGAAACATAATACTACAGATGAGAAAGCTGAGGCCAGAAAAGTTTAATAATCTGTCCAAGATCACACAGGAAGTAGTAGGCCTGATGTCATCCTTAGGTTGGAGTCCAGAACTAGTGGCTCTGGATTCCATACTCTTAATCAATATATAACCAAGAATCGAATTCCACCCAATTTATGTTAACAGATATGAGTTTAGTAGTCACATGGGACAAAAAGGACAGAGTACAGAAAACAGATTAAAATCACTAGAAAGACAAACTTTAGCTATGTCACCATTGGCCTCGTTTCTGATAGGCTAAGTGCAAATACTAAGGAAGTTCAATGATTTTAGCAGTTCTAGAAACAGTTAGGCAAGAAATTGGAATGAGGCTAATAAGCCAGAAACTTATTCAAAGTCACCTAGGGAGTGACTTGCATGGAGTTATAAAGATGATTTCAGGTCACTTGCCAAGATCTTTGATTTGTAGGTGGGGAATGAACAGCATTTAGCAGATGACTTCAAAGGAAAGGGCGGAGGGGACTATATATGGATTCCAAGGGCATCACAGATTTGTTCTCCCCATCCCACTTCCCATACTCACAGAACTGTAGGTGCACTTGCCCATAAATTAGGACTTGAAGCTGAGAGAAGGCTGGATGCAAGCCCTAGCTTTCGAGGAGGTTACAGGGTAAGAGGTGTCCCTGTAGGAGCAGATCTCCAACTACAAACACTAGAAATGATAACAGCTAATATTTATTGAGCACTTATTATGTGGCAAGCGCCATTTTAAACATTTTCACACTGAATTCTCTGAAATTCTCATTTTCAGACTGAATTCCCCAAATTCAGTCCAATGTGAGAAAGAAGGATAAAGGAGCTAAGTAATTAGAAATTCCTAGAGCCAAGATTCAAATTCATGTAAATTCCAGGCTTGAGCTGAGTCCCTAGGGAACTCTTTAAGGCAAAGGAGTAGAAGAATAACTGTGCCAAAAGGTGAAGATTCAAGGGGGTTTGCCCTAGAATAGGGTTGGGTACAAAGTCTTAGTAGGGAAGAAAAAAGGAAGGGAGAGCAAGAACCATGAATGTAACTTTTTTCTCTTTATGATTATCCATTTAAATATTTTAAAGTAACATGTATTTGCACTCTTTAAATTAATTTACTATTGATGAAACAATGTTTTGGGATTCTTTCCCTCTTCAGATAAAATTCCTGGGTCTACTTTATGAGTTAACAGAAATCATTTATTATTTTATAAGAAGATTACAAAACTGAGCAATATTAATTTACCTTTCTCTACTAAATCAAACCAGGCCTATGTCTGTCATTACACAATTACAAGGGCCCGGTAGACATGTGTTTATTCTACTAAAAATACACAGAAAATCTACTTAATGAAATATTTGATATTTAAAATTATACAACATACTGAAATTTAGAAATGAAGATGTGATGGTTATCTAACATTCCATAACTTTTAAAAACTTTCAGTTTTATTGTATTTTTCCTGTAATTTTTTTTTATCAGGGGGTCTGCTTCTGCCCCTTTTTTTTTAACTCAGAAAAATACTCTGGTATGTGGTAATTAGTAATAGTTAACTATTAACAAAGTAGTAACAGTGGCATATAGTTAACTAATTTAATGATGTATTCTACTTCCTGAGCACAGAGTTTGAATTGATGCAAAAGAAAATATCTTTGAAAAAACTACCAAAGTCAAAATCTTTATTTAGAAAAGCATGAGGAAGCAGATGAATAAAAATGGCTGATCGAGACATCTAATTTCCAGATAACTCCTCCTTTGCACACTTCTAAATCAACCTTTTTGTTTTCTTTTATATATTTTTCTTACATACACTTAAAGGAGAACTTTAAAAGAAATGTCACTACATAATTTCCTTACCATTCTTTCTTCCCTGCTTAGAAAGAGCACCTACAATTGCCAAAAGAATCACCTCTAAATAGAACATAATTTGTTCTCACCAGGCAGTGAAGAATTAAATAAACGTTGCACAGGGCTGCTTGCAACAATCTAGACTTGAAAGATTGTTAAGTGGGTTAGCAGCTTGATCTTCTGACTCATTTTTCTCCAGTTCCTGGTAGAGATGCCAGCTCCCCTGCCCCAGCTCTCCAGTGTAACCAGCAATCTCTCCTCTACTTCTGTTCCAAACTTTGAAATAAAAGTGACTTAATAAGAGGACACCAATAGGACACGCTCGTAAAACTTAATCTTGGCAAATGCAATGAAGGAAACTTAAATATACAATTTTCAGTTATTTGTAAACATCTTCTGTGTATCTCAAAGTTTCCACTAATTGATGAGAAATTAGAGAAGGAAAAGAAAATAGTAAGTTCTTTAAATTCTACTGAATTGCACAGCTGAGTTCTGTGAAACCCCTTCCATCAGTAAATGGGAATAAGCACGCGAACAGTAACGGAATCCGTATGTGAATGATGGTTGCAGAACCGGGCACAGGCACAAGTGTAATGACTCAGAACCTATTACAGAGTGAGCAGATCAGAGAAAAGTAGGAGACGGGTACCACCTAAGGGATTCCCCAGGTAATACTTAAGGGTATAATTTTCATTCAGATTTACATAGTTGCTTTATCCATCAAATATACAATCAGGGTTTCGTGTTTTGAAAAATCAACTATGAAATTCTTTGTGAGTCTCTTCTATGTGTTTTAGGTACTTGTTATTTGAGTCAATATGAATTTTATTTGGTTCAGGTGAGTGTTTTTTGAAAATTTCAGTCCGTTTTTGTCAACCTAGCATTTCAACCCCTATTCTTAATTCTTTCAGACTTAGAACTACTTGCACATCCTCATATTGTAGGATGACTCAACAATTTATGTAGGATTATATATTTTTTAAGTTGTAAAAAAAGGAATAAAAATGTTGAAGATCACCAGATGTATTATTAATAATTCTCAATATATTAAAAACATTGTGGAAAATACACATAACAAACTTTACCATCTGAACCATTTTTTATTGTGCTAGTTGGAAATAGGTTTTTTTAAAATTTTTTGTATTTCAATACCAGATTCTTTTTAAAAATATAATCTTTATTATATTTTTCCCCTTATACCCCCCTCACCTTTTAAATGTAGTTTAGTGGCATTAAATACATTCCCATTGTTCTGCAACATTTATGCCCATAAGTCTCTTCATCTTGTAAAACTGAAATAATACACTCATTCAACAGCCTCATTCTCCCCTCTCCTCCACCCCTAGCAAGCACCAGCATAATTTCTGACATTCTGACTGTGACTACTCCACATATCGTATGTAAGTGAACTCAGACAGTATTAGTCTTTTTTAAAATAACCAGCTGACTTCATTTTGCATAATGTCCTCAAGGTTCCCCTACACTGTGGCATGTCAGAATTTGCTTCCTTTTTCATCAGAATAATATACCAGGGTATATACATTCCATATTTTGCTTATTCATTCATCCTTTCAAATATTTGGGAATGATTGATCTTTCATTAAATTACCTTGATTAGATTTTTCTTGGTTGTCATGAGATTTAAACAGAGTGTATAGTTCTTATTACTTTTTCCCCCCAATAAGATAAATGCCATTCAGTTCTAAAAATTTCCAATTCAAAAACTCAGCTAAAGAACTTATGACACATGGACATGAACTAAAGGCAGGGAATGTGGGTGGGAGAGGGTGTTCAGGGTGGAGGGGAATGAAGGGGGGATAATAGGACAACTGTAATAGCATAATCAATAAAATATATTTAAAAAATAAAAATAATAAAAAAGAAAAAATAATTATAGATATGAACAATGAAAAAAAAACCCTCATCATTTCAAAAAATGTTAGGAGTTACTAAAAAAAAAACAACCCTGATTATTCTGATTGCTTGGTCTTCATTCTGTGAAAGCCCTTTTCATAATATCAGTGACTTTTACCGAAGTAAAAGTACCTTTTTTACAATGAAGAGTCCCATAGTGAAAGGTTTGTTAAAACTTACTTTAAAGTAAGTTTCAGAGAAACAATACAATCTGAGTGCTGCCCCACACTGGATAATTTGAACCCCAGAGATCTGCTATTTCATGAAATTTTGACCTTTTCAATCATTCGCTGGAAGACATCAAGTCCTTATTCTAAAAATTGCAAGTTGCCAAGGCTCTCAGTGACCCCAAAACGGGCTCTCAATACGTACCTTACAGGAATTCTGTAAGAATTGAAAATAGGTTTTTACAGGGCCTGGGGTACTCCAGGCTCAGGAGGCCACAAGCACTTAAAGCATTGTTACTGTTATTGTTGAAATTAGTAACAGAATTTTCACATAAGAGCAGAGAGCCACATATTCTATAAGAGTATTTAGTGTTTCGCTCATTTGCAGTAAGCTCATACATCCTATGCTACTTTGAATCAGCATATGGCCTGAAATACATTCATCATAATAGGCTTTGCTAATCACTTTACTAGCATAGCGATCCTGCACCAGGCTAGTGCTACTTATACCCGCCCCTAGAATCAACTGGAAAATTTGACAACAGGTAGATTCTCATCCTCAACCAAACTGACTCAGAGAATCCCAGGGAGTAGATTCTGATGCATGTTTAAGTTTAGAATCTATTAACCTACTTATCTCTGGACATAAAGATCCTTGTCCTTGAGTAATGATGTAAGACCATAATATACAACACCTCTGCTGTCACTTTACATAAAAATAATTTTCCTTCTAACAAGCTATTGTCATGAAAATGTATCTGGAGGTAAACAATTGATCATTTTCAGAGCTAGGGCAGCATGCTTGTTGGGTACAAAGGAGTTAGTCTTTGAGGCAGAAACTCAGTTTACTGCGAGAAGGAACATTTCTGTAAGACTTTTACTCAAATAGAGGTAATGCCTGTGTATCATCCTGGCAGAAATCTTTAGTGCAAGGCATCAACAGATACAGAAGCTAAATATACTGCTTAATAAGTTTTAAAAAAACAGCAGAATATGACCCTGAAGAGTCAGATATTTTACCTCTATAAATATTTAGTAAAACTGCTCTTTTCCTAAAGAGGTTGTTCTTTCCTGAGTTGCGGCTGTGTGTGTTTGTGTGTGCACCTGTGGGTCTCACTCAGCATTTTCCCCACAGGGGACTAGGGGACACAATCTGCTCATACCGTGCATGACGTGTAGGCTTAATTTCCTCTTTCCATCACTGCAGAGATAAACGATAAACATCAGGCAGGGCTAAGCCCAGCATTACCTGCACAGGGCTGTTGATGTTCATGCATGGCAGTAGTTAGTGTACACAGCCCACTGTCAGATATTCTAGAATTTTCAGAACTGGTTGTTAAATACAGCCATTACAAAATGTTAAATTACATAAATGGCCAATTAAATTTTATTTAAACAAAGGTAATCTATACTTAAAATTTACAATTTCCTGATTTGTTTCCTGTACTTTCTATTATCTCTACAACTGAGTTTATTTACATCTTTCGAATCTGTATGGTGGGAATACTACATAATTACATACTAACCACACTCTTCCAAAATCCACATTGATTGCTCAAAAGGGACAGCGATAGAAATGTTTATGCCATGGAAATTAGCAGGCTCTACAAATTATTGTGTTTACTACTATTTTTTAACAGTGGCTATTACATATTTAACCACATACCACTGACATGTGGTATAATTTAAGATAGAAGAAACAGTGTTTTAGGGAATGCATTGTTAAAACTTTTCTAAGGGGACCACAATGTATTCTGTGCTGGCAATGGGCATTACTTTATGTAACAAATTGATGTTTCGACTAATTCGGAAACTGAAGATGGCGCAGAGGACCAGCACCATCGAAGATGAGCCCTCACCTGGTGCAAAGGTTAAAAACCCAGGGGAAAATAAAGGAGATGGCACTTAAGGTTTGGAAATGGCCCGAGAGTCCCAGTGGTGAGTCACCTGCAACATGTGAGCAGGAATACAGATATGGAAGTTGGGCCTCTCTGCTTCCCCCTTCCCATAGCACTTCTTATTAGCGAAATCATGTTAATAAATAGCCTCATTTATGCTTTGAATGAATCGGGGTACAGTGGGTTTTAAAGCAGTGGAGAGTGTGCCAGCACAGCTGTGAGGTCACTGGAGTCATTGTCAGCAGAGGCGGGGTTGGCAGTAAGAAGATAAGGCCAAAGAGGAGAGAGAAACTGTAGAAGTTATTCCAGATTTGAGGTGATTTATATGCAAAAGGGAAATAGAAACTAATTTATAATCACAAACTGTGGGGGCCAATATGTGTATATGTAACTATATGTATATACATTGAAAAAATATGTTTATACATGTATTTATTATATACAAACAAATTATATGAAAATTCTCTTCTTATGAATCTAGTCTCACAGGCCCTCTTGATATGGGTCAGGTTCAAGTTCTTACTTTGTCATTAAGAACACTAAAGCGACAGCAGACCTGCCAGTTGCTCTTATGTTTTGAAATACATTCCTAGATTCTGTTAGTTCTACTTGCTAATATTTTATTTAACATAATTGTAACTGAATTTCTCAGTGATCTTTAGATCCTTTGTTTGTGTTTTATTATTGAGGATCATGGAGACCCTATTTCCATTTTACAGGTCTTTTCAGTAAGCTCTCTTGAATTCATAAGGATTCATTTATCCTTTCAAATATTTTTACATTTTCCTGTTTCCTTAATTTCAGTCTATACCTAAAAATTGTTTTTAAAAAGTATGCATGATTCGACTGTATATTTGCATTTATGTAAAATTGGATATAATATAGAGAATCTGAAACTGTACTGAAATGCATTGTGTGTATGTTTTCCTGCTACCTTTTTTACTCATCTACGAAATTCCAAACTCAGAAGTATGCTTCTATTGTATGCAAATATATTAATATTGAACAAGTAAAAATGTTGTAAAGTAAAAAAAACAGGTTTCACACTTCTCTATTTTGAGACAATTGTTTTCTAGTTCAAGAAAGTTATCTATATAGGACACAACATGCAATATTAGCAAGGAATGGGCAATTATTAAGATATATGAGTCATAAAGAAAACATTATTTTAAGTTTTGCTAATATATATAACTCAGGCAGAACATCTGGTTTAAACCAATAATTACTCCTGAAATTATGTTTGTGAACATAATGCCCTTTTATGGATTTGTCAGTTCCCACACATTCCCATTTCAATCATTAGTTGTTTTGTTGTTGTTGTTGTATTTGTTTGTTTTATAAAGCAATTGAGAATTAGTGGTGCATCTGTTACAAGCTAAGGAAAAGATTGTAGGATCTGGAGTAACTGAGGTTTGGGTTTCTTCCTTTCACTCTCTCCATGAAATCCTGTTCCATTGTATGTACACACCCCATTCTTCCATCCATTCATTCATTGAGGGACATTTGGGGAGCTTCTATCTCTTAGCTACTCTGAAGGAGGCCATTATGAACACAGGTGTGCAAATATCTCCTTGAGGTCTCACTTTCACTTTTTGTATATATAATATGAAGTGGGATTGCTGGATGATGCAGTAGTTCTATTTTTTAATTTTTGAGGAACCACTATTCCATTTTCCATAGAAATTGCACTATTTTACAGTTTCATCAAAACTGTACAGGAGTGTCAGTTTCTTCACATCTTTATCAATACTTGCTATTTTATATTGATAGTAGTCATTCCAGTTGGTGTCACTTGCTATTTTATTTTCATAGTAGTCATTCTAGTTAGTGTGAGGTGATATTTCATGGTTTTCATTTGCATTTCTCTAATAATTGGTTTCTAATAATTGGTTTAATAAGTGGTCAATAATGTTGACCATTTTATATGTTGATTGGCTATTTACGTGTCATCTTTGGAGAAGGCCTATTCATGTCTTTTGCCAATTTCTGAATCAAGTTGCTTATTTTTTGTTGTTGAGTCATAGGAGTTCTTCACATATTCTGAATATTAACCCCTTATCAGGTATAAATTTTATAAATTTTTCTCCCATTCTGTAAATTGCCTTTTTACTCTTTGACTGTATCACTTAATGCACATAAATTTTAAGTGGGATACAGACACATTTTTCAATTTTTGTTTATGTTGTAGTTTTGGTGTCATATCCAAGAATCACTATCATGAATCTATGCCTCTATTTTTTTCAATTCTATTACTTTTATTTATTTTTAGAGACATTGGAAGGGAGAGTGAAAGAGAAGGAGAGAAACATCAATGTGCGGCTCCCTCTCACGGACCCCCTACTGGTGATGCGGGCTTAGGCATGTGCCCTGACTGGGAATCACACTGGTATCCCTTTGGTTCACAGTCCACTGAGCCCCCTAAGCCAGGGTTATTTTTTTACTCTAGGAGATTTACAGTTTTGGGTCTTATATTTAGGTATTTAACACATTAATTTTTGAATTAATTTTTTAATATAATGTAAGATAAATGTCTAACTTTAATCTTGTGGCTATCCAGTTTTCCTAATACCATTTGTTAAGGTGACTGTCCTTTGTAAAATAGTATTAGTGGCTATCACTGCTTCAAAACTCCCTTACATATTAATTCTACTATTATACTTTTTTATTTAATGTACTACTAAAGAAGCATATTACCATATTATATATTTACTTTTTAAGTATGATGGTAAACGTATTTGAATATATTTTCATGTAATTCTTTATAATATCTTTCACATGCTTATTAATTTTATGAGTTTATAATATAAAATATTTATTTTGTGACAATTTATTCATTTAAAGATACTATGAGAAGTGTACTATGGGTTTCACTAGACTTCCACAAAGGTCTATGGCCTCAAAAATATTAAGAATAAAGAGACTTTTTTTTCAGTAACTTATACAATGGATGAAATCTAGAACTAGAATGATGTAATATTTTATGAGCCCTCACCTGGAGAAGAGCAACTACGGAAAATCAAGAACTAAACAAATCCAGCATGATTTAATGATTAAATAATTGCCAAGACCAAGGGAAAGGTGAAGTCAATGATGACCACACAATTTTTAACTTAGGTGACTGAATGGCTGGTGGTGTGTAGCTCTGGAAGTCATCAGTGTAGAAGTTGCATTTAAAACCATAGAGCGCCTGTGGTTACCAATGGGGGGAAAGTAAAGGAAAATCTGACAGAGTGTAAAATCATAGGTAATCACTATTCAGACCAGCCAATTCATTATGATCAACCAGGGTGTCATGTAGTATATAGAATGAGTCAGCAAGTAGGACTAGTATGTAAAGAATAAAACTTTGATAAGCAATTGGTGGTTAATTTGTAAAGGACCCTTCATTATGACTCTACTTTGCATTTATAATTTGTGTGCCTGCAATTATGTGCAGGCAAAAGAAATGCAGCTCTATTTGCCTAATTATAGGCACAACCATCCAAATTTGCCCTGAAAAGAATAGCACAAAGAGATACCATCTGTGAAAGTACAGCAAACCCCTCAGACCTTTTTTCTTCCAACCTGCAAGCCTCGCGGCCACACTTCTTTGCCCTTCTGCCGTGAGCCTCATTCTTGCCTGATCTCGTTCACATACTACAGGCTAGTCACTCCAACAGGCAGACAGTCAGCGGGTCTTTCGTCTTATCAAACCGTTATGCATTTTGTACACATAATGTACCATAGTCTAAGCAGGCTGAAAACGGCAGCCATTTCTGAAGCATATCATTTGCCTTATGTGAAGGCAACATAATGTGAAAAGATTCAATCTTTTTTTCATATGTAATTTTACAAGGTAGGCAACTTGAACCCTGTAAAGATGAAATCACATACACATTTCTGCCCCAAGCTGACAGGAAAATTATGTTATTCTACTTTAAAAAAGTCAGCTGTTTATTGAAAGCACAGCTGTCAGATTGAATCAAATATATTCATATTTCCCCATTAAATTCTTAGGACCGTGATGAAACTTAATAATTGTCCCTTGGAGTTTGATTTCCTATAAGGCATCATAATATAGTCAGTACAATTTCAAATAATTATTGAACTGTGTGAAGACAGTTATGATTTCAGGTGGGAAATATTTAATAGTAGATGGGAAATATAAAACCAAGGTTAACACTTGATAAAGGTTCTGTTCTCATACAAACCACAGTAATAATAAATATGGGGGCAATATAGTCTGCTTTATGAAAACAGCACATATTTCTGGCAGAATAATTTTCAGAGGTTTTAATGATTTGGATTTTACTTGCTCATCATTTAATCATATTAAAAACTTTGAATCTGGTAAATTATCTGTGGTAGAAACAATACAGTTTAAGAATGGAAAATTAGGGCATTTATTAGGCTGACTAAAACCAGAACATAACATATATTTCTTCTATATAAAACCCATGTTTCTCTATTCTAATAATGTTTGGAATTGTCTTGAAAGTTTTAGGGGCAAATGAAGGCTTAGGGATTCTAAAATGCTCCATATTTTTATTTTTTAATTTTTTAAAAATTACAATACAGAGGAAGGCACACTGTCGTTCCACCTTTCTGTCAGTGGTGCGTGGGTTCCACAGAGGTGAAGCAGTAGTTAGACCCCAGCCTTGAGTTCATGGACAACGGGCGTATATTTAGACATTGAAGATTCGGCAACATAATTGAGTGTTATTGAAAGGAATCACACTAAGAAAATGAGAATTCATAAAGGGGAAGTATCACTCCAAAAAAGAGACTTAATTAGAAGTAAATGTTTGTTCTATTGTATAAAACTGAACAGTTCAGTGGACACAATCAAAATTCAAAATATTATCAATAGCATGATAAACGAAAGCTGTTCATCTTACAAGAACTAGAAGGACATTTTCAGACATCAAAAAGGATAATACTACTCACATCCTGAGCTACCATTTGTTGACACCAGAGTCAAGTTGGAAGGCCATGGATTCCGAACAATATCTTGCCAATGAATTGTGTCTGCATAACAAAGAAATTTGTTCTGGTCTACATAGACTCCACCATTTAGGATTTCTGTATTAAAACAAACAAACAAAGGGAGATTTGTTGTCAAACTTTTTGTTGATGAAAAGGTAGTCAATAAAAATGATTTACTCTTAAAATATTTTCAATGTTAAATTAGAATTACTTGGTTAATAGCCAGGATATCTTTTAAAATATCTTTGATTGAGTCATATAAATTAATGGCAGAAATTTGAAAAGGTTAAAAAATGCAAAGTAAAATGATCACTTATAACCCCAACACTCAGAGAGAAAACATTCTTAACATTTTAATATCGATGCTATCAGTCTCTTTTCTGTTCTGTTCTCCTGAAATTGAAGTAACATTGTATATAATATTTCATAACCTGATAATTATAATATTAAATTGTGAGTAGCTAGTGGTAATCAAATATAATTCTACATTATTTCTAATGAGAATACGATATACCAGAGTACAAATTAAATAGTATCTATTTAAACAATTCCCTATCGTTGGTCACCTGCTTATCTCAGATTAGTTCTTTAAAATAAGTTTCCACAAATGACATTATAAGATTACACAGTATGGATATTTTTAAAATATTTTTAAGACTTTTGGTCCAAGTTGTCAAATTTCCCTTAAGAAAAATTGTTTTAGTTGATGTGACCTTGACTGGAATAAGTAGGTAAACAGACCAAAAAGGAAGCTGAAATTAAATAATGCTTCAGTCATAAAAATGCTATCTCAAATGCCATCAATAGAATTGCCAATTATTCTTTATGAACAACACACTACAGGACAGAATAAAAGCCCGGCGGTTCACTGGAACAGTGGCACGGCCATGGGATAAAATGCACGGATGCCGATTTTTCCCTGCTTCTCTGCTTCACAACACTTGCCTTGATTAGGCAACTTGTCTCCCTGAACAATTGATCATACACATCGATTCCCTTTCAGTCAGCTTTAACTTATCCAGTAAACAATAACTACTTCCTCCAAAAATACTATTGCTATTGCTTGAAAAAAAATGGTTAGAAATATACTTTGTATTTTTCTGCTCGAATTTGACCAACACACCCCCTCCTTGTTTAATAAAAATCAAAATTTATGAGAAATCATATATCAAGTTGTAAAGCATTCACTGACAAGTACCAACAATCCAATGAATAGTGGTTTAAATAACTAGAGAGTGACTTTTCTCACATAATAAGAAACTACAGAAGGCTGTTGTGAATCTTAGTTTAGCTGCTCCACAGTACCCACAGCCTGTCTTGTGTGTCCAGGCCAAGATGGCTGTCATGTCCAAAGGTGATGGTGTGAATACAAGGCAAGAAGAGCAAGCGAGGGCCTTCTCCTAGTAAGCACCAACTGCCTATTTGGGAAGACATGCTCTCCCCAGGGATTAAGTCTGCACTTCATTGGCCAACACAATATCCCACAGCCATTGTTACTGCAGAAGAGGCTGAGGAAGCAAGTGTTTAGGCAGACATAGTGTTTCTGGAACAAAACCCAAACGAGCACGTATGTCAGAGGAGAGGAACATGGGAATTTGGGAAGGCAAGCAACTCTGTCTCCCATGGCTGGCTTGAGAGAATTATCTCTCCTGTGCAGTGTGCCCAACTAAATTTGTATGAGTCACCTAAAACAAAGAAGTGAGATAAAATATGAAAGGAACAAGTGACAGCAAGAAAAGGACTATTTGTGGACGTGAGATCGAGGGGCACATCCAAACTGTCTTACTGTGTTGCATGTACAAAATCCTCCACATTTATTTTGACATTGCAGGGCTTTCTGCATTTAAAATCACTCATTTCCATCATTAGTCCTTTCCCTGCCTATTGGCTCCATTTTCTCCAGTGAGAAAAAAAAAAGAAAGAAACAAAAGAAATTTGATAATCTTTCTACATCTAAAACTCAGTTCATTATTTTTTATAACCTAATCATACAACCTTCATCAAAGCAGAAGGGAGCTGTAAGATGTAGGAGTGATTGTGAAAATGAATTTCTACATTAATGTTTGGCATTAGGTTTATATCTAAGAAATGTGACGATCTCATACTAATGGCTTCCTCATGAGACATGAGGTGATGCTCTTCTTCTACAGGAATAATTCTTCATCAGGTGACAGAGAAAGGAGATTTTAACTGCTATCCAGGAAATAAAGGTTATTTTTCAGTCTACATTTGGAAAGTTCTACTTAAAAAAAAATTGGGAGAAAAGGCAATAGCTCAAACATTGCAGAAAGAGTCTGTATTTTTCAGGAGTCACATTTTAATTCAAATAGTTTATACTGAAGGAACATAGTATCCATTTCTAACTTCCTATCTAGACACATTCAAATAGAATCAGATCATATTATATTGAATAATAATCTCATCAAATCCCTTTCTTCAACAATATTAATCTGCTACCAATGTTTACATTTGTTTCTTAGAAATACTCTGTTCCAGAGATTGGCTTATACTTCAGAGGGGTTTAGAAAGAAGGCAATGATAATTCAAGTATAATCTTCCATGTTAAATTTCAAATTAAAACTACAGTCAGGATACTTTTGTCATCCTAAATTCAAAACTCAGCATCTGCTAGCAATTCTGGTTGGGAGGATTTATAATTTTTTGTATTTAATGATATATAGTTTATTCATGTATGCATGTACTTTCCCTGAAAATAGACTTTTTTCTTTTATGTTTGGCTTAGAACCTATTCTTTGTTGAATGTCAAACCTCACAATCAGAAATTGTGTATTTTATTGGCATTTATAGAAGAGTTTTAATGTATACTATATCTTAATGTTCTTTTGACCATCTTTTATTTAAATACTTTATTCATTAATTTTTGGAGAGATTAAAGGAAGAAGAGAGGAGGAAGAGAAACATCCATGTGAGAGAAAAACATCAATAGGTTGCTTCTCATACACATCCCAACCAGGGACCAAACCCACAACTCAGGCAGTACCCTGACCAGGAATTGAACCACTGACCTTTCACTTGGGGGATGATGCCCAACCAACTAAGCCATATTGGTTGGGCATTTTTGGATCATCTTGATTACTTAATTACATCAGGATTTAATTTAAAAGGTTGCATTTATTGATTTATATAGTTCACATAGATTTTATAACTTTATATGATTTTTAAATATTATTTAATATGTTTTATAGGGAAATATTGTTAGACTTATTTCTGAAATAAGAAAATTCTAGGGAAAGGTATTGACCTATAAGAAAGTTGTTAAGGTACAGATTATTTACTGGACAAAAGGGATACCTAATGACCCCCTTGGTTGACTATAGAGACTTGATTCCATTCTTTTGATTGGAAAGATGAACAAGAATTAGGAAAAGAGAAAAACTTGATAAAGTATTTATCTAAGAATGTACCTAAAAAGCCTGTCTATACTTTGATCGATCTTTGTTAACACAAAAACAGCAGAGCTTTCCATTAGTATCATTGAAGATTTATCGGAAGTTGCCATCTGTGTTACACCAAGAGTTTCCTTCCCATTATTATGAAATAAAATGATTAATAATTAAATTTTAAAGCCATGGCAAAAAAGTTTCTAACACTAAGCAGGAGAAGCAAATGGATGGGACATAAATTTATTTGATATTCAAACAAAGGTGCATACAATCTGGAAGAGTGAAATGACTCAGAGATTTAAATAAGCAAATAAGCTCAAGGTCATCTCATTTCATTGTATTATTTCACTTCCACTGTAGATAATATATCAGAGTAAATTAAGAAAAATACAATTAGATTCTTGGCAATTAGAATAATTGGTAGAATAAAGCTACTATGCTTTTTTACATATTACACAAAAATATTTCCAGCAAGTTCACAAAACAGTACTGTGTCTTTCAATAAAAGGTATGGTTAAATATTATAAGCTATATTAAATATGACATTCTATGAAAAAAAAGCATTTCATTACTGAAAAATTCCAGTAAACACATAATATGTTTGTCTCTCAAACATTACTTACTAGATTAATGCAAGTCAAGTAAAGAGATTAGGAATTTTTTGTATTTAAAGTAAATTGTAAACCACACTATTCTTTAATATATTGAATTTAATATATAGAGAAAGCATACAATTTATAACTGAAATATTAGATTAAACTCCATGAAGGCAGGGGATATTTTTCATTGCTGCATCTATTGTATCAAACCTAGAGCAATAAATATTTTTTTAAATTGAGCTGAAAAAAAGTACCATGGAATTTGCCACCAGCATTGATCAGTTAACTTCTGTTTTTTCTAATTTCAAATTATATACTGATGAAATTAAATTAAGAATAAAAGTTACTTTTTTCCATAAACACTTTATAGCTCATCTTATCTGGCTCTATATTTAATTAACTTTTTTTGTTCAAAACTGTGTCTAACATGCAACGCAAAAGAAAGATATATAATAACAATTTTCTTCATTATAGAAACTTTAATATTTTGATGATAGGAAACATTAAAATATATATATCTAATTTTGAGGTTAGAGCTTTTATAGGCTGAAAGAGAAATAACATGTTTTATATACAATTTTTTAATTGATAATGTACAAAATTATTGCAGGTAATGTCCTTGATATTTATAGTACACATTTAGACATGGTCATTTGTATCCCTAAACCTATTTGTGCACTCAATTCAGTCTTTTATCAGGTGAATAATAATAATTTTTTGCTACCCAAGACATTCTCCCAAACCCATTCAAATCATCTAGAATATGCTACACAGAAGACTAAAATCATGTTTTTATATTGAACCATAAATCTATCTCCTATCATTCCTTAAATTATTTTTTAGAAAGCTATGAAGTGCCAGTATGACATTTTAAAGAGGACATAAAATACTCGTGTCTTAGCCTTCCAATCCAAAAAGGTTGACTATCTGACCATTTTCTTCCCTGACTCTTATTTGCATAAGTCTAATGAAGAAAGAAATGTTTGTGTTATTTAAATAAGTTCTCCTGTGCTCTTCACTTCTTTTCAAATGCTAGTTATTATAGTGAATTTGGGGATGAGTGACCATTAAGAAAATCATTGACATTTTGAAAATGTATTCTCTCAAAAGAAAATGCGATAAAACACTGAATCCTGGCTCTGTCTCCTGCCCTGTATGAAACAGCCTAAAGTGATGTAGCATCCCTGCTGAAAACACAGATTAATATGACCTCCTCACTAGGCTTCAGAAGTTGACAAAATTACTTTAACCCCATGCACAATTGGTGACCATTTCATAAATAAGATTTATTTTACAAAATAAAGATTATAATGTTGAATGCAACTAGCCATATTCCACTTCAGTCTATATGATTGATATCAATAGTAGACATTTTACTCCTACTCACAAAGCAACTGACAGCAATAATATAAGAAAGAGCTAAGTAGTAAGAATGAAACACTTAACCTCCATCCCTGATTATATATCTAAATGTCTTGTTTTGCATGGGTGTATCTACAGGTCAACCTCAGCATTACTATGATAATAAAAATAAAGATTAGAAACATTGCACTTGTCTAATCACAGTAGGAATGTCTTAATAGTGCATGTATCAGAGTTATATTGCCTATTCAAGCTGAAGGTCAGAAGGTCAAAGTCCAAAGTGGCAAAAGCCCGTTTCGAAGATGAAGCTACAGGAAGCAGTTACTAGATTTCCTCAGACATAAAGCAATGCATCCTTCTCACTGTCATCACCTTAAGCCACACCATTCTGTTGGCAGATAGTGGTACAAAAGTAATATAGTTCACATCATCCACCTGTGATACTTAATACATCATCTGTGGAGTGGACTTGGTCCAGAGATTCCTGCATCTTTCCCAAACCCAGACCTTTCAGCTGGGAGCACAGTGAATTGCTGCTACCCCACTGGGTCAGCCCTCAAGGTTCATTATTAATAAGCTGAGACTCTAAAGGCTAATGAGAACCGGGTGCTTGAGGAGACAACGGCTCATTCATCATCAATCAGGCTTTGAAGTTTTTACACAGATGATTTAAGGAGAGTTGAAGTGTGCAAAATTGAAATGTCACATTTGTATTGGGAGTGGGGAAAGTGCGATAATGTAAATGAGTGATGTAACCTTCTGTATTTCAGCTCTATGATCAGTCAAAAGCTCATGGATACGGATGTACACCAAATGTTAGGAAATAACAGTAGACAGTTTTCCAATCAGAGCAAGACAATTTCAAGAGAAATTATTATGATAGCAAAAATATCTTGTTTCAACTCAATGGACCTCAGTAATGTTCCCGTATTTGTTCCAAAGTATTAATATGTACTTCAGGGTCCACTACAATCCTTAGCTTTCATTATGTGTCAGTACGAGTCCCAGCTCCTCTAAGTCTACTATGACCACCTAGTGTTTCTGGTTAACTGACTCTAACTCATACAACACAGATTGTCTGAGACCCCTTCTAACAGCGTCAATGTCACTTTCTTTATTCTTTTGTATACTTGTCTTCCCTGTAATATCGTAGGTCTCTAGAGAATAAGGACCATGACACGCATATTTTGTGGCCCTAGTGCCTCAGAGAGTGTCAAGCACATAAAAGAATTTCAAATTTTTCAGTGATTATTATGATAATGATATATTCAAAACATGACTGACATTTGTAAAAAGTTGTTAGTGGCTTAATTGATAGCATAATATTAGTGCTACCTCCTCCTTATATACTAATGTTTATATTATAAATCACACAAAATATTGAATAAAATTCATGTGATGTTAATGTGTTAATCATTTCTATCCATTGGAGAAGTAGTAATCCACTTAAATTCATTGATATTATCTGGAAAACTTACAGATCAATTTTTTTCTTGTAACTATCTTTTAATTATAAATACAGGATTTTTTCTCAAACTGTTCTCTAATCTAATTTATAATTTGTTGTGTGTCAACATGTTTAATGTTTTTCTTCTAATAATTTCTCCTAATCTTACACTCCCCCTATATTTCCTTATTTCTGTTATAATCGAAATAACATGCTGAACAGTCAATCACAGTTGATCCTTGAACAACACAGGTTTGAACTGTGTGGGTCAACTTATACAAAGTTTTTTTCCCCAATAAATACTGTAAATGTGTGAGGGGGACCAAAAAAACCTGGAATTTATTTATTAAAAAATGTGTATTCTTACATGTTTTAAGTTTAGTCATATTCAAAGTATTCTCCATTTGATGCAATGCACCTATTAAAACATTTTTCCACTGCTCAAACCAGTTTTTGAACTTGTCAATTTTGATGTCTTTTAGTGTTTCTGGTGTTTTTTGTTTCACCTCTTCCATATCAGCAAACTGTTTCCCTTTGAGGACTTTCTTCATCTGAGGAAACTAAAAAAGTCACTTGAGGCCAAGATCAGGTGAATAGGGAGAGTGGGGCATGGGAGTCATGCCAGTTTTTGGTCAAAAACTACTGAACACTCATTGTGGTGTGGGTAGGTGCGTTTGTAAATTACCCATCACAAAATGGGCAAACGTTGATAGTGTTCAATGTTGAAAGAAAATTCACTGAAGCTGAACACAGCCTCTCACAACAACACCAGCTGGTACACTGATATAGATGAGTTCCTAAAACACACACCTAGTGGGGGAAGCCTTCACTACAAGAGGCCCACCTGCTAAAATATAATTCTGGGGGTTTTTGGGGTCCCTTCATATTTTTTCCTATGATTACCTTAATATTTTCTTTTTCTAGCTTAGCTTATTATAAGGGTACAATACATAATACACATAATTGACTATGTTGTTGGTAAGACTTTAAGTCAACAGTAGACTATTCATAGTTAAGTTCTGGGGAAGTAAAAAGTTATATGCAAATTTTTCACTGTGAAGCCATGTTGGTGCTCCTAACCCTCACAGTATTCAAGGGTACATTGTAGCCTCAAAACTTCAGATTTACAATTAATTCCTTCACTTCTTTGTTTAATCAGTCACAATACCTTAATCTTTTATCTCCACTGCTACTCCTAAGTTCAGGTTCTGTCATATCATACCAGATTCAACCTTTTGTTTTTAATCTACCCTCTCCATAAATCCATCCTGTATGTCAACATTATAATGTATTGTATACTATAGGTTAATAGATAGCTAGATATACATACTATAGTTGGGTGGGTGAGTAGACAGATAGATCCTATAGCTAAGTAGGTGGATAGATAGATACACAGACAGACAGACAGACAGACAGACAGATAGATAGATAGATAATAGACAGACAGAGATATAATTTCTACCATGAGGGCTTTGAGTGTGAGGATAATAATACTGAATCTAGTTACCTGGGTAAAACAGTTCAAAATCTAGTTTTTCACTTGCTAGATGTGTGGCCTTGTATACCTTCATTAGA
The DNA here is from genome assembly GCA_028533065.1 of Trachops cirrhosus. Taxonomy (NCBI): domain Eukaryota; kingdom Metazoa; phylum Chordata; class Mammalia; order Chiroptera; family Phyllostomidae; genus Trachops; species Trachops cirrhosus. The sequence goes on along the minus strand of CM052541.1, from coordinate 17,484,205 downwards.
CTCAGTTGGTTCACCTCTATAATGAGAGTATAATGCTCACAGTATTTGTCACACAGTTGTTGATTATATTACATTTTATACTTACTAATTACTTAAGTAGTCACTTAATTGGTATAAATTAAAGTAGTTATTTTCTATTTATAGTAATTTTATATTACTTAGATTAGTTTGTTGTTTAAAAGACAGATGTTTTTCATATGAAAATGTGGCTAGGTGATTCCAAGCTACTATAGAAAATCTGCAGTCTTCAGAGGCCCAGATTTCATTTCATCTTGTTGCCGCCATCTTCAACACAACAGGAGTTCCCCACTGGTAACATCAATTAAAGAGACAGAAGAAGGCTGGAAGAACAGAGTATGAGTGCACGTTTCTCTTAATGAAGGTCCCTAAAACAAGCGATGAGGCCATTATACTTATATCTCATTGGCCTGAATTCAGACAAGAAGCCACAGCTAGGTGCTCCGAAGGTAGGGAGCCATCATCACCTTTGTTTTGGATGGTCATGTAACTAGCTAAACTTTATAGAAAATGTAAAAGTTAGACAGTAATAGATATTGGGAGGAACACGCTGTCTCTGTCACACTAACTCTAAAGAAGGTGTCAATACTGGTGGGAGGGAGGGTCAGGACAGAGGGGAAAAAGGGGAGAAAAAATGGGACAACTGTATGGCATAATCAATAAAATAAACCTTTAAAAAAGAAATGTTGCTACTTAGGGATATTTATGAAACATAAATCTTGTGACTTAAATGTATATATATTTTTAAACTTTTTAATTGAAGTATAATATATGTACAAAGATATACATATACTATATACAATGTATTTTTACAAACTAAACATATGTAACCAGCACCCTGATCAAGAAGTAGAATATTCTAGCACCACAGAAGACTTTACCGTGGTTTCTTCATCACAGCACTTGCTAACAGAACCTTTAGCCTGACTTTGTACAAGATTATTTTTATCTATTTTTGTATTTTACATAAATAGAATATTACCGATGCTTTCTTTCTTTGGTTTCCTTTTGCTGAACACTCTGCTTGGGAAATTCATCCAGTGTTCATTTTCATAGCTTATGGGATTCTTGTTTTGTTTGCCCATTCTCCATTGATGAGCATTGGGGTACTTTCACATATGAGGTGTTAGCAATAGTGCTGCTACAAACAGCCTTGAATATGCCTTTTGGTCATCAGACAGAGGTACAGATTTACATTGCAAACATTACCTAGAAGTAGAATTTCTGGGCGCAATTAGTTACTCAAAGTGCTTTGATCAATTTGTAGTTCCATTAGTAGTATTTAAAATGTATACTTGCTTCTTAGCCTCATTAACTGCTGTTTTTTCTGTATCTATTTAATTATAGCCATTATGTTGGTGTGCGTGGTATCATTTTATTTTATAATCACTTCTCCAATGATTAATAAAGTTTCACCTCTTAAATACTATTTTAAGATATTTTCTAACGATGAGGCTTATTTCTGTTTACTTGGGGTCTCCTTACAGGTGAAACGCAAAGCCCTGTGGAAAACCTAATCTGTATTTCAGGTTATTGGTAAACAATTGAATAAATTAATGTGCCAGATGTTACCCTCCTAACTTTTTAATTTTTTTTGTGGGGGAAACTAATGTAATGTTTTGAAAATGTTAAACTATATTTAAGCTGTAATAACAGTTACCAAAATAAAGAGCAAAGTATGAATTCTGGAAGACAGATGAAAAAACGCACATTCAGTGAGTGTCTCTAGTAAGAAAGATGAACACAATTAAAGGTGTATTGAGAGAAAAGAATGAGAAATTCAATATCTCCTTACTATTAAAACAGAACATGCCTTTACATAATGATCAAATATTTTTATTCCCCTATCCCCCAAAAAGCCCTCATTACAGACAACAATCCTCTTAAAAAACTGCTCCAAGTTTCCAGAAAATGTAATTGCTTCAGTAGAACAAATCAGTAGAGTTTAATGTTTTCATTACCAATAAGGCGGAATGTCATATTAGTACTCAGAAATGATTTGTCCCTTTAATTTACAGACTTTGCTACAATAAGCCTGGGATATACAGCAAGGTCACTTTCAAATATCTCACCTACAGTATTAGTTTGTATAGTTTTTATAACTCTTCTCATAGTGTGATTTCTTTATTACTTCTTTAGAGTAGTTCAGAAGAGTATGAGTCCTCCTGATGACATTACTAATAAATAATATTGCTATGTATATTGCTAGCAAGTTAAGACTTGCATATAAAGATAAAGCAAGATAAAGAATGATTTGCTCTTGTAAAATGATAATACAATTTCAACATGAAATATTTTTAAAGTTTTTCTTTGTGCTAATCTTATATAAATGGAATAATGGAGCATGTGTTCTTTATACTTGCTTTTTTTTTTTTACTCAAAATCATGTTTTTGAGATTTATTTATGCTGTTGCCTACATTAGTAATTTGTTCACTTAATTTATAAAATTCCACTATATGAATAAGACACAATTAGTTTATCAATTAGTTCATATTTTAAGCATGTCTTTGTTATTTTTTTTACTTGTGTGATTTCAGGAAAGTCAGTTTCTTTTCTATCCAGGTGACATGTCAACTTTCACCTATTTAAAATTCACATGGGACTTAGTGGTGGCAGTGTGATATACTATGGGGGTATTTCAGTGGCACGCATTCCAAACCTCATTATGTTGCCAGAGGCTTATGCCACCTCCCTGACAACAAATGGGAAACACAATAAAAATGAAGATGAGGTGTAGAATCCATTGCCTTCCAATGCCCATTCTTCATGCAACTGTAGGAACTTTTGCACTGTTCTTTACTCTGTCATGAATTATATAACTGCCTCACCTTCCTTTCCTATTCTCTATCAGTAGGCAGAGGAACTGATGAAACTTGACCAAAAAGATCCCATCTCAAAATGGTTGTTGATGTAAAGACTGGGTAATTATTGAGGAATTCCCAGATTCAGTCATTTAATGAGCCGTATGTGCTAGCCAAAGGCCACAACTGGCCCATAGACTTGCTTTTGACAGAGAGTGTAGAAAAAGTTGTGATGTTTACCAATAAATTATGGATTTCTGGCCCCTGTGAACAAAACTGTACTCAGGCAATGCTGGGTTCACATGGTCTCTTGGTAACATTCCACAGATCTGGGCAGTGACGGCTCCTTCTGATTGCGGCACGTGCTCCCCAGCATGCCACAGTTCACCGGCTCTCCCTTCCCTAACCTCTCTCATCTTACCCATGAGGGCCCAGCTCCAGGAGATGTTTGAACTAAAAATAGCACTTTCTTTTTGTCAATCAGAGCATTTAAAAGAGAGGCTGTTACAAAATTTATTATCACATTGACTCCAATAATAAATTCATATGTACAATATAGATGGAATTATAGAGAATTTTATGATTTTTGTTTTTACATTATCTCAGCCCATTTCCTTTTACAGAATGCAGTCCTTTTTAAAAATCCATTAAATCAGTAATGATTTACTTTGGACTGACTTCTCTTTGACTACCTCTGAAAAGAAGTGTATGTTTAGATAAAATATTTAACTTAATACATTGTCCTATGATTAATACGCATTTGTCACCTGTGAGCTAAATAGATTTAAAACTACTTATCAACAAAGTTGTGTGAATAAGTAGATAAAATATATAAATAAATGAACTTCTACAGTTTAGGATGGCCACATTGTGTGGAAGGAGGTTCCTTGAAAATATGCCAACTTTTTGTCAACTTTTGGATCACATCTTATTATCCTAGCTGTAATTAGAAGTCTTGTGAAATTAAGAACCATTAAATTCAATGAGTTTTCAGCATCGGAAATTTGCCCAGAGGCACCCAGCCGATGGGTCTGCCTAGGATTGAGTTTTCCGAGTCCTCCCACCTCTCCTCCTATTCATTCAAAATGGGAGCGTCTTTTCCACTTAGCTAATTAATTACACCTGCCAACAAGCAGATGGTTCTGTATGCTTTGAAGCACGAAAATAGCTAGGTGTATATCAGCTAGTTAAAGCCTTCTTCAGTTGTAATTTAGTTTATAACTCTTGAAGCTCCAGAGAAAATAAAATATTAAATGATTGCAAAGGAAACACCATTTAAAAGTATTTTTATTTCAAAATATATATTCTAATGTATAAATTAGCATTCCACTTTTTTCTGATCTTAGCACATTCTTTTAAAACAATTTTGTTTAGCATCTAATTTGAAACAATACTTGGCAGAATTTGCCATCTAATTTTTCTGAGCTCTGAAGTGAAATGAGAATAGAGGGCCAGGGTCTTTTAGAAAAATGTTAAGAATAGTTTACAAAATATTATGGCTCTTAGTAAATACTGTTTGGGGTTGTTGTTTAGCTACAAGGAAAGATGTAAACATAGCAATGGTGAAAATAGGACTAAGGGGCCTACAGGTGCTCTTACTAATACTCCCAACTGTCGTCCAGAATTTTAGGCTACCCTCCTCTCCCTCCTCCTCCTGCTCTTCTTCCCTCTTCTTCTTATTTTTCTTCCACTCCCCCTTCTCCTCCTCCTACTCCTTTTTTAAAAAGGACTTCATTTATTTATTTTTAGAGAGAAGGGGAAAGAGAGAGAAAGAAAGGGAAACAACAATGTGTGGTTGTCTTCCATGTGCCCCCTACTGGGGACCTGGCCCGAAACCCAGGCCTGTGCCCTGACTAGGAATTGAACCTGTGACCCTTTGGTTCCAGGCCGGCACTCAGTCCATGAGCCACACTAGCCAGGACTCCTTCTTCTTTTTCTCTTCTTATTCTCCTTTTCATACTTTCAAATAGATCTTATTGTTGGAGTTTAATTTTCTATGTAAATTCTTTCAAATATGACTGCTATATAAACACAGGTACTATAATTAAATTAATCATAGAATATAAATGCTTACAAGATAATCTATGGAATATTCTCTTTAGTAAGGTCTATTTTAAATCATTTTAAATTTAAAATTAAATGTTTAGTTTCATAAACTTTCTCAAAATATCTTTCCTAATTTTCCTTTATATACGAGAATATTTTAGTTAAGGACTTTATACTTTGAAAGATAATGAAGTCTGATCATATCCTTTTGTTAGCAATAGAATAAAATTCTCCTATATAGGATATATTATATACTTATCTGTTTCTCAGTATATTTGTGAAGTCACTGTAAATAAAATTAAGTATCCCAATCTCCCATTTAAAATCACCTCCCTCATTTACCACTATTTTAAATAAAAGTTATCTGATAGACATGTCTTAAGATGGATATATTTAATTATATCAAACAAAGATAGGAGGATAATTTTAAATATTTATGACCCAAGAAAGTATTTCAGTCTTCTTATACTATTGACTGGCATATAATTAATTCAATTCAGTAAGTTTACGTGCAGAGAAGATAGTCTGATAAAGCTATATTTAACCATGTGTTTCAATTTTGAATTCCTTTTCCTTCTTTCATGGAGCTTTACCTCATTTGCCTTTAAAATATTAAGCTTCAAATTAAAATAAACTTTCATTAATTTGATTTCACAAATTTAAATGTTTTTCTCTTTCACTCTCTTTGTATTAATTGTTCTAAAATAATTAATCAGAAAAAAATCATTAGGACAATACAGATTTAGTTTGGAAAACCATATGCCCTGCACATTTAAACTTATTTTCACGTTTTTAAAAATTTAGTTGCAAAGCACATTGTGGCAGATTCTAGTTAGGCTATGATTTTGGATAAAGTAATTAAAAATCAGTTTACCCTACTCAGTAAAGAAGAGACTCCAAGGACAAAGTACAGAGTTCCCACACTACTTGAATATAATAATATTGTCTTTTTTTTCTTAATTTAGTTTTATTGTTTATTTAATTGAAGGGCTTTTTCGTAAGTAGGCTGAATTTTTGAAGTTTTATTGTGTTTCCTTTTCCTCTGTGTCTACTTTCAATAGAGGCAGAGGGACGCCCCTCCAATGATGAGGTTGGGATGTAGTCCTGGCATCCACCAGAGCCAAGGTGTTTATTTCAATGCACACCTTTTCATGTGGAAAAGATACCTTAAAAACATAATTTTACCATCCAACCCAATAGAGTATTTTCAAAAACTACTTTAGGGAAATTACTGTGAGTTTTTAATTATACTTAGAAGTAGATTACATAAGATAAAGCTGTGCCTCAGCTCTGCTTAAAAATTTGTTTTTCTTTAAATTTCTCGCTCTTTCCTTCTATTGTAGAAGCAATATAGAATTAAAACGTTTAAAAGCAGGACCACAACTCAGCAGTAAGAATGAACTGGAATTATAGATCTCTAGAACTTTATTTACCTCTCTACACTTGTCTTCTCAACTGTAAAATAAGACTGGTAATGTTTAACTCATAGGACTTCAGTAGGATTAAGAGACATATTGTAAGTATGTTCAAATAATGGTAGCACTGACCAAGGGGTATTATTAGTGTGAGATAGTCGGCAAGGGGCTTTGTGGCCTGAGAAGCAGGCATTTGACTCCTAGCTTGACCCCTGTATGTGTGAGAGGCATTTGGCACCTTGCTTAATCATTCTGTGCGCCATGCGTTATGCCGTTGGGGAAAAAGAGTTCCATCCCAACCAAGCCAATTCTGAATTTAAGGATCCTAAGTAAGTGTATAGGCCATCCAGAAACTATGATATACTCCTAAAAGGGCACCTGAAACTCATATATGAAAGTTGACTTTTTTTAAATGAGCAAATTTAAACCCACATATTCTAAGTTGGCCCAATAATCCCATTCCAGGTTCAGCTCTCTCAAAAATGTGTTTATGAAAAGGAGTAGATCAAATTGTTAAGCAAGATTGAAGAAATCTGCTTCCCAGACAACTTTAATCTTTCCCTTAGTAAGAATAATAATAGTACACCAGCCTAACATGTGCTGTGTGACAGATGCTGTGGGGAGCATTAATTTATATCGAGCTAAGTTTCTACTTACAATTACCCTGGGAGAGATGTATTAATAACATCTGTATCCCATTTTATAGATAAATAAACTGAGACTTGGGGAAGATAACTGATGAGACTGAAGTCACACGGGTAATCTATGGTGGGGTCATGGTTACACAGCCTGACCCCATAGCCTGAAGTTATTTATATCCCAATTGTTCCCATTTCTTGAATGTTGGCATCTTGAATTGACTAAACTCTCTGACACTGGTAGGCCTTTTGGCTTTGGGTCATTTCTTCATGTCTAGCATCAAAGAGCAGCCAAGTAGCCCAAATAACTTTCAAACTATATTTATAAACCCTGGGGAAGTGGAGGTATTCTAAGATAAAAGTATATTTTCATTTCAAAGACGTGGTAACACAAGTTACAGAGCTTTACCATTGCATAGGGGGGTCTATTCCGACATCAAATTTCACCAGATAAAATTTTTTAAATGTGGAAAATAAGAGTGGTAGTGCTAGGGACTGTAGAATATAATATTTTATTAAAATAATATAATTAATTTATGTAGGTATTTTAATGACATTTCTCTTTCGAGTGTTACAAATATATAGTTTAAACTTTTAAAACCTGAGTAATTATAGTATTTGATTCCACCTGGATTTCAAAAATAACAACTTATTTTTTCCAGCTAGACACCAACAGTGTTATCATAGGTATGTCTGTCACATGTCTAAGAATTATTACTCACTTTATTGATTTAGTAAAAAAACAATACATTTAAACAAAGTGTGGAGCAAGCCCACCTTCCTGCTCAACCCTGAGCTACACAGGTGTGCTGAATGGCGCCTCGTCCTTCCTAGTCCGTGTTGCTGCAGTATAAAGGCTGGATCCCTGAAATGGAAGAGGAGAGCTGTCTTTCCTTATCCCTGTCCTTTCAATGTCCCCTAACTTCTTTGAAGCACAGTGATAGGGGTAGAGAAGGTAAAGATCACCTGGAAATTTCCAGCAAGACTTTGTGACCTGTGGAACTATGCACCAACCCGAACTAAAGAGGGAAATCTAACAGTTCTAAATGCTTCACAGAATGCAGTTGCCAAGATGGAAAGAAATGGTTCCCAGGGTTAATTCATCTGGTATCCAGAATTATTCAGTGTGAGAGAAATAGTAAGTTACAAAATTTATGATCTTGTCCTCAGAAATATTTCACCCTACAATATACAGATAACCTCAATTTTTATTAACCAACTTTAGAAATCCATTTAATATTATTTTAGCTCAATATATCCAGCTCTAAAGTAGATATGCTATGCACCAAACTTAACTTATGAAGTTACCTGTTTTACAGATAATTTTATAGATAGTTCATGTTTTGTCTCTGATAAATGATCTTTTTAAAACTATAGTACTATAAATACCATTTACTGCTTCTCAATTTTTAATCAAAAGGATATATTATCTTTTATAGTTAAAGAATAAGCTGGTCAATGTTAATAATATATTCTATTCAGAAGATAAAGTATAAAACTGACAAAACAATAAATAATCAGAGTAAAAGAAAATTGTACTTCAACAATTAAAATAAAATTAAAAAACAATAAATAATCATATTCAAGACATAGTTTTGAGTTAGAGTGTAGGCGAAACAGGAGGTTCCTGATTTTAACCATATGAATGCATTATTGTTACATTTTAATAGAAAAAAACAAGCTGAAACAGTTCAGTACTAGTCATGTGCAATGGAGATCTCGGAGTCTAGGGTTATATGCTGTTCAGGGTCACAGTGGCAGGTAGCTCTTATTGCAAAACTGTGTTCCTCTGCAACCTCTGAAGTACTGAACCTTAAAAGCTAAAAATAAAAATATAAAAATCCCTTATGATCCAGCAGTTCCACTTCTGGGAATTTATCCAAAGAAACCTGAAACACTAATTGGAAAGAACCTAAGCACCCCTATGTTCATCGCAGCGTTATTTAGAATCACCGAGATATGGAAACAGCTCATGTCTATCAGTAGGTAAGTGGATAAAACAACTATGAGACATTTGCACAATGGAATGCTACTTGGCCATAAAAAAGAAAAAAAAATTACCCTTTGCAACAGCATTGAGGGACCTGGAGAACATTATGCTAAGTGAAATAAGCCAGTCAGAGAAAGACAAATACCATTTGATTTCACTCATATGTGGAACCTACTGAACAAACTAAATTAACAAGCAGCACAGAGACAGACTCATAGATGGAGAGCAGAAAGACAGCCATGTGGGGGTAGATTACGGGGTGCAGGGATCGAGCAAAAAGGAAAAGTGAGTCATGGACATGGATAATAGTGTGGTGATTGTTGGGGGGACAAGGGTATAAGGAAGATAAACAGTAATGGAAAAATACAATAAAAATAAAAATATTAAATATAAAAATCCAACACTGGATTATATGTTTATGCTACAGCTTGTAACAGAAAATATTCAATATTCTTTCTATGTCATGTATTGCCTTTTTACAAAGAAATGATTCTGGGTACTTCCCTGTGTTATCCCATTTATCTTTGCATTCAATGTATGTTTTTAATAACATCAATATTTTAAGAAACATTTTGGGGACATTTCCGCTTTGTCTCTATATTACTGTTGCAATCCTAAAATTGTGATACCCAAAGCATGTAGAAGTTAATTGACTTAGTTCTACAAGAAGGGACAATGTACTAGATCTCCTGAATTCCTTCAAGAAAATATGTGACTTGAGTCTCCTCATTTTTAAAAATCTGACATATTTGATAATACTAAGGTTAAACTATTCTCAAAATTAATTTATTGATAAGCATAAGAAATCTTAAATTAGTCATCGTGTTGTGATGAGAGAATTAGACAAAAATAATAATAAATCAACATTTTGTGAGAATATTATATAAATGCAAAATATTAGAAACTCACCGAATATCTAGCACTAGCAGACTAATAAATAAAATGAGGTGTATACATATGATAAATGCTATGCTTCTATTAAATACATGAGTTTAAAGGGTTTTAAAATATGGGAATGATTTCATGAATACACAAGAAAAAGAGAATACAGAAATCTAGATACAGTTTGAATACAATTTGTTTAAAATACACCTTATTCATATAAGTTCATAATGCATACATGTAATACTAAAACAAAATACCCTGCTTATTATCTGAAAAATGTTAGTAAAACTCTGAGCTTCACTTTACTCATAGCAAAAGTTTATAATGCTACTTCACTGTGTTATGTAAAGATAAATGAGATGTTGGATAGGAAGACATTATAATTACCATTAAACACTGAGATATGTTTGTGTATAAAAACACCATAAGTATAATAATATATAACTTATCATCACATCACATATAACATATGAAGAATGCAGAAGCAAAGACATTAAAATTAAATCTTGAAAAGTATGAGTAATTACACAGAAAATAAGTAGAATAATATCAAGATACTAATATGAAAATCTCCAAACATCTCATCTGGTGAATCACAATCTTTGCGTTGGACATTTGTAATATCTTATTTAACACATAACTAAATCTCTCTGAATGTTTCCTCATAGTGTTCCAGCATTATCGTGTGTGTCAGAGTATAAGGCAGTAGGTTTCCAGAGCCTGTGCTCATAGTCACTATGCCACATACCTTTAATCAATTAAGCATTCATGCACATGAATATATAAATCAAACTGTGACCGAACACACCACAGGTAGTATGACCTCACATCGGATACCTGGGTCACCTGATAATCCATTTGCCCCAGAGTAATTTACAAAGTGCTTCTTTTTCCTCTCACAATAAAGTGTATGGTGATTTTATTAATTAAAAAACTATATAAGGTATCCTCTATATGAATGGTCTTCACAAAAGGAAAAGTCAAGGTCAAAGTTTAAATACTTTCTACATTTCAAGCACTGTAAATTTATGGCAAAGGGAAGTGACTTTTACAGACTTATTGTGACAAACAGAATAATAACAGTCTCCATGAGTTAGATTTTAATATGAGTTAAAAATATAGAACAAACTGACAGTAACCAGAGAGGAGGAAGAGAGGGATAATGGGGGAACATAATGGAAGGTCCTTCAAGGAACACGTATAAAGGACACATGGACAAAGTCAACGGGGATGTGTTTGAGGGTGGGAGGTGGGGATGGGTGGGGTAGTGGGCTGTGGTGGGTGAAAGTGTAGACAAATGTACTTGAACAACAATATAAAAATAAAAGTTAAAAATCTCAATAAAACAATAAAGTGTTATAATTATAAGAATATTTTTACAATACCAAAATATATGCTTATAAAAATAATTTGTTATAGAAAAAAAGTATTTAACTTCTCTTAGGAGTTGTGCTTTCTTCTTTTTCAAACAACTTCAGCAGTTTGCTTTTTCTCAAAAGAGTGAAGTAAGAAGCAATCTATCAAATTTCTAGAGATTGTCACAAACATTAACAAATAATAGCAAAATAGGAGAATTTTTTCCTTTAGAATTTTCAATGTTTCAAATATTCTGTTATAAAATAACTCCATTATTGTGACAAATTCTATCAAAATTATTTAATTCATTGCAAATGGCATACAACTAAATGTATTTTTGTTCATGGCATATAATGTTGATGAAAATGTAAAATTATATTTAACTTATAAAATAGTCATCCCATAAGTATAATTTAATTAATATGTATTATTTATTAAGAAACACTGATAAACTTTCCTAAACTGAAAACATGTAGAATATTTGTGATAATAAAAAAGCAGTCATATGCCTCAACAGGTTATAAAGAAAAGTTATCTTACACTAATAAACCCTCACCCACAAGCACCACCACCCAGAAAACACATAGCCTTCTCCTGAACAAAGGACCAATAAGTTAATTCACAGAAAAAAAATTCTTGTGATCAGTACTTAGTATTTTACTTCCTCTATTTATAGAAACAGTGTAAGTAGTAAGCAAGTGATAGAGCTAAAAATGCTGTGCTCCCAGAGGTATTATTCTTGGTTTTCTTTTTTGAGGCATAATTGATATATATCATTATATTATTTTTAGGTGTGCAATATAATGGTTCAATATTAGCATGTACTGCAAAATGATCACTACAATAAGTCTAGTTACTATATTTCAATATACAAAGTTACAAATTTTTTCTGATGGGTACTTCTAAGATTTACTTTTTTAGCAACTTTCAAATATATAACATGATATCATTGACCCATGCTGTATATTACATTTCCATGAGTTACTTATTTTAAAAGTGAAAGTTTTGCTATTGGGATTCTGATAAGGATTATGTTTAATCTATAGATCACTTTGAGTAATATGAGCATTTTAACAATAATAATGCTATAATTTTATGTAAAGAAAAACCTTAACTCCACCAAAAAATATTAGAACTAAAAAAAATTTCAGTCAAATTGCAGGGTACAAAATCAGTATATCAAAATTAGTTGCATTTCTAAGCACTTACAATGAACTATCAGAAAGAGAAAATAAGAAAACAATCCTATTTATAATTTCATGAAAATGAATAAAATACCTAGGGCTAAATTTAATCAAGGAGATGGAAGACTTATACACTGAAAACTCTAAGACATCGATGAAAGAAACTGACGAAGATACAAGTAAATGAAAAAATATTCTGTGCTCATGGACCAGAGGTGCAATTTTCTAGATGAGATGCAAAATTCCAGGCTTGAGCATAAGTGGCTATTAAAAATCTTAAGGGACCTTTCAGGGAAAGTGGAAGTGTTTGACTCAATGTACTGGATTGATTCCAGCTAACTAATTACAACCAGCCTGCCTGGATAATTGTAGACTGTTTAATGTGAGAGTGTGGTTTCTTTGTTTGATTATGATGCTTGGGTCGTACTTTGAAAAGTGCATTTCACAAAGTTACATGGAAACTTCTTATAGCTGATCATTTCTTCTAAACAAAAATGAAGACCTAAGCCTGCTTAGCATTGATCTCAAAGACTTAAAATGGATTCCTGAAATAGAATTGATACTGAAATTTGAATTCACCTATGGATTTAGGCAGGAAAAACATGGGGAAAATGTGGAGAACCTCTCTAATTTGGAGCCTCAAGGAAACAGAGAATCTGCTTGCCAAAGGAAGTGGGGGGATCTTGGCAGAGGCGGGCAGTTCTAATGCCTTTAGTGAATCTCTGTTAGTTATAGTTGTGATATATCTGATTATTATTCTACTCAATAACAAAGAACAAATATATATACATATACATTGGTATATACACATTGATATATGTATGTGTATATATGTGTGTATATATATATATATATATATCATGCAAAAATAGATAGCTTTTATTTTCCATGACAAAACTTTAGACAAGTATCATAAATGTATTTATTACAGCTGATGCTATGGCAGAGATTGCTATGGTCTTCCCAAATTCTTTCCTTCTCTCTCTTCCATAGTAATGGTGATTTGCTGACCTTATATTCAGCAAACTAAAGAATATATTTCCCAGTGTCCCTTGCAGCTAAGTGTGGCCACATGGTGAAGTCCTGACCAATGTAGTAACATGGGCAGTAGTGATGTGTGCCACTTTTGGATCTTGCCCTTGAAGTTAAGGTGTGAGTGTTTATCTTCCCTTCTTGTTCAATAGCAGGTAATGAGAACCATTTTAACATACATATGAGGGAATAGTGGTGCCACAAGATAGAAAATATCTGAGTCCTCAACGTGCTAGAAACAACATATAAGCTTTATACTCTCAGAGCATTAATGTCTTTGGGCTGTTACAGGAGAGAGATAAAAACTTCTGTCTTATTTAAATTACTATTGTTAATGTGGTTCATTGTTTCTTAGTTGAATTTGTAGCTTCACTCATGAATAATATTACAGAGTATCTCTTCCTTCCCATCTCTTCCAGTATACAATGTTTTATAATAGCCAGCTTCCTTGCTTTGTAAAATTCTCTATATTACAATCAAATGAAAACTGAGGCCTTGATAAATATATATTATTTTAGAAATATGCCAGGTATTCTGTTAAGTAATTTATTTATGTTTATTCATTTTAATTCACACACTGTTTCCATTAGCATGATGCTGTTATTACCTCCATTTTGTGAATGAAAAAATGGAGAGATCAAGTGGACCAAGGGCACATACTGTTAAACGACAGATCTGAGACACAGCCTCAAGCAGTCTGTCTGTGGGAGCCCTTAATCCACATGTCAACAGGGGGAGTCAGGTCGTGCCAATGACAAGAATGTGTGCAGAGGGCCTGTGATGAATGGAGATCACATGCTTCATCTGTAAGTCAAAGTTGCTTCAAAATTCCAGCCACCTTATCGGAAATGTCAAATAAGGTTGAGTAATACTCAGATTTTTCTTTCTACAAAGAAAATAACCCTCCTGTAAATTGCTATGTCTAACTAGGGGAAATTTTTCAAATGATTAGCAGATACCTTGCAGCACAAAACATCTTTAGCTTATCAGTGTAGCAGTTATAGTGCATACAGATATGATACACACGATAAACGCAGTCTCTACCATGTGTCTGATGGCAGCGTTAGACACAATGTGGTAGAAGCTCAAACAGGGCAGCCTGGGCACACAAGGGCCATCTTTCGTCCAACCTTCTTTACACAGCAGCACATATCTCAGCTGAGCTCTGAATTACCGGCATTTGCTATTTAGATAAATACGGGGGTTGGGGCAGAAGGGTGCTCCAATAAAATACTAATTAACAATGATCTCTAATAGATGAAAGGCTTATCTACTTATTTTTAACCACTTGGAAGTAGGCATGGAGGAAAGACAATCTTTCATTACAAATGGGGATAATGTATGTGACTTCTGAAAAAATTAGAATTCTGGCATTAGTTCTCGGAATAAATAAATATATTAAGGCTAAAGTACATATATTTATGTTAACTTGAAGGTCTCAGTATTTGTGAAAAGAAACACTGAATATGTTTTTAAAAATTTATTCCACAGGCCCACAGGGGACAGGAGTTATGTGAGAAGTGACGTTTTCAGTTCTCTTGTAGGTGGGGAAGTAGGGCCACTAAGCAGAGAACCAAGAAGTGGAGAATACAGTTCTTGTTTTTACTTAAACATTTTGCCACATGTGTTTATAAAATGTCTGATCCAAAATTTGGTACAGTTTTACATTTCTAAAAGTACTATTTAGCAATTATTTTTTCTCAGTTTTCTGTCAAGTTTTAAAGAATATTAGTTGTTGAAGGCCTAATTTTCAGTGTCACTTAGTTCTACATTCTGGATGCAAGATAAAACTTAAACAATACTATTTAAACCTTGCTTAAAACCTTTCATTACAATTATTTACCTGTGGCCCAGAATACATACACAATTATTGAGGTAAAATAATTTTCATTCATTTACTTAGTTATTATTCATTTGCTAACTGGGGACACATTTAATAATCACACACTGTGTGACAGAGCTTGCACTACAGCTAGAGACATAAAAATAAAATGGCATAGTCTCTCATTACAAGGAAAGCCTTCTCTAGGTAAAAAGAAAGACAAAAAAATTATTGCAGGAAGACACCCATGGTATGATGAAGATATATACAAAGTGCAAGGGAGAAATAAAAAACAAAAGGTCATGGAATTTACCAGGGGTCCCTAGGAAAGACTACTCTGAAGCTTGTAGAACGAACAGCCATTTAGCACAGGAAGTACTGGAAAGCTGTAGAAAGAGGCACAACATTTATAGGAAACAGACCTGTGAAAAAGCAGTAATGACTAGGAACCACTGAAAGCATCCTGTGAACCTACGGTAAGCTGGCACTAAGGAGGCCTGGGAGGATGGACATGAGATGGAGAACGGCAAGGGGACTTTCATGAAGGTCTCAAATGTTTTCTCAGGTATGATGGAAAATTTAGGTGTAATGCATATCACGGAATTTTCAGAAGGTGAGCAGTAAGTTCTACTGTTCATGTTAATAAAGGATTTCTGGAAGCAATGCTGGAAATGGATTGGGACAACGAAGGGCAGGCCAGGACAGTGAGGAGGGTGCTGCAGTCTCCCGGGGAGGGGGTGTGTCTGTGTGAGGCTGGAGGCAGCAAGGAGGAAAGGCGAATTTGAAATAGGATCAAAAAAGTTTTCATAGGTTTTAGTTGTGGGCAATAAAGGAGACTAAAGAATAAATTCCATGTTTCTGACTTCAATAAATGAATAATGAACTATGGAATGGATTAGGTGAACCCATTTGAGAACAGAATGGTGAGTTGAATATTAGATGGAGTTAAACTTGAGGGGCTTATGGAAAATAGCTTAGATTCAAATATTTAAGCATTATTATAATAGTTGAGTAAGGGATATAAATAGATAGCTGTAAAACAGAATTTTCAACTCAAAAATATACTTGAAAAAGTGCTCTAGTTTTAATAACCAGTGAAATACAAAAGAAAAGAGATGCTAATTTATTCTTACTGAGTGGCAGCAACAACACTCGAGAGTTACAGACTTTCCATGCTCGTACAAGTCAAATGAAACAGTGTCCGCTCTTCAAGACTTAGACACTTATATCAAATAACCTATGTTCTGGAAAGCTATCCTAGTAAAAGATTGTAACATACAAAAAACCCACATGCATGAAGATGTTTATTGATTATGTAAATAATACATCAAACCAAAATTAACATAAATGTCTACATGGTTAGGAAGAATTACATAAAATATGGCATAAGTATTTGATGGACTATTAAATAACTATTCACAATATAAATGCATAAGTACAACTGAATTATTAACTCAAATTATTTATCCTTTTGTGCATCCAAATCCTTTTCATGGCCTCTCTCTAGAAGAAACATATAGCCCTACCATTTCGTTTTAGACTTGGCGGTATGAATTGCTTTATCAAAAAAAAAAAAAGGCAAAAGTTACAATATGCCATTTCTAAGTCTAGGCTTTAAAACGTATCATGAGACCATGAGGTTTTTGCTTTCTCTCTTGGGCTTTACAATAGCCATAGTAAGAGCTTCTGTTATTGTTAGCTCTTATCCTTTTACCTGAACCCCAAAATAAATTGCATGAAGCAAATTGCCTCAGCCCATCCCAGCTAGACCTGCCCAACGAAGTCCCTGTATAAATCACTATACCAGATCCTCAGCCAACCTTAGACCCAGAAGGAAAAAATCACTGTTCATAAAGTCACTGACTTTTATTAGGCTGATTTTTAATACATCGTTTTGGGGGCAATAGCTAATTATAACAACTATGTGGAGATAGTCATATAGAAAATGAAAGAAAGGAAATAGTCAGATATTACCATGATGATAATTTGAAATTTGAGGGTTGTGAGGAGCTAGACTCATGGAAAGTTTAATCAGATATTTTTATGTAATTGAAGTGCAACCAAATAAGGTATGAGAACAACTTGAAAGGTGAGTTTTTAAACAAAAAAAAATTCAAATATTCATTTTTTGTGTCTGCCTCTGAAAATGAAAGACATATTACTTTGTTTTAGGTTATGTTTCTCCTAAAAATCCTACAAATACTTTTCCCCCTAAACATAATATGAATCATCCCGAGCAGAATTAGCCCAAAATGAAGAGTCTATGTAACCTTAAAAAATCTTATCTAACTTAAAACGTTTTCTATATACTCTTGTAATGAATTCAATGGCAAAATAAGACTTTTTCAGAGTATTTTAACTCTAAATAGTTTCATAGCTTGAGATATCAATGATCAGAGATAGATAGGGGTTTCTTCTATGTTATATATATGATATTTGACCTCTAAAAACTTCATAATAACAAAATAACTTAATTTTGTAATAACTGATTAAAAACTCTACTTACCACTGCTTCTTTCACTTAATTTTTGAGGTCACTAATGGTTAAGTCACAGTTAGTCACTCCATGTTTATATTCATAGAGAATTAGAAAAGGGAGATGGAAGAATGATATACACAACTGAATATGAAGAAAATACCTGCAGCGGCACGGACAGTGTGCATGAGAGTGATGACGACAATGCCCACGTTTGCGCAGAATGGGGATGGAAGCCCCAGGCTCTGCTGACGCCCTAGGCTCATGTTTGGAGGGCTCTCCCCTGCTCTGTGGGCTCTCATTCAATGGCCAGTGTTTTCATGTTGCCCTCTAGCTGCAAATAACCCTCCACCAATGCAGTCTAAAATTATTGTTAAAAAATATTTTCTACTTTACATGTTTCTTTCATTCCCCATTTTTAGGTTTGAGCTGATTCTTACTCCTTTTTAGCTGATTTACAGAAACAGCATCTAGTAAACTAAGTCCACTTAAAGGACTAGACACTTCATGGAATAATTAGTCCAAGAATATTTATTATTTAGCCAGGGTATCTGCACCTGCTGCAAGAATGGATGCAAGCATGTTGTTGCATATCATATCTGTGGTAGTATGGAGGGCCCGGCTAGGAAATGCTTTCAGTAAGAAAAGTTTTGTAGCATGCTTCACATTGTACCATTTTGACAACTGTCTACTTCATTTATGCATTATCAGCCTGGGGACCAAATTACCTGCCTCCCTTTTAGTTAAATTCAACCCATAATATTAATTTATTTTCCTGGAAAACATGAAGTGCTTCTTCAAATAACTGTTCAAAGTTTTCATAAGTTTTTCCTAAGTAGAATAGAGGAGTTTTTAAATGTATTATACGAGAATGATCTGATTTTAAAGTATGTTTAAATAGAAAATAATCAAAATTTTCACAAAAATTATTTGAAGGGTAAAATTAAATAAGACCTAAGGTAGAAAGAGAAAAAAATGGAGTGTACATTACTCCACATTATGATTATGTATTATTTTCCATATTTCCAAAGGTTTCTTATAATGGTTAATTCATTTGCAAGACATGCATTTGACTTTGCCTTAGTTTTTTTGTTGTTGTTTTTATTTTATTTTATTTTAATTGTTGTTCAAGTACAGTGTTCTGTCTCCTACTCCCATCCCAGCCCACCCCCCAACCCTCCCCATCTCCCTCTCATTTCCAACCCCCCCCAGTTTTTGTCCATGTGTCCTTTATACTTGTTCCTGTAAACCCCTTTGCCTTTGTTAATATCTCTGTATCCTACATGAGTATCTGGTAAAACTTCTGTATATTACCTATTATATAGTAATGCTGTTTTAAGGCTTGTGATTGCATCACAAATGACTAACTTAAATAAAGTTAATAAATCAAAGGGACAAACAAAACTATTGCAGCCTCTGTCAGGCTGCAGGCTGCAGGCACACATTTTTTCACAAGGAAGGAAATGACAGGCTAGACTCACACATCACAAATCATTGTACTTTTTTTTAGTAGAAAAAACAAGCTTTAAACTGTTAAGTTTACTGAATGGTTTGAATAAAACTTAAAAATGTAGATTTATTATCATCATCATAATGATACTAAGTAATTAACAGTAATGGACATACTTATGTTTATTTCCAAAGCTTTTATGAGGCTACACAATTGAGATCATATACTTATGAGCCCTTATTATTTCCTTAATGGAGCAACTCTGAACAGGCTTAATGAAAAGAGCCAAAGATGACATTGTATAAATAACAAAATGAATCCAATCTTTTTCTGTTTTTGTCTCTCCTGTCTTCTATAGCTTAGCAACAAGAAATTAAATACCAAATCCTGATTCTCTGTAACACTATTATAAAATTTTCTATTTAACAAAATGGTTTCTAGTCTCTAGCTGATGATCTAATTGTTCTGAGCATTTAGGAATTCAGGCAACTTTATTAAATACCTGCAATGTATTGTATGCTTTGAAGATACAGAGATTAATAAGAATCAGTCCCTGACCTCCAGAACTTGCAATCTGGTGGGAAAAGAAGATTTAAAAAGCATTATCCTAAACAGAGCGGAATGTTTAAAGCAGTACAGGTAGAAATGTACTATATTTGTCATATATATTTATTTTCATGCATATCATAAATATATTTAATGTATATGAAATAATCCTGTATATTTAGGAGCTCTGACTTAGGGAAAGATCCCTAAGATCTTTGTTAGATCAGAACTCCTAAGTCAGTTTAATGTTATGAATATTAACTATCTACAAAAAGTTTCCTAAAATCAACTTATCCCAGAGATAAATCATAGGTATAATTTATAATAAGCTTGTGGGTCTTCATAGAGAAACAAGAAAATGGACTAAAACATATTCAACATAAACATACTCTGAACTTCAATATTTTAATATATTCAAAGATACTTTATAATGTGCTAGTTTGATATAAGAATAATTGAACAAAATAATATTAAGATCGAGAATCATAAAGTACATAATAGTTCCCCATTCCTTTATGTTTTTTATCCAATGCATGTGAGTGAATATCCAGTATATTTCAGGCACTGCACAGTGGACTGGAGCTATAATCACAAGCAAACACACATATATCGCCCCTGCCTTAATGGAATGTACCTTTTAAATACTAGGTATTTAAAACATCGTTTAATAATGAGTTATGAAAAACAGTCTGTTGTCTTTTTCCTTCATAGCCCTCATCAACCCACTATAGCGTTTACCTACTAGGTTCATTACTGATTGTCTGTCTCCCTTGCTAACATATGAGCTCCACAAGGGCATGCATCTCTGTCTGTGTCATTCCATGATATCTCCCAAGCATTTAAAACATGGTCTACCATTCAGTAAATACTTGTTAAATGAATGAATAGGCCCGAATCTCCTTATAGAACAGTAATATGCAGAATGAGAACTGAAACTCAGCACATGGGCATTACTCTGAGACCAGCTCACCAGATGCCACCCACAGTCACCTGTTCAGAACATTGACAATGAATTCCAGTGTATACAGACCTTAGGGCTCCTTCTAGCCCTTCAGCTTGTGTCTATGGATTTGTCAATAAGTCATCCTGCAGCAATTTGCCAGCACATCAGTTTGCTCCAAATGTCTTTGCTGAGTTGCATATATTTATGATAGGACAACAGGATGACACAACGATATCAGACAAATTACCATATGACAAAACTGAAATAGGCTATTTGTAAGGAAAAATGAAAATGCAAAAGCAAACCAAAGCAAACTTATTGTAAATTTAGTAACACTGGAGGCAGTGCAGGAGAACTCTGGTCCTCTAGAGAGGGAGGTGGCAGTTACCAGCCCTGCTCGATAATTCGGACTCTAATGGCAGGTCTCCCAGTGCTGAGGCTGACAATAGCTGCATCTGCTAGTCACAGGTCAGGGGCGATCTCAGGGATATTCTGAACTATAGAGCTGATAGCCACTTCTGGGTGAATTCTGGTTTTATCAACAAGAGGATCATAGTTTAAAAGAAAAGGCAACTGATTGTTTAAAAAAATAGAGGTAATCTTTATTTAAATGATATTATTCGGAACACAGGAGAAATATATCTCCTTGTTCAAAATAAACTAGGAGAAAACCTAGCTGACCAACAAAAAAAATCTCGGTAGACTAAACCATTGTCTAATTTGCTATCATAAATACAACAGTGGCCAGTGCAAGGCATGAAGAATAGTAAACCTCAGAAAATTGTAATAGAGTTTGTTGTCAATCTAAAGCTCACAAACAGTGGAGCTCAGGGTCGGTGACTCAGTAGCAGGTGAAACTTAAAGATGGGGTAATAGGCAGTTGCTTACTAGAAGTGCCATCAGGAGAATCATGAAAGATGCTGGTCTGTGAAGGAGAATCCGAAGTCCCCCATGGGGCACTAAGTTTCCAAATGTAATGTCATATAGCTTTTTTTATGTAATATATTTTAAAACCCTTTTTCTAAGCTGATATATGCCAAAGCTTGACATTTAGTTGTAATGCATAAATGTGAAGTCTAACCTCTCATTGAGAGATCCTACAATCTCCTCCTAGAGAATAATTCTTCTTAATTTTTTTAAAGAAAAATCTTTACTTAAAGTTTACTAAATCTAGACATAGAATATTGACTTTGATGTGGGGGAGGTCATAGTGAATTTAATCAATACACCAAACTCGGCTTTATTAATCATTTTGACCCATCCTCACACAACTCCAACTCTCTTTGAAAATTATCACAACTCACCAAAATATGTTTTTATCATTAACAGAATAAAGTGTCCAGATGAATTTCTAGAAACACGTGGCTCAGCATGGTGCCCTAGCCTGGTCCCATGCCATCTGTCAAGCCCCCAGCACCAGTTACTCATGAAAGCTGTCCACACAAAACCACTCTGACACTGGAAGTCTCATGAGTTTGGGAAGAGGACTAAAGAGCTATGCCTGGCATATGTAAATATTAATGTAGAATTTTAGCTTTGGGAACAAGGGAACATGTGAGACGCTGAAATATATTTCAGTTTTGGGTGGTCCTAAAATTCCATCTCATGATTAATGAAGTTACATCCAGGGAGTGGAGTCATCCTTAATTTGATGTATATCCCAAAATGTGAATCTGAAGCATCATCCCTGCACACTGTTGACTTCTTCAACTTCCCCTCTGTGTAGCATGACTCTGAACTGTGTCTTTCAGAAGGTCTAATGAGGATACGTTTGTGGCTGAGATGCATGTTAAGGAAGACTTAGCACCATGGAGTGGGTCATGATCGTAATAAAAGGGAATACAAGCAAATACTAAGTCAGACAACAATCAAGGGGTGAAGGCCCTGGAATGTGATCAGCCAGGAAGGTGGACGTGTGTGTCTGAGGGACAGTAGTGATTTCCTTGGACTTGATGGGTTTGGTGAGGAAACTCCCTAGAACTAAACCAGGAAGAACACAAAAGACAAATAAAGATGAGTGTATAATATTGCATATGTCTAGCCTTGCTTAAAAGTACAAAGAGTTGTTAAATACAAATGGAATATGGCCAACATTTGCATGGAAAATTTTATACCTAATTCTTTATCTAAAAAGTTGGTTGTTAATATATATTTAGCTTTCTTCATGGCAATGTATGAAGAAGTTTGAAGAACCTAGTGAGTTTTGATGTACATACATTTTGTCAAAGATGGCTGTGTTGGAGGTCTCCAGTCTCCCTACACTTGGAGATTCACTGGCGGGGCTCATGGAGCTGAGTATGTAGTTGTACTTATGACTAAAATTGATGATAGCAACCACAGTAAGGACACACAGACAGATGACGAGAAAAAAACACACGGGCAGAATTTGGAAGAATCCAAGTGCGGTCTCCTCTACTTTCCTCCTCTCATGCGGGTTACACACAGATCATTCTTCCTCCAGCAACAAACATGCAGCAACATCTGTACAAAGTTTCTTCAAGGGACGCCCATGAGAAATTTGGCACCTAAAGCTTTTATTGGAGGCTGGTCATATAGTCGGTACCCTCTACCTAGTATTTACTAAAATTCTAGACCCACAAAAGAAAAGCAGATGTGTAGCATAAACCACAATATTTTCACAAACAATGTAGGGACAGCAACCGCTGGGAAATTGGGAAACACTCTTAAGAACCCAAGTTCTCAAGTGGGACAGTCTATGAATATCAATGTCATATCTGCTTTGCTTACTCTTTTATGTGTAATAGCATTTGCAAAAGAGTTTGTCATATATTTTTATATGACATGAATTAATAAAAGTATATAGTAATGCTATAAATTACAAGATGCTATATAAAGTTATTATATTATGAGAACAAATTAGTTTTAATAAAGAATAATGTGTACAATTGTTCTTTTTTCATTGCCCTTCCCATTTTGATTCTCAAAACTGAAAAGAATCCATACTCAATCATTTTTGGTTATATATAAAATTAGCATTGCATCATACATAAACAATATTTAATAACTTTTTTAATAAGGGCTCTTTTTAAGAGTTTAATAACTCTTTTTAATGATAAGCTCTTTATTATTTGAACATACAATAGAAATAAGAACTAGCTCCAGAAACACACCAGTGAGTCTGTGATTTGAAGATAACTGCATTGGAGGTTATATTTCCTGTTTTAAGGTAAAGGTTAAACTGGATCACCTTCAGAGATGTTGATAGAACTGAAACTAGTGAACTCTGATTTTTCACCCAAGGAAAAGCTATTTTCTAAGCATTCCACTGTGAAATTTGCTTACAGCAAGGAAAAGGAAAAGCAAAAATGATTTACCAACTGAATAAGCCAAGGCAATTTCACTGTGTGGACACTTAATGTTTAATACTACTATGGACCACCTCTTTGTACTGGAGTAAAATATGGCTTTACACATAATGCATGCCCGCAATCAAAGGCAAGAAATGGAAAGATGGGAAAAACGGAAAATCTAGTTGTGACTCTGTACCCTCATATATCTTTTCTATGCCTTGAGCAGGAATTTACTTAAACAGTAGTTTTTTTGTTTTGTTTTGTTTTTGTGGAGAACAGATATACAAGGTTTTATAAGAAATAAAACTTGACCTTTAGGGGATATATAACATGTATGTAATGAATACAGAACAAACTGTATTATAAGCATTAAGGTAAAAAGATTCAAAATATATTCTGGCTGATCCACACAAAAATTCTTAACTAGATTTTTCCATATACTAATATTTTCCATAGTACAGTGCATCCACGCTGACAAATAGAAGTCATGAGTCATGGTTCATCATCACCATCATCATAACAATGAAGATGATAATGACAAGTCTTTGACTTTCTTCTGCAACAAAACCATTGGTATAAAGTTTCTATAACCCATATCTCTCCCTGAATGTACTGAGACAGTTCCATGCATTAGTACA
Organism: Trachops cirrhosus; assembly: GCA_028533065.1. Taxonomy (NCBI): domain Eukaryota; kingdom Metazoa; phylum Chordata; class Mammalia; order Chiroptera; family Phyllostomidae; genus Trachops; species Trachops cirrhosus. Next base: position 17,459,653 of record CM052541.1, on the reverse strand, counting down.
AAAAAGTATAATGCTTAAAACACTAGTGTAAATTAAAAACTTGCGTTGATCTAAGTATTACTGAACACTAGTGTCTTACGTTCATAGTCTATGTAAGTCTCTAGAGTAACGGTCTGGAAAAAGAAGGGGGTTGTGTGCACTCCTGAGTGTGCACAAGGGATCTACTAGACTAAAAAAATAAAGTGTTAGAAGTGCTATTTCAATTCATTATTTTAGAAAAAATATAACTAGAAATAAAACTAAGCTTTGCTAATACATAGTGTGTGGACTGATGCTGGAGCCCTTACACATTAGCTGTGACTAAGTGCTGAGTCTGCGCAGAGCAGACAATGGAACGAAGCTCTGCCTCACCCTCACTTGACCCGTTGGCTTTCAGCATGCTTTGGCTTGCTGCGGTTTGCCTGCACGAGCTGCTTCCAGAAGTTCGTGCATTATATTACTGAGGTTTAATTACACTAACCCTCATCAAAAGTACAATGACTTTAAAAAGTTTCTACAAAACTATAGAGAAAAACATAAACAAGGTAAGCACAGGAGAACAGCAAGAGTGGCTAAGCCACTACCTCCCCTTGTGTAAGTTCTTAACCACATTATGCAGTAGAAACCATGACGATCTAATCAAATCTGACAAGTAGTTGGCAAAAAATAAATAAGTAAACAACCATATGAAGCAAGCTATGCAATATGGATTTATGTTCCCTATCACTAATGAAAAACTTTGTCTCAGCAAGTTTTGGTGATTGAAATTTTAGTTAATAATAGAAGTGATCTTTTATTTAATTTACAAACACATATGTTAATTTTTTAAAATAATGATGAGTCCTATTTAAAGCTTAGAGATCATTATTCAAATGAGCAACTGGTCAACTACCGTTGACTAAGTTAGACATTTTAACAATGTTAATACATTTTATTTTTATTGTTTTTACTTTCCCTGATGGTATATAGCAAAATTTTCTTAGATTGGTCAATTCCATTAGCATGAAGAATGTAATTCAAATACACATGGACAAATTTTATACAACTCTGAGCATTGAAAATTTGAAATAATATGACTTAATTTACTTTTTGTGACAATTTCAGATGATTCCCTACTCAGAAAAATAAAATTCAGAAAAAGCAAACTAAGTAAGTAAATGAATGCCACTTTCACTGGTTTCTAGTGCACCAGACTTTTGTTCAGAAGGGGGGACTTCTCCAAGAGACTTTTGTGACTATTGGGCTATTTCAGCATTAACAGTTATTATAATCAAAATTTACTTTTACAACTATAACAAGGCTAACCAATGTTCCTCAAGTGATGGTTCTAATAACTGTTCTAAAAAATTATGCCTGGCAATCAATAACATTGATTAACTGTGATAAAATACTTTAAAGAAGGCAAAATTAGTATCATAACACACTGTGTTATTAGAACACTGCAACCTTTGAAATATTAACATTAAGGCTAAGAAAATAAAATGTGGCATTAAGGCAAAGTAGACCACAATGGTTATATATTTAAGTATTTTGAAAATGTATTCTTCCTAATTTACATTTATTCTCTAATATGTTTATATATTATTTCAATATTAATTCATTTATTTCATTTAACCTATTAAATAATTATTAAACTATTTTTATATGAGGCCTTCAAAATGTTTTCCTTAAATGAAATATAACTTCCATCTATTTCTCAAATGTCAATAATACATTTACATGTGATTTTAAAGAAAAATCATCTATTATGTTTGACTTGATTAGATTTACAATTTGTTATCACATGCTAGGCATTCATCAGTTGGACAGTGGAAGCTTGTAGGTTATTGAATCTGTAGAAATATTAAAAAGGTAGTTATGGCTAACACAGCATTTAAAATTACATGTAGTCCTTTCTATCTTACAATTTTGTTTTAGTGATTATTTCAAAAATCTCCCAGCATTGCCATCCTCAGTGAAGTAAATGTTTTACTTACAACCATCCCCCAAATTTCTGAACATATATCTATTAAGTCAAAATTAATGGCAGAAAGTACCATTTATCAATTTCTGAATTAGGTTCCTACTTATACATTATTTTAATGTAAGAATTAAACCAGGTATTTTGAATTCTTTCAAATATTGTTGTTTTCCAGGATAAATAACACTATTTTAATTTTTGAAATAAATCATGCATCACAGAAGAAAAAAAGATTGTCAAGATCTTGTGATGACTTCTGGTAGTAAATAATTACATTTATATCAGCAAACATTATTACACATTAATATGATGAATTGGAGGTCCTTGGTAAATACATTTTCTAATCTTTCTAATATGAATATCTAAACATATGTGATAATTTATTTAAGAGTTGAGATCAATGTATTCACCAAAATCATTTCTGACAAAAACCCTTTCAGGAAATGAATTATTTCTGTATATGATTGTATGGAGTATCGATCAGCAGGGCTTTACACAATTCAGATATCTGTATTGCTGTGATATGTCACAGATAACTGGCGTGACACAGAACATCTCTGTCTTTTCAATAGCACAGTACAATATTTAAATTCAAAGTACTCAAAATTAAAGTTGTCTAAACATTTATTGTTAAGTTACTCAGAGGCTGTCTTTTAAACTAGAAAAAACCTTTTTCCCATAGATTTAATCTAAGGTCAAATTTTAACTTTGAATCATGTAAATGTAAAAGATGCCTAAACAAAAGAAAATAAGTTTGAATTCATTCAAAATGAAGAGGTCACGTCTGTCCCTTTTCCATTGTTGCTTTCCTTGAGACTCTAAATGTTCTTAGTTGGTAGTTGGCACTCAATAATTATTTGTGGACTGAATAAACACATGATTCTTATAAATAAATCTAATCATTATGTGATCGTGGACAACTCATACTTTTTCTGTTTCACCTATCCTTAAAACTGTAAAATAGTTAAAGGCTTTTCATGGAATATTTCATTATTATGACGAGGATTCATATATACGAAATCCTTGGAGCACATAACATTACTCTGTGATGCCATATAAAATATGTTTTTAATGATATGACTGTTTTCATATTTTCTTTATCTTTAAAATATTTTATTTATTTATTTTTAGAGAGAGAAGGGAGGGAGAAATAGAAGGAAATGTCAATGCATGCATGAGAGATACATCAACTGGTTGCCTCTCGCACGTCCCCAACTGGGGACCTGGCCCATAACCCAAGCATGTGCTCTGACCAGGAACCTAGCTGGTGGCTTTTTGGTTCATGGCTTGGCACTCAATCCACTGAGCCACACCTGCCAGGGCTCCTTCTGACTTTTGCTATCTCACTTCCCCTAGAATTTTCATTTGTATATTTAAATCTATTACAAATAAAGAAATATATTAGTTCTAGAACTCTTCTTACCTCAGGGACAGACACACACACACACACATCCAGCATCAAAGTGTTACGGGTTTGCATACTGCCTCCACAGGCAATACCCTGTACCACCAATCAAGAAATATTAATATTTAATTTTTCTAAATTATTGCCTTATAAAACTTAAAAAATAACAGATGGCTAGAATTTTAAATAAGTGATTGGATGGCAGCAAATGAAATTTTTAAAAATGTGTTTCTATACATCTCTGTGCTAGTTTGATGTTTGTTATTTAGGTTAGTTTTATTTGACTTTCATCCTTAATGCTCTATGAAGTTCTGACTAGCATAAATATAATTCTTAAAGTGCTTTAATTTTTTACCTATTAAGAAAAAAAGCTATGTGTTCTATATAAATATTGAAAATGAACACATCCACTGCATAATATGATAGTGTATTTCACTGGTACTTAATAAATGTGTTACATGTAAAAAAGTAAGGAAGATTGACATCAATTCTAAGATAACATGTAAATGTCTTAATAATAGTATTTAAATTAATGATGATGGTTTCCCAAGTGAAGAAATGGGATTCAGAAGACTTAAATGAATTGCTAACTTTCCACAGAGAAAAGGAATCTGAGGTGGGATTTGAATCCAGTCTATCATCAGAGCCAATGTTTTGTTTATTAAACTATAGTGCCTCCCGCACAGTGATGTATTTTGCCAAATAAAATCTTGAAAATAGCGCTGTCTATTTTGAGTCCTATATGAGTCTGATACACTGAAACACTAATATTTTGATTATTAGATAGATGAATAAATATAAAATGATATTTATTAATTACAATCATTATTCTATTCAAAATTAATACTAAGGGCAAAGGAGTTTTAAAAACTAAGTTAACTCTCCTGAAAAGTGATTGAATAATTTGATCACTTAACTATTAGCAACACCACTTTCTATTTGGATAGTATTTACAATGTAGCACATATTTTTTCTTACTTATCTTAATAACCATTTAAATATATTATTTATTTTTAAATAATAATGAATGAACAAATTGATTCTAAGGATGGTTAGGTGATTTTCTAAATACTCCAAATCTGAAAATATATCAGAGCTGTCTCTCTTAACAGTTTTGTGGTTTCCCCACTGAAGTAATCAGTCTTAACCCAGGAGTCTGAATGTCTCTGAAATTGTATGTATAATTCTGGGTGTACTGTTGAGGGATAGGCTTTATAACTTTACAAAATCTCAATAGACCTGATACTTCAAAACTCTTAAGAACCTGATGGCTCTCCTATAAAATAATAAATAATTTAAACATTTTCTGCTTTGATTGTTCAGTTTGGTTACTTTCATGATAATGAGTGTATGTTACTGTATTATTTCAATCCTTTAGTATTTCATAGAGGCACCGAATTTCGAATACAATCTATTGAAATCTTAAGTCTGTACTGAACACTAATGAACTCTGGATATTCAATGCCTGAAGTTACTCAAACAATGGACATCACGCCCTCCTTTAATAGACTGAATTTATTCTTAGTGTCCTCCAGCAATGGGATCTTAGGTGTGGTATGGCCAAGTGAAGGGAGCTGCACTGGGAAGGGAGTGGTGCTATTCTATGGAGATGATGATGCTCTTAGGGGTTGCATAGGTAGGGGCGCTGCTCTGAACTGAGTGGAAGAAACACCGTCAGTATCCTCCTTACTGAGAGTTGGCTCTGTTTTCTTCTCCAGCCAATTCCCTCCTTATGAGTAGCAAGTGAAAATTTTTTTCCCAAAGCTTTTGCTGCCTACTAGCCCATGAGAAAGCTAGAATATTTGTTCTCAAAAATATCAACACCCCAGAAAATTCAGTCAGAATCCTCCTCCTGTATCCCCTACCCCATTACCACCCTACCACCGAAAAAAAGAAAGAAAGAAAAAAAGCCCTCCCATCAGAATTTTTAATCTCTTCCCTAGGTTATCTAGTGAGCAGCAAAAGTTAAGAACCACTGGTATAGCCCCATTCTGTTCAGTAAAGCCGTCTTAGTAAAATCCCATAGGAGGTCATTAACACATAAAGGGAACTGGCAGAGTGTCCTTCCCAAATAGAAAATTTGAAAAGTCTTTGTTTCCCCATCACTGTTATGGGGACCAGCAGCCAGCTCACATTGCTACCAGCAGCTTTATCCCTCTCAGGGAATCTGTAAACTCTCATTATTTTACCAGATTACCCTGACCATAGGTTGCAGGTGCAAAGTGGCCCATGATAAATGATCAAAGAAATCATATAATTTTTAGCTCTTTGTAAATGGTCACCTCAATTTGACTTTAGCACATTCAACTTTTGTAAAGGATTTAGAAATACTTTTCTGAACAAAATAAGGAGACTCTTTATATTGTATTTTGGGCCATTTGTTCAAAAGGCTGAATATTGTACAAAACAGTGATCTATTGTAAACTTGTTCTATCTCACCTGTTTTTGTTTGTTTGTTTGTTTTTTGCAAAGTGACATAAGCCTATCTTCATCCAAGGTAAAACACCTATGCTACTTTGTTATCCCTTTTGTTGTCTGGTTATCAAAACACATGGATGACACTTAGATTTTGAGAGCATGCAAATTATTGCTTAACCTTTATGTATTACCTGAACTGTCAATTAGCAGAAGAGATGAAAAGGGAGGAGAAGTATCTTTCCTAAAAAAACAGCATAGCAGAGAGTTGCTTTTTCAATTACAACATTGCTTAGATTTTTCCTCCATTTACAGTGAATATCATTGATGCTGTCCACCATAGAAATAATTTATCTCTAGGGCATTTTCCTCTAACAGTACTAGCTTTAGCCATATCACTCACTATAGCAGCTGAGATTAATGCAGCTTTTCAACCATCTTTAAGCAAGAATATTCAGATGCTTTAGCAGCTGCCCTGCTTCTTAAAAACTCACTAATCCTTTAATCTCCAGACACTTTTTTTTCCATAAAAGATTCACAAGCAAAACAAATGCAATATGGATCAAAAAATTTAATCAGAATGCTTAAAATGCAATTACATTCATCAGGGTGTTCTGTTAGGCTGGGTATTAAATCTGGGCTTTATTCAATATCCTCCTTTTATTATAAAGCAATATTTTTCCACTCTGTAAACCATCTGATCCCTAGGCTAATGTCCTCTCTGCTAAATATTAAAGAGAGAGAGCACAATGAAAAATGAGCTGGAGAAATATTACACTTATTTCAGCAGAAAAAGTTCGAACCAGGCTCTTCCTGAAATCCTGTTGTACAAATGACCAGCTAATTCGATCACCTGGAATTCTAAAGTTACACTGTCAAACAGGAGTGACAAGGTGCGTTGTCCTACTTTAAATGTGTAATGTGTGCCCTCCCACACACCTCCTCAATGGAGTTCAAAGTGCCGACAATTTGAATTTTATAATAATAGTCTATTGTTCCAAAGTCAGTATTTTCAAAGTTTAAAGGGAATGCTGGTTTCTTCATGCAAGCAGAGTAGCCTCAAAGTTCTTTTTTTTAATCCATCTTGGTTATATTTCTCTGATTCTCTATTTCACATCTAATAGCATTCAACTGTAACAATTGCTTTGAAATAAAGAGCTGTCCAGAACAGCACGATCTGAAACAGCTGGGTGCTTCTTCTAAGTCTGTACCTTAGCTGTAACACAGTGGTTGGGGTTCTGTAAGACATATGGAAGTTAAGTGAAGCAGTGAGAGTTCAGGGATTTCCCCTAGCAAATGCATCCTTGGAGTAAGGAAAACGTAAAGATGCAGATGCACTAAGACCTTAAGCTTTGTTTAATATTTAATGGATTGGTTGTAAAAAGTTTTTAATTTTCTGATTATGGATTAAGCCAGTTTGCCCTATTTTCCTTCCAAAATGAGCTTCTGCAGTGGGGAAAAAAACAAAACAAAAAACCTTCAGTTACCATTTTTCTCCACAAAGTGAAAACAGAAATGATCAGTTAATACAGTATCATAATCTTTTAAACAGTAATCAAGCAATCATTATAATGTCAAATATATTATATGCAACTGCATTTAAATTAGAGTAAAAAGGTTCGGCAAAAATTAAAAAATATATATATATCTGACTTATATCTGGGGCAAGATTCCCTTAAAATAGTCATATGGTGTTAGCTCTTTGATTTTCTGAATATTCCTTTATAGATGTATTATAGTGTCTTATTTTATAGTGACTTATTGTTTTATAGTGACTTATATTATATATATACATACACACACACATATATATAATTAATTCAGTTGTCACTTATTATGCTCCCAACTGAGCCCAGATGAAGAAACTACATGGACCAGCAAGGTGATTCAAGGGTTCGAGTGGCCAGCACCCAACTGCCTGTGCATTCTCTACAAGCTAGGGAACTGCTGCAGGCAAAGCTACTACTACACTGCATTTGCTGCCCTGACCTGTAGCAACAGCTCTCAATTTTTGAGGCCATCCGATGTGCCAGGCTCAGCAGGTATGAAGTTTTCAGAATAGCATTATGATATTGTTCAGCTTGTATTATAAACTTGTCTCACATAGGTCCGATTTGTCTAACTTAGATCTATATGATTATTAAAACACTCATGCTACAGGTGAGAAAACTAAGAACTAGAGAAGGTATGTACATTGATCAAGGTCACTTGGCAAATAAGAGACAGAGATGGGCTTCAAACCCAGGCTGTATGATTTAAGAGCCCATGCTCCTATTTTCCAGGTTAAAGCTACTTCCCGATGTTAGCCTATACCCTGGACTTGATTCTCTAATTGGACCAGTCTGCCATGAGGCATTCTGAAGCACAAAGGTTGGGATATTATCTCCTGATACAAAGTACAACAAGCAAAACATTCAAAAACCCTGACCCTGTCTCAAGTGGATCGATTTCGGTATGCAGAAGCTGTATCCCTTTGTGTCATCTGCATGATAGACCAAGGCCTGGTGTGGTGTGGCCAGAATAACACAGGAAGAAATAGGATGAAATAGTCTGCAAGTAGTATGGTCAGACAAGAATTCTACCCTATATGGAGATTGAAATTGAACCTTGAATCTTGACATGACCTTCAATCTAGCCAACAGTGTAGAAATGCAACAGGTCAGTGCTTTCCCTTTAGGATTCTCAAGTCTCTGCAGGCTATATGGACCACCTGATGTAGGGAGTAGCTCTTTAGGAACTGGAACGCATTTAGCAAGCAATGTCTGATTTGCATCCTTGCATACCATTGCTCTGCTTCTAGGTTGGTCCAGAGGTAAACCGAAGGGAAAGCAAGCATGAACCTGGTCAAAGTTGTTAAGTCTTGCAATAATATGAAAATGCATTGGTCTTTGTGGTCACCCTGGCACATAAAAGTATGCAGGCAAGAATCCAATGGATTAGGGCTTAGGTGCCTGGAAGTTAACCAACAGAATATAGTATATTCTCTAAACTGTTTCTAGGGATTCCAAATATGAGGGTCAGTAAAACTACTACATAAACAACACATGGAAATGTGTCAGAGTAAATCAGTAATTTATCAGCATCCATGCTACAGGTAGATGCTGAGCTGACCTTGATATTTGCCAGCTTTTTGTCTTCATAGTATATTTAAATTTATCTCCAAAGAAGTGATTGTATGGCATTGAGCAATCACATATAAAATGATTTCTTCTCTTTAGGTAATGGTTCACATCATCTGCATGATTCTCATATTCATTTATCTATAAATATTCCTGCTCATTTTTAGAATACGGGAAACTGGGAATGGCAGTGTGTAAGCAATATGTACAATTTTCTTTTTCTCTGAAGAATATGGAAGACATATAGTTTCCCTGTAAATATTGGCATGGAAAATTATGTGACTAGTTATTTCTGCTTTATAAATTCTATGTATATAGTTTTTATTAACCAATCCAGGACAATTTTTATAGTAAAAGTACACATTAATAACTAACTCTGGGAAAATAGATGAGAGGATTTTGGCAAACTGGAACATATGGTCACCATATTTATAAAGTACCACAGAGGAATTTGCACTATTATAGTGTGTAATTCAGAGTGTGAAATAAAATCCCCACTTCTTCATTACAATGGGTTAAAGCAATATCAATGAAACAATGCAAAAATTAAATTTTTATAGTAATAATAGAGAATAATTATGTTTTTATCCAGTGTTTAATTATCAAAGTTGACATATATCAGGAACAAGATCCCCTAAAAATAGTCATATGGTGCTAGCTTTTCAATAGTCTGAATATTGCTTTATAGATGTATTATAGTGACTTATTATTTAAGAGTGTGTAGCAACCAAATCATTACTTTTATGATCATTTTTTTTAAATAGGGGAAGAGTAATCAAGGAACATATATAAAGGACATATGGATAAAGCCAAAGAGAGTAGGGTCAAGAGTGGGAGGTGGGGATGGGTGGGGTATGGGGAGCGGTGTGGGGGGAAATGGAGACAACTGTACTTGAACAACAATAAAAAAGATAATATAATAAAAACAAAATTTTATTTTACTTTTTATTCTCAGTTTGCAAAGTACCGAGATCTTACACATAAAGACAAAAATGTATAATGTCTGAATGACACTTTTTAAAAGACTTTTTAATGTACTTTTAGAGATAAGAGAAGGGAGGGAGGAAGAGAGGGAGAGAAATATCAATGTGTGAGAGATACATTGTTCATTGCCTCTCACATGCCCCCAGCTGGGGACCTGGCCCAAAATGAGGCCTGTGTTCTGACTGAGAATTGAACTGGAGACCCTTCAGTTTTCAGGCTGGCACTCAATCCATTGAGCCACACCAGCCAGGGTTGATCATTCCACACTGACATTTAAAGAATAGAACCCAAAATATACTACCCTATGGCATAGCAAAGCACAAATATAAAGAAGGTAGAGAATAACACATTTTATGCATAAACAGCATGTATTGGTTGTAATAATGACTGTGGAGAAAGTCATAAAATAGTCTAATAAAAGTTTCTCTGTGGATCTCAGCTTATTCATTAACTTCTTATTATGTTGTTCAATGACATACTTGGAATTGACCAAATTGTCTCACAGGTCTTGCCTGCAATCAGGACCTTGCTGCTAATGACATTTCTGTCTTCCATATAAGCTTTAAGCTTCCATCACAATTCTCAGAAAAGTATGTATTTATTTATGGATAGTTTCCAGTTTTTATTACTTTTCCTTCCCATTTATGCTACAGTGGTAAGCAGCCACTTTTTATATTAGCAATTATCCACTGGGAAGGCTGAAAATGTTTTGTTTAACTCTGTGCTGAAATTCTGTTACATGTTTAGGCTGGGTCTTTGAGTTCTTCCCCTGAAAATTCATGTTCACTTATACTCCATCAAAGCAGTAGTCAAAATTTACCTGACATATGTATTTATTCAAAAAAGGTAAGAAATTGCACCAAGAATTATAGAGAACAGTCATGAATAAGGTTTATTCTTACTCTCAGTAAACATATAATGAAGCAGAGAAGAAAAAATATTATTGATAACCACAGCTATTTAGTGTCATATGAAAGAAGAACTACAGCTTTCTACAGGCATTCAGAAATCAGAAAGGATTTCTGGCTGGAATAACTAGAGAAGACTTATCAATGCATTGACCATTAGCAGAGATGGCCATTTCAGATGGCGGAGCTGCCAGGGATGAACTGTAGAGATAATTAGGTGTTGGAAGAATGGCATTACTTGTATTTATATGGGCCAATTCATGGTCCTTTCATCAAGAGTTCAATCTTCTTCACAGACATGTAAGACAGCACTACCTAAAACTATTTTTATTTTACTCAGAAGAGCAGGATATCTAAAACTAGGTAATAACAGCAATTATGTTAAGTTCCAAAGAGTTTAGATTCTGATGTGTTCACAATTACATGTGTTAGGTTTAAGGCAGGACATTTTGACCTTGCCATCTGACACAGAAGTTGTTTTGACCCCACTGTGCCTGTTAGTCACTTCAGTTCCAGACCTGCTGCTGATCTTAAATTGCTTCAGAGATTCATATTCAAAATAAATTATTACTTTTAGAATGAACTGGCCTGCAGCAGAACTAATAACAGATAAAAATGGATACAAAGGTCTGTCTTAAAGAAAAATTAACAGAGGATATACCAACTTTGAGATGAGAAAATGGGACTCAGTAAAAAATAACAGATGTAAGAGAAAATTCACAAATGAGATAATGCATCAGGTAATATGAACTAATGGAGCAAATCATTATCTCAAGATCTATAAAAATAGTTCATCCAATAAAATACATTTGTTAGGAAAAAAAGTCAAAATGAAAACATATGTCAAAAAGTATGTTCAGAAATTAAGTTGCCTTCATACAGTTCAATTTAGAAAATAATTTTAAAATCTGTACTTGGTAAAATAGCAGAAGCAAAGCACCTACCGGGTCGAAATAATGTGGCCCAATTATTTGGAATCCATTATAGCTTTCTCCTTTGCTAAATGAGAAGCCCTGGCTTTTTTCATGTTTATATTTTTAAAAATGACCACATGTTCTAAAATATAACAAATACACGTGAGTTGAATAACATGTTTCTGTAAAACTGAATCTCGTGTGTGATCATAAAATGACCATGTTTACCAGAATCACCTGGTATATACTGGGGCTAAAAAGGATAGAAACTGGTCTGTGTCTTCATGATGTTTTTTTATCTTCTTGCAATGACAGGATGGGTGGAAAATATTTTAAATATTTATTGTTAGAGAGAGAAGGGGAGATAAGGGAGGGAGAAAAACATTGATGTGAGAGAAGACATCAATCAGTGTTGTCTCCTATATGAATTCGTAAACCCAGGCATGTGCCCTGACCAAGAATCAGACCCCGACCTTTTGCTTTGAGAGATGGTGCCCTCCAATTGGGCCACACCAGTCAGGGCCAGAATATGGCTATTTTAAGACCAATTTCTTAAGAAGATTTCTCAAGAATTTTTTCTTTAATCAAAAGGAGAAAGGCTATGATGAGAGGCAAAACATTCTACATTTTACCTTTATGAACAATTGTGAATAATATCTACCTCGTTAGGTGCTTGTATGAAGCCCATGATGTCTGTGTTGATATTCTGTGCTGTAAGGGTATTTTGTGAAATAGTCACACAAAACAGTTGAAAACATGACTAATCCTCAACATGCACTGTATTATTCCTCTCGTTAGCTGTAACTTCCACTCAGTTTCCACCCCTTCCACTCTAGTCTGGGCCCCATCATTCCATGTCGGCCTCTCGTGGGTCTCGAATGCTTCCAACAGCTTCAAATGTTCATCAATCTATTACTAGCAGATTAATCATCCATAACCTTTCTTTTCCATTCATCATCTAATGCTCGAGTCATGCAGAAATTCTCTGACTTGTGTCAAAGGACACAAAATAAGGACTATATTTAGTGACCAAAAGACGGTATTATGTACATTTTAACAGAAGGATGGACTTCTTTAACAGAAGATAGATATTGTCCTGAATCCACACTGACACTGGGCTTAAACTAGAGGACACTACCACACACAATCTTTGGCATCTTTTTGACGGGAGAGTTCAGTACCAATGCTCTCTAGCCTCCACCTCTACATGGTGCAGAGGCCACACTTTCTGTCATTGCTGTCACTAAGTACTTTTATACAAACTTAGTTATTGACCCACAAGCAGAAGTACATATTCCCAAATTATTTCTCTTAACTCACTCCCAAGAGCACACATCAAAAACTACCAGAGATGTGTTTTTTGTTTCTTCAGGACTTTATACTGTTTATGCTGAATGATAGGCCATAATCCTGTCAGTTGTATTTTCCCTCAGTGTGTACACACACACACACACACATATGGGCGAGGACTCAATAAAACACAAGCCACCAGCAACAATGACTCAAAAAGGATTGGTTGCCAGCTTTCTCTGTAAGTTTGGTTGTGTGTGCTGGGGTAGGGGATGGGGTGATTCATTTTTTAATAACTTTTAAAATTCTTTGCAACATATTCAGAACTTATACTTCTAAAGGGAAAAATAGAGCTTATCCACCAAAGGAGCAATGTTATTGTGTTTGAATTTTCTCAATTTGTAGCTTGATACTGTGATTAATTAGCAACCAAAATCAACCATAGACCTAGATTTTATAAAACTATGCATCTATTCTCACTGAGGAAGATTCATTTTTTCCCCAGAATATTTAACATTAATATAACTATTATTAATAGAACTGCTTCTATTTTCATTAGCACGTGAAACTATTTGCAACAATGTGACAGTAAACAAAGCAGAGGAAGAAACAATATAAGTACTACTTGATGCTGTACTAGCAACAAATTGTTTAATGAAGATATTGCATGTAATGCCATTTTATGCTACACTGCAGCATTTAGATACTTAAGATGTCTATTTTTAAAACATACTAATACATGGATGCCAGGTATTAATACCAGGAAAGGCCTGTATTTTCCACGGAGTTTATGTTCTCACTCGTGTGTGCGCTCATGCATGGGTTTTAAACATTCTTTCTCTAATAGTACTTTCCAGCTGACATTTTAAAGTTATTTTTTGGCAAAATAGAACACTTGCAACCATACTCCAGTCCCTCCAATTAAAAGAAAAAAATTGCTAGTCCATAAAACCGAAAAGTCTTGGAAGTGTTGCCGTAAAGAACCCTTCGATTCTATGCATATAGCCCGAGTTTCTGCTCCTAAAACCCCTCTCCCCGTGCAGTCACTTCGCAGCCTCCTAAGAGAGTGGCTGGACCAAAGTACATTTTATGTGGCGTGACCTCTTGGTAGAATAATTTGAAACATACTTTTTCTCCCTCTCTTGTAGTTTTTCTCTAGCATAGTTTCTGAATTTTAATCAAAACATAAAAACAAAGCAAGGATTAAAAAGAGTATCAGAAAAGCAAACTTGGAATAAAAACAAGTGCCAATCTTATAAGCCTCAGTATATTCTGAGAAATGAGATGAAAGCATTTTGCCATATAAATGACTTACAAATATTAATACAATTAATCTACCTGAAGCAGTTTCATTTGGGTAAAGTCTATTACAAAGGTAAATATAAGATTAAAGGTTAATGTTTTACACATTATGATAAGTAGCTCAAGAGGCAAAATGATTATCTCAAAAGAGGGAATTGGAAGCTTCTGAACTCTCCAGTAGGAGAAAATGCGTGGATTTATTACTCTAGGATTAAAGTGCTTGGGTAAGGAATTCATAATAAATCCCCTGGTGTCTGCCTATGGAAAATGGTGAATACTTGGAGGGTCTGAGAAGACATAACTAGTAGAGGGCATGAACGGTCTACGCGAGCTGTCGGTTTTGTAATTTGAAGGGAAGGGTGTGTTTCTCAATGTAACACACACAGACACATGAACGCCCGTAGACATAACTGCAATTAGGTTTGCGCACATACGTATTGCTATCAGGGAAATAAGCCTGAGAGGGGCAGGGGAATGTGGGAAAGAGAAAAGGAAAGAGAAAACAGTGATATAGAGATCAGAAGATCAAGGGATGGGCAGTGGAGATGAGTTTGCCGATGAACCCAGAGGAGAAGCAGTAAGTCATTTCAAGGGTCAGAGCAGTAACCCCTCACTCTCCTGGTCCTGTGACGGATGGCTTAACCAAGGTTATCTGCCTTGATTCTCCAATACTGTTATTATGTGAAAGTATATTCAAGAAATCTACTCCCTTCAATATGAATTCATTTCGTGCGAGCTTAGTAAGGTTCTCCACCATGTTAAATGAGGAATATAACAAACCAAAATTGAGAGTGAAGGGTTAACAAAGTTGGAGTTTACAAAGAGGATTTTTTTTTCTACCAGCCACAAGAACCATGGCTAGTATTTTCACCGAAAACCTACTGTAATTAGAAATAAAATTCCAAGATAGATGTTAGATGGACCAGAGAAACATGCTTTCCACTACAATCTGGTATGTTGAATGACTTTCCCCTTCCAAGTAAACAATGTATCTTTCAATGCAATGTGATAATGCTACCCTCCACCTCCCACATGGATGCATTGCTGAAAATAATTACATTTTAATCATTAAAACTGTAAATAAATTGAGTTATTCAGCAAGCAATGAAATCAAAATGAAGTCTTTGTTGTTACTTGTTCCTTATACCATACCTTGAGAGCTTTTGCTCTGGAAAAGGTCTTTTGATAGGTGCCGTTCACAAATATGCAGTTACCATTATTTTCAGAGACAGCATGATCACCATCCTGTCTGGTTCACATGTATTTTCTCACATTGTCAAATTTTAAAAATATTTTGTAACATATGCATTGTAGGCTGAATTTCATGAATAGTGTATGTGCATATTTATTTTAGAAACCTCAATGATAAAATTATTAAAAAGTAAATATCTATTTAAACATCATGCTATGTGTAATTCAAATTAATATTAAAATTCTCCAATGTGAATTTTAAAATTTTGAATTTGTTTTAATGTTAATAGACCTATGTCTTCATACATACACACACATACACACAACTAACATGGACTTTATATGAAAGTATCCCCTTGGTTATATTACAGAAATGGTTCGGTGTCATGGCTCAGTTTGTGAACTGAATTGCCCCTGACCTCATGTTGGATGTAAAGCTAAAGATAAGAATGGCAGACACATGCAATTAGTAGTTCATTTACTCAGAAGTGATCAATTCTATAAAACTAACTTCCTCAATGTGAAATAAGTAGACATGGATAACAACAAAGTATGAGAAATGTAATTTTTTTCTATTACCTTCCTGTCTTACTTATGGTGTAAATATCACAAATTAGTAATTCATTTCAAACTTACAGTGTCAATGGTCAAACAAAATAAGGTTGCTGGTGGGATCACTGAACCTCTCACATATTCCTATAATTGTGTAAAAACACAGACTTTATTGTATACTGAAATGTCTCTTGGCATCCATCCTAATTATTCGCCAAAAATCAATTTAAATCTAGAAGCCTGTGTAAGTATAGCCACAAGCCCACTGCTATAGTAAGTCACAAAGTTGAAAAGGCTCTTTCATGAATAGTAAAAAAAAAGTATACTGTGGTTGTATGATGTTGGACATCATAAAAATATTGCCTTTCACTTTCATAATTTGACTCAAATTGTGTTTAATTACTACAATTATTTTCTAACATTTTAACATGATTCTGATTAATTTCTAGCTAGAGGGTCTTCAAATGATTGTTATAAACCTAACTCTAAAATTGCTGCTTGCTTTGTTTTAGCAAGCATCTAGAAACTCCCAAAACAAGTTTATGCATGTCAAACTTTAGATTAAAAAGGGTTTGCTCCTTTTATGTGATAACAGAATTGAGATGAAGTCACTTCAGTTATCATTGTCCCTGGGTGTTATTGTGCACTACCCATCTAGATAAATAATTAGCTAGGCCTTCTAACTTGCAAGCAATTTACACTCTTAAAAGTCTGCAATTTTCTGCATTTCTGCCTGTGTGCTGGCAAAATTAAAATTTATTGATAGTATTATGAATTTCGATTTTTTGCCATAGAAATACTCAGTGCTTTGCAAGTGATATAGAGATCTTTCAAAATTATATAAATCTCCAACAATGTATTATTTTTATTATTGTTGTTCAGTTACAGTTGTCCCACCTTTTCCCCATTGCTCTCCCCCTGCCCCTCCCCCGCCCCATTCCCACAGTCAATCCCCACACTCCTGTCCTTGCCCATAGGTCCTCTGTTCATGTTTCTTGATTTGTTCCTTCCCCTTCTGTCCCCCATCATCCCCCTACTCCATCCCCTCTGGTCACTGTCATTTTGTTCTTTATTTCCATGTCTCTAATTCTGTTTGTTCATTTGTTTGTTTTATTCATTAGGTTCCACTTACAGGTGAGATCATATGGTAGTTGTCTTTCACCGCCTGGCTTATTTCACTTAGCATAGTGTTCTCTCGTTCTATTCATGCTGTTACAAGGGTAGGAGTTTCTTCTTTCTTTCTGCTGAGTAGTATTCTATTGTCTAAATGAACCACAGTTCTGTTTTGTTTTTTACTTACTCATTTACTGATGGGCACTTAGGTTGTTTCTAGCACTTGGCTATTGTAAATAATGCTGCTATGAACATTGGGGTGCATAGGTTCTTTTGGATTGGTGTTTTAGGATTCTTAGAGTATAATCCCAGCAGTGGGAACACTGGATCAAAAGGCAGTTCCCTCTTTAGTTTTTTGAGGAAATTCCATACTGATTTCCACAGTGGCTGCACCAGTCTGCATTCCCACCAACAGTGTATTAGGGTTCCCTTTTCTCCACAACCTCATCAGCACTTGTTGTTTGTTGGTAAGGTATTATATAAATATTAACAGATAATAATATTCATGACTATATTAACACTACCATGAAGTTAAATTCCTTAATAAATAATCAGTAAAATTACTTTGGTATAAAAATTAATTGTTTCTTAAATCTATTGTTTTTTAAATAAAAGAAAATACATTTCAAAAAGAATTAGAGAAAATATTTATGGAATGTGAAAATTATATCACCATTAACAACTTTATACATATTTTTAAAACCCTACTGATATTAACTAGAGACTAACAATGAATTCTTTTTATAATTTTCCTCTCATAGGTGACATATGCACTTATAGACACACTTACATACACACTCCTGTGTGTGTGTATGCACCATATTTTACATTCTGAATATTGGGGAAATGTTATATATATTCACAGTAAACTTCTAGAAGGAAGTATCTTTAGAAATACAAAAAATATTTGTATCAAATTCAAACATTTATGGAACATTGAGATGTTTAACTTTATACTAGGTTCTGTAGAAGATATAATGGAATACTACGCAGCAGAAAGGAAGAAGGAGCTCCTACCCTTGGGGACAGCATGGATGGAGCTGGGGAGCATTATGCTAAGTGAAGTCAGTCAGATGGTGAAAGACAAATACCATATGACCTCACCTATAAGTGGAACCTAATCAACAAAACACACAAGCAAGCAAAATAGAACCAGAGACACTGAAATAAAGAACAAACTCACAGTGACCAGAGAGGTTGGGGGAGCAAGATAACAGGGGAAAGAAGGGGAAGGGCCATCAAGGAACATTTATAAAGGACCCATGGACAAAGCCACAGAGGGGCAAGATTGAGGGTGGGAGGTGGTAGGTGGGGTGGGGGAAAGTGGTGATGGGAAAATGGAGACAACTATATTCGAACAACAATAAAAAATGATAAAAAAATATAAATGAATTTTCTGAGAACCTGTTTGATGCAGGATTTGCTTTACCTCATTGATAATAAAATGATGTGCATCCATGTGATGTAACTAGTGGGACTTGTTATTATTTCATTGAGGCCAAAATGGTCAAACAGACAAAGTGACTTCAGTTCTTAGAAGAAACTTAAGTGGAGAGAAAAAGGGAGGTTCTGGGTTATATTTAAGATTGACATAGTTATACAAAACAAAGAAATTTTATTACTCTAGAAAAGGCTGGGTCGAAGCTTGGAGACACAAGGGAAAAAACAACTAAGTGGAACTGTTACTTGTTATTTGTATCTCAGTCAGCATAAAACATAACCATCCAGTGAGATTTTAACTGAGCTTGCTGTTACTCAAATATTCAATGACACTGATGAAAAGAAGAGCTGTGTCTCACCTGAAAACCTCATTCAAGATTCTGGTTACAAGGCATGTAGAAAAATGATTCGATGTAGAAAGAGTTCATTTCAAGAGAGAAAGTTTATTTTTACCTTATTAACTTTAATATGCCCCTATTTATTTGATAAAATAATAAAACACTTTTTTAAAGTTTTACAGTAGCCTTATTGGTGCACTGGCCTTGAACCCTTTTCCGCACCTCTCGTTCTCTTCCTGGCTGCTGCTGCTGCTGCTGTGCCCTTGGTCCTGGGCTTCAGCCCCTTGACCCTCGGTCCTTTGATTGTCCTCATGACTGTCACCATCTGGTCAGCTGAGAGCTGCCTATGGGCATCATGGGGTTTGCAAGGTCCTGCATGGAACCCACTTCAAATACATGCATTTCTTCCTCCTGGTGCTCCTCTTGGCATTGCCCAGGAGCTCCCTCTCTGTGTGTAGCATATACCCCAAGGTGCTGACGGGCTGCATCCTGGTCCACAGGCTGGCAGCCTGGGAATTTTTTGCCCCACTTAAACCTGTGCAGCCAAATCACAGCAAGGTCCCCAAAGCTCCAGATGCAAAAGATGGCAGCAAAACCTCCTCAAAGGACAGCTTGTGGGTTGGGCCATGGTTCACAGGGCTGGAAGCCGTCCAGTGGGCTGGAGGAGCAAGAGGCTCTCTGGCAGCTTTCCAAAGGTGTCTCCTCCAGTCTGGCATAGGGGTAGTCAATGATAGGAATCCTGAGTGTGTCACATGTGCCTATGGGGATACAAGCTGGGCTCCCACTGAGCTAAATGCAAGGCTGTTGAATCCGGGGCCAACTCACAGGTAGCTCACCAAGCCCAGGAGGGTCAGCCTGAGGCCCTCTGTCCCAGTGGGCCGGCTCTCCACAGTGCACCAGCGCTCAGGGCAGCAACACTGGGCCTGCACAGCTCTCTTCCTGGGCTACTGGTGGCTCTGGGGACAACTGAGCTCAACCCTGACAATGGCCCTGGGGATGCCCAATAAGGCCACCTTCTGCTGCATGTCCAGCTTTGTTCCTGCTGCCCATGAGCCCATCGCAGGGATCCACAGTCTCTGAAACATTCAGGAGGGTCCCTCAGTGTCACGTTAATTATCTTTTAAACTAAATAACTAGTAATTAAAGTAGTCTTTTGATTGCTTCAAAACCATGCTCAATGCAAGACATATGTAAATCACTAAATAAAGTTTAGATGCACTGATTTGATCTAATTTTTTTTTCCATTCAACCTCCTAAACCCTCAATTCCAAACACAAGCACACTTAGATGACAATATATTTTTCTTTAGGACTTTATGGGAGATAACATGAATAAGAAAATTCAGAAATATTTTCTGTATTATATTTATACTTCACATGTGATTGTACTTTGGTAAGTTTCTTATGAAAAGTTTCAATTTCCAGGGTCTTTTCATGTAATTTGTATAAAGCATGGGGTTTTGTTTGGCTCTGCAAGTAACCAGAAACATAGAAGTGTTCTGTATACATTTGTTAAAGAAAAATTTAAGTAAGCATTTTAGAAAGATATATATTATAAAATAGGTTTAAATTAAAGAAAAATATGAAAATCAAAGTAATTAGCTCGAAAACAAGTGCCATGCTTCCATATTTATACTTCACTAGTTAACCTATAATAACAAATACAATGGACTTGTCTACCTAAGGAGAGCTGGGCAATGCTGGCCTCAG
>CM052541.1:17385553-17438534 GCA_028533065.1 Trachops cirrhosus | reverse complement strand
AAGTATATATATTTCTGCTATAAAATACTTTAAAAATTCTATCTAAAAAGTTACATTACAATGACAATAACATCAAGAGTTGTGGCTATTATTCTTCTTACTAATCATAGAACACTAAAGAATATTAGTACCACTAAATAGTAAAGAATACTAAACACCAAAGAATACTAAAGATTAATAAATTACTAACATAACTATAATTATAATTATATTACTAATTATTCATACTAAATACTTATAGTACTAAGCCTAGTAAACATAGATTCATAACATAGTATGTCACCACTGTAATATTGTACTAGTGGATGGGGAGAGAAAGAGAGAGGAGACATCCACAGCTGGAGGGAGGTACTAAGAGATTCAGAGGGTCTTGGAGCAGGACAGCAAATAAAAAACATCAGATTAAATGAGCACACAATTTAATAATTTGTCTTGTGAAGTCAGACATACATTTTAATAATTGCCATTAATGACTATTCATGAATAAATTATTAATTCTATAGACTAAAAATATCATTGCATACTTGCTAAGAAACTTCCCTTTGAATGAAAATATATGTATGAAAGGGCTTAAACCTTTTACATCATTACTTTTGTAAAGGCTTAGTGTTTAATCTTGTTACAATTAATATTTGGTTTGTTAGAACATTTCCATATCACAAATCATAACATTCAGTTTCATAGGTGGACATAATATACACAGAAAAATATTGCCAATGAAGTATTTTGCAGTAAGGTTATAATAAAATTTTATGTGTACTAATGTATGATTTTACATGGAAGTCTCAGCAAATGTTAACTAAAAAAATGGCTTTTCAGCCTCTCTTGAGAATATTAATCATTTGAAAATCTAGACTTTTACGATGTCCTGAGTTAGGAGTGTAAAAGTCTCCCCAGTCTGTAGAGAAAATACATTCTCAAATGATCAGACAAAAACTTTCTTTTTCTGTTACTACTTAGTAAAAAGTAAATTCAGTCATGCTAGAACATGTATATATTAATCAGCAGGTCAATATACTTAAAGTCTGATATGTAATTGCCAATGGTAATTGCCATAAAAAATCAAAACAATTGCCTAAGCCAGTTACAAATAATTGTTATGTATTTATTTTCTATAGTTTTCCCATTATAAATGTACTTTTCTTGTTAATGATACATTTTTTAAAAATCTTATATGTTGATTCACTAAACTTTATTGATTTCCCTGATGAACTTATGTGGAGGAAAATTAGATCCACCTTCATCATGGACTTAGAAGGTGGAAAATATTTCTTGATTAGTTAATGAAAAGAAGTATAAATTTTTTAAATGATATACTCAAATATACTAACCTATTCATGGTTGTGCTATAAAAAAGAACTGTCACAAGGTGAAATCTTAATTGACCCACTAATGATATTCCTTTAAAATGATGGCACAGTGAAAATGATTCCTTACAGAAGTAGAAATGACAGAACAAATTCTTGTGATTGTAGTTGGAATCCCACGGGTAAGCTAAGCCTTTCTTTTTCAATATAACAGCTTTTAGATCTCTGTTCTGCTCTCCAGGGTCACGGACTCAGAGAAGTAGAAGAATCCCTGAGAACACTTACCACAGTTCCCATTGCTGAGACTTCAGTAACCTCAAAAACACATTAGACATGTGGTCATCTACTTTCCTAAGAGCTTGCGGCTCGCAGTTTCAGGTAATATCTTTTATACACCCTCACATTATGCTGAGTGAGGTGCAACACAAACTCCTCTGTGATTTCTCTTCACCACAGAAAAAATGTAAAAATGTAGAATAGGAAAGATTTCCAAAAATCCATTCCTAACAGATTTCTACTATTTTGCTATCAGCCTCTAACTCCTTTTTGTTGAACCACTAAGAACTCTATAAAAAATAAATAAGATAAAAATATGACTAAATCATTAAGGTCCAGTTTTTTTTTTTAGTTTTTTCTTCAATTTATTCTTCTTCTATCCCATCTATTCTTGGTCAACATTCATACTTCTTACTTCCAGAGTTTTGGTAATTTTTAAATTAAGATATAATTTTTGCTTATGTAGTTGTTTAAAACTAGGTGTTCAAATAATGGATTTGAAATGACTAGGTGAGGGTGGTAGTTCCTCCTGTGAACTGGGTATAATTTAGGGTCTGCCCACGCATTATCTCTGTATTTCTGCTCCGCCTCACACTGTATCTGCGTGATCCCTTTCCTGACAAGCTCTCTTCTCCATACCAGAGGGAAGCTTTAGGGGTGGTACACAATCCTTTTTCGTATAAGAGAAATTCTGACTCTCACTACCCGGCAATTCCAAGGCCTGCCGTGTATGGGCACCAAGAATCCTTTTTAGTAGGTTAATCAGGTTAACCGTCCTCCAGTCTGTAGACGACACGTTGGCTTTTCACTTGAAATCAAAGTTCAGCTATTTCCCTGCAGTCTCAGAATGCTATGACGTATAAGATATGAAAACATAAGTCACTCATTTCACTGAAAAAATAGTTTAACCCCTAAATATGTCAAATTGCCTAAATATTATTTTGCACAAAGGGTTTTCAAAGACCACATAATGTTCATTATTTTTCCTATGAAATATCCACTCTTTAAAGAATGGCATGTATCATCAAGCATAATATACAAATGAAAAAATAAATAAAATGTAGTTAATGTAAGGAGTATGCAGGTCACATCTCTTCCAAAGCAGACATATCTGTATTTCTTTGGTTGTTGGTTATTAATATTTCATCAATTTTCAAGCTATTCAAATTCCCCTTGAGATATCATTAAAAAAATACCATCCAAATCAGCAAGATTATAATCAAAGTAGCCAAACTGCAGAACCCATTTAATTACCCAGAAATGTTAAGAGTGCTGAGCTCTTGTTTTAATTTGAAGACTTGAATAATCCTGTGCTCTTATGATTACAAAGGGCTTTGGCTTTCTCTGTTTTGTTGGTAATTTTACTTATTTCTCATACCTTTCTCACTTCAATGGATTCCTTTAGTTGCCCTTTTAAAATAATAATGAGTAAATTTTAAGGACAATAATGAACACACATACTCCTGAAAAAAAACACAAGAATCCTTTTTATTTGAGAACTTTACCAGAACACCTAGTGCATTAAAATTGATTATTTCCAGTTAATAGATATTTTTCTTACCAACATGTTGTTGTTTGGATAAATCTCATAGTTGGTGTGCTCAGTGAAAGAAACCAGTCATAAAACTGCGATTGCTTTTATATGAAGTTCAAGAACAGTCAGTATGTTTCCAGGTTGACAGAAATTAAATAGTGGGCACTATGAGGGCAGGAATCAGCTAAAAAGAGGATGAGGGAACCTTCTGGAGGTAATGGAAATACTTTGTACCTACATATATAAGATTTATCTACACATGCAAAAATATCCTCTTACACCCAAGATATTGCTGCACTTTCCTCTATAAAGGTTCTAACTCAGCTTTTAAAATGTTTTCCCCCTATGGTGCCAACAATAAATATTGAAGTATAAGTGTAAAGAAATTCAGTAAACTTTATATCCATTTCCAACTTTCTGCTTTTACTATTCCACTTCAGAACCTGTTTATTTTACATCTTACCATTGAAAAGCCTACCGAGGCAAAGGTTCATAATTGTTCTCCCTTAACTATGAAAGCTGCTATTTTTACATTTGTTAACCTCTCTTTAGCTAAAGGTAAGACCTTTTTGTTTACATAACATTCAAATATCTTTTAAATATTAAGATTTGAAAGACACTTTCCATTAGTGACAGTAACAAATTAAAACTTCCCACTCTCATTCTAACCATTTCTCACTGCTCTGGGGGCTTTAACATATTTAAAAAAAGAAAAAGGAAATCATGATATAAAAATTGAAAAATAAATAATTATTTCAGTTTTAGATGATATAGAAAATATAGTATCAATTAATATAACTAATAAAATATATTTGATTTCAGCATGGTAGTAGAATTCACAAAATATGCAGAAATCATAAGTTCACATATTATATCAAAAATCCAATTTAAAAAATATTAATACTATGTGAAGATTTAAAGTTCTTAGGAAAAACAGCAAATTAGTGGGGAAATAATGAATAATCTAATAAATGGAGCCAAGAAAATTAGTTATTCATTTTAGGAAAAAGCCCATATATTGTGGCATCACAAAACCAACACAGGATAAATTTAAAATTTGAAATATTAAAAAAATAGTATTAGAAGATCTAGGACGATTCTACAATTTTTGAATTGGAAAATCTTTTAATGTATGCAAATAATAACAAGAGAATAAACTAATATTCATTGAGTGCTTAATTATTAAAGGTACTCTTTCAAGTGCTTTGACATCTGCTGAGTGTGAGCCCTAACTGTCTGTGAGAAAGGAACTGCTCTATGGAGGCACAGACCTCGGCACAGAGAGATGAGGTGACGGCCAATGCTGGGGCAGACACCTTCAGCCCAAGCCACGTGGTTCAAGAATCTGCACTCATCCACATTTATCACCTTCAGAAAGCCACACATGAAATGACTGGCAAAAATGACTACTTAAAATCACAAATTTCTGTATGGAAAAGAGACAGAATAGAAAGTTAAATTCCATCAAGAAAAAAATATTTGTAATATTTATGATAGGATATTAGCCTTAAGGAGATCTTATAATTTAATAAAGATGATGAAAAATACTCTGTAGAACATGCAAAACATAAAAAGGCAGTTTTCAGCAAAATCAATATAAATAAACAATAACCAATAAAATCATGTTTAATCTGATAATCAAGTACTCCCAAGATTAAGCATATTAAGATATGCAAGACCAATGGAACAGAATAGAGAGCCCAGAAATAAACCCAAGTCTCTACAGTAAATTACTATTCGACAAAGGGGGCAGCAACATAAAATGGAGTAAAAATAGTCTCTTCAACAAATGGTGTTGGGAGAGCTGGACAGCTAAATGCAAAAAAATGAAACTCGAGCACCAACTTACACCATACACAAAAATAAATTCAAGTGGATAAAAGATTTAAATATAAGTTGTCACACCATTAAAGTCCTAGAGGAGAACATAAGCAGGAAAATCTCAGATATTTCACGCGCAGCAGTATTTTCACTGATATGTACCCTAGAGCAAGGGACATAAAGGAAAGAATAAACAAATGGGATCTCATCAAAATAAAAAGCTCTGCATGGCTAAAGAAAAGAGTATTAAAATAAAAAGAGAACCAATAATATGGGAAAACATATTTGCCAATGATACCTCAGACAAGGGTTCAATCTCCAAAATATATAAAGAACTCACACGATTCCACTCCAAGAAGACAAGCAACCCAATTAAACAATGGACAAAGAACTTGAATAGACACTTTTCCAAGGAGAACACACAGAGGATCCAGAGACACATGAAAATATGCTTAGTTTTGCTAGCTATCAGACAGATGCAAATTAAAACCACAGTGAGATACCACTTCACACTGGTCAGAATGGCCATCATAAACAAAGCTATAAACAAGTGTTGGAGAGGTTGTGGAGAAAAGGGGACCCGAGTGCATTGTTGGTAGGATTGCAGACTGGTACAATCACTATGGAAAACAGTATGGGATTTCCTCAGAAAACTAAAAATGGAACTGCTTTTTGACCCAGCAATTGCACTGCTAGGATTATATCCTAACAACCCTGAAACACCAATCCAAAAGAACCTATGCACCCCAATGTTCATAGCAGCACAATTTACAATAGCCAAGTGTTGGAAACAACCTAGGTGCCCATCAGTAAATAAATGGATCAAAAAACTAGGGTACATTTACACAATGGAATTCTATGCAGCAGAAAGAAAGAAGCAGCTCCTATCCTTTGCTACAGCATGGATGGAGCTGGAAAGCATTATGCTAAGCGAAATAAGCCAGGCAGTGAAAGAAAATACCATATGATCTCACCTTTAACAGGCACCTAATCAACAAAACAAACAAACAAGCAAAATGTAACCAAAGACATTGAAATTGAAAACAGGTTGACAGTGACCAGAGGGAAGAGGGAGGGAATTTTAGGGGGAAAGGGGAAGGGTTTGCAGAAACAAGTATAAAGGACACATGGACAATAACAAGGGGTGGTGGAAATGGGAGGGAGGTGGGGAGGGCTGGGGTAGTGGGCTGGGATGGGGGTAAAAGGCAGAAAACTGTACTTGAGCAACAATTAAAATAAAAAAAAGATATGTGAATTTTCATCTATTATACTGATGCGTGTTCCTACGGTTCTTATGGCTGTTTGGCCAGGGTGCACCAACACAGGCACTCCCCTGTGCTGTTTAGAAGGGCTGCTTTATAAAAGGTTCTGAAAGGCAATATAAAATAGGTAGCCATGGTTAAATTGTGTATTAACCTATATGTGGTGAGACTATCCTTTTAATAATTTAGCCTAATTAAATTAATAGAAAATGTAGCTGATAACTGAACTTTGCAGTAGTCACGTTTGTAAGAGTGAAAAATTAGAAACTATTTAAATGAGACTGGTTAATCAAATTACAGTCCAAATGACATTCAGTCATATAAAAGTGGGAACATATAAAAATATAACCCTGATATGTGAAGATGTCTGTCCATGGTAAATTAATAAACACAATTTTTTGTTTCAAAGTACAATGTGTTGAAACATTCTATATATGTTAGTATGCAAGTTTTATGTGTCCTTTATAAAGTCAGGAATACATCACAAGAAAATTGTATCACTGATTGGCTCAGAATGGGGTGGGATGGTCAGGGATGGGATGAGAGTGGGACGAAAGATTACAGAGAAGTGAAGAGTTATATTTCTGCTTACTTATGAGTATATTGTTTTATGTTAACATACTTACACACATTATGAAAGACAGTGAAGATATTTTCATCGTGGAAATAAAAACGGAAACCTTTGCACTCCATGATCCTCTTTCCCCGTCTCCCTGCCATTGGTTGCACACAGCAGCTAAGTCCGATGCTTAGAAAGGCCCTCGCCAGAACTCTTTTATTTATGGATCAAGACTTAATTCTATACCCAAGACAATGCTTGTTTTCTTCTCTTCTTAGAATGTTCATTCTTGTTAACAAATCTCCCTGTCAATATTCTTTAATGGTGGATTTTTCTCAATGCTACTTACATCTTGGAACTTTCTGTATTATGTTTTCTCTTGCTTTTCCATTAAAAAAAACAACAACAAATTAGGGAACTTACCACCATATGGTATGTATATAGTGTACAATCTGTATCTATCTCTCTTCTCTAGGAAACTGTAGGCTGCTTGGAGCCAGTATATTCTAGGTTTGTTTTTGATTCTTTTACCATGTCCAGCCCTCAGGAATGTACACAGTAGATGCCCCCCAACGTTCACTGAGTTGCTTAAATACTTATATATTTAATTAAATATATATACCTTTAAAAATGTAGTGATTGCTGGGGGTAGGAACAGGGTACAGGGGACTAAATGGGTATGGAAAAATACAATAAAGATTAAATAAAAGATAAAATAAAGTAAGAAAAATGATAATGAGTGTGCCTGTTTTGTCAATTACTGAATGTCATTTATCTAGAGGGAGGTTTTCTCTCATTTCTTTGAGAAATGGATATTAAAATTACATAAAAACAGGAGGTACAGCAATGCTCTTAATATTTAAACAATTTTAAGATAGATGATGCCCTAGAGAAATGTGTTTAGTGTTAATACAGTGGAAGCATTATCATTATTAAAATTGTATTGTTAGTAAAATTCTTGCCATGCTAAGAAGGTAGAGAATTTGAAGTTCTTAAAATGTAACCACCTGACTCCAGGTAAGTGCTTATAATTGCTACACTAAGGTACCACTTCTAACAACTGAAAAGACTGGAAGAAAACTGTGAATCAACATTAAGCCAATTGCAAACCAATGTTATGCAATTTATCTTCATTTCACTTAAACCACATCTGTTACCCACTACTTTATCTCTGTTCATTTCTAATACCTGCTGATCTCCTCTTTCTTCCCCACCTGCAAAAAATACTTTCTTTAAAACCTGGGCTTTTTTGAGATATAATTGCCTTGTACCTTCTATACACTATGGAAAATATCAATATATTGCAATCACTTAACAAATGATAATTCAGCCAATTTAGATAATTCTGGGGATGGGGAATTTATTCTCTAGTAAAGTCTGCAATTCAAATTTTCTATAGCATTAAATAGAGGAAATTAGTTTGAAATTAAAACTAAAATATGTCTCCATATAGTTTCTACTAAAATGGCCCTAAATTCTGCCTCTGAAATGACAAAAGGTAAACATGTTTGCTTTTCAATATTAGACGTAATTCTATGTCAAGTTTCTCAATTTCCTTTCACTCTATCTTTATATTAAGCACTTGTACCCAGTAACTGTAACTCTAGATATCTGATCCCTGCAACCTTCCTAGTTATCTCTTATGCCCTCATATTCATCCTGTTTTAGCTTACGCCCAAGACCCTAAGATGGTGTTATTACCCCTACTTATCACTTTATTTTCTCTTAGTGTCAATATTGTAAGAGCTACCCTACACTCTGAAACTTGGCACGTTTTATCTTCAAAATCTAGTACTCCCACATACCTTTCCTGAAAACCTGTGAAAGTGTGCCCTTAGAATCTGTGTCCTGCTTTTAGTCTGTTATCCTATGTGACATTTCCTAATTTTTGCTCTCTTGTCCAACCTGTTTATGAACCCTAAATCTAGATCGTAAACACATAACTTTCTTCTGAAAGGTCATCTTGCTCCTGGGGAATCCTCAGATACTAGTAATGTCTATCTAACCAAAATGTTCTAAGTTTGTCAATTTTCAACATACATAATATTTGTAGGGTTTTGCTATTCTGCCTGTCACACCCGCTTGTCCATAGCATGGAGTTTAATCATGCCACATCCATAATTCACTGAAATAAGAGTCCCCATTCTTGATCGAATTTCACCAACCCAGTCTTGCAACCAACAGTTAATACCTACATGTCTTATAGTGAAGACTGTGATTTTCCAATTAGGTTAAGCTGAAAATATCATAGCACTATATCTCACCTTTTTCTCCTATATAAGGCAGACTCTGAGGGAAAAATAAACAAAATCATAACAAATTAGAATAACAATAATAATGTTAGTTTATTAGTTATTTTATTCTGGAAAATAAAAAAGGATAATAGTGCTGTCCTATTTATCTGTTTATTCTGAGGCATAAAGATATTTTATCTCTATAAATAAATAAGGAAATATTAATTCTACTTAAAATATATCAATTCAGATAATGGGTTGA
This sequence comes from Trachops cirrhosus, assembly GCA_028533065.1. Taxonomy (NCBI): domain Eukaryota; kingdom Metazoa; phylum Chordata; class Mammalia; order Chiroptera; family Phyllostomidae; genus Trachops; species Trachops cirrhosus. The sequence continues at coordinate 17,429,279 of CM052541.1, read as the reverse complement.
ATATGTATATTAAAATATATCTACTTCTGTTTAATTAATATTTTAAAAGTGATGGCGGTATGTATAGCTTTTTTATATAAGAGACATTTAAAATAAAAATGCTTTCAAAGGTAATGAGGCCTTAAACATGTCTTCAATTTCAATCTGGCTGAAACCTTCCAAGGAAGCTCTACCACAAATTATAATTTGTTACGACAAATAAAAGAAAAATTAAATGCATGTATTATACCAGAAAGAGGACAAAAGGTTAACATTTTCTCTCCCAGGCCTGAAAGAAAATCAATAAATGATTCTCTGAAGCTTTTGCCAGTAAAGCGGAATCTTTAGTGATTGTGAAGAAAATCTATTGTGAAATTGTACCTATTAGAGAAAACAGATGGGACAAACAATAACAAAAGATAATAAAGAAACAACCAGCATTTTTTTTAACATCCATGTGAGTTTCATCATCTTGAGTCAACATCACACGGGATACAACTTTAGTTCAAAATGGTTCTTGATGCAATAAATCTTTAAGGTTCAGGTTGATATTTTAATATTGAAATTTATCTTTCAGTATTTTAGAGAAAAGTGAGTTAGAGAACAAATCAAGTGCCAGTTAGAAGAATCAAATTATAGGAAAAATTAAATCCACTTAATAAATTTATGTAAATTGAACTTTTTTTCAAGTTCAAATTTGATATAGCATAGAAGATGAGTAGGTGAAAACATGCTTCTAGTTTTATTGCAAAGGGCAACAAATTCTTTTTTAGATCGTGTCCTACTGGGCCTTTGCACTCTCGCTCCCTCAGCCTAGAACCTACTCGCAGGTATCTGTATACTCACCCCTTCCTTCTTCGGGTGTTAATTCAAATACACCCTTTTAATCACACTTTCCTTGTCTGTCCCACCTGAAGTTGCAAACCCTACCCCAGTTCCTATCCTTTCCTTGACATTTTCTTACCTATGACATCTACCTTTCCACTAAAATACTCTACAAGAGCAGGGTTATTTTTTTACTTTTGTTTACTACTATATTCTCAGCAACAGGAATAATGTATAGCCCATAGAAAGCCCTCAATAAGCATTTGTTGAAATAAAAATGAATAAGGAAGGAAACCTAGAAAATATTCACATGGGAAGCCTATAATTTTAACTAGAAATTCAAAAAAGTTCAGAAAAAAGTAAACAGACACTCACTGATTTTGTTTAAAGAGGTTACAAGAAATGTGGAAGGCTGAGAAAAACCCAAGTCATACAAATAGAAAAAAAAATAAGAAGAATCTAACAAGTTTAGCTTGTTATCTCTCGGAGGGCTCTGTTGTAATTAAATTTTATCAGAAGTCTAAATTTAACCCATATTCCTTTCTTAATCCCGTATCAGCGACTCAGTCAGACCATCTCATTACTTGCATGGGCTCACCATGCTGCCAGCACCAGTGCTTAAGTCTGCCCCATCTCTGCACACTGAGCGCCATGCAACTGCCACTCATTTACAACAGAGGTATTTGAAAAGGAGATTCAGCATGGGTGTTCAGACGCAGTGGCTGAAGACTTGTTTGTTCCATACCATACCCAATTTCATTACCGTCATTGGGCATCTTTAAACTCTGACTTCTTGGCTTTGATTCTTTGGATGTAGATTTTAGTATTAAAACATCATTATTCCTTAATAGTCTTCTGATATAATGTACTGCAATTTGCATAATTTTCTGCTTCCTTGTAATGGCCCTAAGTCAAGATCTATGTACCAGTTAGGACTCTACCACAATGACAATCGAGAGATGATGTAGAGCATCCTGGTTTAGGGTTAGTGAGCACAGAACTGACAGATTACAGGGGGGATCACATATACACCCACATACCAATGGAAAACAATGGGACAGAAGCAAGTAGTCTTACCAAAGGATTCCATTTAACCATAGATAACCACACCAAGTAGCTATATTATGCATGTGTTGGAATCAAGATTTCATGGTCTTAACCTACTCCATGCTGTTGAGAACTTATATGTTCATACTTATTATTTCACTTATCTAATCAAAAATGTAGTAGGGCCCTGGCTGGTATGGCTCCATTGGTTGGAGAATTGTCCCATAAATGGATAGGCACATACCCAGGTTGGGCGTTCAGTCCCCAGTCTCTGAATGTCTGCAAGAGGCAACCAATTGATGTTTCTTGCTCACATCAAAGTTTCTCTCCCCCTCTCTCTTTCCCTCCTCCCCCTCTCTCTAGAGTCAATGAGCATGTCCTTAGGTGAGGATAATAAAAAAGTAGTAGGATTCCAATTACCTCAAAAAAGAAAAATAGCATATCATTCATAACCCTCTTTAATATTATTCTAATTCACCTTTTTAATTATTTTTCTTAATATTACTTTGTAAACAATCTACCTAATCATGTCTCTTCAAATACCTACAGTTTTTGCCCCAAATTGTTCACATTCTGATATTTAATGACTTCATAATATACCTCCAATGTTGTTTTTCTATGTAAGAGTCTATTAATTATTACACACACAAATTTGTTGATCCAGCAAAGCTGGGTCTATTTTATTCGCGGTTACATACCAAGCACTTGGAATATTGCTCTACAAATGACTTTCAAATATTCAATAGTTTATCTTCCAAAATGACCCTCCATGTGTCTGCTTTAGATTAGGCTCCCATTAACACTTTCCAGGAACAGTATGTCTTCTACATAAATCTATTCTGAATATTCCCCAGGCCAATGAATCCTCTCCTTAGGAATGTCTTCTACAACATGAATTTGATCACCTAATTTTTCTCTTAAAAATACAGTCATTTCTAAAAAAAACTTTCTTTTTATAATCTTATGTAAGTCCACTTATTCAATTTCTTCTGCTGCTACTCCACATCCAGAGTGCTTTTCTTTGGGCTACTTTACTGAAGAAATTTTTAAAAAATATTTATAAGCACAAAACACAGAATAATGAGTTTTTATAAGAAATAATGGAAGTTCAAGATTAGTGAAAACTTGGTAAAAAAATACACAAAGCCTTCCCAAATAATAACTTTCCAATTTTTTTTACTTACATCACTGTGGAAAACATTACATTGCCTCCCAAGTTTATAGATACGGAAACATGCACATATATATACAATGATATATATTTCACAAGAAAGTCTTTTGTATGTACAAATTTATAAGTGTATTCACAAGTTCAGTGGGGTATTAGTTATTACTAAGTACAATCCATAATATTTTTTTATTCAATGATGTTCTGTTTATGCAGGTACAATTCACTAAATTAATTTCACAAACCATGACAGAGCTGTAATGCACAATTTGGAGAAAAACAAATCTGGTAAAGGAGTCTGAATCTTTTTGCATGGCTGAATTATAGCCCAGGTTACAGATAGTACTGTTCAGTGAGACCGAGCTGCTGTTGGAGATTCTGCAAATCATAGCAGGTTGGATTGGTCTGTAATACTGAGTGGGTAAATGCTACCTCAATGTTCAAAAAAGAATAGGGAAAGTCATATTTGATAAACTATGTCACTGATAATAGTCTAAGGTGGGTAATTTAAGGAGGCATCTGTGAACACAGAGAAAAATAATTTGTAATCCCTAGTGCCCCACATAATTTCTGAAAAAATTAATCAGACTAAACTCAGCTGCTTAGTTGCTAAGCAAGTATATTAAAGATTGGTAGTTTAATTTTCAAAGGCATGATGTAACAAAGAGTCCTTTTATTCCTATGACAGAGATAACAGGATGTGATCACTATCCTTGTTTCCTTCTACTGGATGTATAACTAGACTCTTCTCCCTAGTCTCCCTGAAGGTTAGTTGGGGCCACGTGACTAAGTTCTGGCCTACTGAATGCGAGATGGAAATGCTATTCACTGCTCTCAGATGGACTCCTCTTCTGTTCAACCCAGTCCCCCTCTTAAACCCTCGCACCAATTTATGACGGCGCTTTACTGTCTTATTCCCCTCACACATACTAGTCATTACTTTGGTTTTCTTTAATGTTCCTACCTCACCTCTTCACTGTTATTGGCATGCCCAAGGAAGTCATTGCATTCCTTCTTTCTCTGCCTAAACTCACTCACTTGATGATGTTCTCATCAAGTTTCATGTCTTTAAATAGCAATTACACACAGATGACTGACAAAGTACATGTCTAGTCCCAACTTTTCAGGTGAGCATTAGACCTACACATCCAACAGTTTCCTGAGTAATTTTGTCAAATAAGAATCTCAGATTTAACAAGCCCGAAAACAAACTGACTCTCCTCTCCACACCCAAGCTTCCTCAATCTACATTTGGTAATTGATAAATCCATTCTTCCAAATGCAAGCAAAAAACACTTAGCATCATTTATGAGTACTGATTTCCATATTCTACATGTAGCCCATCAATAAAGCCTTTGCCTTTGAAATGTTTCCCAAACCCTACAATATTCATTACTATATCCACTGCTATCAACCTCATCCAAGTTGTCCTCATCTCTCATCTCTTATTATTTAGTAAGTTTTTGACTGGTTTCCTAAAGATATACCTTTTTCTTAACCTAGAAGCTGTCATCCACACAGAAGCTTAGGTGATCTATTTAAAAATCTATAATCTTAATAAAATTGGTAAAATAAAAATATCCAGAATTATCCTTGTACAATTGACAATTAGATCATATCACTTTTCTGAACTTCAAATATATGCCACTCGATCAAGTTTTTTTTCACAATTTAACACGCTATGCTATATTAAGTCAAAAGAAATACGAATAGAGTTACTTTTCTGAATAATTTTGAAAAGCCATTTTCAACATAAATTAACATGCCAGTTGTATGCATTCTTTAAATTTATAATTACATCACAATTTCCAATCCTACTTTTATGGACTTGTTAACAAAATATATAGAATTAATCTGCTTAGCCAAATCTACCAACCTGCTAAAATACTACTTTGGGGATTTAGCATTCATTTGAATAGTTATCATTCTTCAGCAATATGTATCACATGTCCCAAAATTATGTTCTATTAATAGTCTATAAATTATAATATATACATGCAAAATATACTTGATGTCATACTAACATTATCTGAGTTTGAAGCTTTTGGCTATTATGCTAAATACAAGTAAGACTGCATTAATAAAGTAAAATAAAATTCTAAAGGAAAAAAATGAAATAAGTTCACACATTAAATTGTATGCCTCATTTTACTGCAGTCTTACATGCACACATGTAATTGTTATACTCAAATATGTACATAATTTTAGGAAACCATGTGCATATTTATCTCATGTTAAAAAGCTCAAAAGTGAATTATTCCCAGCTGCTTCTAGAGCTTTGTAGATATTTAGCTAAGTAGGAATATAAATAAAGCAATAGCATTTTAACTTCATAATGATGCATAAGAAGGGCTATTTCCATGTGGTATAATATCACAAAGCATAGTTTGTTTTAAATCTAAAATTAAAATACTCCTCAAACATTGAAAAATCAAGAATATGGAATCAGATCTTTACAATTTGGCTCATACATATATTTTTCCCTGTGCTAGCTCTTATGAATTAGACTCAGAAGCACTTTGCTCCTTGCTTCTGCCTCAGCCTAGAGATAATCGATGCTAAAGATCATTTTTTACTTGTCTGACCCAACCCTCTTTCTTAAACATACCTTTACCTATAAGTTTTCTTCCTAATGTGTATAGTACACTTTAAAATGGAGAGGTCATAGTAACACCTTTTAATTTATAGTAGCCTTCAAAAGGGTAAAAATGATACTGTAAATTTTATTTCTTTTAAACTAAATTATTTCTTTATATTTTTAATATAAAGATGCCAGGCTGCATCTATCTCAGATCCTCTGGATGAAAGTTTTTAATTTATAGTCACTTACTTATTTTCATAAAAAATACTATATAAAGAGGATGCCTAATGACTGGATTAAACATGTTATTTCATTGGCATCTCTTTTAGACTTAATTTGTGCCTTTAGCACAGAAAAATTGGGAAATTACCTGGAGTTCACTGCCACAAATGATATTACAGAGGCTCAATACATTTTCTTCAAGTGCTTGTATATAATGTACATTATAAATGTGTCTGACAAAAGTGATTTGTAAAAGACTATTTCTAAAACTATTCATCTTGTATCTGTTCAAACAGCATTTTCTGCACTTAAATTAGAATGACTATAAAAATTTGCTAACCTTTTAGGACACCGTGACTTCAAAAATCTATCAAATGTTTTGTTTTTAAGTGTACTACTCGATTCCTTTGTAATTCTAAGAGCAAACAGCTATCTAACATTTTCAGGGTCATTAAAAATGATAAGGAAAGAAAATCATTAACTAATTTGTATTTCTCTTCTAATGGGAATAGAATTTGTAATTACTTTTGCTGTGATACATCCTGTAGTTAGTCACTTGTGTCTAAATCACATGCTTATCATTCAAGGTATGGGACCTACTGACCTTCAGTTGCAAAAGCTTACAGCTGTCCTTATAGACCAGTATTAACACAAGTGAAATAGCATCTTCAAGCTTATTCAACTAATCTATTACTCTCAAATTCCCTTTTCTTACAATGCATAACGCATTTACTTTTCTTTTTTACTTTTCATAGACTTTGATTGTGCTTGGTCAGTACCTTACATACTGTAACACTCAATAAATATTTACTAAATCAATGTTGAATTAATTGGGCATTTAAAAAAAAAGATGAGAATCAAGGCAAATGATTGTGTATTCAAGACATTCATTCAAATATCCTAAGATTCCTGGAAGTTAAAATGATCTGCCATTACAATTTGAAGTTTTACTTACTTCATAGGGCAGCTTATAAGTACACAAGATATTAATTCCTTTTTCATTTCATCTGATCTCCTTGCTAAAATGATTATAGAATCTATGGTTCGAAATTACTGAAGCTACCTTAATTTTATCCACCTTTTCCTCTGATAGCACTAGTGATCTAATGGTCATATTTTTACTTCAGTTCTAAAATCATATTTTAAATTCAGACAGTGTATCCATCAGTAACACTGTATATGACATCTACATATGCTTTCAAATAAAAATTTAAGCAAAGAACAAGTTAATAGACTGTTGCTCTTAAGCGAATCTATGAAACATACCACAAAGCAGTGTACAGAATTTTTTAAATGGTATACCCTTGCCTACAATATTGTGTTTTCCAGTATTTAAATTTCATTTAAAAATGGTATCTCCACTGATGTGAGTTGTAATTTAAATGTGTTAGAATACATTTTTAATAAGGTCTTAGAACAAAGCCCTGGTTAACCTATAGTATTTCTTTAGTGGAAAAAAAGTCATATTTCTAGTAACTTGAGTTTACCACAAATTATCACTTGTTTTTCTTAATCATAGATTGCTATACCTCTAAGGATAATAATATATTAACATGAAAGTGATTGTTGTCAAGTCTAATATCTTTGTCTTAAGCAATCAAAAGTTACATTATTGGTTAAAAAATTACCCTCTAGAATTAGGCAAAGAGAAATGTGAAATTAATGAAACTTATGAACATATAACATGCCTCAAGTAGGTTTCACAGATCCTCCTGTTTCAAACAACACAATTTTAACACCTCTCCTTCAATTGCAGACAAGGTGTCCTACGCCTACTCCTACAGAAGAGGCTGCTGTGCACACACTAACCCGAGAAATCAGATTTCCAACCCAGGCAGCATTCCAAACACATACACCCAGAAACTTCCTGAACTATAAACCGATCCCTAAACATAAAGCATTTGAGAAGGAGAACTTCAAAAAAGTTAGTGGCTCTTGCATGCTCTATTAGAAATTCTCCTCATACTAACTGGGATTTCAAGTACATCAACACAGGGAAAGCAGTTGTTCCCACATCTTAAAATAGCACAGATTGAACATTTAACCTTTCTGCTGCCCAGTCAGGGTCTAATTACTATTTTATGTTTAAACACACACATGCAACTTCCATATTGCACTTCTCATAATGGAATAGAACATATGGAAGTAAATCTCCTTGATTTTTCAAAGTTGGAAACTAGAAAAAAAAAAAAAAGGTATTTGCAAGAATTTTTAAAAAATGATGCAAAACTCAGATATTTTATTAAAACATTGGTCCTTCAAAGTAACGCTATTTTAAGTAATTGCCCTTTAAGCAAAGGATTTGGTGACTCCGTAGATTATTCATAATGAGGGTAATTATATTTTCTAATCCAGGTGCTATATTTATCAACTTACTAAGGCTTTATAGAGGACATGAACTCAGGGCACTTAGAAGAACTGGGTCTGCCCAAAATGTGTCACATGTTCACTGTTTATAAGTAACCTGGTTTATTTACTAGATACTGTCAGCATCTCCACCTAGCAACATAAATGCCCACTGCAGAAGTTTAATCAGCAGGACTGCCCGAAATGTAGTGGCATTTTCTACTGTATTTTACTAAGGAATATTTATGGACCTATTGCCTTCTCCATTTCAAAGTTACATATTAAGAGTCAAGACTACCTCCCAAGCCAACATCTCAGATCTGAATTGGAATGGTTAAACAATAAATATTCAAGTTTTTATGTTTAATGTGATCATATTTAGCCTTTCCACCATAAATGACATCACAAAACCACTGAGTATTAAAAATCAATTAAATGGCTGTTTGGTTTTATGGATATACACTATAAAATATTTTTATTTTTAAATACTTATGGATTTTTTTCCTATTTCTTCTTTCATTAGGTCAACCAAATGGGTGATGATGTGGACCATAGAATAGCTGCCCCAACAGGGTAGAAGGATCACCGTCTTCATGAAAAACCCAGAGTATGTGCCTTAGCTCTTCTCTTTCCTGCCCTGTGACCTTGGGAAAGTCACTCAGCTACTCCGGAACTCATTTTCTTCACCTCTGATGGTTTTTGCTCTCTTTTAATAGAGATTAAGACAGCAAATGGGAATTTTTCTGTGGCAAAGAAAAGACTCTCTGGTAATAGACACATCAGATTCCTCCTGGGAGTGTGACAGGTACATGGTGTTACGCTGTGTGCAGGCGCTGATCCTGGCAGGAACAGTGAGTGACCTGCTGTCGGAGCCCACGGTGGCAATCAGAAGGAGTGCTCCAAATGGCCTTCTGAAAGCATTACCCACTGGGGGTAATTTCTCATGCATTGACTGCCGGGGGGGATAGCTCTGTCGTAGCTGTGCTCTCTGCCGTGGTCTCCTCCCCACTTGCACAGTGTCTATGCCGTTTGAAGATGCCATCTGTGGTGTTTTCCAACATCATCATCCCAGAGGCTGAAGGCCTCTCACATAACTGGAATAATTATTACTATGAACACATCTGGCATTTTTGGAAGTGTTCAAGAAAACTGACAGATCCCCTAGCCAAACAACACTTTTTCTACATTTTATTGTCATTGTTATTAAAACTCCTGGTTGATGTTGGTACTTGCTAAGTTAGATAAAGGATGCTGTGTCTACAAGTATAATTTGAAAAGGCAAAGAGAATGGAAAAGTTTGCTTCTATGTAATCATGATAGTAAGAGTAATTTGTAATGCTTTCTCTCTTTATAGAAATGCAACCTTTCAGACATGGGTGTACAGGAACTGAGTATTGTGCCGCTCTGTGAGAGATTATGTCCCACTTCTGTCTGATTTTTTTATCATGGCCTTTGTCAGAATTTTAGATTCACAAAATGGATTTTTTTTAGTTATAAAGTTTCATAACCTTCCCAGTTCATATACATGCACTCCCTCATTCCTCTCCAGATTTTTTTTACTCACGTGAATGGTTGGTTTAAATCTGTGGTCTCCTTATGGGATGATACATGCTTCTTTGAGGGTAGGGATTATTTTTCATTCATCTATGGGCCCCTGCAGTGACTTCTCCCATGTTGTACAAAAAGTAGTCAATGAAATTTTTATTCAATTATAACTAAGTAGAAATTGCTCATAATGAAGAATTCTAATGGCATTTTAAGAAATATTTTCTAACACTAAACACTTAAACAAATAAAACAACACACAGTTCTACTATATGTAACATACAACAGTGGAAGATTTTTGGTTCCATTTCACACCAGATAACATAGCACAGAGCATATATTGATATCTAAGAGCTGATATAGAATAAAGTGACTAGAAAAAAATTTAAATATAGTCCTATTTTAAACTAAGACATCTAGTCTATATATACATGCATTAGATACAAAAGTTATTGAAGCAAATGTAATTTCCAGAAAGAATTTGACTTCTTCTTTCCCTCTTTGTTTCAGAAAATATTTAATACCTCTTGCAAATCAAGTGTTGCAAAGCAGATTCATTGAACTAATAAAGTCTCATTGAGTAATTTTCCTCCAATGTATTAATAAACGATTATGGACTACTGAAATCATAGACTACTGAATTACATATTTTAACCAATGATTTTATAACAACAAAAAAAAGCAACAAAGAGAAAACTCTAAAACTAATTCAGAAAGTTTAATTGATCTTAAACTTTGTTTAAAACCAAGTATTTGTATTATTTAAAGTATACCTTAAGTATTTATTTATTTATTTATTTATTTTTTAGAGAAAGGAGAAGGGAAGGAGAGAGGGACAAAAACATCAATGTGTAGTTGCCCCCTACTGGCACGCCCCTTGTAACCCAGGCATGTGCCCTGACTAGGAATGGAACCCACAAGCCCTTGCTTCACAGGCTCCCACTCAATCCACTGAGCTACACCAGCCAGGGTTAAGTACTGTTTTTTAAACCACCATTAGAGACTAAGAGACTCCATTCAGTGAAACTGTCTCTATAACCTCAACCTGTATATCGTATTTCATTGAAATGTATTAAAAATTAATTCTGTTGAGCTTCCTTCCAGAATGTTTCATATATAACCTTGATATTGCATTTTTCTTCTCTGCTGTTTCACTGCTTATTGCAATAACTTACAAGTCTGTTTTCCTCCAAATCCCCTGCAATTTCCCTTTTCTTTATTCTAATCAGTTATATCTTGAGAACAATATAAATGTTATTACCCACAGTTCCAAAATATTGCTTGAATATGCTCTTAGTAATTAATAATTATGTGAATACTTTAAAATAAGCTGTGTATTTGCAACTTATTTTACAATAGTTAAATAAAGAAAATACATCTTAATGTCTCATAATAGTGAACCAAGTATAATTAACTTAATCCCTGAAAGGGAATCTTGAAGGTAATCTCTCTCTCTCTCTCTGTCTCTCTCTCTATATATATAAGTATACACACATATATATATGGAATCTAAACATAATGTAAAAATCCAAATAAACAATTGTAATATAGACCTTACTTTGTGAGAAAGACCAATTAATTGGAGTGCGATACATAAAATTTAAAATTCTGTATCTTCCATTTATGTGTGGAAGTGTGGCTGCTTTTCTAAATATTTTTCATATACTTCAATAAGCAATTTAAATTTTATACATGGTTTCTACTGAAATGGGTAATTGATACATATATAGGTAACTATTTTTTACCAGAAAATTTCAGCAAGGAACCATAATATTTAATGCCTTTATTTAATTTTTCTCCTAGAAAATATGCTGATCAGAAAAAAAGCAGTTCATGTTAAATGTTTATCTTTTGCTCAGCAGCATTGATTGCACAAAACAAAACAAAAAAGAAAGAAAATGCTACTTATACTTAAAACTCATCTTCTTGGTTGTAAGATGAATGACAGTTTAACAAAAGAAATACAACCGCTAATATATGCTAGATAGTTGTTCTTACATTTTTTCATTATATCAAACAGATTTTAAATTGCTAAAACTCAAAACTAGTTGAAGAAGAAAAATGACAACACATCAAATTATTAACTAAATATAGTGCCATAGAATGACTATTCTGAAGAGAATATTGGCAGTTTAAAGATAAAGGAACATTAGGGTCAGCCATTAATGCCAAAGGCAAGCAAATACCATTCCAAGTATCCCAGATAATACGCACTAATAGTAGGTTTTAGCTGGATTCAAGCTGCTGCAGGTGCATGATTAGCAGCTGCAGAGGCAACACACACATATGCGTGCACACACACAGAGACGTTCACACACAGACGCGCACACAGGGCATAATATAAACCAGCTCTCTTGAAATGTAGAGCCAGGAAAACTGTAAACAGAAAAACCTCAAAAAGTAATGAGCTCATATAAATGTGTAAACACTAGCTCTCCATCTCCCTGGGATTGTTTAACTCGTAACAGTCCAAGATTTTAAAGCATACGATGGACATATAGTCCGGATAAAATTCTAGCAGAAAATTCTTTCTCTTAATTATTTACTTGCTTGTGGACTCAGAGCAACTTATTTAATTTTTCTTTACCTCATTTTTTTTCATTCTATAAAGTATTTCATCGGTTGAATTTATAACAAAGTCTCATTACTAGGATTACACATAGGCATAATTTCTGCACAAAGTAGTACAGAGCCTGGTTTGTGGTCATAAATAAAATTTAATTATTACATTTTTATTATTATACCACAGTCAGTTCATAGTTTGGGTGAAGTAAAAACAAAATTATAATCTATTTTATTATCAGACTAACTTGAATTCATAAAAGTCTACTTTCTGACTAATTTTACATTATTCAATATTTGTGCTTTTACTAGAGTTTTAAATAATACTAAACAGAATGGTTATTAAATAGTAAGAGAAAAGTAGCTCTCAATTTCACTTTGTCTGTGCTAGACTGAAAAAGACTTGGTACTCACTGATAAACTGAAAACCATCACACTCCTTCACAAATACACCATTAGCATTTATGGAAGCATACTATTACAGGTTAAACAGGAAAAAAGGAGGCACATACTTTGGTTTCCTGTTTTTTTACTTTATCAGAAGTAAACAAGTGTATTCCCATAAATGTTGTGATAATCACCAACTTGAGCAAATACCTTGTTTCAATTGAGAGAATTTTCAAATTATATTAAACTTTAAAATATGTTGCAGTTTGTATTAGTTTCTTATTGCTGCTGTAATAATTTACTACAAGCTCAATTGCTTAAAATAACACATATTTATTATATTACATTTCTGGAGGTCACGAGTCTGAAATAGATCTTCCTGGGCTAAAATCAAGAAATCAGCAGGATTATATTTTTTCTCAAAGTTCTAGAGAAGAATCTGTTTGCTTGCCTGTTTTAGCTTCTAGAGGTCATCTGTGTTCCTCAGTTCATGGCCCATTCGTGTATCTTTGAAGACAGCACAATGGGTCAAGTGCTTCTCATCCAGTCATTCCTCTTCCTCTGTGTCCCCCTTCCACTTTTAACAATCCAGGATAATCTTACTATTGTAAGGAAAAATGATTCCAGAAATTCAGACTGGCGCATCGTTGAGAGGCCATTATTCTGACTCTGACCTACTTCTGTTCTGATAATTTTGGAGCAATTACTATTTTCAGTGTACTTTAATATTCAAATGTGTCTTAAATACTTTATGAAAGTAGTGATTACCAGAGGGAAAGGAGGATGGGAGTGGTAGGAGGAGATAAAGAGCTGGGCATTAAATAGTGATGGAAGGAGACTGGACTTGAGGTGGTGAACACACAATACAATATACAGATGATGTGTTATAGAATTGTGCCCTTAAAATCTGTATAATTACACTAATCAATGTCACCCCAATAAATTCCATAAAAATGAAAAGTGTAATAAAACACAAAGTAAGAGAGAATGACTCACACACACACACGTATTTACTCCTGTATATTCAATGGTCAGGATCAGCCTGATCTGAAAGGCCTCTCTGAAAAAGAGGCATTTGAACAACAATGTATAAGATGTAAAAAATTAAAACCAGATTGGCAAAAAATTCCAGGCAAAGAGAACAGGGAGTTTAAAGGTTCTGAAGAGGAAAGGTGTTTTGGTGTGTCGGAACAACAGCCTGGAGGCAGGGTGGTCTAACGGGCATAGAGGGGGAGAGGGGCAGTTTCAGTCATGAGGGAGAAAAGAGGTAGCAACACATAGAACTGTGTCTTATTAAACAGGAGTAATGTATACTTGAGCAGAAGAGTCTCCCAACTGGAAAACAGCATTACGGTTGCTGTGTGCACAGACTGTTGCAAGGCAAGGTTGAAAGCAGGAAGACCAGTTGGGAGGTTTTTCTAATAATCCAGGTGAGACCTAACAGTGTCCTGGACTAAGGTGAAAGCAGAGGAGGTAAAGAAACATGTAGTATTTGCATATGTTTAGAATGAAGGGATGACAAAATGTAGTGGTAAACAGAAGGTGAAGTCAGAAAAAAAGGAAAAGGATCCTGTAAAACACCAAGATTTCAATCCTGAGCCACGGGAAAAATATGCGTACAGCTAATTTACAGAATCGGGACAAACTATAGGGGAAGGATGTTTAGAAGTAAAAATCAAGAGCTCCTCCATTTTGGACACGTTAAGCTTATAGATACCAATGGGATGCTGTCACATGCTAATAGTAATCCATCAATACTCATTCTTACCTCATTAATAACAGATCTCTTGAGTTGTAGCTGTGCATATTCCTTAGTCTCTCTTAAAGCTTGATGTGGCTCTGTGACTTTACAGCCACTGGAGTACAAGAGAAACTCATGTGTGCCAGCTCTGGATTGTGCCCTTAAAATACTCTATGTGTATTTATTTCCCTGACCCTTTCTCCATTCTTGCTACTAAATGTTGGAAATTCAATGAGTTGCCCTACCAACCTTGACTGATCATCTACATGACAGAAATGAACTGAGAATGCATGCTTAAGTCAATATATTTTGGGGTCTCTTTTACATCAGTTTAGTGGGTGCTTAATTGGATATAACATCTAAGCAAATATATTAACTAGGCAGCTGAGTCCTGCACTCTATGACTCTATGTTCATGGAATAATTCAAGGATAGAGAAATGTACATGGGCATCTTTTGCCTCAAGGTAGTAAGTACTTAAAGTCTGGTGACTGGATGAACTGCCTATGTCAGATTTTCTTTAGACAAAAATCAGTTTTCTCCACATCCATGGGTCCACCCACCTATGGCATTTACCTTGATTTTTCCCTTTGATTTCCACTCCACAGACTCATACTACTAGCCATGATACTGGAAGACATATATATCTATCAAGCCTAGAATAGAAAAGTGACATGTTGCCTTAGAAGAAGAGCACTTCATCTTATTATTCATTATTTTACTATGCAGACAACAGACTTTTATTTTTTAGTTTCTACTTGGATATTTAAGATTATGTTCTTGGTGCTACATAATATGGGTTTCTCCCTATCCGAGCTCATATACTGAGGAATCCAGAGGGCATAGAAGTTCTGTTCCATCAAGCAACACACACTTTTAAATATTAAATATAAGTGACTTAGGTGAAGTTTCATCTTTCTAAAACACATCAAAATGCATAACTGTCCACGGTGTCCCTCATCATTCTGACTCACACATGAATGCAACCAAATTGCCACTGGTAGGAATGTAAGTTTGAGAGTTTAAATTAAAAAATCTTTCTTCTTGAAGAATGGAACACTTATACAAAAGTAATGCAAAATGTTTTATCTCCCATATTTGTTAACTTTGTACACATCTGCCACTTAAACTTCATAGTAAAACATTACAACTTAAATCCATATGTGTCTCCTTCTCTCTAATAACAATTTTACTGAAACGCTGGAAAAGCATATTTAGGTATCTCCTTCATCTATGTGAGATATTGTTTTATAAGACAGCACAAGACAGGGAAGAGATTAGAGTTTCATCATACTGGGAACCAGGACTCGAGCTCTGAAAGTCTCAATGGACCACGAAGGCTTAAGGACAGTTTAGGTGTTGATGACCATAGACATAAACATTTCAGAATATCACAGTTACAGCAACACTTTTGTTTTAGAATTTGTTACACAATTAGCTAAATTTTTCTGTCATGAATGTATCTCTCAAAAACTTTACTATGAGTTGGAACTGCAGACAAAAGATAACATTGGTTCCTTTTTCTCTTATAGTAAAGACCCTGGAAATTAGAACCATTAAATACACTTTCTTATTATGATACTTGTGATTTCAAATCTATTGAGGAATTTTGGCTCATATAATCTTACTTAATAAAGTCCGCCAATAATCCACTATGGGAAAAATCTATATAACTAAATAAAATCATGGACATAACTGATTATATATCAATGTGTATACAACAATTGTATATGAATGCATTTAATTGGGCCATGAATCTGAACACCAACTGAATCAGGTTGTTCCCAGATTCAGCCAGCATTTTATGAAACCTATTATTCTTATCTGGCGTTACTACAGTATAACAGACCCCAGTGACATTTGATTATACTCCGTTTTATTATTGCTTTGTAGCAAATTGTTCTTAACCAATAAGTGATAAAAATACAGAGGCAATTGTAGTACACCATGAAGACATGCATTACCCTTTCGGCATAGTATGTCCAGAAGTACATGAACAACAGAAGCCAGACCTCTTTATTTATCCCATCTTGAAATAATTGCATCACCAGTAGCGAATTCACAGTTTTAAATGCTAGATAAAAGCACATTTCTAAATTAATACAAAGAAAAGAATACATAGTTCTTAATTATGCTATCTGTAGCTCAAAAATGACTAAATGTAAAATATTAATTTCAAATATAACTTTATATCCATGTAACTTATTGGAATGTTGTAAGCAAATAAGCAATTTATTCTGAATACTTATATTCCTTATGTGTATTTGTTACAATAGCATTCAATGTATTTATAGTGGAGGGATATTTTCTGCAACAAATACCTACCAGCTATTTGAAAACCACACATTTTCCCACTACTCTTTTTGACAAATATCTCCTGGCAGTGAGGAAGTGCAACAGTGTAGATTTGATTTATGTGTTCAATTCCTTTAATATCTTTATATTTTTCCATGATTGTCAGGTTATATTATCTACATCCATATATGTCTGTGTGTGTCTGTGTGTCTGTCTCTCCATGTGCATTAGTTTTTCATTAAATGCTAGATGTGAAGACAAACTAACAAATATAAACTAACAAGAAAGTCTTAATTAAGCTCAATTTACTTTGCCAGGTCTGAACAATGTTTTTTATATAAATTAACTTTAATAAATGTAAATGGTCATATCTCATGGATGATTGGCTTATAGTTTCATTCTGATTTTTCATAGTTATTACAGTTTTGCCCCTTCATCGTGTCACAATGCATTATATTGATTTTTATTATTCTGTTTAAGCTCATTTCCCATTGTCCAGATTCCCATTTCCCATCTGGACAATGGGAAATGAGCTTAAACAGAATAATAAAAATCAATATGATGCACTGGACCTGCATCACTAAAATGTGTGTATAATTATTTTATAAGGGAACAATAGATCTATATTATTACATCTCTTATCCTTCTAAAAGAAAACTCTTTTACCAAGAATTAAATGACTATGTTATTTTATTCACACTTGACAGAACCGAGTAGCACCACCTAAACTTAACCATTTTTTAGTAATAACCACAATCCGTGTTTGGGAGCATCAGGACCCACAGCAGCAGTGTTTATGAGAGCAAAACACATTTATTTCACTACAGATTTCCAGCTCTCCAGCCATTTCCACTAGAAAACAACTCTGTAATTTACATAAGTAAGGAATATTTGCAGAATGCTGTCTGTATTTGAGAAATATTCTAAAATGTATATAAGTTGAAGATAAACATCGATTTGAAGAATCGCACAGACATTTTCCCCTTGTGTCACCCAAATATAAGACCGGAAACAACAAATTACATAGAAGAAAGCATAGGTGCTAAACTTATGGACCTTGGTCTTAGAATTTTATGAATTTGACCCAAAGACAAGGGAAATAAAAGCAAAAACATAAATGAATGAGACAATATCAAACTAAAAAGCCTCTGCCCAACAAAAGAAACCATCAACAAAACAAAAAGGCAACCAACCAAATGGGAGAAGAGATTTGCAGGTGACAACTCCAACAGGGCTAGCATACCAAATGTAGAAAGAATGCGCATAACTCAATGACAACAACAACAAAAACGCTCAACAACCTATAGACTTTTTAAAAATAGTTTAATTTCTTTGATAAAAGGATGGACATCATTTGGCCACTATTCACACTTTAGGGTGTCAGTATTTTATTAAATCATTTTAATGTCAATACCTGCTGAGATGAATTGCAGAAGCCTATGCAGAATCAATATTGAGTGGCGATTACATGTAAGACAATGTGATATCTGTCTTTTATATTTCATACATAGATTCACAAATAAACTTATATTTATTTTAAGCTTAAAAAAGAAATAAAGTGGAAAATAAAATGGGCCTAAATAATTAATATAAAAAACAAAAAAGAAGGGAACAGAAAGTCACTTTTTGGCATTGTTTCATCATCCTCTGGCTCCTTGTAGCATGGCTCCTACAAGGAGCCACTCGCCACCAACTCACCCAGCTTTTGGTATAGTAGAGGTCCATAGTGTGTACCACAGATGGACCTTTTTTCTTATTTGTAAAATGAGGGCATTGAATGAGGTGATATCTAAATCTCTGTACAAATTAGAATGTAAGCCAAGTCACAAATTTTCTTTGAGATGAGATTAAGCATATACATTTACAAAATATCCACATGGGAAAAGAATGGTTTGAACAAAGCAATAAAAATAATTTAACCCTATAAAACATCATAAAGTAAAATTAAAATTAGATAATAAATGGAGAAAGTAAGAACAGTAGTGAAATCCCCAGGGCCAAGAGATATAATGTGGTAGAAGATTGATTAAAACAAAAGGCCTTATTATAAAAAAAGAAAAAAATTTATATCAATGAGGCCTGTGCAGGCAAGTTGAAAAACGGATAATGACAACATATATTCAAAAAATAAATAAAACATAAATAACACATTCAGGAGTAAGCCAAGCTAGAGAAACAAGAAAAGTGTAAAGTTCATGTTGGGAGGGGCTCTTCACTTAACATGACGTAAGTTTTCCACATGTCAGTAGAAGGCCACAGAGAGAAATCCAAAACCAAGTCAGGGAAATGGATATTTATGTCATTACATGGCATTGCAGTCATGTAAAGAAAAAACAAATATAATAAGGAATAGATGAAAAAACTAGAACAGTAAACTATACAAACATGCAGAGTTTATATTCAGTCTCATAGGGTCTCATGATGTCTATTCTTTGGAGATCTCAAAAGTGGAACAGTTTAAAATATTCACTGACTACTGAAAGGATTAGGCTTTTTAAATGTGTTTAATTCACAACATTTAGTGTTCAGATTTTAGTAGGCATCACATACAACTGATTAGTGCCCTAGTCCTCGGAAGTGAGAAGTTGTTTAAGGTTCCACTTCCACGCATGGTCTGTGAGAAACAGATCCCGGAGAACTGCTGAAACAGTGCCACGGCAGGCGATGCAGGATGCAGACATATTTTCATATGCTGCAAAGAAAAATTCCATGACCTCTGCCAAATCCATTGATCAACATGCTGGAAGACAGTATCTATTCTGCAAAATCATCTTATAAAATACATAATATTGTGAATGACCACTAGTCTTTGTGCAATGTGCAGAGAACTATTCCATTTTACTTAAGGCCCTCTGCGTGTCTGTGTGTGTAATAAATCATAACTGTCTTAAGCTTGGTTCTAAATTAATGCACTGTGGTTAAAAGACAAAAATCTGGCAAAAATTACTATGGCTTTAAAAATGAAATTGACATAAGCACTGACATAAGATTGTCATTTGATTTAATTTACAGGCAATTATAAAATGAAAAAGTGTGGTCAAATATGCCCGGATCCAGAAGAGCCCTTTAAGGTTCTTGCATATCAGAAAGTATAGCAAATTTTTTACTAAACTCTTACATTATATTGTAACTTTTACCTTTAATAGTTATACAAGTCAAGCTTATCTTTATTGAATATTTTTTACTTTCCTTCCTAAAATTGACCCAATGTGTATCATCCTTCTTCCTACACTATATGATAGGTCTCACAGGTATTTACATGAATATCTATTCATACCTACACTATATGATAGACCTCACAGGTATTAACAAGAATATCTGTTCATGCACCAAAATGCTGAAAGGCAGTGCATTTCCCTCTGAGCTGCCTATTATTCCAATATACAGGCAATTATTTATTGTAATCAAAGAATTAAAAAACTTCTAACTCCAAAATTAATGCTTTAGCATGGCACATTTCAATCTTGAACAGAACACACAATGCACAATGATGTTGTCAATATACCTTGCAAAACCCCTCACCTGTACGTAGTAAGTGCTTTTAAATCACCTGGGAAAAAGAGCCAGTAGCTGCTATTACAAAGCTGTTGATATGTCTTGGGGAGCCACAACTTTCTTTACAGTGTTCTGACTATAATTTTGAAGTGCCTCAGCCTATAAGTTTTTACATGCCTACAAAATTGCATTTTCTTTCCTTCTTGCAGGTTGATAAGCAATTAGAAAGTCTAGTTTATCAACTCTTTTACTTATCCCATTAAGCAACAGAGTATAATACAGTACAGAGTATAGAGTTACTGTAAACACAGTATTTTAACTTGTTTCTTAATAATGAGATGTTTTACATGACACATGACACTCAACCCAGATATATATTTTAAGCACAAATGAATAAGACATTGAAATATAAACATGCTTTAAGATAACCAATATTTTTACCTGTAAGATATATAGATATCTATCTGTATCTATATGCAAACTTTGTGCCAAATTTATTAAATCATCTTGCTGCATCTTTTCTCATATTCAATTTCCTGATAAATACACTCATTTGTCATACACCTCACTAAAACTGGTTCTTTTCTTTCTATCATAACAAGAAATCTTTAGATTGAGCTTCAGTTGTATCACAGCTTCTTTTTACTCAGAGATGTATTTTCCCCTCCTTCCCTTGTCATTAATCCCTATAATGCATCTGAGAAAATAACCCCATTCCTGGCTAGTATGATTTCCTCATTCTATGATCGTAACTGCTGAGAGAGCTAGACCTGTGCTGGATAAGGTATACAAAGTATATGAACTGAGTATATAGATAACATAATATTATACTAATTTTTAGATAAGAAATAAAAAGGATCAAAACAAAAACAAAAGCAAACAGACTCCCTTACTGATGTGTGAGTCTAAAAATCAAGTTAGAAAACCCTCAGTATCTCTATCAATTCAACAAAGATGTAAACATCAGTGAATGAGAGAGAAAAGATTCCTGTTCACTTCAAACAAATGTTCTGGAAGGAACAAACAATAAACAAGTTACAAAATATTATTCTTTCATTTAAAAATAAATAAATCGATAAACATATAAGAAAGTATCAAGTAAACATAAGGGCAATGAAGAAAACCAAACAAATAATTTTATAGTGTGCCTGGCACAGGGCGGGGAAGGGAGGCTGGGTAACATGGGATAAAATTGTCAGAGAAAGCACCTCTGGGGTCATGACTTTTGAACTGAAAATTGAATGAGAAGAGGCCAGCTATGGAAAGAGTTGGAGGGAGAAAGAACAGTCACTGATTATCTGCCACCTTATTTCATCTGTTCTAACATGCATGTTTTTTCATATATTAAGATCTGTGAAATTGAGGTACATGTTATTATCGCTATTAGCTGGATGGTAGTTATGACTTTGCAGTAATTTTCTGCACGTGTGAACTTTTTGTTTTTTCTGGTGGCATTTGGGCACAACTTCAATGCCTTGATGTTTAAGCTAATAAACCATGGAAGGACCAAAGAGGAGTTAATGGGAAAGTTTTGTATATAAAATAAAATAACTTGCACAATTCCACTTGGTTAAATCAAGAAATCATCAGCATTAATCTTTAGATGGATGGTTGACAGTGTGGAGAAATATCCCAGAAACAAGATTGGAGCATTCAGTCACCAAGGCTCTTGATGGTACAAACAATGAAAACAAATAGTTGAAAAGTGAGTATGGATTAGACTACCCATGGAAATAAGTTTTAGGACTACCTAACCCATTTATTTGCTCTTTTCTTTTTGTATTTTTATGTATGGACAAGAGTGACTGACATGCTACACATTTCTAAGAACTCTAATATTGAAGTATTCTTGAATGAGTAACAAAAGTCCTAAGTGATACAAAATAATTTATTATAGTTATATTGTCAACATCTTTTCTATTTGATGTTCCATAAAATAACAGTTCATCTTAAAATGAACCATGTCTTAAATACTAACATAATTCTTCTTTCAAAAGTTCTGCTGTGGACTGGTGAAAAAGGTAAATGTAATCCCAATAATTACAGGGCTTTCACCCTAATGAGGAATATAAATAATGTAACTGGGAAAATTAAATAAATTGTTCATTACAAGCCATGGTAATTACTATAAAGACAACAATAAAAATAACTGTGCACACTGCACGTAAGTTTACATATGGAGAATGGTGGGTTGGTGAATCTATTTTAGATTACAGGGAGGTATAGATTGTCAGAGAAAGCTTGTCCGAAAATATGATTACTGCACTAAGACTTCAAGGAAGAGTAAGTCATGTGAAAGGTAGTAGGAAAATATCAAGGAAAGGAAAATGTGTCTGCCAAGTAAAGCGTTTGGTGTATTCCACTAATGGAAAGATCTGGGAGACTGGCTAGTGATGGAACAAAAGGAGAAATGGCATGATGGGTGTGGGACCTGAAGGGATTGCTTGGAGGCAGATTACACAAGGCTTATTAAAGCTCACCAAGGAATTGGAATTTTACTCAAATACAAATGGGAGGTATTGAGGAGGTTTGACTGAAGGAATGACACCATTACATTTATGTTTTAAAAAGATCACTCTGGATACTCTGAACAGACGAGATTGAAGGTGGGTAATGGCAACTGGTGAGAACACTATTGCACTAGCCCATGTGAGAGCTGATGATGATTCAGACCAGGACAGTGACAGTGGAGGTGAAGAGAAATGAATGGATTATAGATACATTCTAACCACCATAGGGCTTATGGTTGGCTTCAGTGGAGGTTGAGGAGAAATAAAGATGATTTTGAAGTTTTTAATTTGAGCAATCAAATGTCTGACAATACTAATTCCTAAAATGGGAAGACCAATAGATGAACTGTTTGGGAGGTGAGAAATGAGGTTCAAAAATTTAGCTTTGGAGATATTAAGCTAAAATATATCTTAACTATCCTGTGTAAATTCTATATGTACATTTGCTTTTATGAGTCTGGAGTTCAGATGAAAACTTTAATATAATGCTGGGGGGTTTTGCATATACATTAGTTTTAGTAGGCCTAGTAAAGGAGGAGGAGCTTGTAAAGGGGACTGAAACCAAACGTCCTGAGAGAATATTTGTCCAACAAAGGGTAGATATCTTGTTGACAAACAGTGAGATATGACATTATCCATTGGACTTGACAACGTGGAGTCCACTGGCATTCTTGAAAGAAAACAAAAAGTTTGGTTAAAGGGTGTGAAGTGAAATTTGAGTAGAATGTGAGAAAATGGTGACAGAATGTACAGATAATTCTTCAGAAGTTTAGCTGTAAAAGAGTGACTTTCATAAAAAGGAGGTATAAACTATAAACACTAGGCAAGACTTAAAACAATAGACCTTAATGAGTTGGGAGGAGAGAGTATGCCTTATGCTGCTCTGCTGAGCAGCTGACTTAAGGGAAGTTAGGAGTTATGTCAGAAATATACCCTCTTCTGACTTTCCAAGTAGGTCTAGCTTTTCAGAGGTTGCTCATAACCAAAATTTTAACTAAATATTGTTCCAGTTATGAATGATTGCATCAAGTGTGGCATCCTCATGGAAATTCGACACCACGTTCCTGTGTCTGGCTTATTAAAAGATTTTGTAAAGACTTGCTCATATTCTCTCCAGTCAAGTGGGAACTTGAAGCTGCTGATAGGGAGCTATAATACACACCAGACCTGGAAGGATAATACTTTTGTAACCAGATAGTTTTTCAGGGGCTAGTGTGATAATAAGGGATGCTGTTAATTTTTACCTAGAAAGGTTATAGTATATTTATTTCCTCCCAAGTAAAATATATATATAAAGAAAAGGGCAGATAAAACATAAAACAAAGTTATCATTTGAATATTCTATAAAATAATTGTTTAGTAAGAGTGCTAGATACTATTAAATCAATCGCTGAGTAGAAGGTTTGACTACAGATTATGTTTGGAGAGGAGAAACCAAGATAACACACCTCATTATGTACAGAGAGAATTAGAAAGAAAACATTGTGGACAGTAGTGAGAGATACAACAGGAATAAGTTGGTAGTATCTCTTTGGTCATCACCACATAGAGAAGAGTGGCATAATTATAGTAATTGAAATGACATAACTGATATCTAACTTTTTAAATATAAAGACAGTGAAACAAAAGTGATCTTCACAAAGGCAGAAAAAGAGCAAGGATTAGGATTCATCTTTATCCCCATTTCATACCCTTTTTAAAAATTTTTCTTTCATAGTCTTTTGAGTGTGGAACATAATAAGCTTATTTTTAATTGGAGGGACCAAACTTGTAATATTCTGCATTTAACCTTAAACTCGACTCCTTCCCTCGATTAGGTAGAACTAGATAAAACTGAAATGTAGCACTGAGGAATTTCAAGGTTCACAGCCAGCTGAAAAGGCAAAGGCCAAAGAAAACTGATCTATTGTGAATGGAAAGACAAAGAATTGCTGAAGGGAGGCGGTTAAGTCAGTCAGCTATGACAAGGAATGTCTCAAGGCCACATAAGTGACTGCCTTGCCAAGATCAATATCGTGGCTGTGTGCTCAGCAGGACATGCAAACATGCACAAACATGTAGAAACATATATACACACACACTTTTTCACCCCATTATATATCAGATATATTTTCACTTCCTCATAAACTACTACCATTATGTTTTGGACATTACTTAAAAGCATTGTGTCAGCTATAATTAACTAAGTACCTATAGAGCACATAAATATTTAGAGAGAAAGATACTATAATTTGAATTTCAAATCACTGGAATATAGACTAGGAAACCATTTTTCTTCCCTGAATACCATATTGCTTTGTATATAGTAAGATTTTATTTATACCCCTACAATAATCTTAAATAACCCTAATATTTCAAGTATACATCACTAAATTAATGTTTTCAAACTACAATGGGATCCCACTTCACACCTGTCAGAATGGCTATCATCTTTAAATAAACAGACAACGAATGCTGGCGAGGATGTGAAGAAACGAGACCCCTCATGCACTGTTGGTGGAAATGCAGATCAGTACAGCCACTAAGGAAAACAGTACGGAGGTTCCTTAAAAAATTAAAGTAAGAATGGTCTTATGGCCTAGCAATTGCACTTCTGGATATATATCCAAAGAAATACAAAATACTAATTCAAAAGAATATATGCTCCTATATGTTCACTGCAGCGTTATTTACAATAGCCAAGACTCGGAAGCAACACAAGTGCCCATCAGGAGATAAGTGGATAAAAAGGCGGTGGTACATATATACAATGGAATATTACTCGGCCATAAAAATAATAAAATCTTACCATTTGTGATAGTATAGATGGACCTAGAAGTTATTTTGCTAAGTGAAATAAGTCAATAAGAGAAAAACAATATCAGATGATTTCACTTATATATGAAATCTAAAGAACAAAATAAATGACCAAACAAAATTGAAACAGACTCGTAGATACAGAAAGCAGACTGATGGTTGCCAGAGGGCAGGTGGGTTGAGGAACTGGGTGGAAACAGTGAAGGGATTAAGAACTACTAGTTGGCAGTTACAAAATAGTCACAGGGATATAAAATATAGCACAGAAAATATAGTCAATAATATTTGTATGGTGCCAGGTATATATTGGAAATATCTGGGGTAATACTTTGTAAACTATATAATTTTCTAAACACTATGATGTACACCTGAGACTAATAGAAAATAACATGGGATATAAACTATAAGAAAAAATAAAATTAAAAAATAATGTTTTTAATTGAATACATTGATTAGCAATTTTTGCCACTGCTATTGTTTTTTCTTCAAAAGTAAGTCCTTGGAGTATGTTTTGGATGAAACTATTCCTTATAAAAAATAACATGAATTTAAAAAGTTATGGAGAGTTGTACTAGGTGACCGAGAACACGTCTCAGTTTGGTTACCAAAGCTAATGAAATATGCATGACTGGAACTACTTCTGGCTTATAGGAGTTATTCTCCTAAGTCATGGAAGCTTTGGAAATTTCAAAAGTATTAGAAAAATACCCATGCTTATTGAAATAGGAGGCATTTCAAAGTACCTAGTTTTGTCTCCTACATATGTTCTCTTAGGGGAGAGCAACAGGAAAAATTGGAGCAACTGTAATAGAACAACAATTAAAAAAATGGAACTCCAAAAAAAAAAAAAAAGAAAGAAAATTATTTTGTCCTAAGTGAAGAATCAGTAACAATGAATTAGGCTCTTTTCTACATGACAAAGGATCAATGGGCAGCTGGCCAAATTACCTAACTCTTTTTGGCAACAATTTCAACCAACATTTAATGGGAATTTATTTAATCCAAAGGGATCTTCCAAATGGCCCAGAATATCTGTGGCGGAGTGGAGAGAACAAACAAGCTGTGCTTTAAAGATTCCATTTATGGGACATTAATGTTAGTTATACAATACTAGGTCTTGGACCTTGGAGGCCGAAAGGCTGGAATTCTAATTTCGATTATGCTGAGAGCAAACTAAGTAACTAAGTAAACTCTTTTAATGCTAAGCCACAACTAGCTAATCTATACATACAATTATTGTGAAAAAGCAAGCTCTAAAGTCTGGCAATACTGAAATTTAGAACTGACATGGAAGTTGAGTCATGATTGTTTAACTACATATTATATTACTATTTTATATTTTAAAATGATAATACTGGCAGTGTTCAACTGAACATGCTTTTTAATGCAATTTTCCAGTAGTGGTGATAAAGCTACACTCACACTCTTTTACCAAGCTCCACATAGAAACAAATGACACAAATGTAGAACATTATTAGTTATGCAATTCATTGTAATAGATTATGCACTTTAGGTATTATAACTATTAGTCATTATTTATTTTGTAGTAGAACTTAAAGAATACATCAAATGTGAGAAATATAATCTATGTCATTGGCATGCCTAATGCATTTGACACCTTGTGCCAATACCTTCTCTGCATGACAATATCATTCTCATTAATGATCATGTGCTGATCATTATTTTCTTGATTTGTTCTTTGGTTTAAAATAAATCATTTGAAGGACACATGGACAAAACCAAAGTGGGGTAGGATCAAGGGTGGGAGGTGAGGATGGGTGGGATGGAGGGAGTAGTGGGTGTAAATTGGAAAAACTGTACTTGAACAACAATAAAATGTAATAATAAATTAATAATTAATTTAACTTGTAATATATTATTCAAAATTAATAAAAATATTTTATTGTGAATTGAAATCTGCTAGATACTAAACACAATATTACATCTTGTAGTCTGCAGTCTATTTCATCATTTTATAAATTTAAACACAAAAGGTCCCAAGTAATCACAGAGAAGAATATAATTTGAAATAACAAGTTCTCTTGCTTCATCTTTGTAATCACACACCATTGTTATTATTGGTCATTTTGGAGCTATAGGTACATGTAATACCACATATGTTCAGGGATTAAAAACAGGGATCTGTAATTCCACGCAGCAATATTTTCACTATGTCTCCTAGAGCGAGGAGCATAAAGGGAAGAATAAACAAATGGGACATCAAATTAAAAAGCTTCTGCACGTCTAAAAAAAACATCAGCAAAATGAAAAGGTAACCAACCATATGGGAAAATATGTTTGTCAAGGGTACCTCAGACAAGGGTTTGATCACCAAAATATATAAAGAAGTCAAAAAACTCCACACCAGGAAGACAAACAATCCAATAAAAAATTGGGAAAAGGACCTGAACAGACACTTCTCCAAGGAAGATACTTACATAACCCTCATGTGTAAAGAGTATATAAGAAATGTTTCAGATAGGTAGGCAAGAACCTTTGACAGCAGGGAGGGAGGGGCCTCTACTCCACAGAGTCACCAGGGATCCAGGCTGACCTTCACTCTGTGGCATTGTACCTGTAATTTTCAAGGAGTGATTTTTGTAGAGGTGAAAGGGCAGACATATTTGAAAATCTCTTAAGACTACACTTAAAAGAAGCACATGACATTTCCACTCACATTAGGCTTACTTAAACTTCTTTAACTGCCCACACCTAACTGCCAAGGAGAATGGAAAATTTGTTCTAACTGGATCCTCATAAAGAAAACAAATTTTGTGAGCAACTGGTCACCTCTACCACACTTATTTTAAATACTTTCTATATGATTTGTCAAGAGCTGGTCCCAGTCTTTAGTATTTCCTTTTTTAAAATAAACATTACATTTATTATAAAAATGGAATAAAAAGGTAAACTAGTCACATACTTTCTCTTCCATTTTATATTGGTGATTTAATCAAATACACTACTTTGGTGATATTTATTGCATAAAAAGCACATCTGGAAAGAGAAAATTCATTCTATTTTTATCATCTGAAACATGCCAGTCTTTGATATTTCTTTATCTCAATACACCCACTGTCCTTTACTGTAGTACCCTTCTGTAACTCCCATGTCACTCACATAAATTAAAACGTATCACAATCGAAAGGAAATAAGATGTTGAATTCCAAGTACCATGAATGATGTTTTATAGACATTGACTGCTTTCATTTTAGCAACCAATTTAATGCAATATTCTTTCATAAGAACCCTTTGCCTGATGATCCATACATACTGCCTAAAGATGGCCACACAGAGAACTATGGTTACACAGCTGCTATCACCAGTCTGTCATCTACCTCTGAACCCACCCAACCCCTAAAACTAAGGACTTGAAACAACATGACTTTCTGTTTATACCATCCTATCTATACTTTTTTTATTTGGAACATTCTCTTTAAATTCAACTCAATTTCATGCCCAGGTAACTTATGACCTTATTTTGCTCCATGGGGCTCTTTATATCATCATCCAATTTACAGGAGCATACTAAATATTTTCTAACCTACTCCCTCACTCACTGTACGTTCATTCCACGCACTCTCCCTTAAGAGCTGTTCAGTTCTAGGTCATGTTGGATCAACGTGATGCTAATCTATGGTATTGTGTACTAATATATGAGACTTGCCAACTATTGGATGTTACTCTAATGTAATGAGAAAAATTTAATAATTTAATTAACCAAACTACTTTCTTCATCAGAACATGGACTTTAAGCTAAATGGGGTACAAAACTAATAGAGGGGATTTTGGTTTTATTATGTGATTATAAATGACTACAAGTAAGACTTGACAAAGTATTTCTCTTAACATAATTGATAGTTTTAGATTTTAGAAGATAATAGTGGAGGGTAGGGTAAAGACAGTGATTCACTGGTTAAAGCATGTTGTGCTTAGTTTTGAAAGTAAATTTCCGGTCATAAATATATTTTAATAAGTTAAAAGAAGAGATTTGTTAATACAAAATTTAAATAGAATGTGAACAAATTCTGTTTTACAATAATATAATATAATATATAATTTCATTAGTTATAAGAAATAGGTGCTACGCTTTTTTAGAGCATACAGCTATAATACCACCATTGAAGCAATGGAAAGCACATTTGTTTTTACTTCTGGCATCTGAAATAATGAGAGTGATTCATCTACTGTCCTATTTACATAAATAACGAGATCCTCAAGTAAATAGAGATAACTATCAGGCTCCACATCAACAAAATGCTTCAAGCAAAACAGCATGACAACCATATAGGCTTTAGATTCTGGGAAACACCAACGTAGGGTGAAGAAATCAAAACCACTGCAGAAAGTTCAAGACAGTTGGGTGCTACACACGACTCTAGCTGGCTCGGTGGTTTCTGAAAAGTTATTTTCCTCCAGAGGTCTCATTGTATTGGTTTTTTGTTTGGGGCTTATTTGTAAATTAAGGGATTTGGTCCCTTACATCTCTGGAATATTATATTTACAAGGAGTTAAATGCTATTTAATCAACATAACTGTTGGCAAAATATGGTAGTATTTTATTATGCATTCAAAAGTGTTTACATAGTAATATGTATTCTCTAACAATATTTACTATTTTTTGCATTTACTATATAATAGTTTGTATTAAAATAGTTCAATCTTCTTTTACAATGCATACGATAGTAAATCTGTGACAATTATTTAGCATATAATTCTAAGGTTCTCACAAAGAGAAGAAGAAAAAATGTTATCATGTTCTCTCCTCCCGAAATGCAGGAATAGGTCTGTCGAGAAACAACACCATTTAACATGGGTCACACACCTAGATACTCACACAATCCCAGTAGCAGCAAGAACTATTCGCTAAGGACAGGGGCAGGACACTGATGATTTGTTAAATTTCATCGAGACCTTTGTGAGAGTGAAAAAGCCTTGTCAAATTTCACGTCCCGAATTTCATCTGTATGTAGAATAACATTTTCAAATTTTCCCTAAGAACAGTAATTGTAATCTTGTATCAACAGTGGGTTTGTTTTCAACAGAGCCTACCCCTTCGCCATTCACCCCAGGGACAAAACTGCCATTGTCATGTGGGGAAGCCGGCAATGCGAACACCAGAGGACTGCACCTGTTTGTTCACTGCTATCAAATGCCAGCCCGGGAGGGCTGCTCCTGGTGAGAGAGCTCTAACTTCTAAACCACCGAGCAACACAAACTCGTGAAAAAATCCTGTGTGTGTAAACAGAGGTTTAGCACCATGCCTTCTTCCTGGGGGAATAAAGACCTTAGTCTGGGAGAAGCCTGGTTTCAACCTTTCATTACTTAGGTTAAGGTTAAATAAAGAAAAGTGCTCTTAATTGTCCCCTTTAATGGGAGAAAAGTATAAATCTAATAGTTTTAAGCAAGCAAATATACAAATCAACAAGCAAACAGGAGGAAAACTTCAGTGCCTGTAATAGTTATTCCTTTCAGTGCTATCTTTCTTCAATTCTGCCCTCAGTCAATATAGTTTGTGATCTCAAATTCTGAGTACGTGCTTGCAGCAATCCTGACTGTTGACTATGGTGGCTATCTCTGTAGATACCTGTACAGAAGTGGAATGTTTATGTCAGGAATGAGTGTGTGCATGTGTGTGTGTGTGTGTGTAAGGGTGAGAAAGAGAGACAGAGAGAGAAAGAGAATATGAGCACATAGTTCATTTGGAATTTACTCTTTTATTCTTTGTCTTGGCAGGATATTTCAAAAGAAAGCCATGCATTTTAAAACATAAAAAAAGAGGAAAAAAGGAAACCAAGAAGGTTCTTGTAAGACAGACCCTAGAGCAGTCTGACAACATCAAATAAAACCCCTCCAGCATGTTCTCCCCATGTGATGCCTTTGTACACTCATTTCAGCTCACGGGTACGTTCCCCCGACACCCCAGATATTTCAGTGCCATGTGGGTAGATACACACACACGTGGATCACTCATTTCCTATTCTGTCTACGGGGTCCTATACTGCATTCTATAATGTAATTTTATATGAAAATGAGTCCTTGAAAAATGCATATTTAACATGTGTTTAGGAAAGTAGGATTATAACTAGTTGGTTATGTTGCTCCTCAGATATGTCGATGACAAACAATGTCTATGGTTATGCATCATAACTAGAAACTTTATACACACATTAATATGTACATGTACCTGTATATATGAACATACATGCATATTCCATTTCCATGAAGACTGTGGTGTGATGCAATATGTACATATGGATACACACACAGCCTCTTTCTCTATTATCTATGTATGAGCCTGTTTTTTTTCTCTGTCTCGCTTTCATCTTCTAATTTGTCTTTTGCTTAATTCCAGGTATTTGTCTGCAATTTTTAAAACCTTGTGGTACCCATGACCTGTTCACCTGTATGGATATCTTATTATAATCACTTTATAAAACTGATTCAATAATTTATCATGAAACTAATGTTTCATTTACTACAGCTATTCTCTTGAGTCATAGAATTTAAAAGTTGAAGTAAAGACATAAGAATAGTTGATATGCTTTTAGGCATACAAACAAAAAAGATTGTGGTAGTTATTTGCTTACATTAGAAAAGCCTTGGTCTTGTACATAAAAATTTAAAAAAACACAATATATTGGAGCTCTACTGTGGTTCTACACAATCAGAGGTCTAAGCTGTTGATTACCTTCCTTATCAGGTAAAATAATACATAGAAACATATGAAGTAGGTCTACCAACGTATGAGAAATGCCTTTAAGAAGCTTTCCCTAAGTCGTTATCTTTAGAGTGAAGATGCTAATTTTAGAACGCAACCCCCGAGCTTCACGTGGTGACTGCGTCTGGAAACCAAGCTGACTCTCCCCAGGTGTCTCACGTCACCACTGTTTTGACAGCACACGGTTCACTTCTTTTTCACACACTGACAGAGAGCCCAGCGCGCTACAGCAATTGAACTACCAAACACACTAGCAGCACTACCCTAACCTTTTTTTAGAAGTTCAAGTTCTCAAGCAAATAAAAAGGGTTCTAATTATTCCTAAAAGCCTCAGAACTACCTTTTAAAATAGATTTAGCTTTTCAAAATAAGTCATCAAAATACCCTTATTGCAAGTTCAGCAAGTGGGGAGGGGTGAAAAACATACTTCTGTATTATTTCTGCTTATTTAGAACAAAGTAAGGAATATCTAGACATTTAAATCCCATTCTTTCTTGTGTAATGGGGATTTAAAAGGAAGCAATGATTAATGAGTTTCAGATACTGTATAAAGTAATCTCTGGGGAAACAAATTCTTAGCTGAATTGGTGGTAGTTTCACCCAGCAGGGACATTTGAATACTTTGAGAGGAACTAAGAAATTAAGAAATGAACAACAATGAATAGGATTTGCTTGGCACCACTGGAAATCTTTGGCTTAAACTCAGTATTTAAAGCCAAATAAATTGGTTTTGTTGCTCAGTTCATGTTCTTCTTTGTTTTCTGCCTAAAAGTCATCCAAAGGTAGTTTTTACCCTGCTGAGGTTTCAAAGTCTTACCAGGAAAGTACAACAATTTATTAAAACAATAATGGATCTACATTTAATGACACATAGGTAAATGAGCATGTATGTGGATACTATTATCGTAAGCCATGGTTATCCCTATGTTAGGAAAAAAATACACACTGAATATTTAAACCTCAATAGAGGTTTCTACCCACGTGGATTGCATTTTTAATTAGAGACTTGAACTTTGGTTCCCAAGTGCTCAGAAGGCAAAAATTTGAGTATCTTTCTCT
This sequence comes from Trachops cirrhosus, assembly GCA_028533065.1. Lineage (NCBI taxonomy): Eukaryota > Metazoa > Chordata > Mammalia > Chiroptera > Phyllostomidae > Trachops > Trachops cirrhosus. The sequence goes on along the minus strand of CM052541.1, from coordinate 17,396,001 downwards.
GCTGATTTGAAAGGGTTGATGGCATTCCCTTACTTATCTAGAGGAAGTTAAGCCCTAAGAAAACGTGACTCACACTTTGCCTTAGATTTTTCCCATGAAGGCAGGCAGCAGGCAGGTATGATCAACTGACAAAGAGAAGAAAAAAAAAAGACTGAGGACATTCTATCATATTGGAAATGAAAAATCAGCACAAGAGTTTTCAGGTGATTTCTATAATGTGCCAGTGAAAGGAGAATATGATTCTCTGGTTGCCAGTGCAGTTAGGCTTTGCTAAGACCAACTACATCTGTCATGAACAACCAATAAAAACACACCTATGTGACAAGGATTAAATAAGAAATTAATACTCTTAAGTATTAATTCTCCCTTGAGAACTACATACAAAGGGGAGACAGAAAAAGAACTAGCATCTATCTCATGCTAATCATGATGCTTGGCAGTTTGCACACAACTTTTTGCATTGCGTTCTCATTTTCAGAGGAGGAAACTGATGCACAGCATTTAAATGGGTTTGACATTTCCCTTGTAAGTTGCAGTGCTAGCATGAAATTTCAGATTTATCAGGTTTCAAAACACACGTTCTTTCTCCTGTTTCATGCTGCTGAGACGAGAAGAGAGTATGTTGGAAATACTGCTTTCATAATCTAGAAACATACTTTTTCATCTAGAACACGTAGACAAGGTTTGAACTGAGGATCATACATCGACGTTGTAAGGCAAAAGTTGTACTTCTACATCAGGAGTCTTTCAATCATTGTAACTTTTCACTCCATTTTGATCACTCTCTCATCCCTAAACTATTCCTGACTTTACGCCCAAATCTGAGTTATATCTTTCATACAACAAAAGCTATTTAATTCTCTGTGATTGCTTTACATTTTTTCATGAATGAAGTAATAATCAGAGAAATACAAATAGCAACAATCAGAGTTGGCTCACTCATCTGCACAAAGGTTATAGGTGCGTGTGGATTTTCAGCTGTTTCTCCTTTGTACCTCACTGATTTGATTGCATTTTTTTCCAAAGGAAATTTTTACTTTACAAACTACTTGGGCCTAAATAGTCATTTGCAATTATAACCAGAAATGTTTTTCAGGAAAGAAACCATATTGTGTCCCATCATTATGTTTATTTAGAGCTTTATTTTCTATTAATTTGAAGATTACATGTTATTATTTATTTCTTCATTAAAAATGTAAGATTTTGTGATTGAGGATGAAAACATTTCAGTCTTCTCTAATACTGAATAAGTCATATTTTAATGGGTTAAAAGGCAAATGAACTAAAAATTACATTAAATCTCTCCCTGATTTAAATACACATCAGGAACAATATTGACATGAAATGGTTCAACAAATACTATTCAGTTTTAAATATTTTCACATATGTTGTATGTAGTAATCAAACAAATGTAAAATACAAATTAACTGCCGATAGGTATACAATTAAGTATGAAAATAGTATATAGCTACTTAAATTATGTGTATAATTTTCAATAAGTCCAAAGGAGTTGATCATCTATATTGTGACCTCTGATGTATTTATTTTACACAAAAGAAAGGACTTTCCAAAATTTTAAGAGGAACTTAAGCCAACTTCTTGATTCACCTCTTTCCCCCGAGCATGAGAGGCCCACATTTGAAGCATGATACAATTTTAATTGCAAAGATTTATCATTATGACACATAATTTCTAACTACATGCAATGACAATGTAATGCATAGGTGTGGGATTCAGCCACACATTCACTATGTGAAAAGTGACAGCAATGGCATGACATGGGCAGCTTCCCTGCTCCATCTCACTTTTCCACCTGTGCTGTAGAAAAGATATGTTTCTATGTATGCCAAGTACTGCCTTCATTGCCTTCTCCATCTTTCTTGCAAAACACACTAAAAAGTATTCATTGAACAACACTATAAAGCTCATGTAAAATTTCAGTGTTTTGCAGACAAATGATGCATTTGGATTATAATGGGTCATACATAAACTCTAGAATTTATTTTGTTTAATTTTATTCCCATTAGTAAATGAGAATGCCTACCTAAAGATTGGCAAGCTTTTAAAAATGTTTTAAATTATTACCTCCCTCTCCCAAGTACCTTGAATAAAATCATAGTTATGATAACAATAGAAAGAACCTTAGACTAAGACAAGGGCGGAAAAACTTTATCTTGATATAACGTATAATTTCTAGAGTTAAATTTTAAAAAAATGACCCCGGCTGGTGTAGCTCAGTGGATTGAGCACCAACCTGTACACCAAAGGGTCACTGATTTGATTACCAGTCAGGGTACATGCCTGGGTTGCGGGCCAGGTCCCCAGTAGGGGATGCATGAGAGGCAACTACACACTGATGTTTCTCTCCCTCTTTCTCCCTCTCTTCCCGTCTCTCTAAAAATAAATAAATAACATCTTCAAAAAGATGTTTAAAAAATTAATGCACAAATACCTAGAACTCATTTTATGGATATATTTATGCTTCTTTTCTTTTTATTATTATTTTTATCATTCTATCACAGTTGTCCCAGCTTTTCCCTCTTTGCTCTCCTCCATTAAGCCCACCCCCATCCCCACCCCCACAGTCAATCCCCACACCATTGTTCATGTCCAGGGGCCATTCATACATGTTCTTTGACTAATCTCTTCCCCTTTTTTCCACCTTTATGTCCCTCCACTTTCCCTCTGGCCACTGTCAGTCTGTTTCAGGTTTCTATGTCTGTTTTTATTTTGTTCATTAGTTTATTTTGTTCACTAGATTCCTCTATAAATAAGACCATATGGTGTTTTTCTTTCATTGACTGGCTTATTTTACTTAGCATAATATTCTTCAGTTCCTGGAGTTCCTGGAGAATGTTGGCACAAAAGATAAGAGTTCCTTCTTTCTTCCTGCTGTGTGGTGTTCCATTGTGCAAATGCACCACAGTTTTTGATCCACTCGTGATAGGTTTTTAGACTGTTTCCAGCACTTGACTATTATAAGTAGCACTGCTATAATAAGATTCTTGATGGGACATCACCAGATGCATAATTAAATGTAATATAAAGCCATCCTGCTAAATATTAAAGCAGAAAGTTTAGAGAATTTGGGGAACCACTAAAGTTAACATATACTCTTTTTTGGTTAATAGTTATCAGATTATACTCATTAAATATGTCATTAAAAACCTGTAATTAAAGTTTAAGCCCCTTTATTTTAGAGTAAAAATAAAAATGACCTTTCTGATATTAGCTTTATTCAATATTACTGATGCTGTAAAATCTAACCTCTGATTTGTATCACAGAACAAATGAAATTAAGTAAATTGAATAATCATGTAAGAAAAGGTTATGGATCACCATCATTCTTCACTTTTCCATATAAATATTTCTCAAAATTGTTATGATTATTATGACTCAATAACCAAAACAACTTGATTTAGCCGACACTACAATTACAGCTAGAAGGTATAAAATACATCGCACAGGATGGATCATAAAATGTAAAGGGTGGGGGAAGGGTAATATTATGAGAGCTAGAGCAACAGAGAAAACCATTGCACTGAATTTCTAGGTACACTGGCACTCGTCTGGTAAATAAGACACAAGTGCAAAGATCCTCTTTTCTCTCTGATACCCTATCATGCAGTCTAATCACTAAAAGGGCAAAGTTTAGGGAAAATTGCTAGAATAAGTAATGTTTCCCCTTTAAACTACAGTTTCATCTCTTTCATCAGTAGAGTCAATAAATCAGCTAAGTCTCAGGGGGAAAAAAACAATAATTTAAATTTCCTGGTTAGTAACATTTATTACATCAAAAGGTGTTGAGCCATGCAAATTCCCATTTATCTACTCCCTGATAGATTTAGATAAATGGAAACTTCCATTCATCATTTATGAAATATTGGCCACTTCTAATGCAACTTGTTTTATATACTTCAGCAGTGAACAGTTTCACCATTATAACAGCACTTATCTTGCTATAATTCTAGGAAAGTAATAAGAGGTTTGCTGTTCCTCTATTCTCTTTATATATTAACATAACTTATTAATTCTAAATTGCAAATGTTTTTATGGCTATCTCTAAAATCTTGATTCACTGTAGAATTTTAACATTTATGTTGTGCTTTCATATCACATTTTAGTGTGGTCTATAAACGGCAACTCAAAGATATTTCTTACAATTGATGGTGACTTAGATTTAATAAATGTGGTAGATCTCTACTTCAGAAGATATTTTATAAAGGGATATTTTTTAAATATTTTATGTATTTATTTTTAGAGAGAGGGGAAGGGAGGGAGATAGGGAGGGAGAGAAGCATCAATGTGTGGTTGCCTCTTGCATGTTGCCTACTGGGCACCTGGCTTGCATCCCAGGTACGTGCCCTGACTGGGAATTGAACTGGTGACCCTTTGGTTCTCAGGCCAGCACTCAATCCACTGAGCCACATCAGTCAGGGCTAAAGGAGTTTCTTTTGTGCTTTACTTGTTGTTAAATAAGTGTTATATTATGAAAAGAAACTTTGAACATGGACTGGGGAGTCCTAAAAATATGGGCAATGACTATGCCAGAAATTTTTCTCAGCAGACTTTTCCATATATCTTCTGTGTGGTGAAAATAGTCGTAATTTCTTAGTCCTTACTACCCTCAAATAAGTAATTAAGAAATAGAATTTGGGAACTATTTATGATTATATATTTATATTGGAGAAACTGAAGGCGAGAATAAAAAACTTACTTTTAAAAAGTCACATTTCTGACACACAAGGAAACCTGTCATAACAGGTTTGAAGCACATTAGGACCAATACATGCCATCCAGGCCCGGCTGACACAGATATAAAATACGGTTCGGTTCTAAATCGTAAATGACCAATTTCATATTTTATAATGCAATTATGTAAGCCTAACATATTCTCAATGATTATAAAAGTCGACTGTCTCTATTATTTTATACCATCAGCATAATGTTCGAATAATGAACAACATTTATTGCAGGAACTACCTTTAATTATACATATGAAATTTATAATTTCACTTTTACAACCATCTCCAAACTAAGGATTCTCATTATACTCCTTTGAAGATGAGAAAACGGAGGCTTAGGAAGTTGAACATCTTGCCTCAGAACAGAATTCGATCCGAAAGAGTCTGGTTCCGGAGCCTGTGGTCCGATTCCCCATCGGTCTCCTTGTGAAGATCCTCGCCCACGGCACTGGGGTCAGTGGAACACGCCGTCCATCCAGTGCTGCGCTGCCCAATATGATCGCCACCAGCACAGGTGGCTATGTAAAGTCAACTGAATTAACATTAGATAAAATCAAAAATTTAATTTCCTTCATCTTAATAGCCATATTTCAAGTTTCAAGCAGCTACATTCGGCTACTGACTCCTCAACTGGGAAGCCCAGGTCATCTCCATTGTTGCAGAAAGTCCTATTGGACAGTGGCATGCTTGACACAATAATAATAATAACAATACTAATAATAAAGAAAGCACTTTCCAAATGTTTTCACATAGTGGCTGGCGGGTAAATATTTGTCAGAAATTTAATATTTACTGAGAGAAGGCAGGTATGTTGAGATAATTTGGAAGAGCTTGTACCTCAGCGCGCCTTGAATAGACAAGTGGAACGAAACAACGCTAACAAATATTTGAACTGACATCACATTCCAAAGAATTCTAAACGTTTTCCAATAAAAGTGAGACTGTTAATAAATATTTGTGTTATAGCTAAGAGTTTAGTAATCTTGATTTTTGAAAAGCCACTGTTGAATGGCAGTGGCTATTAGTAAATTTGATACTTTTATATTTTTTATTTTTAAATAACATTTATTGAAAGGTCACCACTGCACACAGTGCCTTCCCTTTGTTAGGTCATTTTCCTCTCACAATGGCATTATGAGATTGTGCTTTAAAGGGAGAAGGCATTACCTTAACAAAGCAATTAATTAAATTAATTGTAGAGTTTTATTTATTTTTTTCAGATTTTATCTGGTTATTTTTAGAGAGAGAGGAAGGCAGGGAGAAAGAGAGAGAGAAACATCAATGTGATCTATGTGCAAGAGAAACATCACATCGATCAGTTGCCTCTCACACCCCGCCACATCAGGACCTGGCCTGCCACCCAGGCCTGTGCTCTGACCAGGAATCGAACCAGCAACCTTTTGGTTCACAGGCCAGTGCTCAGTCCACTGAGTCACACCAGCCATGACAAAATCAGATGTTTTTAAATTAAATATAGTATTTACAACATTATCATTGTCTGTATTTATATGTATATTTTTATCAACTGACCATCATTTTCCATATATACACCCATGATGTGTTCAAGTATTATATAACAATTAAAATCAAAATTCTTTATAAAATATAACCTTAAGATATTCTGCTTAATTCTGAATTGTTTATGTATACAGGTGATTTATTATTTTTGCTGGTTTGTGGTCTTACCTGGAGACATTTTTCTAAACATTTCTTAGGAATGGCACAATATGAAGAGACGGGAAATAGGTCTAGATTCCAGACAAGTCACCTTGATTAGCCATGAGACCTTAGACCTGGTGTCCTTATATACAAAACAGTAATCAAAATACTTCCCCAGTCAGCATTATTGGGCTGTGTGTGGAAAAAATTTAGAAAGGAACTTGGAAGCATTTTATAAAATGTATAAATTCATAACAATATACTGATTATAATGACCATGCCTTCGATAGCTATAGGAAGAGGGCAACAGGAAGCCCCATTTCTTACCTAAGACTGAGAGTTTTGTGCTCTGCCAAGCTTAGGGATGCTTCTTCTGACTAACCTAGGTGATATATTTACATGGTTTTTAAAACTGCAATTGAGGCTCCTTCACAACTGTGTACATTCTTCATTCCTTCCAAAATACAAATTCATGTTACCCCCAAGCATACCTTCCACTGCTTCCAGAGCTCTGATTTGATTCCAGCAGTTTGGAACGGGCAGTGATCTCTGAGTCTGGCCCCAGCACTGCTTGGTGACTGGGAATGGACACAGAGAGATGACAGCTCTTTACAGTTGGGTGTCCGCAGGCCCAACCAGGCTGATCAGCCATAAGGGTGAGGAGGCAGATATTCTGATGTCTTTACTGCTGTCCTTAGAAGGAAACCATATTCTCATGATAATATCTAATCAATTTCTGTGATTGCATTTGGGTCCTTGAGGGAAAAAGACTCTCGCATTTTCTGAATGTCATAGGCAAATGAGCAAGCTTTCTCAAGAAATGAGCTTTCTTCATAAGGGAGATTTTTGACCTTACATGTCTTCTTTCCTTACGATAAATATGCCTTATTTCTTAGGGAAGGGAACATACATATCTTAGTGTATCTTAGGGATAACAAAGTATAATCACAGGATGTCAAAATAGGGAATTTTTCTGAGAAACTCCCATAATGCTAGACTTGCCCCCAATTTTTTTTTAAGGATGCTGCCAGGATTAAAAAGAATGTAGTACAAAGAATGGGGCCCCTTCAGGATCCCTGAATAAGAAATAAATCAAAGGGGCTGCTTTTTATGGCCTGGGCAGATTATGTTATTACTCATGACATAAAACATGTTATCTGGAAGAGAAGGTAATGGTTCTATTCCCTATAAATCCACCATCCTATATCTTATTTCTGCAGTAACATGGTTTATTTCTCCTCTCTGATCTTTGGTACAAGAAGAAGAAATTCCCATTTTACATTCATTCAGTTTTATAAATTCATTAATCAGTTCTCTATAGCTGAGAAGATACCTTAGAAATTTGCTCAAATGGCCATTCTATCTGATCCCATATCTATAACATTTCCTTTCAAACATATTTTTGTTTTGCCTAAACACATAAATACATTGCTTATGGTTTTTATGGTTTCCATTTTTTGGTTAACATACATCATCTGGCATGATGAGCAAATAATGTTCTTTACAAACATTTATTAGAGTATTATTTTTGAGAAAGTGTGGACCTGATCTTGAAATTGACACCTCCATAAAAATGTACCACACTTCCTGAATTCCACCTGACTCAAATGATTTGCAGTATAGGTTAGTTTTGACCAAATCATTTTTCAAGCAATTTATTCTGAAGCTAAGAGTATTCTTGGAATCACTTTCTTCTGCAGCTATCACCATATGCTGAGTGGCTCTTCTAACGTAAATATTAGTAGTACCATTGTCAAACATTGTATTTAACATCCATCTGAACTAGGCTAGTTGAACCCACTCAAACATCACTAAGACCTTTCACAGAGCAATTGAAGAATGCTTAGCAACTCTAATGTCAGAAAAAGCTCAGAATGAGCATGTCTCTTATTTAGGTCAAGACAAATGTCAGGGCCAATGAAGGATGAAACATGATGAGAGAGATTTGAAGTGAAGGGCTGGGGCAACAGGTGCGTGGCCCGGGCCGCTGAAAGACGGAGCAGTTCGTGGAGTATGAAAGGCGGCAATCGCACTGAGAGGAGACAAAGACAAGCCTCAGGCTTTTCACTGCCAGAGAAACGGATCTTATACACGAAGCCGTTTCAAAGTGGTATCATTAGAGAGGATGCAATTTGGAGCACCTTTTTGTCTACACAAGTCACGTTTCAACATCTCAATGAAGCAACAGGAACCATTTGAATACTCAGAAGCGTGTGCAATTGTTTTGTCAGCGTGTCAACATGAAGGAAAGCTAAAGCCAAACAATACAGGGAAAGAAAACTGAGGTTCCCTGAACATCCTCGAAGTGAAAGGTGCTGTGGTTGGCAAGTTCTCTGCCTTAGTTCATGAATGCTATAACAACACTGTGAGGTGGAATTTACAATTTTGAAGAAGAAAAGAAAAACAGACTGTAAGTAGTGATCTTCCAGCTGAATAGAGAATTCTGATTCCAAATTCATACTTTTTGAAATACACTGAGTCAATTACAAATGGCCTGTCCTTTTAATATTAGGTCATTTTTTTGACCATTACTGAATAATGTTGAAGGGGCTTTAGGAAACTTAAACTTCAAAAGGTACTGAGTAGATTTGTACATAGAGATCATCATCAGTATAAGTGAGATACGAGTAGTAGAATGGATATGAACTTCGGAATTTCTCAAAAATTGCTTCCTGTCTATAATATAACACATAGATGAAATCATATAATGTTATCCACCATTGCCAATACATGAGGTAATTTTTAAATCATAGACATCAGAAAATAATACTGATTTTTGTATCCCATATAATGAAACAACCTTTACATTTTGGCCAGACAGGTGACTAAATAAGCAGAAGCTCCTAGGCTTAAGGTTGAAATTATTAGATGTTGGTTTGGACTTTGAATAAGGATGTTTAATTAAGCAGGAGCTTATTTAAAAAATTAGTAAAACATCATCACTGGGAGTGGTTAATAAGAATCACAGCCACTTGTAAGTGACCTTAATAGAGGAAGTAATGGATGTCTATCCAGCTCTGAACTCCTCTAAAGCAGGAATATCACTTCCAATGAACTGAGGAGGATTACATACCTGAACAGACACTCTGATAGAAAATGGACTCTCCCCATGACCAGAATAGAATGACCCGGTGTAGCAGGGCACATAGAAATTGCCAAGAAGAGCTCCTCATTCCCTTTTAGCTTATCCTGAGTCTAGAGACCTGTCTCCTCTCCACTCTACCTAACAACCATAATGGACCAGGAAAATATGAATGACAGTAGGCAAATGAATCGTTCTGTTAAGCTAGAAAAATGTTTGTGTGTTTCTGATCTTTGGATACAATCACAGTGGAAATACATAAGAACTATAATAACGTCTATAGCCCAAGGAATAGTTTTGGGTGAGCATGAAGCTAATTAATAAAAAGGTGTAAGGTAGAAGTTAATTTATATGTGTAAGTGGCACCCAGCCCATAACCCTCATATATGAGAGTCCTCGTGTCAACGAAATGTACATTTTACACAAAGTGGCAAATACACTGTGATAAAGGGACACTATTCTAAGGTCAACACAGCAAAAAAAGATTTTAGGGAAAACAATTTCTTATAAGGCAATGCAAATTCCCATGATTTGTATTAGTTTTTCTCATTGAATACACTTAACAATAAAACTTTGCTTAAAAAGAAATTCACCAGGAATTATTAGTCTGTGTAATCGTTTATCATTATGAAAAGTTGTTATTAGGCAAAATGATGATACAGAAGGAAGTTTATTCTATGTCAGTGAAATATGCCATTGGTACTTTAATAGGTATTGCATTGAATGTGTAGATTGCTTTGGGTAGTATGGACATTTTGATGATGTTAATTCTTCCAATCCATGAACACCATATATGTCTCCACTTATTTGTGTCTTCCTTGATTTCTTTCTTCAGTGTTATGTAGTTTTCTGAATACAGGTCTTTTACCTGTTTGGTTAGGTTTATTCCTAGGTATTTTATTTTTCTTTTTGCTATATTGAATGGGATGTTTTTCTTGATTTCTGCTTCTGCTGTTTCATTG
>CM052541.1:17364561-17385053 GCA_028533065.1 Trachops cirrhosus | reverse complement strand
TTACTCAGAAAACTAAAAACGGACCTGCTCTTTGATCCAGCAATTCCACTGCTGGGACTATATCCTAAGAACCCTGAAACACCAATCCAAAAGAACCTCTGCACCCCAATGTTCATAGCAGCACAATTTACAATAGCTAATTGCTGGAAGCAACCTAGGTGCCCATCAGTAAATGAATGGATCAAAAAACTATGGCACATTTACACAATGGAATTCTATGCAGCCGAAAGAAAGAAGGAGCTCATACCCTTTTCAACAACATGGATGGAGCTGGAAAGCATTATGCTAAGCGAAATAAGCCAGGCAGTGAAAGACAAATACCATATGATCTCGCCTTTAACAGGAACCTAAACAACAAAACAAAGAAACAAGCAAAATATAACAAAAGACACTGAAATAGAGGACAGATTGTCAGTGACCAGAGGGAAGAGGGGAGGGAATTTCAGGAGAATTTCAGGGGAGAAGGGAAGAGTTTACAGGAACAAATATAGAGGACACATGGACAAAACTAGGGGGTTTGGAAATGGGAGGGAGGTGGGAAGGGATGGGTGGGTGGGCTGGAATGGGAATAAAGGATAGAAACTGTACTGAATAAACTAAAATAAAAAAAAAAGAAGGAAGTTTATTCCCAACGACTTCTTCATCTCTGAGCTCTCCTATACGCATCCACATGTTTCCATCCCTTCCCTTCTCTCCAGAAGCTAAGTGAATGAAAATTACCTGGGTCAAGTGAAGAAATTAACTATATATTTTGCTACCATTTCTTGGCAACATCTTTTATTAATCATGTCAGTGTTCCTCCAACTTCAGCAGTCATCAGAATCATTGGAGGAATTCTCAAAACACATGTTGATGGGCTCCACCCCCATTTTCTCCTCATTAAGTTTCAGGTGAGCATTTCCATTTCTAACAAGTGCCTAGGAGATGCTTATGCTCCTGGTCTTTTAAGAACTGAGTTAAAAATATAATTCACTAGGACAATATTTAGTGTGGTATTTGGATACTCAGCAGGCTGTCTATTTTGTTTCATATTACACAAGGTAAATCTAGAAACAGGAAAAGACCTGTAGCCCTATATTAATACAAGATTAATTTTTTTAAAAAATGTCATAGCTCATGTTGTATAACACATAAACAAACAACATAAACCAAATATATTTCCAAAACACAAACACAATCTGATCCGAATTAAATCGCCATATTTGTTAGTTACTTTAAACAGATAATGTACAACATGTAGCTCTTTATGGTACTGCTATAGAGCAAATCCAATCCCCGATTCCAGTTTATGTGAAGTTAGATTTCTCTGGCCCTTCCTCATGTATTCCTACACACTAACACAAATCATGCCTCCCGTATAACTTTTGATTCTCACAACTGAACTTATGCTGGATCATATCACCTAAAGAGCAGCCAATGATTCCAGACTCTCTCACAGAATGATGTCTTGTCATTGTCAACCACCTAAGAAATATATTAAAGTATCTGGAAATTTTCCAAATTGTTTAAATTTTCTGCCATTCATTTTATTACATTTTAATTTATATACAAAAAAGAAATCATAACTCTTGAACAAATACACATTTTTTCCCCTAAACAACTCATTCTTCTAGTCATTTACTAATTGCCCATTTCTACTACTGCACAAGAATATATTGTAAAGCTTTGTGGAAGAGTAGGAAATACTTTTAAGGTGACATATTTTGGTATTACACAAGTTAAATAACTCACAGTCATAAGTAACACATGGTTTAAGCTTAGTAGATACAATATGTTTAAATGTGGCATAATTTTGATTAAACAACTTGATATTTTAGTAGCATGATGTTAAATATGGAAATAAATAGGAACTCTTAAAGACTAATGTGCTGTATAAAAACAGTCTACGATTATCACATATTATAAAATAATAATATAATTCAGTATTATAATATTTTTAAAAAATTCATTGCTTCTTTGCCATAATCATAGAAAAATTAGGAAGAAAGCCCAATAATTCCTATGCAACTTTAACTGGATCATATTATTTTTAGATTCCTAATTTCAGTCATTCAATTTTTCTCTACCTACTCCATTTCCAAGTTCTTTCTCTTAGCATTTTCATGAAGTAGAAATTTAGTCAAAAGCCCTGCTCTTTAGTAAGATATAAAAATATTGATGAAGGAATCTATAAATTCAGAACAATTCATATTTACTATTATGTCATCAGTTCTATAGTAATCATGTCCAAAATAAGTAAGATAATCAATATTCCTTTCTACATCCAAAATATCCCAATTTCACTTCTCATGTCTGGCTAACTATGAAGCTACTTCTAACTTAAAATGATATATATTTTACATCCAGTGTAAATGAAAGAAACAAACTGTTTAAATAGCCTGATGATGATGATGATGATGATAATTTTTTGTTACTTAATATGTTCAGGTAATATCTCCAAAGTATTTCATTTTTAATATCAACAAATATTACCAGTAAGTGAGCCCAAATACACATAAGACACTACATTGTTGATGCAAAATATATAGATATTTATTTAGAATAGTTAAGACTTTAAACTCCTTTTTCCCACTGTGGGATGATGAACTGCTAATTAGCACATTTTGATTACAGGCACACATGGCACAATTCATGATTAGAAACTTTGTAACAAAAAGCCTTCCACCATAGTCATTACGAACTATGAACCAATAAGATATCAGTGGGATTGCAAGGAACAGTTTACAAAACAAATTTCTACACAGTGTTTTTGTAGCAAGATGATAATACTAAGTTGTTAGCAATTACCTATCTCCAGTCTTAGGGGGGAAAACATCAACAATGGCATTAAAAAATTCTGAGAAAGAATTACAAGTGGCATTTAGTGAGTTGCTAAACAAGAGCAATCAAAAACGGACAATAAATTAGGTATGTTTTTCTGAAAATAAAGAATTGTGCAAAATACTAGATATAACGACTTGTGTATTTACTGAGCTTTACCAAGAGTGAGAGTTGCAGAACTGCAGAGATTCGATGATATGGTCCACCGTCCACCTGAGACCACTGAACATGACATTCTTAAACCTGCTTCCTATCTCAGTTTTCAGTCACTGAGCATTTCCTGCACAGTGTACTTCTGTTCAGCTGAGATAACAGCATTAAGGTACCCCTCAGCCTGCACTCACACTCTCTGTAAGTGAAACAAGGAAATCAGAGGGCATAATTTCCCATAAGATGAATAAAGAGTAGATATTTAAATACAGTGTTTCTCAACATAACACATACCACAGTAACCACACACACACGCAGAGACACACATGTGTGTCTATAATGTTATATTGATAATGACAGTATAGTTGTTATTTTATATATTTTCCTTACCTGTCAAGTTCTTCAGTCCAAGTTCTTGAAGTCCAAAGTTGCCATCTTTTCTGTAGTTTAAAAATATTGCCAGGGCATACCGATCCTCGTAAAGTTTTGTCCCGCGAATAATGCGTAAATTCTCCAGAGGCAGGTAACGAAACTGATTAAGAGCCACTAACACGTAGCCTGTGACTTCTCGAATAGACTGAAAAGATACAAACAAATGCCTCTGTTAAAATATTAAAGATTATTTGTCAGTAAATTCATATAATCATTCAATTATATTTTTCAGTTTTAATAATATACCCATTCCACATTGTATTATAAATAATGGTCTTGATAATACAAGGTCACAAAGAGTTAAAATCTCATTTGAAATATGAGTTTTATATTTTTAAAGTCATGAACGTGCCTATAATAAAATAATGGACTGTGTTTTATGAAGCATTCTTCATACCTAAGATTTGAATATAATTCAAGGTATAAAGATATCATTTTTTGACAGGCTAAAATGAGCAAGAACACATAACCATCAATCAAACTTTATATAAAATGCAAATTAGTAAGCTTATCACGAATAAAATAAAGCTGTATCTGTTTGTAAATTGTGGGACAGATTTCAAACTGCTAATTTGAAATCTGTCCCATAATCTATCACTGCAGCTATCAAAGAAGAGTTGCCTTGTATGTCACTGGGGAACACATAAAAACATGCATTATAGACACTGTGGCCACTAATTTGATTGTGAGCACATTTTTAGTTTTACTGTCTATTTTAATGTAGTCATCTATGAGTTAATTAACTGAAGGTTTGTGAGACATTGTAAAGCAAAAATATCACCAAAAAAAAGGTTTATGTTTCATTAAAAGGTGTAGTTGTTCAGTAAAAAAGAACATGATCATAATGACAGTTATGAGCATGTGTTACATTTTTTAAAAACGGTAAGTAAACTGAAAAATTACTAAAATATTTTATAACATTCCCATGTCAACTTCATGTTACTTTAGACCTCTTAACCTCAGATGCCCCAGAGCTCTGTCCCTGCTACTCTCTCCTCTCTTCACCTTTACTCGCTTGGTGATCTTACCCAGTTTCAAGGATGAGAATCTCCAAACTGTTACCTCCACACTCTCCCTGAAACTCTAGACTCACGGCCAACTTCCTTCCTTCCTTCTCCCCTTAAATGCCTAATTCATTTCTCAGACACAACTATTCTAAAATGACCATGTATCTTCCACTATCCCTCCAGCAGTCTCTCTCAGTTGTTTGTCCAACATCTTGAGATCATTCTTGACTCTTCTCTCACACACCCATTGCAATCCTTCCTGTTTGTTCCATATTTAAAATGATCAGGATTTCCACGATTTCTTATGTCAGCCATTGCTATGGTCCCCTGAGCCACCAACACTCCACATTAAGATTACTGCAGTAAATCTCTCTGTTTATAGTTTTATTTGGGAGAGATTATTAAAAATGGGTAATTTTTTTTGCATTTTTTTATTATTCAAGCATAGTTGTCTTCATTTCCCCCCCACCCCAGCCACCCCCACCTCCCACCCTCGATCCTACCCCACTTTGGTTTTGTCCATGTGTCCTTTATACATGTTCCTGAAAACCCTTCCCCTTTCCCTGCCTTTATCCTCTCCCACCTCCCCTCTGGTTACTGTCAGTTTGTTCTTAATTTCAGTGTCTCTGGTTATATTTTGATTGCTTATTTGTTTTGTTGATTAGGTTCCACTCATTGGTGAGATCCCTTATGGTGTTTTCTCTGTTAAGGCTACCCCTGATCTTTAAAACATAAATCAAATCATGACACTTAAATTCTTAAAACACTGAAGCATTTCCCAAGTTACTCAGAGTAATACAAAGGTCTTCAATGATGAGTCAAAATCTGTCTGGTTTGCCCCGTGTAATATGCACTAGCCATGTTTGCCTATTAAGCACTTGAAATGTAGCTAGTACAGATTGCGAGACGTGTTGCAAGTGTAAAATACACTCTTGATTGCAAAGATTAAATATTGAAATTACAATTTGGATAAATTGAGTTGCATAAAATGTATTATTAAAGTTAACTTAGCCCTTTTTTATCATTTTATTGTGGCTACACAAAAATTAAAATGACTTTTTTGTGGCTATCATCATATTTCCATTGGATAGTGCTGCACAGTGTCATATGGCCATCAGTTTGCTTTTTCCTGACTTCTCTTTTCAACTCTACATCTTGCTCATTCTATGCCACTTTTGTTGGTCTCTGTTCTACTTCCAACATGACAACTGCAGTCCTGTCCCAAGGTACTCACTATACTCTTAAAGGCTTAAGTTTCTCTTGCTGTCGTTATCTTCTTGGCTAATTTCCTCAGAGCCTTCAAGATTTTGACGAATCTCAGCCTCTCAGTTGAGGCCAACACTCCCACCTTTCATCTGCTCTAACTTTTACTGTTTCTACAATACTTCTCACATGATAATGCACGATACAGTTTGTGTATTTATTACGTTTAGTACTTACAGTCTATCTATCCCAGAATATAAGCTCTACAAGGATGAGGACATTGATTTCTTTAATCATGTGTCCCATGTGACCGGAGCAGTGCTGACATACACATAAGAAACCAGCAAATATTTGCTCAGTACTCTGGCTGTTCTGGCCACACCTTCACCACGAGGCAAACTCTGTGGAGTCAAGAGAAGCACCCATCTGGAGTCAGCACTCATTTTCCTAGACCATGCTCCAAACCCCTGTGGTCCTAGAGCTCCATTTCCAAATAGCCCTGAGCCCTCATCCTGGGCCAGTGGCATCATCTCTCCCAGTTCTGTCCCACAGACAGTAGGCTCTGCCCGCAATGTCCACACACCTAGGAAGGATGAATGGTCCAGAGGCCCATGTTTGAGGGGTGAGTGCACGGGGTTTGGGTCTGTGGGCTAGAGTGTGCATTCAGTTGTGTTGCACAGGCTCTCGCAGTGCAGGACAGAACCAGGTAGAGGACGGCCTAAGGGTCAGAGTCCTTCTCTCTGTATGACACAATATTCTTGAGAAGTCCAAAAAATTCCAACACTTTACCTGCCATCCAGTTGGAATAAAGATATGTCTGCCAAAGTGGAAGCTAAAATATTTTATTTAATACTGCTTGATTTATAATAAGTAATAAGACATAAACATGGAGGCCCCCATTTATACATTTCCACAAGTCTTAAGAGTGAGCATGCCACCTCTAAGCACCTGGAAGAATAGAGTCCTGATGGAGCAAAGGTGGAGACAAAGAGGAAAGGAACATATGAAACTACTTGTGTCTGGCACCAGGCTGGGAATTCTGAGTCACTAGGATCAAACTCAGATGCTGTGCCTTTTGGATTGAAGAGATGAGTGCTAGGAGAATTTAAAACAGGGGTCGAAAGTCACAGTGACATGCATTGTTTGTTTACCTCGGTTTGTCTGAAATTACACCTGCCTGGAATAATCCAGTCTTAGAGCCCTTCAAATCCTTTAAATGGTTGAATTGTTATCCCTTTGAATTCTTAGAACTGTTATGCCTTTAAATTCTTAGCAGAGAGATAAAATACTTTCATCTAAAGACTAAAATCATTTCATTCATTGTGAAAATAGTTTACCCTTCAATTTATATACAAAAATTATCAAGTGCTTTAGGTTGCAATGACAGCACTAAGATAAATGTTGGGGATGGACGATGTATTATCAACTGATCCATTGTCTAAAATATGTCTTAATATCTATCATAATTTCAAATAGGTTTGCCATTAGCTCTAATTCCACTTAGGAAGTGATTCTTCTTATCAAAAGTGACACAAATTCATTGCCTTATCATTTGATGAAGGAATACATAAATGGGGTTGTCAGAAAAAAACACAGGTGAAGCACACTCAGATGAGAAAAATAAAAAGACTCATGAGCAAAGAAGCAAAGTCTATAGCAATTTTACAGTTTGTTAGGGGAATGAAGTCTTTCTAACTTTGAGTAGATAAAGATGAGCTACCCGGCAGGGATTTTGGACTGCACATGAGGAGAAGCTACAAATAGCCAGCAAATAATCAGGGATCTAGTATAAGAAGCATTATAGGTATGGACCATGAATGATGCTGAACATATAGAGAAGGATCAACTCAACATTGAAGAGGAAATTCCAAGTGCCTTTGTTTACAAGAGAAAGTAATCCATAAATAAGAACATCTTTGCATTCATACATTTTTAATGTACTTATATTTAAAGTATATTGTAAAATGTACATATTTCTAATTTTAGAGTATTCATTAAATTTTTCTTAGAAAAAATTTTGTTGGTTTTATAAAAAGTTCAGGTTAAAGGAAGAATTGTTGAGATTCAGGGACTGGAGGAATTGTTTATTATAACTGAGATTTTGGTATTTAAAATGAGTCTCTTTTATTGTACATTCTGCTTGTTATTCTCAGGTCTTACAAAACAGTATATGCAATTTAAACATTAGCTTAACAATGATCCTTTTGCTATGTGAACTCTGGACATCATTATATGTTAATTCTGAAGATGCATATGTTTAATTCACTTTGAACAAAGCCACAAGTTAGTAGGCAATATGTAATTCACCCATAGTGAATTATTTGAGGATAATCATGGTGAAGACCCTATTCACTTTATACCATATATCCTTTTCTCCTACCCAGACAAATAATATAAATAATAGGGGAAAAAAGATAATAGCAAATCTCTCAACCCAAGATTAATTGCTCTAATATTTCATGTTGGAGGGCTCACAGGACCAAAGGATTTTTAAAGAAGTATAGAGTATAAACATAAAGTTTGTATATTTAAAAGCAACAAATTATGCCTTGATTTCCATCTCCCAAGTTTTCTGTTTTTCTGGTAGTTATAATCACAGCCTTTCAGGTACTCTTAATGCCTTTCTGTGAACAAATAGCTTGAAATAGCTCAACAAGAAACCCCTCTGCTGATAACATGAACTACAATGCATACTGATTGTACATAAAATCACAGGAAACAGTAATGGTTGGATTACTTCCAGTTTAATGCTGAAAAGATATAATAGTTTGATCATGACTCTGATCCATGTATCTTTTTAAAAATGTGCTGTGTAAAGTTAGTCTGCTCTGAAGCCATCAGTGTGAAGTTGGAATTCCTTCAGAGTGATCCCAGGTTCCATTTGAAAGTCATTTACAACCTGCTTGGGTGCAGAAGCCACTGTCTTCAGAAACCTTGGTGTAGGTGAAGTGACAGTTACTGTGTTGTGACCTGGAGTTCACCTTTAGAAGTTTATTTGGTTATTAATGATTGTTGGCACATCCTAGGCAATATATCTAAATTGAATTATGGTACCAGGTAAAATTACAGACAGGAAAGAAGCCTGTGTAGCATCTATTATCATGAGTACTCAATAAATGATTTAATACCCTCTTAAAAACAAGTCAGTGACATGGTTATATGTTAATATTGGCAGCTCACTAAGCAATCCTAGTAAAAGTCAAGAGATATCTAAAAGTGGCAATTAACTTTTACAACGCCTGTTAAGATCACACAATCATGTCAGTTACCCGTTGTTCCTTTCCTTTCAGGCATCGTAATCTTAGCAGCACTATCTTTTTAAGAATCTCAGAACTTTTATGAACATAAAAGCAAGTCTTTAAAAAAAGGACTTCTCTAAAGAAGATGTAGCAGTAAGCAATGGAGGCTCAAATGCCAGCTGAGTTCAAAACCTAGGCTTCACACTTCCTCTTTCTAGTTTCATGGTCATCAATTGTTTATTCTTACTAAGCCTGAGTTTCTTCATCTGTAAAAAATAACGAAGAGCAATACCTCCATTATACAGGTTTCATAAGGATTAGAAGAGATAATAAAAGTGCCTGTCAAACAGTAACTGTTCAATATATGCTAGCTATTGGAAATATTATCTGATAATAGCCAAGATGAACTCCCTGCAGAGAATCAGATGTAAAAACAAAACTAATTATAATATCATTACATAAGAACTGTTGCTTTTAATTTCTTTGTTATGTAACTTTGGTCTGTTTATATCTTGCCTCTTCACATTGCAATTTAAACCTAAATTAAAGAACTGGTTCCTTATACTTTTCCTGTGTATGTTACAGCCCTTCCTTCCGGCTCCAGCACTGAACAGATATTCAGTAATGGCTGCTGAATGGGATGGAATTGAAAAGCAAAAGCTATGCTCAAGGTCTTTTGAGATATTATTTTCCATGAAAGGTTTCATAAACATTCTGCTAATGAGAACACTGTTTGAACAACACAATCCTGACGTGTGCTCAAGAACAACAGTGGTTAGTAGACACCACCAGACTGCCCCAGCACAGAGAAAACCCTGGCTTGGGTTCTGCTCAGCAAGTTTTAGCCCCAGAAAACTGCCTATTTTGTCAACCGAAGTGTGAATACCCACCTAAGGATATCTCTCCTTGTGGTGTAAGCTTTCCCTGACTGTGACTGACAGATGTCCACTGTCAATGTACGCTTCTGCATCTTCTTTGTTCGAAGAGTAAATACAACTGAGATCATTAAGACCTTAAATGCTTCAACACTGTTTTAACCCAAGGAGCAATTCGTTTTGCTCATGGTACTTGATGACAGAAATCAAAAGAAATGGCAAAAGAAGATAGATTTCACCAACTTTCCATACCATATTACATATCGACCTAAGAAAAACACACAGTCGTTCTAAAGGTCATTTATAAGCATTACTCTCATATATTTTAAGAAAAAGTGTGACGTCTGCCATTATAAACTTCCTAGGATTTCCAATGGGTGCTACTCAATCAAAGATTGGAAAGATTGCATTGCTTCAGTGAGTTTCCCATTTACCTCCGGATCATTCCAGAAAAACAAAATCAGCATTATTTTTAAACCTCTATTTCATTTCACAACTAATAACTTTTTTGTATTTGACACAAAATACATTTATTCTTTTATTTTAGTCACTTTCTCTAATTTTGTCCTTAGTGTTAATAGTAAGTAGCTCCTTATATGTCCCTTTGTGTGCCTTGACATTTAACTGATTGCAGTACCTTGCAATCCCTGACCGTTTAATCAGCGTTTAGGAACAATTTAATGTGCATTAAAAGCAATTGGCTAAGTGAGCAAAACTCTGGTTTCTAGATTTTCTCCCATTCAGATTATGCATTAAATCTGTTTGTTGGATATTTTTTATTTAATATCAGCATCATTTGAAAATGTACCTCTTTATGTTTGTTAAGACCCTTGGCAGCCAGTAAAAATAGTTCTGAATTCTTAAATTCTACTCCAGTGTTGTATGTACTCATACCCAATTATATATCATCTACAAATAATACTAATATACTCCATCAGTCAAGACATCCACAAATATAATAGTGATTACTATGAGCTATTGACTTGAAATTAAATAATCTGTCATATCGCAGAGAAGAGTAAGGAGCAGGGAAGTGTGGGGGTGGGATGGCAGGGGAGGAAAGCCCCTCTTGCTGGTAATGACTGCAGAATTTCTGTGTCCTCTGACAGTGACAAATATTGTTGCAAATTTTAACCTCTCTATCAGTAAGGCTTCCCATTAAGTGTCCCTAGGCAATTAATTTTCTCTCTGCCCCTTACAGCAAGTCTGGGAATTTCTACAAAAGAGAACATTCATAACTATGGCATGATATTAAGAAATTGATATTAAGAAAAAATTAGTAAACATTTAGCAATCATTACATAATCCTGCTGCATGTATAGAGAGAAAGTGACTGACTATATACCTCATTCACATGTAAAACCTCCAAATGTGATGGTTTGGAATTTCACTTTCAGTCTTCTCATTTTCCTTAAAACTCCCATGACTATGCCAGTCTAACAAGCAGAGACTCAAAGTCTGTTCTAATGAGATTTCGAAAAATAGAGTCATGTGAAATGTCATGTACCCGACTGTGGCAGAGTTGAATCCATGCTTATTTCCTGCAGCATGAAATAATGCTGTAGATTCCGTCAGAGATTCCGATCCAGTTCTTCCCAGCCAAACCGCTAACCCTCAGCCACCGCGAGCCCAAATCTGGGCTGCTACTGCTGCTGCAGTCCTTACTTCTCAGAATGCTCAGGCTGTTCCTTCCTCACTGGCACTCAGCCAGCTCCAGACCCGTGACTTCCGGCAGGATATACCCTACTTCTACTGAAAAGAGGACTCCTTGACTCACCTCTCTCAAAGTGATCATCTTTGCCTTTGTCCTCTATATCTTTCTTAGTTGGCCAGAGAGATCTTTCTTAGTCACCCTTCAGGTCTACATTCCCAAATGGGCTTTCATCTCCTGACCTCATCTCAGGTATGTCCCTGTATCATAGATGTGTTACACTAGACTTAGGTTACACAAATTACATTGAGAACTTCTATGGACTGATTTACATAATCATATACAAATCTCAATTACATGTGTCTATGTTACAAAAATGTACTGCAAAACTCCATCATCTCTATTAAATATATGTGTATATATATATACACACATAAATATACACATATATGTGTGTGTATATATATATTTCCATGTGTTTATACAGGTAGTATTACATTTTTAAACCTAATTTCCAAATGGACATTTTAATACTTTTTATAACAATTTAAAATATGATATTGAATTTGTTTTTCCCAGGAATTGTACACATTAAGCCCCAATAATTTGGAGAATTAAATTTAAGTGAAATGAGATACACTATATGGCAAGATAGTAAGAATACGTGGGGATTTTTGATTTATATTTTGATTAGCTAGAGATAGAGCTTAAAAATGATTAGCTGTCAGCACTTGCACACAGGTTGAGGCTGCATATGAATCAAAGCATTGTCGTTTTATTTACATTGTACAGCTGATCAGTGTTTTTCTCCAAAGAGAAACTGGTTCGGGCAGTGCAGCCCAGGGATCAAATTTGGGTGCCGCACTCTGACAGGCCTTAGTCCGACTCTTGCCTCCATCAATTCCTGACCTGCCATACGTTGTTTAACCTAAATTTCTCTTCTGGCAAATAGGACACGTTCCTGCTAAAAGCTTAAGAGTTGAAGATCATTAAAAAATGATTAATTTCATCATATTGTTAGTACAATTACACAAATATTTGCAAATAGTTTATAGAGTTTAGGAACAATAAATTATATGCAAACAAATATACATATACTATTAAAAGTATTTAACTAAACAACTGATGGTACACAGTGCATAAATGTGCGGACTGCAGTCAATCTGCCTGTTATGGGCTGAATTGTGACCCACTCAGAATTCACATGTTGAAGTCATAATGCCCAGTATCTTAAAATGTAACTATTTTTGGAGAAGGCTCTTTAAAAAGGTGATTAAATTAAAATGAGGTCCTTAGCCTGTCCATCATCCAATATGACTGATGTCCTTAAAAAGCAAAGAAATTAGGACACAGGCACATATGTAGAGAAGATGATATGAAGTGACTTAAGGAGAAGACAGTCACCTCCAAGCCACTGAGAAAGGCTTCAGAAGAAACCAACCCTGCTGACACTTTGAGTGCAAACTTCTAGTCTCCAGAATTGAGAGAAAATAAACTTCTGTTTAAGGCACTCGCTCTGTGGTACTTAGTTATGGCAGTCCTAGCAAACTAATACACGGCCTGACTTCACATTCTAGTATTTACCAACACTGTATCAGGAAACTCATCGATCTTTCTGTGCCTGCATTTCATCGTCTATAAAATGGAGATACTAAGGTCCCAAGTTCCTAGGGCTGTTTTGAGAAGTATTGGTTGTTCTTGTTTCTGTAAATCCTGAATCTTTACTCTTGTTCAACATGCTGCCTCTGTTCCACAGCACATACAAAACTGCACTTCCCTCTTTCTGAGTGAGTTACTGTATATCACCAAGTGAAGATGACAGAGCTGCTTGATACCATTTTAATTTACGATAGAGAGTGACAGTTTCAAGTCTGAGATATTTTATAAATGTCTTTTCCCCTCTTGAAATTTAAAGAAGGAAAAGGGTCCTCCATGAAATGATGTATGACAGTAGCTGCTTCTTTCGGAAAGCATATGGGATATGACCTTTGAGGATTCAGAAGTTAGAGGTGACTGCTTTTGTGACTAGTCTGTTGTTATTTTTAAATGAAAAGGGTGAGTAATTTCAGAAAGAGTAGAGCCAAAGTATCGGGACTGGATTTGACAGGACTGCCAAAATACATTGTAACATCAGTGTAAATATTTGGTTGTAGGAACAGAAAACAAAAGACAATTAATTTATAAAGAATAAATACTTGTTTGAGTCATTTCCTCCAGTGATGAGGTCTTATGTCACTTATGATGTTCTTAATATTCAAGTCGAATAAACATAGCATATATTGTATAGCTCTCTGTGGATACAGTCAGTGATACAGATATAACATAAATTGAGATCAGGGTTCTGGAGACTAGGTATTAAAATGCTTTTCATAGTTAAGTATCTTTATGCAAGTCACAAATTTCCATGTCTATTTACTATTCCTAATAATTATATTAACTTATAATTGTTTAGTTTTCTGTATCAAAGAATTTTCATTTGCCATGTAACTTTCTAGACACATCATCTCTTTGATTTCAGTATCATTTTCTTTATTTAATAGGTGAAGTGACTAAAATGAAATAATTTGACCAAAGTCACACAGAGAAAATAGTGAAGGAAGATATATGAAAAAACAAAGATCTGTCTTATTCCAGAGTTCAAAACTATTTTAGATATTGACTTCAAAAATCAGTAAGAATTCCTCCCTGCTGAAAGTAATATGCATTGATCTAGAGTCTAAAATTGTGACTTGAGAATAACGTACTCTAAGTTTTCTTTATGATGAAAATATTAGTTAATTCAGGATATTTGTCATAAGTAGCATGATTCTGACATCTCAAATTCTAACTATGTTAAAATGCTTATTAAAACATAAACCTAAATGTTTAAAATAGCATTCTTAGATGTGCTATATTATATTAGAGGTCTGTTCAGATGGATGCAGAATGAATCACAGGAGATTCTGTGCATGGACATACAATGTAAAGGTGAAAAAAAATCTAAATGTAAAAGGGGTGAGTACTACTTCCAGGACCATCAAGAATGTGGGTAGAAAAAACATGTTATTTCAGTTTGTAGAACTACTTCTTAACTGTTTGACCTATGTCAGTACTTGGCTGAACCTGTAATTTGTTTTTTTATTATTATTATTAGTTTCAGGTGCACTTTATAAAAGATCCCCTTCATATTTCCAGTACCCACCACACATAGTGAACTTGTACTTTCTTAATCAAATATTTTGAATAAGAAAATGAAAGACAGTTTTTTTTTAATCTAGAAACTAGACTAATCAATACCTAAAAGTAACTGGTACATACCAGGTATTTAGTAAATATTCACTTGCCTTCCATTACTCAAAAAAGCCATTAAGTCTCTGTGCTTTCTGCCTCATCCATTTATCCACCCATCCACCCAATTACTCCACAAATGTTTATTGTCCACCTGCTATGTAAGAAGCGCTGCTCTCGATGCAGGAAGCTCAGAGGTGCACAAAACAGACGTGGTGTCCGCCTTCGTGGTGCTGACTACTCTCATCACTTCCAATCTTAGTCTAAGACTGGCACTAAGACTGGCACTAAGAGCAAAGGCTCAGCCAAGAACAATATGCAGTGTCTTGAAAGCTTTCTCTCATATCTTTGTTTATTTAAGCATAATTTTTATCTTAGAATTTCACGTGTTAAACATCTCTTCATCTCGTATAAAGTCATCCCACTTACTGTCGCACACTGCTCTCTTCCATTCCTGAGAGAGAATATGCATTTTTGGACATAAGGTACTACCGGGAGAGGCACTTGTGTATGCCTCCGTATGAGTGTTTATTCAGCAGACTGAAATCAACAACTTCATCTTCAAACATTTGCCACCATTTTTTCTCTTACAGGAATTCTAAAGTGAGGAAATCACATAGTGTCTTCTAAAATAGCTTATATATTATTTACAATGTACAAATATATTGATTTCAAAATATTTTTTAAATGTTGTGAGTTTTTTGCTTCTTTTGGTTTCATTCATTCAACCAGTAGTAAAGTGTGTTAGAAGTTATGCTTTGTTTTAGGTTATTAAACACCCAGGGACCTAGCATCTAGCTTGTGGTTTTGAAATGTGCTTTCTTGAAATGTACTTTGAAATATATTCCTTTTTGTTGCAGAAATTTCAGATTCTGGGTCTGAGGTAATATATGTACAAGATGAGCCTGAGAAATCTCATTATATATTTAGGAAATTATCACAAATTACTATGGTCATGAAAAAGGGCTCAAAGGCCAATTGAAGGAGACCCTTCCTGGCCAAAGACGGGGCAATTTAATATGAAAATGATAACAATAATAAATTATTGATTCCCACAAGATATATTTTAATCTCTGAGTTTATAATATTAAATGAAATTAATTAGTCACCTTTGGACAATAATATAGAACAAATTCATTTTTAACAACCAGTAAATAAAAGAAAATAATCAAACATTTATCCTTTTTTTCTATATGATCTATAACATTTGATAACCAAATAATAGGTTAAATGCAGCATATCTTTATAAAATATTTCTACTGATAAATAAAAAAAGTTAAAATGAGTATTATTCAATATTGGTTTATTAACAGTAACAAATGAAACAATCATACTAATATAAGATGTTAATAATAAAGGAAACTGAATGAGAACTATATGG
Source organism: Trachops cirrhosus (assembly GCA_028533065.1). NCBI lineage: Eukaryota > Metazoa > Chordata > Mammalia > Chiroptera > Phyllostomidae > Trachops > Trachops cirrhosus. The sequence goes on along the minus strand of CM052541.1, from coordinate 17,369,028 downwards.
AAACACTGTGTACTTGACAAAATTCCTGTATAGCTACAACTTTCCTAATAATAAAATTTATTTTAAAAATTAGAGCAGTATCATTTTAAAATGTCTTGTTAATTACTAGATCCAGGTATTCAACATCAGTGACCGGTCAAATAATGGGAAACCCGATGAGAGACAGTTCAGTGTGGCGTTTCTGCATTCGTGTCACAGCCCTCGTTCTGGACTGTTTTCACGGCTGTGTGTAAGGCACACGACACTGGGATGTAGTCAGACATCTTTAGAAGACTAGGATTTTCTAAACTCAGAGTTTTTCAACAGTGGCACAAAGCCATTTTTTATACCATATCCACTTGTGTCCACTTCCCAATCACCCCTGCAGAAATTTCCCCAAGGGGCAAGGTGACAAGCTCAAACACGAAGCTCATGCTGACTGCTGGGCCATAGAGTCTCATGTCCCCTGCAGCCCAAGGGTCAGGATACGTCATCAGCTTGCAGATGACACTCTCAGACCCTTGACAGGTCTCAACCACCACTGTCCACTCTGTGCCCCTGGCTGGCCTCACCACCACCCATAATTTCACCCAAGGGAGTGACCATGAATATGATGAAGTCTCTGGATCCAACCACCAATTCAGAGGAACTACAGAAGGCAGAGGCCCATGTTAAACTCTAACACGGGTAAACAGTCAACAAAACGCAGGCTCGGGAAAACTCTACAGAAAAATGTCCTAGGCTTGAATGGATAAATTGTAAGAGTTGGTACAGGGAGAAAGAACGTGTAAATAAGTCTTAAATTAAAAAAGAAAAAACTTTACAAAAATACTATGGTTTGGAGGATGCATTATTAGGTTATAACATTATAAGTAAATACAAGAAAGCAATTTCTATAAAATTAAGGACAGTGGTTCCTTTTGTAGACAAAAGCATTCAAGATTAGGATACAGCATATAGTTGAGTTTCTGGCAGAGGTAGCCAAATGCTGTTTCTTGAGGTACATTGATAGTTGTAAGAAAGAGTGCACCCTTTTTAAATACTCTTTAAGCTATGTACTTGTTTTATGAAGTTTCTAGTGTTTGTCATATCTTTGCAATATAAAGGTCATAAAAAGAAGTCATTAGGAGGAAAAACAAGGAAGCACATAAAGGTGTCCCTTTATGTCTTCATATCTTACCACTTGATGCCAGAAATTTAGGAATCAATCTTTCAGACTCCTCTTTATAAAATCTTCTCTATTCGGACTGAGGAAATGAATATGTCAGTAGGGCGCATTTGTGCAGTCTAGGCAGAGAAGATAACATGTCTACTGGCAGCGTATCTTGAGAGAGTCTTGAATAAAAAATGAGACCAGCAGGCCAGGAGCCTCAAATGGAAAAAAAATAATGTAGAAATTCAGATTTTCATCTTTCAGGCAATAGGGATTTAATGGTGGTGTATACAGGGGAATTAGACTGTGGCATGTTTTATAGAATTATCTGCCTGGTTGTAGTATAAAAAAAAAGTAGGGTGATAAGACTGGTAGAGGCAGAAAAGTTTGGAAAAATTTGTCAGGCAACAGACGATGAAGGTGAATACAGAACAGCCAGGGCTGAGATTCAAACCATCTGTCTGAGGGGAATAACAAATACTTTAGTGACTTACTGGATATGGGAATTAAGGAAGAAACGGAAACAGGAAATGACTGCAGTTCTCAGCTTGTGAGACAGAAATGGCATTAACTGGGATAAAGAGCAAGTCTGTGGAGAGAATTTTCCCCAATACTACACGAACTTTGGGTTACCTAAAGCTAAACTGACATTTTCTTCTTTGAAAACTCTTTTTAATGACCTTATGTTTATGCCTGTTATATTTGAATGGAAGGCACCATGTGTCTGATGTATTTTTCAGTGTGCTTTATAGGTTTTTAATAGCACCTGTGATTTTATATATATATATATAAATTATTATATATATAATCACAAGAATATGTATGTGTGTGTGTCTGTGTGTGTATAAGTTTCCAATATCCTTTATATTTTATAAAACAGTGCTTTTCACCCGGGGGTCTTCGGTTCCCCAAGGGACATTTTGTGATACCTGGAGACATTTACACTGGTCACTTCTGAAAAGGATTGACATCCTGTGGACAGAGATCTGGTGTGTCACTAAACATCACATGCACAGGACAGATCTTGCCTGCTCCCAACACAGACTTCACAGATCCCAAACGTCAATAGTACTAAGGTGGAGAAACCCTGGGATATGCTTATCAATTTGTGGCAACTGTTTAATTTTATTGTTTGTAAAGATGCCTCCAGGGGGGTAGTTCTAGAAGTAGTAAAAATTAACAATGTCTGCTAAAATACTATTAACACAATCCATAGACTTATATGTGAAATGAAGATTTAAATAAATATTATATTAATATCAATTTTCTTAACCTAAGTTTATCAGCATAAGTATCCAAAAATATAAGCAGGTAGAGAAATAGATAAATATACAGGGAGATGGACAGAGATGATTATATGGATGGTGGATGGATGCATAAATTCATTGTTCTCTTTCTTTTCTTTTTTTTTACTTTATAACCTAATCTTGTAGTAGCAAAGCTTTCTACATTGACTCTTTCTTCTGTTCACTATTAAAAAGCTTGCCTAATGTAATGCAGGGACATTAAGGCAAATATTATATTTATAAACAACAAACAGACAAAATCAGTTACTTCCTTAAGTGGTATAATTCTCTTTTTCTCTGAGGTTTTTTATACTAGAAAAATTATATTTTATAGTTTCTAGCTGTACTCAGTAACCAAACTGGTTTAAATATATTTTTTAAATGTCTCCTTGATAGGAATGAATAGAATGAGTATTCTCCCCTTAACTTTTCACAGATGCTTATGATGCTCTTTTTAGCTATTCTCATTCATTGCATTCCCTTTAAGTCAACCAACAAAGATATATGATTGATTCTCTCTCCTGAATTGACATCACCGCATTCTTCTTAGGGATGGATTTATTAATCATGCCAGGCTTTAGCAGTTTTTGACAACAGAGGATTACATTTCCCTGGGTGGCTACTAGGTTCACGATGTGCTCATTAACCAGAGACATCAAAATCTTTCTCAGCTACTAGACACTGAATGTGGGTACCAACTTACTCTCATTCCAATCACTATCTTCATCATCTTCAACAACATTATCACAGCACTGGTGTCTTACATTTAACTACAATTTATAAAGCCCTTCAACATGAATAATACATTTAACTTTCAATCACATCTTAATAATTCACTACATTTCAATAGATTGTTTTGGAATTATGTTAAACTATGAACTGCACCAAAGCTTTAAGTTAATGAACTTACCAGAATCTTACAAAATAACTGATATTAACAAAATGATGACAAAGGTGACATTTGATTTAACATTGTTGAATTACACTGCAGGGAAATATCTCACCTATTTTCCTAGAACTTGTAGTAGCAAAGCTTTCTCTTTTAATCCTACATTAATTTCCTTAAGCAGACCCCAATTCTAGTATCAGATGCAATCTCTACTGCTGACACGTGAACATAAAACTGATAAAATAATTCATGCCAAGGCCTGTTTAGCTGACACAGTTACCTCAAGTCCCTTGTAGAAAGTGTTGGTGTACAAAAAGATAGATAAAACAAATTAGGTCACGGGGATTATGTTTCGGCAGAGGGATATTTTTCACTGCTCCGATTAACTTCTCTTGCTGTTATTCATGTGAGGACGACTACTGTTCTTACACCTACTGCCATTACTTCCAGCCTTAGAACTGATTACGTTTATGAGCACCTACTACAGAGTTGTCTCTGTGCTTGGTGCCTCTATGTAAAATATCAAATTTCCTTACGATTATCCCTATCTTACTTTTCTTTTAGAGATGTGCCTAGTTTGATTTGTTCCGTTATACCACAATTCCTCCATTATATTCCATGGTACAGACTGCCAACTATATTGTACAGACAGAAGACCATGGTTAATGGGCTGACGACCTAATAATTGCTTCTACATTACTACAGGATGACGCATCAGCACTGACATGCCATGCCAGGGGAAAAGACAACAGGGACGATGTATGAAAACCTTGTGTGCATCAAGGGTTCTGTTGATAAAATTACATTTTCTGGCATAATAGTGTTTTACCAAAAAAAACCTGTTATATTTGTTAGAAAAGTCGTTACTATTTCTACTACAATAGTAACAAAAAGCAAATATCTTATTTGAAAAAGGAGAAGGTATTGTTTAAACCTATTTAATTATTGCAAATAATAGTTAAAATCATGACAATAGTGGTAATAACTCATAGATATACAAGATCCATATAATTTGTCTTGCCATTAGTTTCTTTAATTACCATAATGATATAAATATGTTTTCTTCAAAAATATTGGTCTGAAATAATCACATTCTAATAAATGCTCTGGCGGTGAAAGAGTTTTCCATCTGGAGCTGGAGAGTAACAGCTATACTTTTC
>CM052541.1:17345398-17364061 GCA_028533065.1 Trachops cirrhosus | reverse complement strand
AGCCAGGCAGTGAAAGACAAATACCATATGATCTCACCTTTAACAGGAACCTAAACAACAAAACAAAGAAGCAAGTGAATCACTACATTTTCATTATGTGTCACACTGTCTAGTAAGGACATTGAATTCAATCATAAACATAGAAATATGTCTAAATTACTTTCTGGAATAATTACAGCAGAACAATTTCAAAGTCTACCTCCGTAACCAAATCGGCCAGTAGTAATAAGATTCACAGGTTACAATAAAGAGATGTGAACTTTACACAGTCATCAAACAGAATATGGTGAAATTAAAAGCAAATGATATTTTATATTACAAAAAATAAATATTATTTTCTAAAATATAAAAACATAAAACTATAAATACTAATACAAGATACTAGTTCTAGCTATAAATGTGAATTAATCAATCACTCAATATTCTCCCCTATTTATCAAGGCATTATGTTGCTAAATGCTGTAGTAGGTAAGATGAGATCTTTGAATAACAAATAATAATCACAAATAAATTCAGATGAACTAAATTGCACCTAGGTTATTAAAGTCATCAAAAACCAATTTAGATGAAGTCTTTCTCATTTTTACATACATTTTTTTTCTTAAATTTTCTTACACATAATAATTTTATTAAGCTACAGAGGATAAGATTAAGACAGATAAAAAACCCAATTATACTTAATTTCCAATACCACACAATTTACAGTTACAAAGTACATTGCCAATCTCTTAATATTTTAAAATCTTAAATGATTTATAATACATTCAACCAAAACTAAACTTTAAAGTTTAAAAAATAATTTAAAAAATGCTTGATATCTTGGGCATACAGGAGAGATAGAAGTTGCCTTCTGTTCCTTCATGTTTCTCAAGAGGATATCCTTATTAGTGACATTATAGAAAGCTAGTTTTTATAACTTTAAAATTGCTCTTGATATGAAAACTAACAATGTAATTATTGTAATGTTTGTTGCAAAATTTAATTAGGACTTTTTGATGATAAAATGAAGCTTGATTAAAGGAAAATAATTTACTAAGCAGAAGAAAAAGATTTCCTAAAGTATAAATATGTATACTATTAGTGAGTACCTATGAATTTATAATAAATTAATTTTCACAGCTGTTTTTATTAAACTGCAGGGTTTAAGTGTGAATTCAAACTGTCACTGCTTAATTTATGATTTATACCATTCACTAGTTCTAGTTTGAGCAACTTGGTTTCTTTCCAAGCCTCATTCTCCTCATCTGTAAATAGGAATATGAATCCTAATTATAGCAAAGGGGATTTTAGAATCCCATGTCAGCTTCATTATGCACAAAATCAATCTGGCCTATTTGAAATTCACATTTCTCAAATATTAATCCATACTTGAATTTAACCAGCATTTTCTTTTTTCACCAATATAAATTCTAAGATGACATTGCCATTTTTCCATGTTTCTTTTTTATTCTGCATCTCTATGTAGCTCTCTTTTTAATAGAACTATGACTATAGCCAAAATCCCTAAAGGTCCTTCTCCTGCTTTGGAACAATAACAATCACAGGAAGGTAGGACAAATATTATCAGATGACCTACTTTGATAAGAATGGATCTTCAGGAACCTGTTCACATGGTTGAAGTTTCTGAGTCTTTACTAGTTTTTCTTGCAAGAAAGAGGCAGCAAAATCTTCAATTTTACCAAATACTATTATACACTATGTTCCCCTAGCAAAGCATTTATTTTTTTCCTTCCTAATTTTACCCACTTGTTTGATTGAAAAATTTTCCTAATAACAAATGAATTGTTCATTTGAATTGACAACAATCATTTTAGACAACTCTTGCACGTCATTTTGTCTTTAGATCAATCTTACGTTCTAATAATTTTATTTGTTCCTCTATCACATTTATAGAATATATTTTATGTTTGTAAAATATTTGTTCTTGATTAAATTTAAAATAGTAAGGGAAAATATTTTTTACCATCTCCCTCAATTATGCAATGCATTGAAATTCCTCCACGAAGACCACCATTTTATATTGTTTTCATTCTTCAATGGGAGCAATGATTGGAATTAACCAGTGGGGGGCAATGATTGGGATTAGCCAGTAGGTGATCTGCTATGCTATAAAGCACATTGATTATCCTGGCAAGGGGCATTTTAATGGCATTCCTACTTACTTTATGCATAAAAAATGTCTTCAGTGAATGTGATTAATAATACATTAAAAGAGTACTGCATTCACTTTTTTAACTCCATTCATATTTTATTTGAATGTTTTCTTCTGAAACAGAGCTCTCATTTATTTTATTAATATGAATTTGGTATATGAAATTAGGACAAAATAGAATCATTTATCTCTTAGCTTGTATTTACTACCATATTTATAACATAAATTAGTAACATCAATAAAAGTGATATCAGCAAGTAAAGATAACTTCTGAAATTAAGTTTAATTCATTTAGGGGAAAAATAGATGCAATATTAGTATTAATGCTTATTAAACTCCTTTAAAATTCTTTATAAAATAAAAGAAATAATTTATCAGACCATTTCCAATCATGAATCTGCCATGCACTAAACAATTCTTAGTAGGCATTTGAATAAATGTCTACTCAGGAAATGTGAAAGTAGATTATTGTGTGGGCAGTGAAATGCATAACGCTTAAGAGATTTATAATGCATTACTATAATAAAAAGTCATAAAAATGTCTTTGGGTTTAACATAGTTAGGGCTATAGGAGTTCCTTCAATTTCAATGCATTTGTGTATATTGTAAGCTTTGTATTTCTTTTTAACAAACAACTGTAAATGTTCCTAGGTTATCTTAGTATTCAGACTGTACTGTAATAACGGTATTTTTCACAAGACTCAACAAGAGTTCTTTTTTAAAGGATTTTATTTCTTTATTTTAGAGAGAGCAGAGGGCAGGGAGAAAGAGAAAGAGAAAAACAATGTGAGAGAGAAACATCAATCAGTTGCCTCCCATTTCCACCCCGACCTGGGACTGAACCCACAACTCAGGCATGTGCCCTGACCAGAAATCTAAATGCTGACCTTTCCCTTTTCACGATGACGCCTAACCAAATGAGTCACACCTCCAGGGCTTTAGAGGTTTTAGGTAGACCACTTGCATCAGGAGCCAGGTACAATGTTGCTGAATTGCAGCAGGGCACATAAACACTCCATGAGAGATGAAGAAAGGCTAAGAAGGAAGGTTGGTGAACCCAACCAAGAAAAAAAAACACCTCCATCTATCTGTCTATCTCCATGTCTACCCAATAGATACCAATCTATGTATCCATCATATACATGGAAAGAGAAAAAGACAGACCAATGAGTTCATCAGGGGCAGAAATCAATGATAAATATCCTTAGAAAGCTCAAGAACAGGATTTGACCATACATTCGCATGGAGCCAGACCCTTCATTCCTCCGTGGGACAAATGAGGATCTGGCAGCCACTGTGATACAAACACTACATATGCCCTTCACTCAGACTCCATGAGGTCAGGCAAATTTCCCTCATCCAGTCCCTCAGCTGTGGTGAAGGAGAGGGATGAAGACACCATCAGTGCCGAAGAATAAGCATCATCTAATGTAGATGTTACTTTATAATGATGTAATTAACAAAGCCAACCCTAACAAAAAGGCTATCAAAATCTTAGTCTGAGCTATAATCTACACATTTTACCTGAAAACAAGTAGGCAGGTATTCAAAGGAAGACAGAATCAGTAATAAACCAAATAATAAACAAAGAAAGAAAAAATAAATGCTACAGTTTCTCTGCTCAGCCATGCGTTAATGAGTAAATTTTGTAACCCTATAAAAGTTTTGAGTGCTGATAAGCTAACTGATCAGGAAAGAAAGTTTTGAACAAAATCTAAAATTGTCCAACAATCTGATTTATGACAAAGAAAGGACAGAAGTAAAGGGAAGTAAAGGAGGAATGAAAACAAAATTAACTCCAAAGAAGAGATTAAAGAGCTTCCTGAAATTACTATTATGTGTTCATCTTAAGTCAGGTTTCCTCTCCTAATGAATTAAAGAAAACAAAAAACTTGATTATCAAAATATTAAAATAATTCTATTGTCCCCAATCTCCATAAATCACAGAGATAGATTTTTACTAGTAACAGTCAGATATGATTGATTAAGGCATTTAAGATCATTTCTGAAAAAAATAAACAGCGGGTCCCCTTGAAAAATAGATCTACTTACATGAAGTGCTTCTTTGGGGAAAAAATAGATTCAGTGTGCTGTGTTGTTAAGTAAGAATACCAAACTTAATTTTTCATAATTGTTAGACATATCGTTTCCTAAGTATTATTTTAATAATGTTTGTACACACTATTGCTTTAAATTTTTATAAAGTCAACTATTTCAATTTCTTTATGTCTCATACTATTATTACATTTACTAGTCCTTTATGTCAGAAAACAACTGTATTTCTTACTGTCTTAAAATATGTATATTTTCTTCTAGTATGTATAGGGTTTCTCTTCTATAGTTAACTTCTTAATATCTTTGAAATACATATTTATTGACAGTCTTACAACAGATAATTGTTTTATGGTTTTCCCCCCAAAACAATGTTTCTACACAGGTTTGTGTAACTAGTCAGTCTTTTAGAGCCAAGAGTTAAACACCTACAACACCCTCTTTAGCACTGTCCAAAGGGATATCACAATGAAGATATCACTATGAAGAAGGAAATAGAATTTAGCCAAAGTGAGCAACAGCTAAAACAACGTCATTAACAGGGAAAGCATTCCTGGGAAACAGATGGAAGTCATTTTGCAAAGAATACACTGACTTGCTAATGCTTCATGAAGCTGTGCACGAGAACAAGGCTATCCAAAGCTGCAAAGTCTAAGATGACTTACACCAGGCTGTTAAGGCCTTGGCTTTCTGAGAATCTGCTGATGTGGTTCTTTTTTAAAAAAATTTTATTGTTGTCAATTACAGTTGTCTGCATTTACCCCACACCATTCCCCCCACCCCAGCCATCCCCACCTGCCTCCCTTGCTTCTACCCTCCTTGGTTTTGTCCATGTGTCCTGTATCGTTGTTCCTGATGTGGTTCTTAAAAGCTCTCACTGACCACAGCCATCATTCCAACAGAGAACAGTGCACAACTAGGAGCACAGGGCGGAAACTCAGAGAGGAGAATTCAGAGTCATTTCCCTTAGACTAACCTGTTAAAGGGATTCATTAATTTCCTGTTACTTTCTAGGCACTCTATGTCAGACCAGAACAAGGATGTTTTGTAATCAGCTTTATTTAATAATATTTATGTCAATCAAATTCAGGTTTTGTTCATTGTTTGATTTCTCACACAAATTTTCTGCTCTCCATGGAAAATTTGGAGTTAAAAAACTTACTCAAAAACTTTAAAAATATATATCTAATCCAGGCAGACTCTGACTCATGCTTAATAATTCTTAACTATAAATTTTCTTGAAATCTCAGTGGCTTCCCATCGCCTCTAGGATTAAAATACAAGTTTCTCTCTTTTTAAAAAAACATTTTATTGTTTACGCATAATTTGTCCAAATATTCCCCCTTTGCCTATGTCCATTAATATTAATTAATTCCGAGTCTCAACATTGTTTTTAGGCCCTTCCCTTTTTATCCACATTTCTAAAAATCTTACCCTTCAAAGTAATGCAGAAATACTGAATTCTTGACTGTTGTTAACTGTGCTGCCCCTGGGCCCCTGCACATTACTGTTCATGTCTCAGGACATGACTTCTCCATGCTCTCTGAAGCCCCTTTATATAAAGTGCAATTCCTTCAGGTCTGACTTGCAGTCAATGTGACCTACCACAAGTTTTCCCAGCTGCCAGGACTTGGCTAAGAGAAACATCTTTGTATTGGTGGGAATGCAGACTAGTGCAGCTACTGTGGAAAACAGTATGAAATTCCCTCTAAAAATTAAAAATGGAACTGCCTTTTTAAAATTTATTTATTTATTTTAATTATTGTTCAAGTACAGTTTTCTGCCTTTTACTCCCATCCCAGCCCACCCCCTAGCCCTCCCCACCTCCCTCCCGTTTCCACCCCCCTAGTTTTTGTCCATGTGTCCTTTACACTTGTTCCTGCAAACCTTCCCCTTTTCCCCTTCCCTCCCTCTCCCCTCTGCCCTTTTGACCCAGTGATTCCACTGCTGGTAATATACCAATCCCAAACACCAACCCCAAAACACCAATTCAAAAGAACTTACGGACTTAAGAACTATTTAACCAAGAATCCCAAAATACCAATTCAAAAGAACCATGCACACTATGTTCATAGCAGCGCTATTTACATTAGCCAAGTGCTGGAAACAGCCTAAATGCCCATCAGTAATTGAGTGGATCAAACAACTGTGGTACAATTATACAATGGAATACTACACAGCAGAAAGAGACAAGGAACTCCTAGCTTCTGAGACAGCATGGATGGAAATGGAAAATATCATGCTAAGTGAAATAAGCTAGTTGGTAAGAGACAAATATCATATGATCTCACTCATAAAAGGGATCTAATGAATGAAATAAATCAATGAGCAAAATAGAACCAGAGACATGGAAACATGGGATAAACTGACAGTGGCCAGATGGTAGGAGGGAGGAAAAAATTATGGAAAGAAAGGAAAGGAACTAGTCAAAGAATATGTATGAATAACTCATGGACATAGACAACAGTGTGGGGATTGACCGCAGGAGCAGGGGTTGGGCTGGGCAGAGGAGGGCAAAGGGGGAAAATTGTGATACAACAGTAACAGAGTAACAATACAAAGAGAGAGAGAGAAGTGTTTGTATTGTATACTCCCATATTTTTTCCACGATACTGAATATATGTACCAGGGATTCAGGGAATACTCTTGAATAAGTTAGTCATGAAGGAAGTTAAAAAACTTTTGATATCCACAGTGGCCAATTTAATAGACCCTATTAGAATATGGTATACTTATTTTGGTCCATTGAATTATTCAGTGTACACCAGAATCAATACAATCTTTGCCTTGCCATCCTAATAGAGAGGTTAGTTCTACAGAAAACATTTTTAGCTTTGGAGACTGTCAAGGCAGACACTCATTAGTATCATTATATTTTTTAGTATTCTAAAAATAATTTAAAATGATCTTACCAGGTAGGTCTTTTCTGGTAGAATTTCACTTTTTTTGTCTTTGTATGCAAGTTTCTATTTGGTCTTATGAAGTTAAAATTTTGGTTTATCCTTATTTTTTATATGGCAAAAATATCAAATTAATTTTAGATATTATACTTGGTTGTATTACTTATCAGCCTCTGGCAACTATTGATAATAGAATATATTCCCTCATTGGGTATTATTCAAAACTGAACAAAATTTTGGATATTCCCTCATTCTAATTTAAGAATGAAAGCTGGTAGAGTATTTATAACAAGACATTACCTATTTTTGCTAGTTATGCCTACAGGGAATGATTATCATATGTATTTAACCAGGGGAACACCATTAGAAATTGAAAGCTCCCACTGTTAAAATGCAGTTAAGGTTTTTCTTAGGTGTAAGTTTACTTGCTCAGGAAAAACAGAAGCATTAAAAAATAATTGTTTAAGACCATGGGTTTTTTTCAACAATATTTTCTAGATAACACAATTTTTAAGTGCAAATCATGATTATTCAGGCCTTTGGTTTATTCCCTTAGTTTGCAGTAAGAGTTATTTGTAGAGCAAAAGGAGCTTGTGCCTGGCTATGTCACTCACTCATCAGCAGTTTCCCTGTGTGTGTCAATGCATGGGGAGGAGTCTCCCTGAGGCTGGCCCCTGTATGGTCAGACATGTTCCACTTAATCAATCACAATATAAAACACAAATGTCTTGCTCAAACTGAGATGGATTCTGGATGCCAGAAAAGACTAAAAGAAGGCTTCCACTGCATTTGTAATATAGACAACCAATTCTTTATGAGGACTGAAGGTCTGGATACATCCCTGGTCTGTGTCTAGCCATGAAGCAGAGGATGACAGCAGAAATAAAAAGGGAAAGTCTGCAATTTCCAGTCTGACCAACTGAAGAAATAGGTGAAGACAGTATGGGTCAATGTGTCTAGATTCTTGCATGTGAATTACCGATTTGCTGCCTTAACTTCAAATATAGATGAGTGTCTTTGTTTTTTATCTAGAATGAAGTGATGGGTCAAATTCCTTCCTGCTCAAGCATTCTAAAATTCAAAGAACATTGATTCATTCCATTATCGGACAAACTTCATCAATCTACTACTGTTTCCTTTAAAAAAATTTACAAGGCCCTCTGGTAACTTGCAATTTAATATATATATGTATGTATGTATATGTATATATAAATACTTGTAAATCCATATATTTATATATGTATATTTACTGTAGCAAGTAACCTACCCAAAATATAACATCTTGAGTTCTCAATAAAAATTCAAAGAATCAAAGGTATTGAAATTGAAACTGGCTATAAAAGTTTACCAAAGGAGGCACATGTATCTTAATAAATACACAGAAAACTGCTAAACATTAAAATAAAAGTGAGCTAATTGTATATTTGTAAGAATCAGTCTTCAACCAATGGACAAATAAGCATGCACTAATGAGGATTTGTTCTTTAAAACAGGGCAGGATAATTTATTTTATTTTTTACTTTTATCATTGACACTAATACAGATGTCCCCTACTACCCCACTTTGCCCATCTCCACCCGTTCCCCACCTCCCTTCCCTCTGGCCATCACCACACTGTCGTCTGTGTCTATGGGTTATACATGCATGTTCTTTGGCTAATCCCCTCACCTTCTGTCATCCACTTCCCCCCCCATCTCCTCTCTGACATCTACGTCTATTCTGTATAGCTATGACTCTGCTTCTTTTTTGTTTGTCAGTTTATTTTGCTCATTAGATTCCACACATAAGTGAGATCATATGGTATTTGTCTTTTTACTGACTGGCTTAATAAGTTGGCTAAAATAATGCATGCTTATATTTATTTTTTGGCATAAAAACCTGGCAAATTTCTTGATAAAATAATGTACTATACATAGATTAAACCCTACATGAAGAAACTAGATTAATATATCCCATTGGATTGTCCCAAACTTTCTTTTTTCAAATATTCATGTCAATGTATTATAGAAAGAAGATTAATTAATGTTGAGGTATATTAATAAGCATTCAAGCAATAAAGTAATTAAACATTCTGTAATCTCTCGGGGGCCCATCACATTCACATGTGTGATGGTGGTGCTGAGTGGTGCATGTGTGTGCACCTGCATGCATATGAACATATTACTTAGTAATATGCATATTACTAAGTCACTTTTAAAAGATTTCACATAGGAGGAATATTTATATTTAGCATAGTTAGTGGACATAGGTTTTTACCAATGTACTCCTTAAAGTAAGCAGAATAATTTTAATAATTAACATTATAATTCATAGGACATTATAATTCAACAGTTTAATTATTATAAAATGCAGTTTTCAGGTCAAATATTATGCTTTGATGTTGTAGACATGTGGCATCTATGTATCTATATTAGATAATACATTCTATATGTCATAAATGTTTATAAACATTGTTATCAAACACTCCCAAAAAGATGCAATACTATTGGTACAGTGTTGATAATTTTACTCATAATTACATTGTGGGGTGATTTAGTGTTAATCCATCAGTTGTTTTCCTAATCTCAGTCTGTTAGCATACAGATATAAATGATTAGTCATAGAAGAAATAGGTATCTATTCTCTCTTTTTCAATCTGTCTTGTTCTCTCTGTCCCTATGCCTCCCCACCTTTGTCGTACTAAAAACCAAATATAAGTTAATGCATTTACTGAGTAGGGGAAACAACCCTGTTGGCTGTCTTTGCCCATATTACCTTCTTTAATGTGCAGCATAACATAAAATTGATAAATATTTAACCTATTTCTCCATTTCCATAAAAAATCTAAATATTATGGATTGTTTTCATATATTGTACCAATGTTGAGATTATTCTACACACACACACACACACACACACACACACACACACACACCTGAGTTTAGGTAGAATGCAATAGGTATTAAGTTCAAATATATCTAAAAGTTGCCAATATGCATTCCAATAGAATAATTCCAAAATCATTCCAATAGAATGATTTCTATTGGAAATCATTCCAATAGAATGATTTCTATTGGAAATCATTCATGACCTAAAACAGTACAGACTTTGTTAGATAAATAATTACTTTAAAAAATGTAAGAGAGGCTTTTGTTTTCTTGCTTAGGATGCCAAATGACACTAGTCTTTTGAAGTAAGCTCTCTCTAACAAATGTTAGTGGTCAATCTAATGCCTCAGTGTGTATAAACAAATTAGAAGTCTAACGTTGTAATTTCTTCACAAGTAATTTCACAATCCTAATACCTTGGGGCTTATTGTGGGGATTAAATGAGGTATAAATATATTATTTTTATACTGTGATGTACTATATAAATTTTGTTATTAATAAGACATCATCGTAAGTTACTACTATGATTACATTTATGTCGAATTTCCTTCATACAATGGGGAGCAAAATAATAAAAACTTCAAGTATTATTCAAGTAATATTTAAGCATTTAATAAAAAATGTTTATCATGAAAATGTATGGTTATATCCCATGCTCTATTTTTTTCATTTCTTAGAATATTTTATTTTAATTAAACTAGCAAAAATATTTCCATAGAGATGTAATTAGATTTTATGAGTATTTAATAACTGATAGTATATTCTTTTCTGACCTACAGCAGACTTTATTATATAGGAAAATTAGTTTTCTCATATAACTATGCCTCTCGATTATCTGATTTTATTGACTGACTTAATTAAAATGACAAAATATATTAGTAATTGATTTTGCGATAAAATAAGTAATTATAATTAATTACTTTTTAAATTATAACATAAATCAATTTTCTATTAGCTTCCTTTTTTGCTTTTTTAAAATTCAGTCTCTTGGGTCGTGATATATAAAACAGTAATGCAACTTCCCTTGGCCAAATGACTAGGGAAAATATCCTCTTTCTCCCTATTTTTTAAAAATCAGCAGTGGTCTCTTGATAAGTCTGGAGCACTTCTGAATAGGTCCGACTCCCTCGCTCTATTCAGTTTCAACAGCTGCAAGTGCCTTGAATGAAGAGCAATGTTCAGCTGAACGACTGAGCACAGAAGAAGCAGCGATAGCACGGAACAGGTCCTGTGTAAAGCAGCATGTGCACAGACTCCCGATGTGTGCTGCTGAGTGAAATCAGCATGTTCATTCATTCACTGAAATGCGTGTCACTATGAATGGGCTGTTTTGCTTTCATTTCTTTTGCTGCTACTTATAAATTGTGTTTTTGTTGGAAATTGATTTCTCTTTTTTAAAATGTGCTAATATTTTAGGGTTAAAACCATCTTATATATTTTTCTAAAGAGTCTAACTCTAAGAAGTTTAGTTTGATGGTCAGTGACAGGTCAATCATCAATTCATTTTTGTCTCTTTTTAAAAAAAATCCTTAAAATTACACCATTTAATATGACACTATGGAAGTGAAATGCTATGCATTGTCTCTAGTTACAGTACAGTAAAGAATATTTGAGGGATTTCATAATTCCTTTCAAACATATTTTATGTTTAGTTTCTGATATTAGGACATTGACTGAACAGAAAGACTTCATAACCTCACTTTTAACAATTAAGGAAGAAATTAATACTAGCATTTATCTTTCATGTTTTTTATGTCAACAAGAAAGGAGAAATGCATTCAGATGAATTTACTTTGATATCTGTCACTAATTTGATATTTGAATCTAAGACTGACCCTCATATTATATAGCCCAGGAGTTATTACACTGACATTAAATTTAAACGGCCAGGTATATAACATTGACCTTGGAGAGATGAACAGTTAGAAATAATACAATTTTTTCCTGTGCTGGATGGATATGTGCAACATTCAGGAATGGTTTTCAGTATTAATTGGCTGCCAGTTCTGCTCCTGATAATCAGGGAATCGGGTGGTGGTAAAGCGATGCATGAAGGCCAGGTGAGGGCCTGAAAGAAGGAAGAAGTGTAAGTTATATTCTCCTTTCTTTAGCAATCATTGACCCTCCACACTGCAGCAAATAACAGAGTCACAACTAATTCTGAATTAAGAACATACAAGCAAAACAGAGTGAATGTTGCAGTTTAGTGAAGCGACATGGTCAATCCTTCTAAAGCTGCATTCTGAATTGACTTAAATTCAAAAGTTAAGTACAATATGGTTAACAAAGTCAAAACATCTACCAAAATAATTATGTAAATAGAATTGCATATATAAATATATTTTACAGCATACACTTAGTTATGTAAGGAGATAAGCATTATGCATTATCACAATATTACATGCAATATTGACTCTGAATATTAAAAAGATCAGAAAATTTAGGTTTGTGCTAAATGTAGAAAAAATAAATTATATTCAGCGCTGAATACCTATTCATAATTTAGACAGAGAAATATTTTGGCATTTCTCATTTTCATATGGTATATTTCAGTGGAAAATAAGTATTATTCCAAATACATAAACTTTTAAAGATGGCTTTTTAAAATATTGAATGTGTTTCAAACATAAATTTTATTTAAATATTCCCTATACTATTAGATTCTTTTTTATTATGGTTTGCAAATATTAATTTAAATCTTTATATCTACTAGATTTAAAAAGTTATCAACTTGCTTCCTTAAACAATTGTTGTTTCAGGCTACCAATTTTATTTCCAGATATGTGGTGTTTGAAGGAAAGGATCATTGCTTCACTTCATACCCACAGAATGTACCTCTAAACTTTTTAATTACATTAAGTTGTTATTTCTTTTTACTGCTCATATGTCCTGGGATTACTGTGTCTTTCCCAAATATATTAGAATTCTCTGTTTTCTGCCTTAGATTTGATTGGTTTCATAGGTTGTTATGTTTGCTCCCTGGGAACATTATTTATTTCCCACGGCCATTAATCAGTGTCACTTGTGCTAAGAAGCTAAGCAAGGATTTCTGCCTGATAACCAAGGAAACTTCATTTATTGCTAGGGAAATCCTCAGCTACAGCTACTAAACTGCTATTAGTACAATCCTTAATAGCTCATTACCACAGGGATATATGATATGTACAGTGTAGCTTAAATGGAAACCACATTTAAAGAAGAAAGGAAGCTATTTGTTTATCCTTCCCTGACAGAGCTCAGCTGAGGGGAAAAGAAAAAAACCCTCCAAAATGACAGCAAGAAAAAAAACTATGACAAGATGGAATAGCATCTCTTTTCTTTTATGGAAGAAATGTTATGAAGCATTGAAACTAATGTGTACAGATTGTTTCATCTAAGAATTATCAATAAATTGTGAGGCTGTTCACACCCAGCCTCAGAAGGAAATGCACTTAAATTGTTACAATGGAGAAGCAAATAGGATCAATTTAGCCTTATTTTCCCAGTGTGACCATTAAGACATGCACACTTGGCAGTATCTTGCAATTTGCCTCTTATAATTTTGGCAAACATTTATAGATCAATTTATAAAGAAATGCACAAATTTGACTATTAAAATATAAATGCTGGGGGGGGAAACATGATCAGGAATAACCCTGTATCAAGAGGGCACATGGGTCTCCTCTCTTCCCACAGACATCTCCCATTATATGACCAAAAGAAGGTGCTAAGATAAATAAGGCTAATATGAGACAGATATTCATAAGACAAAATACACCAAAAGTTTCTAGAAATTAGAAAGCAGATAAAATCAACTTTAGTGATAGACCTAAGAAAGCAGGAACCTAAAAGGCATGCAGGAGAGAGGTTCCAGATCTCACAGTGGTTCAAGGTTTCTACAAGATGGATTAGCTGAGACACAGTACAGAGTTTAGAACAAGAAGTTTCTTCAGGGGGATAAAATGTACTCTATTTGAAGCCAGTTATAGCGGCATATTATCACTCTGTTCCCAGACCCATGTGCTTATGATGAGCAGAGGACAGCAGCCAATCTCATCCAGAGATAAACTGAAGTCAAATGGCAAATTATAACAAAAATAAATTATAAAAATAATATGAGAATACCACATAGCAAATATTTGAGAAAAGTGGTCTTTATAAGATTGTCAACCAATAAACAATTAACATTAAAGAAAGAGAGAAAAGGTTGAAAATAAACATAGTAAGCATTTTGGGGGAGTCAAGGGAATGCTATTTTTTTCAGAAAGCAGTAACAGTTGGTTATGAAAAAATAGAAGTCTTAGAAAATAAGGTACAATGGTAAGACAAATACTAAATGGAAGATTGAGCTATAAATCAATATGATGGGAGAAAAAATACAATAACATGCAAAAAGAGACATGAAAAATAGATCTATAAGTACTAATTAAAATCCCCAAAATGAACTAGAAAAGATGAGAGATTTTTGTTTTTTGTTCCTTATTGTCACAACACACCCAATCCAAAATGAAAAAAATAAAGGGGGTGGGCACAGTTGGAGTTCTAACAAAATAAAGTTATAAACACTAAATATAAAGAGAAAAATATTTATACCTTAAAAAGAACATGCATAACTACAATAAAACACATAGTATCACCTAATATTTAGAGTTTGCTGTGCATATATCATTGTGCTAGGTAGTAGAACACTTAATCTTATGTAATAATTACAGTATCATCATATCACTCATTCAATTTTACAGATGAAGAAGCTGAAGGCAAAGCAACTAATTAGAGCAAAGTCATAAGCCAACACATTTTAGAAGTAAAATTTGAATAGAGTCAGACTAACTATAGAGCCTATGACTTTAGCAACTATTGCCCTATTACTGTAAAAGGAATAGGTTTATGCTGACTATCAAATTTCTACTGCTATCATTATTTAATTTGACAAACCACCATGAATTGAGTATTAAAGCAAGTCCAGGGAATATTTTTAAGTTAAAAAATGGAAGTTATGAAATTCAAACATAAAATATTAGCAGGACACAGCTGGAAAAGTTTGAGGTGGATTATGGAAGACTTTGAAAATTATCCTAAAGTAATACACCATATAAATAAAATGAAGGGAAAAATCACATGATCATATCAATAGATGCTGAAAAAACATTTGATAAAACCCAGCACCCATTTATCAAAAAAGCACTTAGCACAGTGGGAATAGAGGGAGTATATCTCAAAATAATAAAGGCAATATATGAGAAACCTACAGCCAACATTATACTCAACAGGCAAACATAAAAAGTTTTCCTCTAAAGATCAGGAACAAGACAAGTGTGTCTGCTTTCACTACTTCTATTCAACATAGTTTTGGAAATCCTAGCCACAGCAATCAGACAAGAAAAAGAAATAAAAGGCATCCAAATTGGAAAGGGGGAAGTAAAATTGTCATATTCACAGATGACATGACAGTATAATGGAAAACCCTAGAGTCTCCAACAAAAGATTATTTGATGTAATAAGTGCATTTGGGGAAAAAGTGGGATACAAAATCAATATTCAGAAAATATGGCATTTTTGTACACTGATAATGAAATATCACAAAGATAAACCAGGAAAAAAATCCCATTTACTATAGCAGCAAGAAAAATAAAGTAACTAGGAATACATTTAATCAAGGAGGTAAAAGACCTGTACTCGGAAAACTGTAGAACACTGAAGAAAGAAATTAAAGAAGATACAAATAAATGGAAGTATATATTGTGTTCATGAATTGGAAGAATTAACATCATTAAAATGCCCATACTACCCAAAGCAATTTATAGATTCAACCCAATTCCTACTAAAATACTAATAACATATTTCACAGATCTAGAACAAACATTTCAGAAAATTATATGGGATCAAAAAAGCACTGAATAGCCTCAGCAATCCTGAGAAAGAAAAACAAACTAGGAGGGATCACAATACCTGACCTCAAACTATACTATAAGTTCACTGGAATCAAAATAGTATGGTACTGGCATAAGAACAAATACATAAATAAATGGAACAGAATAGAGAGCCTAGAAATAAACCCATGTCTCTATGGTCAATTAATATTTGACAGAGGGGTCATGAGCATACAAGAGGATAAAAATAGTCTATTCAACAAATGGTATTGGTAGAACTGGACTGGTACATGTAAAAAAAAAATGAAACTAGGCCCCCAACTTACACCATACACCAGAATAAACTCAAAATGGATAAAAGATTTAAATATAAGTCATGACACCATAAAAGTCCTAGAAGAAAACAGAGGCAGGAAAATTTCAGATATCCCACACAGCAATATGTTTGCCGATATATCTCCTAGGCAAGGAAAATAAAGGAAAAAAATAAACAAATGGGACTACATCAAATTAACAGGCTTCTGTATGGTTAAAGAAACCATAATCAAAATGAAAAGGGAACTGACCATATGAAAGAACATATTTGCCAATGATGCACTGTACAAGGATTTGATCACCAAAACATGTAAGGAACTCATGCGACTCAACATGAGGAAGATAAACAATCCAATTAAAAATAGGCTAAGTGACCTGAATTGACACTTCTCCAAGGAGGATGGACATACAGATGGCCCATAGACATATGAAAAGATGTTCAATATCGCTAGGAATCAGAGAGATGCAAATTAAAACCAAAATGACATATCACTTCACACCTGTAAGAATGCCCATCATAAACAGATCAACAAAAAAGTGCTAGCAAAGATGTGGAGAAAAGGGAACACTGGTGCACTGTTGGTGGGAATGCAGACTGGTGCAGCCACTGTGGAAAACAGTATGGACTTTCCTCAAAAAACTAAAAGCAGAAGTACATTTTGACCCACCAATTCCACTGCTGGGAGTATAATTTAAGAATCCTGAGACACCAATTCAAAAGAATTTATGCACCCTAAAGTTCATAGCAGTGTTATTTACAATAGCCAAGTGCTGGAAACAGCCTAAGTGCCCATCAGCAAATGACTGGACCAAAAAACTGTGGTACATTTACACAGTGAAATGCCATGCAGCAGAAAGAAAAAAGGAACTTCTACCTTACACAATAGCTTGGATGGAACTGGAGAGTACTATGCTAAGTGAAATGAGCCAGGCATTGAAAGACAAATACATATGATCTCACCTATAACAGAAACCTAATGAACAAACAAATGAGCAAAGTAGCACCAGAGGCATGGAAACAAGAAACAAACTGACAGTAACCAGAGGGGAGAGGAAGGGAGTAAAGGAGGAAAGAAGGGAAGGGACTAATTAAATAACAAATATAAATGTCACATGAACATGGACAATGGGGTGGGGACTGACTGTGGGAGTAGGAGGTGGGTGGGACAGGGGGGAGTAATGGGGGAAAATTGAGACCACTGTAATAGAAGAACAATAAAAAAGTCTTAAAAATAATAAAATATAAAATAAATTTAAAAAAGAAATTTGGGCTATATCATATTGCTGTTCAACTTGAGTCAGTGCAGGGATTTGAGGAGGAGAGTGACATGACTAAAACAATTATTTTAGAAACAATAAACTTACAGTTTTGCAGACTGTCTTTTCAGGAAAAGAAGACAATTTAGAAATCAAAACAGGAATCCAATCATAAAGCAGATAGACTCAAGAGAAGAACATGAGAGGAGGGGAAATATTGAATGATGAGATATTTTGAAGGTAAGTATTTAGATGTGGAGTAGAGGGATAGTGAAAAGGCCAGAAAGAATAAATAATGTTTCTATGTTGATTATCTAGGAAAATGGTAATACCCTAAAAAGTGAGAGAGAAATTAGAAGCATGGATCAAAGAATGCCAAAACATGTTTCATAAATTGTTCAAGGAAGCCAATGGAACTTAGTTGAAGAGATTCAAAACTCTGTGAAAAACTCAAGGTACCATTGACATTGGATTTTTTTTCACTTTGAAATCTAATCTCAGCAAGTGTCTTTAATTACCATCATTCTGTGAAAACCAGTAATGACTAAATCCATATCTTGTTTCTATCAAATCACTTAAATCTCAGCAAACAGATACTTAAATTCTTGGTTCATCAGTGAACAGTGACTAGTAAGTACTTTATTGCCTTTCTATTTTTAATTCAGGCATAATTTTTGATGAATAAGAACATTAGAATCACTGAACCATAATGCTTGGCAGATTTATAATAATTTCCCCCCTCACTTTGTTTCTATATTTCCTATCTTAGTCACAGGAGCTAAATGAAAATGAAGACAAAGAGGGAGGGATTCTTGGCTACATCTAAGTCCATTTTTAACACATCAAGTCAAATTAATGCCATTATAACTTAACCGCAAACATAGAAAGAGCAGTAGTAAATTATAAAGATCAGTAATTTAGTTTCACACATTCAAAGAACTGGGTACGAAAGACTAGATTTTAATTTTCCTTGTCCACATCTCAACCCAGAGTGCTCTCATGATAGGGCATAGAGGTCCAGTATTCAGGGTTTAGAGACAGAAAGACTAGGATTCTTAAGTTGGAATGTGTGTTCACAAGCTTTCTGCTTTCCAGTTTCCTCAGTAGAGATGACAGTGCAAGTCTCTGCATGCTGGGATTGTTGCAAATGAGATAATCTGTGTAAATCAGGTAGTGAGTGCACTGTTGGTCTTCCATAATTGATTGATAAATGTTAACTACTGCTGTGGCTACCCCTGGCAAAATTTTTCTTAGTATTGCTTGATAATCCA
>CM052541.1:17309876-17344898 GCA_028533065.1 Trachops cirrhosus | reverse complement strand
CAATAAGGTCAAAGGGCATCAAATTTAACCTGAAAAAAATTTTTTTAAATCTAAAACCTAAAAGTCAAATAAATGTATTATTCATAGTTTGTGGCTTAGAAACATCAATATGCCAGGTTTCATATCATGTCCAGTGTTCCCAACGTCTCTGGATTGAATGACAAAGCAAACACTATGTTGTGATAGCAAGTGTCCAGTCTTATGTATCTTGCCAGTTAAACAGAGAAAAGAAGAATCCCATTGCCAATGTATTCACTAAAATATTACTATACTTCACCCATTCTAATCTGTATATCCCTTCACATTTTAACTTCATAGAGATTGGGAATGCATACTAAAACTGGTGATAAGAGAGCACTGAAGTATCACAACTTATTTAGTAGAGTTTCCTTTATCACCTAAAATAATAACTCAACTTAAAACAAATGGCTTCAGACTTGCTGAAATATAGTTATGTATACCACAAGTGTTAATAGTAATAATGTTAACAGTAATAAGCAGTAAGTAGCTAACATTTATTGATTGCTCTTACTGTACCAAACTGATTACTTATGTTATATAATTTAATTCTTAAAAATGTTAATTAAGAGAGAAGTTATAAAAGTACAGTTGAATTGGCAATTAGTCTATCTGATTACTGTGGTAGAATTCAGATTTCTTTTTCTGTCTGCAAAGAACTCTTTTAAGGTTCATCAGAAAATATTTGTAATATATATTATTCTGTCTTAAAACTACACAAAACCCCAAAGGAATAGTAACCTATATGTGCTCTTTACGTTTCACTCTATTGTTATTACAATATCACAAAACAACTATATATTCTGAATTCTTCTTATGGTGAACTACCTTTTTAATATTCATATCTGAATATAATTATATATCAAAGGAAATACTCCAATATCAATCCTTATATTTTTTAATTAGTAGAAAGAAAAATCTGCTACATACAAAAAATATTTAGTTCTAGTCAACCCATATGCTTTCCTTCTAGGTATATTTTTCTACTTTGCTAATGATTTTATATTATTTGGCACAAATAAGAGAGTTGTTAAATCAATATTCTTCATATTTATAATTTATATTTATCCAATCCTGAAGCACTACACAATTCTAAACAAACAGATTTTATACTTATATCTGTGATAAGTTGAAGTTACTAGATAAAGATATAAAGGGTATAATTATTAAAAATAGCTCCTTAGCCAATTTTATAGTTATTTGATATTAAAATATGTATGCCCAAGCTTTCTTTTTAACTTAAATGTCACTACCGAAACTAAAGTCAAAAGCCTTTCCTAATCAAGAAAATTAACATCATTCCTTAACATAAAATATTGTATAACAGGATCATAACCAGCACTATTGGCAAAGGACCTTAAATAAATTCGATAATTAGAAACTATTTGATGAATGCATAGATAAATAAATAAATAATTGACAAACATATATATCTGTCTTGTTTTTAAGATCTTCTCAAGTAAATTCTTTTGTTTGAAAGATATTTGCAGTTCTTAGTAAACTACATTTTTTCAACCATGACAATGAGAATGGCACTAATTTTATTTATAGTTATTTACCTTTAATTGGCATATTTTGTTCTACCAGTTTCTGTTCTTTAAAATCAGAAAATTTGAATAATAATATATTAAATATTATTCTAAAATGAGCATCTTGGGTTTAAGAAAATATCATTTATTTTTGATTCCCCAACCACGTAGGCAAGATTTATTTATTCATTGAAGCAATAAGGCATTGGTCAAATGTGTCCTGATTTCCATTATGTTAGGCTTTGAGGATATAAAGATGAATAAAATGGTTTGTTCATTCTTGATGAGTTCATAGTAGTTGTTTAACACAGGTTAGTTGAATGACTGACTGAAAGAATGAACGTGAAAGACAGAAAGTACTGCACATCCAATCATTGTATTCACAAATATACACATGTGAAAAGGCAGTAACTGAACTCATTTTCAACAGTTCATAACACTGCCATCTATTCAGGAAACCACACATCTTAAAATGACTGACAAGGCTCATAGACTTGACTGGCTAAACTGGATTAATTTCATAGGAGTATATTTAGTGTCATCTACAATACTAGGACTTTCATAGGGGGTGAACTTCAAAGTTGTCAAGAATGTGAATAGAATCATTTCCCAAGAGAGATTTAGGAAACGGATAGCATTCTAAGATCTACATCGGTCCCTAGAATACACCTACTCATTCAGTCATTCAGTCATAGCCGCATAAGTCAGCAACTGCTCCCACTTACTCAGAGGACAAGATCCACACTTGACATGACATTTGCCTTATCCCTTGGGGACAGAGCTCACATGATTAGATCTACATGAACCACAGCTCATTTTAGAGATTTGGAAGAGGGTATCTATAAAACAAAGACCTGAAAAGTTCCTCTGAGTAGAACACAAAGTTTTCTTAATAGAATTTATCATTTCATAGTCATCAGAATAAAAATAATTAATTGAAAATTTAAATTATACCTACAATAATCTGTTGAATTCTGGCTCCCTCAAAAGATATTTCCATATAATGTAATCTTATTTGGAAGGGGTCTTTGCAGATGTAATTAAATTAAAAGTGTCAGCCATAAGAAAAGATGGAATACTGCCATTTGTGACAACATGGATGGTCCTTAAGAACATCATGCCAAGTGAAATAAGTCATACAGAAAACACATCATAAGAACCATATGATCTCACTCATACGTGGGTTATAAAACTGAAAGAAAAAATGAACAAAAAAGAAAAAGAAACAAACAAAACCTCATAGACACAAGCAACAACAGTACGGTGGTTATCAGAGGGAAGAGGCATGAAGGGGGATAGTAAAGGGAAGAGGGGGCCAAACATATGGTGATGGAAGATTAATTGACTTTGGGTGGTGGGCACACAATGCAATACAGATGATGTATCATAGAAATGTTCACTTGAAACCTATGTAATCTTATGAACCAATATCACCCCAATAAACTTAATTAAAGAAATAAAGAAGGTCAAGGTGAGATCATCCTGGATTTTCCAGGCAGGTCCTAAATTCAAGGCAAGTGTCTCTGTGAGAGAAAATTAGAGAGATGTGTGAAACGTGTGGAGGAGAAAGCAATTGAAGATGAAGGCAGAGATTGGAGTTATGCAGTAAGGAACTCAGGAATCCCTGGGCGACTGGATGCTGAAGGAGCAAGAAAGGACCCTCCTCTAGAAGGAGCATGGCCTTGGTTTTGGCCTCTGGCCCCCAGAACTGTGAGAGAATTAATTTCTGTTGTTTTAAGCCACCACATTTGTGGTTCTTTGTTACAACAGCCATAGGAAATAAATAAGGCTGGTAAATGTGAATCGTTTTCAAACATTATTTCTGTTGGAGTTAAAAGTTGGTAGTGAGAGTACTTCAGTGAGATTACTAGATTGTGTTTAGTATTGGAATTAAACCTGAAGATGTGGCGATGAATTTCGCTCATCATTCCTCCCAATCTGCCCTCCCCTCTTTATTTCCTGTCCTGGTGAGTATAAGTAACACTCCAAAGCTGAAATTTGGGGGTGTTGTGGAGATACTGTCCTACCTCCATCTCTTCGACAACCTACTGCTCCTAAATGTATTTGAAATCATCATCCTCTTACTCACCCTTATTCCTACTAGACATACACCATTTCTTGTTTGTTGAATATTCCCCTCCTTCTTCTGATGTTAGTAGTTCCCCTGTCCTGTAGACATCAGAATAATCATACCATCAGATCCATTCACTCCCTCTTTACAATCCTGATTCCATTATCATTGCCTAAGAATGCATTTTACCTGCATTGGAGTGCTCCTCAAGATGTAGTCCTTATATACCTGCCTAGCCTCTTGTTTGACCACACCAACACAGAATTGACCTGGGCAGGGTTAAATGCCTCCCTGTGGCTCATCGAGTGTCCTGAGACTTCTCTGTCACAGCATTTATTGCATTGCTATATGACCTCCTGGTTCTCCAACCAGACTATGTTTCCCTAGAAGATGAGGATTAGGTGCTATTTGCCTTTAATCCTCTGAAACTAGTACTGCAGTAGGAGTCTCAGATCCAATTGGGATTCCATTGTTCTGACAACACTCAGTAGATGTGTCCATTTGCAGGAAAAGTGGGGTGATTTTTGTTGTGGTTGTTATTATTATCACTATTATTTTAACTTTCCAGAAAATTGCATATCTTTGAGAATGTCTAAGAAACAACAGTAGTTGTCCATGATTAGTCCAGATCCTGTCATGGAATATTAAAAGAGAGCTCCATAGATGAATTAGAAGGATGGATCATAAACCACTCTAATGTTAGGGCCTGGGAAAGTATACTGGAGGTTGAAGAGTACAGTGTCCCTGCCCAAATTCATGCCCACAGGAACCTGTGAATGTGACATCTGGAAATACAGCCTCTGCAGATGTAATGAAGTTGAGAAGAGGTCACTAGATTACAATAATCCCTAAACCCAATACGACTGCATCCTTGTAAGGAGAGGGAAATTTGTACACAAAGATATAGCCTCCCAGATAAAAAGACCACGTAAAGATGAAAGCAGAGATTGAAGTGATGCATCTATGAGCCTGTGAAGGCCAAAGATTACCAGCAACCACCAAAAGCTGAAGGAAGAAAGAAAAAATTCTTCTCTAGAGCCTTTGAAGGAATCATGGCCTGCCAGGACAGTGATTTCATACTTTTAGCTTCCAAAATTATGTGAGGAACATTTTCTGTTACTTTGAGCCACTCAGCTTGTAGTACTTTGTTACAGTGGCCCTGGAGGATGAATACAGTACCTAAACACGTCCCTGAATGTGGGAGAATAGCATTTTCTAGATTTTTGCGTGGAACATAACTTACATTTAATGCTCACAGACTTCAGAATTTGTAACTTTGGAAACATTGGAGAGAAACCCTCTTGAGCCAGACTTAGCATTGTCACTGTGGATGATGGCCAAAATAGCACTTGTGAGATGCCATTCTCAAGTGGCTCTAAGTACAGCCAACATTAACAAGGAAAGGTCAGGGTGAAAGATTATGGAATGATGTGAGTATGGACAGCCTATGAGACACACCTCTGGGGTCTCCCCAGTATGAGCAGATGAGATTTTTGAGAAAAGCTACGCATTCTTATTAAGCAGATCATGGTGAGAACCAAGAGTTCATCACTGTCAACAGCATTGCATTAATACACTTAGTCCAGAAAAAGCCAGGTTCGGTACATTTCTGGCTTTCAATAAATGTTTGTTGAATTATTTTTCTCATCATTCACATGACAGAAGATAATAGAAAATAGTTTCCAATGCAAAAGGAAGAGATTATTTTTAAAGGAAAATTCTTATTTTACGATAAACATGTTGTTAGTTAATTCAACAAATCTTTAATAAGAACTTACTCCTGCTACATTATGAGAGGAAGGGGAGAAATTAGAAGGTACAGATAGAAAGCACATGTGTTCTTTGCCAGAGGGTTCACCATCTCATTGGTGAGGCAGACGTGAAAGCTAATCATGTCGATGAAGTTTGATAAGAGATATACTAAGTGTTTCAAAAATAGAGGAGACAGTCTGTAACCACTAAAGAAGATTTCTCAGAGGTGAAAAGTGAACTCCTCTGAGAAAATTTGGTGCATAAGAATTTTCCATGGCCGGAGCATGACAGAGTTTGGCATGGCCTAGAAATGGGAGAAACCATGGTGTGTGCAGGGAATAGTGTATTGTGTGTATTATGTTGGTGATATTCAGGTTTAGGGTAGTGAAAGGGAGAAGCGGAATGCGAAACACCTATGTCATACTTGGATTTCTGCTTTCTTACGTTATCTTAACACAAGTATGTGTTAAGGTTGGATGGAAAGCAGAGGGAAATTACAAGACTTTCATTATATCAAAGCAAAACAGTGAAAGGCTTAATTAAAGTCATTTGCTCCTTATCCATAATTGAAATGTTTTTATTCCATTTAACAAATAACTTGTGATATGTAACTTGCAGATACATATAAATGGATCTGCCGTGTGGTCCTTCTTACTGCCCCCTCTAAATTCTAAGTGAAAATATCAGGCAGCTTTATTTCAATATCATGGTTGTGGGGAGTAATGTGGATGTCCTTGATGAAGTGCCTCTCTTATAGAAGTAGGCAGAACATGGAGACAACTGTACATGAACAACAATAAAAAATTAAAAAATTCAAACTCCTTAAAAAGTGGAAGTAAAATATCAGTGAAAACTTGCTTTCCCATGTTTATATCTCTCAGAACTGCGTCAGCTTCCTTGAAGACCCAGGTAGTCAGCTATATACAGTAAAATTCTGAGGTCCTGAGGTAAGTGATATCCTAGTGGTAACACATCTAGGCCAAGGGCCTTAACTACCGGAAAGAAGATGGAGCAATTGGTTCATTTCCATTCATAATTCATGAATTAGTCTCTAAGTAGACTTTACCACTCAAAAGGGACAGTTGTTAGCAATAAAATGAATATTTAAAAATTGGAAGAATCAGGGACACTACATGGAGGAGGCAATGTTTCATCTGGGTCTTCAACTGGCTCATTTTCCTGCATTTTTGAAAAGAAATCCAAAAATACAAGGAAAATCATTACCATTGTGTCATGAGCCACCTAATCCAATCCCAAGAAATGTTTCTCCCTCTAAAGAGACTGCTAAATTCTTTACTGAGAATTCACTAGGAAAATATTTTTTAAGTTTAATTTTAATCCTTAAAGACAATATTGGAAAAGACAGAATCCAGGTTTCTAATTCTGAAGATATTTCCCCACTAGATCAAGGCAAGTGTAGCTGTTTTATTTTTAAACAATATTTATATATGTTGTATTATATTTTAAATAGTAAAAGTGATTTTGCTTTCATGAGAGATGAAGCATAACCATTGATGGAAGCAAAAGAAACCTTTTCCAAAAACAAAAACATTTAATAGTGGCAAAGGGCATTTAGAAACTGCATAAGAAAATTTGCTTTTAGGTAAAACATTATTCTTTTTGAAGTTTGCACCCATGTAAAAGCTCCTTTTGTGAAAACTAGGTTTTTATCATCTCCCACAAGCAAACTCTAATGCCAAGGATGTGATTTAAACTACAGAATGGGTCCTCATAGCAAAATACTGAGTATGCACCCAGCCATTCCTGCTGAACTGATTTTAATGAGCTTGGGTTTCATGTAACACATCTTAAGACTATTAAAATATTGGCACCTGCTACTGCTGCTCAAGTTCTAAGTACAATTCCATTGCATTCAACTTTTACCTGCTTTGAATGCAGTTCAAAACATCTTACTTCAAAATACAACTATTTGTGTGAATGTGCATCCTCAAATAGAGATAGGCTATGATAAAATGACTCAAAGTGAAATGGGACAATTATATCCGTATTTTTCGAGACACAATACAGAGATCCACATATAGATACCATAGAACACAGGGAAGGAGATATACTTTAAACTCTTGTAAACAGGGTCAATGACAAATATTTAGACATGTTATCTTTAGAGTAGGATTACATTGACCAAATCTGGGCATTGTTTATGAAAAGTACTGGGTGCCACTGAATTAGAAGCTTTGAACCAGAAGGTATTTTCCACACCTTATGCCTGCTTTCCCACTCCAAAGAATCTAACAAGTACACATCATACTGTGCGTGCAGTTAAGACAATTCAAAACTAACAAATTCCCTGAGAAAATCTAACACTCGCTTCGGCGTTCACAGAAAACACATCCTATCTTCATTTATTTTTTATTTTTCTGATTAAAGTGAATCCATGATTGTTATAAAAATTACAAACAAGACAGACAGATATAAAGTTTTATATTTTCTGCATCATAAATATTGAAAATCAGCTATTGAACCTCTCAAACTTGGATGCAGTTCATCCTGCCTTTTCCCTTTCCATACCTGACTCTTTATACTTCCTCCTTCTCTTCTTCACCCGAAGAACTTACTCTCAGCCACTTAACACTTTCAGAGCATACTCCAAATTTCTTTTTTTCCATTAGCATTTACATTCCTTATATCTCTTTAAATACTTTTAACACACTTGTATCACATTAGTAATAAAACTATAAATATATATTCTCTGCTAATTACAGTATTAGTAATATATAATGTAAAAATGGTTCGATTTATTGAGTATCTACACGGGTACAATATAAACTTTATATATAATGGATTTTTATATAAATGCATAGATATCACACACACACACACATATAATTTCATTTAATAAGATTTGAAAACTGATCTCAGCAGTTAAGTAATGTACCTAAATCCACACAACTTTTATTTATTTCTGAGTTTTTCTTCTTCATGAAATTGTGGACTCTCAGAGGTCAGACATAGTGTCTTGATCTTTTTAAGCCCTGGTAGGTCTCAGTAGATATCTGCAAGATAATACGTATTTTATAACTGAAAAATGAGAACCTATGCCTTTTAGACAAATCAATTTAACTGAGAGTGTTTCTTGATCTTTTTAAGATCTTAAATACATTTTTTGAAATCCCTCACATAAATAAGCACACGTTATTATTTATTTTACTTTGTTAAGATTATAGAAAGTGTATATTTAAATGAAATATAAGTGTGATAATCTTTATCACTTCAAAAGCTTGTAAAATGTTCCCAGAATAGTTCCCAGAAGGTTCTAAGGATGAATATCCTTAACATTTTTGATCGATCAGAAAGCACAATGAAACAAATCCTTCTGAATTTCACACATCCAATGTCAGTACAACTCATTTTAAATAGTAGACTGCCTCTATATGTCTTATACCAATATAGAGCATTCCCTAAATAAAGATAAATATCTACTTTTAGATTTTTTAAAACATTTTTTGAAGATCTTTTTAGAGAGAGGGGAGGAGGGAGAAAGAGAGGGAGAGAAACATTGATTGGTTGCCTCTTGCATGCCCACAACCAGGGACCTGGCCCGCAACACAGACATGTACCCTGACCAGGAATTGAACCAGCAACCTTTTGTTTTGCAGGCCAACTCACAATCCAAGGAGCCACACCAGCCAGGACAGACTTTTAAGACCCAAAGTCTCTGAACTAGTATTTCATCTTGTAACCCTTTCCCCAATATATGCAAAACTCTTATTTGCACTGCCTGCCCAGAATAACGTATTAGGAAAAACACAACAATGTTAATGTTCACAGTTGCTAAACAGTTATTTCCTTCCAACAATAGCTTGAGTTTTTTAAACATATTTTTTCAACTTGTATGCCCCCTACTTGCTTTTCATCAACTTCACATCAGGGGAACCCTCGGATAATCAGATAGAAACAGGTTCAGCTGAGGAACAGCTCAATAACCAGTGGGAAGCAGACCCAAAGCTGTAATAACCAATGAAAACCTGGCTCAAATCAAAGTAAATCAACTGCTAGAAAATTTAAAAGAATAAAAAGGGAAGAAGCAGGAAACAATTAAAGATAATCACTTTTAATTACAGACCAATAAGTTAAAAACTCTTAGATTCAATTCTTCTGGGAAATAGTCACTTCAAGTGCTTTTCCTTTAGTTACATTTATGAAAAGTAATCTTACAGTATATTCTACCAGTTTATAAAATTTAGTATCAAATACCAGTTAACATAGTTAATTTTTGTTCTCTAAATCACATTCAATATCTCCATAGGTTTTTGTTCAGATTGGAGTTGAACTGGAAAAGTCAGCCTTTAAATATGCATGATGAAGTGTTCCAGAAAAATAGGGTCTGTGATTTATATTTTCAGTGAATAAGGCATTTACATAGTAGTATAACCTACACAATCTTATTTACAAAGAAACAAGGATAAAACATAATTTTCATGAGCAAGTTGTTTCACTGTATTTATTCAAGGTGGTTCTTCTCAATGGTTTTCCTTCTAGCATCTTTGGTGGCTAATGGATGCGTCTGGGTAATGTTGAGGTAATGTCTCTGTGTGTAACTCAAAGTAGCTTGCACGAAATATGTAGCTCTATGCTTTATAAATAATATTTTATACCTTTTTTACTATGTCCCATACCACTTATTTCAAGCATAAAAATAATATATTTTCCCAAAAAGGTGATAAACAGTAGAAGGTGCATATTTTCCCTGCACAGCACCTGGAAAGCCACCTGCTATGTTCTTTATGATATTGAAAAGCTGCTTTTAACCTCATGTGTGCCGTTTTTCTTTCTCCCCAAGGTAAAATCGAATTTCAAATATGCCAGGTATTTAATTACATTAGAGACTTTAGTGAACAAATTTTTAATTGTAGATTATGATCACTCCTTATTATGTTTTCCATGCACCTGGACCTTTATAACAGTGGTAAGTATGACAACTATGAGGCATCTTCATATCTGTCCTTTCATGGTCCTTAACTAAGGAGCATTTAAAGGAGCATTTAAAACATGCTCTAAGATAGATATTATGCCCATTTTATAAACATGCAAAGGTATGGAGAATTTAAATATCTTATTTAAAGATTGTATGCAAATTAAGATAAATTTCAACTCAGATCTGATGCAAAAGCCTTGCTGTTTCCAGTACACAATGTTTTCATACAGGTATATTTATTTTTACTCTACATCCTCTGTGTCCCGGGTGCTTTAGGGAGACATTTATAAGTGTTTTGTATCAGCCAAGATTCTTGATACCTAGAAGCAACCATTGCATATTAATCTCCCTGATTTTCAGCTGTCACAACGTCCTTAGGCAATACTTTAGGAGTGCTTAAAAGAGAGAGGCAGCATACTCAAATTATGTAATTTAAGGGTAGCTTTATAAAGCGATTATTTACAAAGGCATGTGTAGGGTTTAATGGAAGCAACAAGAAGGAATTCAGAACTCAATGGTTAGTGACTGTCGGGAAATCATTACATAAGGGATCGAGGTGAACCAGTAGTCCTGGGGGTCCAGATGGGACCTCACCTCACTTTGTCATCATCCTCTTATCTCCAGCAAGTGCCCCCACTGTCATACACTACACAGAAGCCAGAGGGCAAGAAGCCCACTTGATGGGGCCCAAAGAGTTCAGCCTCCAAGGCACAGAACATCAAGGAGGGTGGAGAACTGTTCTGGAAGGACAAGGAGAATAACCGGCACAGACAATTCCTTCATAAAACTAATGCAGCTCTTTTCAGGAAGCTCTTAGAAAAATCCTGGGCCTTTGATGCCAGTGAGTTTTATATAGCCATCTTAAATGAAAACAACAGTGAAACTTCTAAATCCTACTGGGAAATGAGCTTTATTTTTCCACATTTTTTAAAATTCATAATCTGCCTTTTACCAGAAAGCATTTAGGGCTATTCATAAAAATGCAAGCCTAAAATAGAGCAAGATACCATCAAATGACAAACAGGAGAAACAAGTCAAAAAGAAGGTAAAAATAGAAAGATAATGTGAGGGCAGGGATAAATTTGTTATTCTGAAGTGCAAAATAAGTAAGATACAGAGCCCATGCTTAATGCCATGTGTTCTGCTAATCAATACAAAAAAGGTAATTTAATCATAGATATAAATCATAAGGTAAATTTAAAAACTGTAAAGAACCATCTTCTTGCTCAAGAAAATATAATTTCTTACAGAAAGGTAATTCTTACATATGTCCTCATGAAGAAAAGTTTACGTTATCTGATAAACTCAATATCATCAACTACAGTATCCTAATTGTATAGCTCTATCTATAGAGCATGAGATGCATCTTTGTTGCTTGGGGTTTATGATAAGTGTTTTGTCTTGTTTTGTTTTATTACAGCAAAGGAGTTCTGATTTTTCCGGGTGTTAGATTTTTTTACATTTCAGTAGAAGATTGAAATAGTCTATACACTTCACTACAGCTACACTTTGCTTTTCCCCCTGAGAGAAAGGCTAAGTTCAATATGCCAGGACTATTCTAGAGCCCAGCACACAGGAGAGGTTAATAAACATTCATTTATTAAATACCAAAGTTACTCATGGGAATTATCAAACTTCTTGTTTGAATTAATATTTCCAAACTCAGTGAATCTTAGGTCATTTTTTAATAAAAATGTATGTCTATTAAAGTTTTCTAACATTCCCTTAATGTTTATAACACAGTTTTGTTATTTGTCAACCCATAGGCATATATCTATATGATGTTCATTACTAATATTCACACAAATCAAGCTTAGAAGGCTTTACCAAATGTTATTTATCTCCATTTGTGTCCTCAAGCTAATCAATGTTCATACAATGGAAACAGCTGCCCACAACTAAAACTAACAACAATATTATTAAGTGCCGCAAATTTCTTTCAACACAACTTTATCCTTACTGTCCCTAGTTGTTATTGGGTTGATTTTTGTTGTCCATTTGTTACTTATTTAGATTCATTCAACATGCAGTTGGTGGCATAGAAACAAAGTATTTTTTCAAGTCTCTGTTTTGGTGCCACTTTATTGTCCAATCAAGAATGATTCTATTGCCAATGACTAAAAACTTAGATTTGTTTTGGTTCACATTTCAAACAACTAGATTTTCTGAACTTCTGAAATTGTAACGTACTCATAGATTTCCTGGATTGCACCCATCCACATATTTTAGTTTGCAGTCTGTAGAACTAGTTTTAGAATATGGTCACCACAATCATACAGTATTTTCTTAAACAATTTAGTAAGATTATGAATTTGTCATTCCTGAGAGATCCTTACTTTTCTAATCTCAACTCTGTGTAATTTTGACATAGAAATATACAGTGAAAAAAAATCACTAGACCTTAGTTTTCTACTGACTTAATTAAAACTCCTTACCAGAGAAATACATTTTTTGATTAAAAAAAACCCTTGGAATTAACAGCAATTTTACATTGATTGTATTTATTTAACTAAATTTTTGCATGCTTGTTTATTTTGTCTGTATGTTTTCAATTAATAAACAGAAATTGAAGAAGTTGCACTAATTTTTATCACCTTAGAGCTTTTTATTGTCTTGTCTAATTTTGAACTAATTCTTATAAACCTTTTTATTACATTGGTCTTTAACAGACTGCTTTCTTTACTTGAGTAGCTGCTACCTGCCATTGTAAGGTTCTTGGCTAGTACATTTTTAGGAGAAAAATGTGTGGAAAGTTCACCTCATATTTGTGTGTGTGATTACCTGAATGATGCCTAGGTCTTAATAGATAATTCCAATGACATTCAATAAAGACACTTTAAATGGTATTATTTGAAGGAAGCTCAAATGTGTATTTTGTTTGTTTTGTATTGTTTTGTCTCAAAATTTTGTAATATATCAATTGGTCACTTAAGAAATTATTAATTTTTCCCTGGTTGGTATGGCTCAGTGGATTGAGTGCTGACCTGTGAACCAAAGGGTCAACGGATCGATTCCCAGTCAGGGGCACATGCCTGGGGTATGGGCCAGGTCCCCAGCTGGAGATGCAGAAGAAGCAACCACACACTGATGTTTCCCTCCCTCTCGTTCTCCCTCCCTTCCCCCTCTGTAAAAATAAATAAATAAAATCTTTAAAAAGAAAGAAATAATTAATTTTTCTACCTTAACAGAAGTCTTTTCAAAGGCAGATTCTCCTACCTGTGCTAACACAGTCTTACCTTAGTGTAAAGCTATACAATAAGATGAGAAT
The DNA here is from genome assembly GCA_028533065.1 of Trachops cirrhosus. Classification (NCBI taxonomy): domain Eukaryota; kingdom Metazoa; phylum Chordata; class Mammalia; order Chiroptera; family Phyllostomidae; genus Trachops; species Trachops cirrhosus. The sequence goes on along the minus strand of CM052541.1, from coordinate 17,331,324 downwards.
TATTAATAATTCCCTAATATGGATATTAGTGAAGTTGTTTTAGTGGAAGGGTAACAGTGCAGAAACAGAGAAGTTTGAGTCCATTTTTTTAAATTAATCTTTACTTTTTTTTCATTCAGGAAAAACTGGGGGCTAACGAAATTTCACAAGAAAGATCTCTGTCATGGAATATCTTCTTAGTTAGAGCAGAGAAAAAATTAAAAAAAATAGTAAAAAGACAGTTTAATCTGAAAATTTCCAGCTTGGATATCAGCCATAATGCAACTCAAGCTTGTATGTTCCCATGGTGAGTTATATTCACATCACAGCTTAAGTGCTAAACTTTGAAAATATTTTACTACCTAATTTTTAGTCCACTGTAGTTCATTTTGAAGTGTGATCACTAATGTTTTTGCCAGTTCTGAAGTTCTGTGATTCACCACCTACTTAGATTGGTTATTTTTTTCCCTTTTTCTCTCTTACATACATGTATAAGAAATATTTCCAAACATTTATCTCTTAAAAATACAGTAACTAACAATCTTCAAATGACAAGAGGAGAATGTTCAAGTATTAAAAAAAAGGCTGTTAAAGATCAGTTTAATAAATATATTTATAAGTATTAACTCAAAAATTAATAAATACACAAATTAATATAAAAGCTCCAAAATAATAAAAACAATATAATTACTTTTTATTCCTTACTTAAGAATTAAATATATGAAGCATAGAATAAACAGGCATACAAACATCTACTGAAATGGATAACATCAATGTAAAATTTCTGCTAACTCCAAGTATCTTTTTAAAAAGAAAGAAAAAATACTTTATTGCTCTCTCAAGGAGATTCAATTAAGTCAAATCACTCCACAGGTCTCTGAATAGCAGTGACACCTAAACTAGGAAAGAAATACAGCTTCTTAAAAATGCTAAGGGAATGAAGATGTGTTTTGTAATAATTTTAGGGCAAAACATAAAATATACAATAAAACCAGACACAAAAACTTCTGGGGTTTTTTGTTTTGTTTTGTTTTGTTTTGTTTTTGTTAGGTAAACACATCTATTATAATTTCAGAAAAGTAATCAAATAAAATAACTTACTTCTTTTACAGTAAGATTAGCTTTTGCTTTTCTTTTATTGCAAAAATTCTAATTAGATAGTTTTCCGTTGTCTTTCTATCTCCCCTGCCCTTTTCTCTGGACACATGCACATGCTTTGTACTCAGGATATTTCAGGTGTGAGCCAATTTAACTCTTTGCATTTCAAGCTGAATTATTAAGAATAAATGGACATAGAATGTGTCTTTTCCATGAATATGTTGTCTTATCCCACATAAAACAACTGCAAAGAGATTATAACCAAAATATCTACAGATTATATTTGTGGCTCTTTTCTTCTACACTTTTTTTCCCTTCTGGGATTCTGTTTTTGTTTATAAAATAGATAGTGTCTCTTCAAAATAACTTTTTGTAAAATTTAATAAAAACAAAAAATTTGTTCAACTTTATATTTAATATTATTGCCAGAATAATATCTCCCTCATTTAGGAGACCTCCCAGAAAAGCAATCAGAATAAACAATGAACACAAAGAAAATATCTTATTTAATCGCAGCATGTTCACACACAAGTTCTAAGACAAAACTGGGCTCAACTGTCCCTTAGATCTTCATACTTCTTAGAATCCCGTTTCGTATTTCTTCTAAGGTCATTTTGACATTCAAAGGAACTAGATCAAAAAAGTTCTGTTTCTGTTTCCAAAATCATTTTTTTCTTTTATCAACAGTCTAACAACATCTACTACTTCTACTTACCTCTAACTCTTAATAAGTTGGCCTCTGTACCTGTGGATAAATGAAGTGACATTCAACTCCATAAAAAATAGCCATTCAGACAAAGAATCTACTGGTCAGCTGGCCCAATACCAGTCCTAAGGTCTGCACTCTAAAGAGCAGGAGCCTAGCTGGAGTCCCATGTAATAGGAATCCTGAAATGTGCAGAACTATCGAGTGGTAACAGTAACCAATTCCTTGGATTCAGGACAATTTACGTTAAAGTTTCCTGTGATTTTAAAAAAGCTATTAAGATTTCTTGAGCTGTCCTCATCATAATAAAGTACTAACAATACATCTTTTAAAGAGTTATCCATTAATGTAACATTAATTATACAGTATATAGCTAATATATAGCATTTAATATTATCAGTATTAAAGGCAACAGTTTAAAAAAGAAGAGGTCATGATAGACATACTGGTACACACTGGTACATGGTAAATCCTTGAAGAATGAATAGGATTTATACAGGAAAATAAGGAGGGCATTACTATCAATTGGTGTAAATAGGAAATTATAATCACCCATTTCTAATATCAACCAATTAAGAGAAGGCACTTGAAAAGTCTTCTGATTCACACTCAATTTACAGAGGACTATCTGAGTATACCAAAATATATTCTAAAGTGTTATTCTTTGACAGCCTAGAAATAAACTTAGAAAATGCTTTCAGTAATAATACTTCGTGTGTGTCTGTATTTATAGGGAGTAAAAATATGCAGAAAATTTTGTCCAAAAGAGGATTGTTTTTAAAAATGCTTATCTTTGAAATGCTTATCCACTCTCCTGATAAATGCAGATAATTTTCTTGCTCATTATATCAATAGAAAAAAATGAATAGTTAACTTAAGCCTGTAAGATTGCTTTTCTCACTGATATAACACCATTCAATTATATTCCTAAATCTGTTACCTTAATTAAAACATATGCCTTAATATATTGGCTTAAGAACTTCTCAATTTGGCAGTTTCCATGAAAAAAAATCATTCAAAGTGACAACTAGTAAATATACTAATATTCCTCTCTAGTTTTTAAGATCGATCATGGGTAATCAACAGAATACTCCTTAAGGTAAGCCCATGAGCTAAAAACCAGAGACACTGATATAAAGAACAAAACGGACAGTAACCAGAGGGGAAAGGGATAATGGGGAAAAATAGGGAAAGGGTTGTCAAGGAGCATGTATAAAGGACACATGGACAAAGCCAAAGCAGGTAGGATTGAGGGTGGGAGGTGGGGATGGGTATAGGAAGAGACTTGGCGGCGGGCGGGGGGAATGGAGACAAATGTACTTGAACAACAAAAAAAAGTACAGAGAAATACCACATACACAAAACATTATTAGATCTATTTTGTTCTAAAATGCCCCTAGGAAATAAAGTATGTTCAATTTGCTGCCTTTTGTGTGATTGAGGGCAAACCTCTGAACCTCTCTGAACCTTAATCCACTTTGTTTCTAAAAGTGGGTTACAAGCAACTGTCCTACCTCTCCCATAAAGTTTTAAAAGGGATCAAAATAAAGTTCCAAAAGGGATGTGTAAATGTTTTGAGAAATATATAGCACTATACAAATAATATCATTGATATTAATATAACACGGATATGTAAGCCAGAACAAGCAATAGTCCTAAGATAAAACGTAGTCATGAAAAAAATTAAGGACAAGTAAAAAAATGTGCCTTTAAAAATAGTAACTTAACACATGCTTAATAAATATTTATTAAAAAATAATTAATGAATATAAATAAATGAATCAGCATTAAACATATCTGAATGAAAATATCACAATATCCATTAATAGTAATAGGAACTAATAAAATTTATATATTAAAAGTTATCTTAATATCTTATTCAAAATAATAAATGGAATATTCATCTTTGCACTCCAAAGTATAACATTTTATATATGGATGCCAGACTGTCTATAACTGTTTGTGAAAAGAATATTGAATGACCTGATGGGCAAATTCTCATATTCAAAATGAATCCTAATATAGAAAGATAATTTTAAACTTACTCTTTTTTAACAGTCACATTGATAGGAAATTATTCTAAACACACCATTTAGAATGCATCAAAAATCCTTTAATGTCAAGTAATAAAATTCAGTGACACGTTGTGTACAAGATGCTAAATGGTGAATGCAGTCTTTCAAAACTGAGTGCCATTCTCCTCTCAGATTATTGAAATATATGTTTTCCAATATTGTTGTTTGAGTTATATGTTTGCATTAATCTTCCTAGAAGCAACTTATGCCAATGGCTGAAATTTACTTAATTTATGCAATCTCAGGTATATCTTGGAGAATGATTTTCGAGTATAACCTCTGTTTAAACGCAAATAAAACTATAAACATGTCTTCATACAATTGTCTAATCTAATTTTTTCAACAAGGTAAAGAAAGATGCATTTATTAAAATAATAAAACAAAATTGTATTTCCATAAAAAGTAACATATTTAATATTGTGACAATATGTCACAGATACTATCAAAAAACATTAATACTAACTCTAACTCCTAACATTTGTACTTGCAAAGCGTTGTGCCACACACCAACATCTCATCTAAGTCACATCGACTTAAGGTGTGTGGTCTAGGCATTAGATATCTCGCCCAGTTACTTCATCAAAAAATAGAAGGTTAAATATGCACTATTTAATATTCTGAGCCTCAGTTTATTCATCTGGAAATCAAGGTTAGTTATGCACAACACTGGAGATGGATGCATGTAAACTTATAATTTAGAGATCTCAATACCAACACTTTGGCTTTAGCTTCCATCACTCTTGATCACTCAGTGTCCATTCATTAGTTGCCTAATGGAGAACACAGGTCCATTGTGATAGTTACAGACAAACATGGTCCAGGGCAGAAAATCTGGGTAGAACTGAGATTTGCATAATTGTCCTAAGGTTTGCAGCCATTTTCTCTTTTTGCTGAACATGGCCCACTCTTCTGCTCTATCTTTCTACCCTCCTCTGTCTGCCTCTCCTCCTCTCCTTTTCCCTCCACCCTCTTTCATTTTTACTTTTCTTTCATCTGAGTCATGTGGATCGAGCCAAAACATCCATAACTGTGGAGGCTCCTGAATATTGTACTCTGAGCACAGGCCCAGGGACTGGGTGCAGGGCTCAGAGCCATTGATATCCAGGAAAGTGCTGCAGGTCTTCCAAATCGGTGACTGTATGGGGCTCGGAAAGAGGAAATGAGGAAGTTGCTAACTTCTGTCTCCCAACTAACAGGCAGCAACTCCGAATGTGTCTGTGAATGTCAACTCTTCCTTCAACTAATCAGCAATTCTCCTGATTTAATTTTCAGTTTCAAGTGCAGTGTGTCCTATGATACCCTGTCACATCAGTACAGAAAAGTACAATCTTGTGACACACCAGAGGTCTGATAAACTTCATCCCTCTGAATTCTTTAATTCCCCAATCCCCTTGAAGAAGTGTTTTAACCAAACCCTTTCCAAATATGTTCACAACCTAACCACTATATTAAAGAAAACTAAGTTGTCTTGTAACTACCTCTGTTTGGCAATGGTGAGTGCCACAAGCACAATTACGATTTCTTTCTCCTATATTTTGTGAAAAGAGCCTTGATTTCAGAACCACAAATTTTCTCACAAGTGATGCAAATGGAAACTGGACAAAAAGCTTTCTCAGTTGGTTTTAATGAATTACAAAAGCTATTTTTGTTTAGTTTGCCATTCTAAGCAGGGGAACTCAGTGGGTTTCAAGGGTTGGACACCATTCTTTCAAGAGCTCCTGTGTATTAAAGCTAAAAGGCTACATACAGAGCTGGCATTAGCACAATTGTGAGAGTTTCCCTTCAGTCCCCTCAGTCTCTCCAGTTTGTGCCCTCTCCCCTGTTCTACCTTTCAAAGTCACAACGCACTTAAATTCTATACACTATCTTTTCAATATTTCCTTCATGGAAGCAACCACTCTTAAAAGCCTTCACTTTTATATAGGGAGCCAAGCAGACTTAACCCAAGGGATTTATGTCTAAATGTTAAATTTTATTGCAAAAAGTAAATGAGTGGGAGAGGGCCATTCTAGAGTAGGATCATACTGGCAGATTTCTACACTCAAATTTAATAGCAGTTTTGAATCACACCCAAACATAACTAAGCAACTCTTTTGTTTTTACTTCACTACCTTTGTACAGCCCCTTCTAACACAATCCTGTAACTGCCTTCTAACCAGATTCTCAGTTTAGCACTATTCTGACCCCTATCTAGTCTCTTCTTACTGCTGCTAGTTCTCCTGACGGAATAGAAAGTTTCTCAGTCTTCTGATTAAACATTTCTTTAGTGGCTTTCTTTAATAAACAATGAAATAAAATCCAAATTATTTTCTCAGCAGACAGTGTTGTCTTAGTTTGCATTCTTCCAGAAGCCAACTCTGAATCAAAGATTCAAGCACCGATAATTTTTGGTGAAGTGACCCCAGGAAAGAAGAGTGAGGGAATGGGAAAATGAAACAGGGGAGAGAAAACAGTGGTCAGCTGTGTTTTGTTGCATCCTGCTGGGACTTCCTGTGGGGCTGTAGAGAATATGTAACCCAGAGTTATTTAGCACAGTAGGTAAAGGAACTGGGTTTTAATAGACCAAATTTGGTAATTGGCTGTGAACTGGCCCTTAGGGGAGGCCAACTCTCCAGCATTTCTGGATGCCCCAAATATAGGCAGAGCTGGTTTCAGGGGGCAGTACCATCAGGCAAAAATTACAGTAGGAGGCAGTTTGAAATAGGGCCAGGAGCCAAAAAATTGGAAGTATTAAGTAGGTATGGGAGGGCAGTCAGGAGGACAAATCCAGCAGCACCTGTAATCCTTTCCCATTTAACGCCAGGCCACCCCCTAAGACTAATCACTGTTCATACTCTGACCAGCCGCCCAGCTCCTGCCACATGAAGCCTCCCTCTTTTCTCAGACAAGATAAGCGTCACCGTGATTGCATCATTACATGCATCCTGTTCCTTCTGGCCTCCTCTGCCCCTCAAAGTTTTCTGATATTAAAAAGCAGCCAAAATGTTGCTTTTTAGCTAAGGCCTTTCCTCTCAGGTTTTTAATTCTTTTTCAAGGTTACAGATGGTCAAGTTACGGTGTGTCTTTCATGGTGCCAAAAAGTTAGGCAAAATGTAGATCTTTTGACCAATCATCCAAATATTTCCAAGTAGTTCCTCTTCTGAGGAATGCACCTTTTTTTACTTGAATGATTCACATGTCATTCAATTTGTAGCTGTGGTGCTGAGAGTTAAAGGAATAACATATTAGACATTAGAAAAGTATCTCGTACATAGTAAACACACATGGGTGTATTAGCGTTTGTTTAATGTACTTAAAAACCATCCAGAAAGCATGCTAAAAATGCAGATTCCCAGACTATACCCAGGGGTTCTGATTCAGTAGCCAGCCTTTGAGAATCCAGATTTGAGAACCACCACACCAGATGATTCTCTTACAGGGCAATCTCAAGCAAGATGACATGACCACATCTCTGGGTAGTATGGAACAGTCTCAATTTATACCTGTTTTCATGGTGTAATTATTAATAGAGACTCCTTTTACTTCCAAAAGTCCCTCAGTTTCAAAAACTATTAAATTGTCACCCTATTTATGGGCCATATTTTGATATCACTGTTCTTTATAAAAGATAATGGGTGGATGTATGTATCACACAATTTTCAGAGAAATTATTCTGTGATAAACTATATTAAATCATATAGCAAAGAAGATTCAAAGAAGGGAATAGAAGCGATAAAGATTATTATGGCAGTTTTCCTATCAACTCCCCCATTTCCTGCTGCACTAATCCATTGGGAATGTAACCATGAATTAGAGAGTCTGAAGGGAAAGGAAATTTGCTGTCTCTTTGGTGCCTCCGTTGAGCCTGAACATGACCAACACTACTAAGTATATTAACATCACTACATGTCATTCCAGAGAACAGGCTGTAAATCAAGATTCAGACCATATATGAAAGTCTGGAATTTGCAAACATTCCATTTCATATGCAGTGTTGGCACATGCCTTTCAGATAAAACCAAGAAGATAATGAGTCACGCTGGTTTTTCAGCGAGCTACAAACACTTACAGTAATGTGGTAATTGGCAGTGACACGGTAGGTCTGTATGTTTATTCTGCATTGCCATGTTGTGGTTACAGTGCAAAACTGAGAAATACTAGAAATCATCAAATATACATGTCAAGTTAATTTCACACTCCTTTTGCCTCTGGCTGATTAGCACTAATTAAATTTCCCGCTAATAAACTCAATATGTTAGAAAGCAATATGGAAATGCTATATATGCATATTACTGCTGGTTACGATTCTAAAAATCTAAGCTCTTTGCACAGTTGTTAATGTGCAAAAATTATTTTATTCTACAACTGAATCCTACTACTACTACTGAAAGTAGGAAAAGAGGAGGTAATATTGCAAGGCAGTGATTTTTGCTGACTTCAACACTGAGATTGTTTATTTTGATATATTATTGCAAAAACTGGAAATAAAAATATGTATATTCAGTAGAGACATAACTTTAAAATAACAGTTTAGCAATCTGTGTTAACAGGAATTGACAATAGACCAACACGTTTGAAAACAGCTATGAAAAATGGGTAGATTTATAGCTTTATATTCAAACATATATTGACAGGTAGAGACCAGTTTACTACAGCACCTTCACCACTTTTTATAAGTATGTGTTTAAGCATCAGTTTTCTATCAAATGGAATATTTTAGACATAGACATAATTTTTAGCAAATAGTCCTTAGAAAAATAGTTTTTCTTTACTCAAAATAAAATAAGGATATCAGAGAAAGTACTTGTTTATTAGCAAATGACTTGAGGGGGCAAGGGAGATATTATTACTATCCTACAGATTTCTATAAGAGCTGATTCTTGATGAGCTTAGAGATAAGGAAATAGATGGGCAATAAAATGATTCATGGAATAAGAAATGCTGGGAAGAAATATGTATATGGAACTGGAACTGTAATAAGAGAGAAGGGAGTTCAGTTTGTTTTATATTTTTCTTCAGAAAAGAAAGGAGTAACAAAGAGGAAACGAAAGTTGGGACTATTGACAAAACAAACACACAGACAGAACCCTCTGAGCAAGAGTGAAATGCTTCACTTCCATTGAGAATTGACAGGAGAGGGCGGAAGGATACCGAAGGTTGAGTAACACTGAGTCCTTTCAGTGCTTTATCTGTATCAGTATAAAGTTCAAGAAGTGGTAGGGGAAATGGTGCTCATTACAGACAAAAATATTCCATTTCAGTCTGTTTTAAAATAATGTAAATGTATGTTAGAGGACTGGTTTCTATTCCTGTATTTTTTATTTATTTGTACATTTTAGATAGGTGATTAACAAATGATTTAGTGATATCAAAATCACTTCTTAATGAAGGTAGTGGAGGACCCTTGAGACCTCAGAGAAGCTAATCATTTGTATTACTAAATAATATTTCATTAAATTTAGTAATGCAGCTCCAAAGTAACCAAAACAACAGCATGTCAGAGAATTAAAATTGGTGACAATTAAGAACAAATCTTTATTCATTTTCAAAGAGCTTACATGCTAAAGTATTAAAAGCATAAACCTTCTCTAAGATTTATATTTAAACACAAGAAAATTATGCAACCTTCAAAATACAGTTTTTAAAATCTATAATAACTTTAAAAATAAATTGTGTCATATTAATTTTGGTATAGGAAATGGTAAAAAATATACATACCAAGAGATAATATTTAAAATATGGGAATTAGCAGCAGCAATAACAAAAAAGTAACATGAAAGCTGTGTTAGGTGGTAGTTAAAAATACAGGCCTAAGGTCACAGAGACTTTAATATAATCTTTGTAACTTATTAGCTATTTGATCTTTGGTAAATTATTTAACATCTCTGGGCTTGAGTTTACTCATGTGTAAAATGGGGATATTAATATCAAATGAAGTTGAGAAGATTCTATAATAAAATAAGGAAAGCACTGTATCACAAAAAGTCTGAAAGAAATCTCAATAACTCATAAGCAATGATGAATTTTTACATGACCTCATTTAAGTACAGAAGAAAGCAAAACCCTTTAAACAACTGTAGATTTAATGAAATGTATTTCTTGTCCCTTGAAATCAGTGGAAGTTATAAGGAGACAAGAAGCTGCTTTGGCCTGAAGACGGTGTACTTCCCCTGGGTGGACACATGCCAAAGGTGATCACTGAAATATTTAAAAAGCTGTTTGTGTCAAGCTACTAATCTCTCCTTGCATTTTTACATGCATTTCCAGAGAGATTTCTCTGCAGAAAATATTAGTTCTGCATTTTCTTTACCTTAACCTGTATTTGCTTTTACTCTATTTTCTACTCTATGATGTCTGAGGAAGAAGGCAGACAATTAATTCTGCTTTTGACTATTAGCCTATCCTTACATAAAATACAAAGAAAAGAAATAAATATCTAGTAAGTAAAGGGGCTCAATCAGCTGGCACTTTGATAGAAGTTTTCTCTAGTTTCTTATACTACAAATAATAAGAAAGAGGTGATGATTATAATTCTTTCTTTAATCTTTAAAAAAGATTTTATTTATTTATTTATCTATTTATTTATTTATTTATTTTTAGAGAGAGGGGAAAGAAAGGGAGAGAAACATCAGTATGTGGTTGCCTCTCACTTATGCCCTACTGGGGACCTGGCCCACAACCCAGGCATGTGCCCTGACTGGGAATCAAACTGGCAACCTTTCAGTCTGTAGGCCGGCATTCAATCCACTGACCCACACCAATCAGGGCTGATTATGATGATTCTTTACCTGACAAGTGAAAGGTATGTTTTAGAGATAAAGATGATGGGGAAAGGAAACCTAAATGATCAGTATAATCTAATTTACTTATATCATTTAGAAAAAGTTACTGTGCTACTGAATAAAACAATAAATATTTATTTAGAGTAGTTAAAGGAAGTATACAAATTTAAAAGTATATAAAGTTAAATTTAACATAGAGATTAATACATGAAAACATTTTGAAAAACACTTTATCAAATGGTAACTCTTCTATCAATATAATCAAGATGTTATAGAGTTTTATCATATTTCATAATCATAACTGAGATTATTTAAAGGAAAAATCTTGGAAAAGATCCAATGATTTTTCTTCCATGTGACTTTACATGAACCTGATGAAAAAAAATGCTCAATCAAAAGGACAATTTTAGTTGAACAAAGTGAGTTTCTACCCTTTTCAAAATTCAGTTTTATGTTCATATTTTTAGGCAATAACTCCTTACAAATTAGGTTATTTTATATGTTCCTATCTAATAACTTCCCACTGACAAACAATGGAAAATATCTTAGATAATAGCTTAGATAAAGACATTATCTAAATGTTATTCAGATGCTACTAGTTTAATAACAGAGAATGTAAATTAGATCAATTTTCCTCTTTGAGTAACAAAATTTTCTAAAATTCAAACCCAGCCACATTAATTTTGTTTAAAATCATAAATGCCCCCCCCAGTTCCTACAAAGTCCCTACTTCTTAAGATCATTGGATTCTTATTTGTCCTCACTCCATGTCAAATAGTTCGTAGTTGTTTGAACATACTACACTGCTTTTCAAGGCCATGATTTGCAGGTCAGTCCTTCCATCCAAGATATCTACTCACAGGGACCCCCATTAATCTGAAAAATATTTATCTTTTAAGACCCAGATCAAAGGTCATCACCTTACAAAGCCTTTCCTGATGTTTCCAGACAGGACCGACTACTCTGCCCACCACGTATCAAAGTCACGACACAAAAGCATTTCACCCATTGCCCAATACCATTGTGCTGTTCCTGTTTGCACCTTGGCAGTCTTCTCTACTAGACGGCAAACTCTTTGAGGGCAGGAGATGCTTCACTGTAACATCCTCTCACTAGGATGTGAGCAGCTGGAGGGCAAAAGCGTTGTTTTGTTAGCTCTGTCTCTTCAGAATCTAACAGTTCCTGGCATGCAGTCTGTGCTCAGTAAATAGAATAAATACTTCAATGGATACGTAAATGAATGATTTCAGCTTATTTCCATTTCCTAGTAGAGGAGCTGACTCAAACAGGCAAAAATTAAAAAGTTGCCAAGTTGAACCAGTTTTGAAAGGAAGTTTATTTTTATTATGCTTTTAGATTTTTAGTGATTAGATGTATGTACCCTATCTGGGTCCCATATATGTAAACATCTTGTGGATATAGTCCAAATTCCTCATTCATTACTTAAGCAAAATTTCTATGTTATATATCAACAACTAATTAACATGATAATTATTCATACCAGTTACAAATCAGACAAAAGTAATATGAGTTCCCTATATCAACGCATTGCTATCTACTGAATGTGCAGAAAAGAAAGTTAGCCTACAGACTCCAATAGTTCCTTTTGAAGGTTTTTCCTGAACAATGGGAATATCCCCAGTCACAATCTGCTTAAAAAGGTACTAAATCCTAGCTCAATTTCTTGTCAACTTATGGACAACATGGAAGCTGTATATATCTCTGATAAGGAAATACAGACTACAGTTTTTAATCTTGTTTTATTTTAGAAGCATATGTTAAGAAACCTTATATATATGGCATTAAACAAGACCCTGTGGGATACTAGAAACATATTACAAATCATGAAAAAGTAAATTTTCCTAAGTTATGCTTATACAACATGTAAGTTTAGATCCCTTTCAAAAATGTGACCTACCATCCCTCCGTGGACAATTATAATCTTGTAGAAGTCTGGGGATATGGGACAAGGCAATTCTTACTGTGCAGGTAAACTACCCAAAATTGGAAAATAAATACTAGAGGTAATAAGATTCAGCTGCATTACAGCCACATGGAAGAAATGATCAAAAACATTTGGGGGGCTATGTCCAGGCAGAGGAAAAAGGAAGTACATTAGAGAAATGTATTCAGCTACCATGTCTTTCCTTTCCGTTTTTGCTAACAGTGAGTCAGTCTTGAGGGATTACTGGGATCTTGTTTTTTTATCTGTCATGTTGTTGTTGTGTTAGGTTTTATGTTGTTTTTTAATAAAAGGCTTCATTCCCCTTGGGGAAATATTAGCCACCTGCATCGGTGGAGGCTGCCACCCAGTTTGGACCTTTCTGTCTTCACATTTCCAATTCCTAAGAAAATGTGGAGCGCGGCTACATCACAGAATGGATACATCTGAGAGACTGTAGACGTGAAAGGAGCCTCGGTCTACAGGCGGCAATAAATGAATGAGGGCAAGGAAAGGTCATTACAGCTCCTCAGAGACACTACCAAAACTCTTATTTTTAACAACTTATGTAAATGCATTGTAAATGCATTCCAAACTGTATGGAAGTACTTAGTGCTTAGCTAATACGAAATAAAGATGTAACTAATTCCACGACTAATAATATTCAGCTTTTGTGTGTCCCTTTATGTCCCAGTAGAATTAAGCACATTTGGTTTTCCTCTGCAAAAGAATAGAGAAAAATGCCACAGGCTTAATATCTTGGCAAAAATTAGCATTCTCTTGGGGGGAAACGATGCCTTTGTATTTTTGACATAAACTTCTTACATGCAGATTGATCCTGTAAAAATGGTAAACTTTTCCAAGGAACATGACAAATCTCACAGAACTGAGATAACATTTGAAATTCTAATCTGGATAAAATCATCCACACAAAGAACAGAGTTTAGATGCTCATCAGAAAGGAAATCAAATGTTTATCAGCACACTTTCTTGAAGAGCTCACTGCAGGTGAATGACTCTTAGAATCTCAGGGACCTTGGAAAAATTTAGCTGGTGCACTTCTTTGCACTTAATTATATTACAGGAAAATTCTCTTTTTTAACCATGTATATATTTTAAGTACTCACCATATTGAAATGTATATGAAAATGTATAAGAAAATATACTACTTGAGGATTACTTTTCTTTTAAGTAGATAGAAATGCATGACAACTCTCTTTTAAAACTGTAGACAACTTTTTTTTTACATTTCCTTTTATAAACACAACGTAAAATTCATTAGCCTAGAATATGATCTATTATATTTGAGTTATTTATTTGGTGGGAATTATTTTTCCTCATAAAATATATGAGAAAAATAGATATCCATTCCATTGATTAGTTACGTGGTGATTAATTTAATTAAGTGAAAAAAAATCTAACCATTCTTTAACTTTAGTGACACACGGCCCTGCATTTAGGCTTCCCCTAGGCTTTTTACTGTGACTCTGCCATCCAGTTCGGCCCTACATTTACCAGTTCCCACGGCAGCCAGCAAAGCTTGTGACTGCAACCAAGACATTGAGGGTTCAAAACTCTGTCTGTCTAAAATACCTCTTTCTGCACATTCCTTGTTTATCTACTCTGAGAGTTCCAGTTCTCAAAGTTGTACGAGTTGCTCATGCATCCCCCTACCTTTTTTTTTTCATTTTTCCTCCTTTACATGAAAGAGAAGGAAGACTTTTCCATCCATTTTTCCCCCTTTAACTAAGGATGCAAGGGATTGGTAAAGTTTGTTCTACTTTCACCATATCAAGAAATCACGATGTTAAAATTACAGAGAAGAAGGTCAATTTTGTTGTATTTATAGGTAGCCCTGCTCAGTTAAATGCTGTACTTAGGTAAAAGATGGGATCAACAGGAAATATGTTGTATTCTCAGTTATGTAAAAAATAATCAAATGTACTCCTTTTCAATCATTTTCTTTAATGTTCACTGGATATGAACATTTCCTCTAGGGAATGGTTGGAACAAGGGAGAAAAAGTAAAATTAAATAGGATATAAATATGTGTATGTTTATCATTATGATGCATTTTTGTTTAGTGAAAGAAGCATAACTTCTGGCAAACTGGTGGGTTTTGAATTATAGGGAGCATATGTGATCTATGTTCTTCTTAACCCTGATCCTATCTCCAAACATGATAAAATTCATTAATTTGCTTATTTACTTAGTAAATATGTATTCCAAGTGGTATACCAGTTTTTTGGAGGGCACAAAATGGAAGAAATAGTTTCTTCCTTTAGTATATCTACAGTCTAGCAGAGGAAACACCTACCACAAAAATCAGTGAGTGTTCAGTCTGTTTGTAGCGTAAACGCCTGAGTGATTATGATGTCATATGCTCCGTAAGTCATTTCTCTGTGTGTGTGTGTGTGTGTGTGTGCATTTTCTAAGGACTGTAATGTAATAGGAAGAATACTGATTATAGGCCTTATATTCATTACCTTGAAATTTTTACAAACAAAACCTTTTTTAAAGAGTTAGAAATAGCATTAGTTTCCTTATTTTGTTAAACTAACCTCTGACACTTGTAATTCTTCGCCTTTTGTGAAGCATCTTAAAGTGAGAAGGATGCTTTCCATAACTACATTTTGCTTAATGCTTAGAACCTTTTTCATTACCGATTGAGAAAAATAATTAACATATTCAAAGAAAGTCTTAATTTCATGGATTTGTTATAAACTTGTAAGAACTTATGAAGTAGTGCTAAGCATTGTGCAGTAACTCTCTTATGATGAATAGCAATAATCATTGCCAGTTTTAACTGAACAGTTATATGTGCCAGCTTCTGTGACAATCATTTTCATATGGGTTTTTAATTTCCCAACAACCCTGCAAGATAGACTTTATTATTACCTCTCTCTCAATAGAGAAAATAAGGTTCAGAGAGGCTAATTGAGTCAGTTCCTGGGATCACTCTGGTTCCAAAGCCTTTGCTCCTTCTACTGCAGAGGTGACGCCCTGCAAATCCCCTAAAAGAGTCCTTGTCATGCCAGCCACAGCTTGCTGATTGGGTTTTCAGCTACAAGCTAAACTATAAAATGCGCCCGGTCATCTTCTCCCTCTGGCAGAACAACGCTGTATAAATATTCATTTTACCAAATTTAAGTGAGAAAACATGTTTATGGTTCATTTTTTTCCTAAATTTTAAGAAGTTCAATAGAATATGGAAATAAGAAAGTAGACATCTTTAAAGTGCTTGTCCATTTTATAAATGTATGCTTTAATTTGAGAATCTAATGTTTACATCAGTTATTTTTAAGTCTAAACTATCTTAGGTCACAAGTATTTTTCTCTAATTCTTCTTTCTATAAAATTTGTGTTGTTTTTATAATAGTTTTTATTAAAGTTTAATTTTTGCTGATGGAAAATAATACATTATTTGATAAGTCAAAACACTGCAGTAGTGTGTTTCTTCTATCAATTTTAAAAAGAAAATGTTTGCATATTTTTCATAAATTATGTGCCTTATTTACCCAATAACACAATCTGATGAGAACATTCATAAGAAGAGAATTAAAAAATACAGCACCTTATGAAGGACATATAAAAGTATTACTATCGATGGTTTTGCAAAACAACCCAGTACAATTTCAGTGGGAATTATAGTCTCAGAAACTCAGTCCTTTTTGTTAATTTGTAAACAACTTAAAGTAGCAGGGCATCGTTATTTATAAATCCTCTGCTAACTATCCTGCATTTACCTCCATATCGAACATGGTAGCTCCTATATGTGTTCATCATAAGCTTTGGAAAATCCATATACACCAGTGGTATAAGTTAATGAGCTTCTCTGTGAATTTCTCAGTCTGGCCTTCAGGCTGTGATTGGACTCTAAATTAAGTCTGTAGTCTTTCCTCCTGGGGCCTCTCTTTATGGACCTTCCAGTGCAGCCAAATTGATCTCTCTTTGCCATCTTCAATATTCAAATATTTAATTGCTCCTTTCTTCTCCTCTACCTTTGGACTATATTTATCCTTCACTATCAGTTCATTAAATCTTGCTTAACTAGTCTGTTATCAAATATAGAAACCTCTCAGGAGTTCCAACAAGCTTCTGCACTGACAACTAGAAGTTCCATACTAGACCACTTGGGTTCAAATCCTAATTCTAACACTAGGATATATGTCATCTTAGCCAAGTTATTCAATCTCTACTCTGGTAGCCATCCCTTCTGTAAAAATGTATGAATAGCAATTGAATTAAAGTGAAAACAATGTGTTAATACACATAAAATACCCAGAACAGTGTGCCATATATGTGGTCACTGAGCTAGCACTGAAAAAATATTGACACATGGATATGAAATTGTAGCTGCCTACCACATGTTGCCAGTATTTACTTGTTGCTGTTTTTCTTTATAATCCACTCAAAGGCCTTTACAGTAAGTGGATATTTCTCAGCTAATGAGTTTTGAAAAAAATTCAAGTTACCCATTGATATCAAAATAAAGGAGAAACTGCCAATCATTTCTCAGAAGGAATAGCTCAGGTATGTTAAAGTATTGTTTATAGAATTTTTCACGTACATTATTTCATTTGGACCTTACTTTTAAAGTATTTAGCTTATTTAATGACCTGGGGAATACAAAATGAGTCAAAACTGAAAAAGAAATAGCAGCAACGTGGATTGTGTTACACACAAAAAAATCTAACCACCAGTAGCATCCCACACTCAAATTACTGTGCTCTTGCATAACATACGTGACTGAAAAATAATAAATTATGGAAAAGGAATCAGGAAATAACTGTGTCAACACAGAATATCCTATTCTCTGCAAAGGCTCAGTGACATCCCTGCAGTGTCAAAGGCATGTCCTTCAATATTTAACTTTTACACTCCTTGTTCCCCATCTCAAGTTGAACAATACCTTAATTACCCAACGAAGCGTTATAATTACTCTAACAGCTCTACTCTTACTCATAATTACTGCACCAACACTTTCTTTTTCATATGTTTCAATCTATACCTATTACATTGTCATGATGAAGACACATTAACATTATAATACCGTATAATTAGCTGATGAGCAATTAAATTATTCCACTGCTCTTGTTCCTCTTTGCCAAGAGTTTGCTTCCAAGCTCTATTATCTCCTCTTTCTCTTCAGTTTGCTTTAGTGGTTCTTCCCTCCCCCACCAAAAACAAAGAGAATCATAAGCTATACTCAAAGCATTTTGATTTCCAATTCAGAATGGTTAAATGTTCAGGTTGGTGGGGGTTGAAGAAATAAATTGGCATTGCAGACAAGTTTACAATTATTTTCATTTTCTTTCTATGATTAAAAAAATTGCAAATCTATGGAACAATGAAACATTGAGGATCATCTTTCTAAATGCTGATTTTCATTTTGTTTCAAAAATTAAAATTTTCAATAAAATAAAATTGTTTAAACTATAATAGATTCTGAAATGTAGCCCCCATGAATTGTTTCATAAATACTTGAAATTCATTCAGCTTCCCAGAAACTTCAAAGCTTTGAAGATTGTGCACATAAAGTAAAATCATGTATTGATTATATAATTAACTACGACAGTATGCTGCCCCACGAAAGCAAGCGTAGCTACGAGGCAGAGGAAAATCCATGCAGTGCAGTAGTCTCATATGCAGAAACTTTCCCCTTTGCTGAGAAAAGACAGATGTGCCCTGCCACCCTGATAAAACCATTCAGTATCAACATACGTGGAAAGTCACGACAAACAGGTTACCTCTCACATAACATAGGAGAATGATTCAGGCCTTGTGTAAGTGACAATTACTTCAGCTATAGGCCTGCGACTTTCCAAGTCCTTAACCAGCATTTGGTACTTTGAAACTGAAAAAGACTCCTGCTTTCTGGGGAGTACTGTTGTTTATTTTGCCTCAAAGATAATCCCCGAGTCTCTGAAAAACTGTGTTGGCACTGCCATTTGTTTTTGAATTGTGTTGTAAAAAAAAGTTTATCTAACCATCATGAATGAGAGTCTTTATGTAGAACAGAGGTACTGTCTACCAAATGTAACTTGGTCTACTGACGACAGATAGTAAATTTCAAGTCTCAAAAAGCAGTCAAGGTTAACACATATCAGGATTTTAGATAGAATGTCAGCTGGAGTAACTTAAGATGCTCACTCCAAATTACCAGTACGTTGTACATAAGAATCATACATTGATTTTAATTATTTACATACAGTTAAAACACCTACTGTTTTCAGCTCTCGTGAATAGGGTTCTTCCTATACAGGTTATAAGCAGAAGTGGGTAGAGAGTAAGAGCCTGAAACTTGAATTAGGTCTTGCTCCAACACTTTCTACCTGTGTGATCTTAATATCTTTAATTTTCTTAAGCCTTTTGTGCAGCTATAAAATAAAAGCAGTACCTATCTTATAAGGTTACTGGAAGGAAAAAATGAGAAATTTAGTGTAAAGTTCTTAGCATAGTGCTTAACATGCTGTGATCACTCAATAAATATTAAAGGGTATTATTATTCACTATTATCAGCTTAAAGGTTATCTTTCTTTTTGTTCTTTGAAAAACACATCATACAAAGTTCATAATCATCAGGTGATATAATTTCTCATAAAATATTTGGTCTGGGAAATACATTTTTTTCAGCCTAAGTGTTTCATTTGCATTTTCTGGGGACATAAAATTAGTGCCCAAGTCAGTACTACAAGGCTTTGCCTCCTCTCCCAGTAGTGTGCTTTTCCATTATACTATTTTTAAAGAGATTTGTAAAATATCATATTTGATTATAATCTCTTTAAATATGTATATGAGTAACTAGCTTTATCTTTTTTAATTGAATTTATTGCAGTGACATTGGTTAATAAGATTTTATATGTTTCTACCATAAGATACCACATCACACCTATGTATATGAAATTTTAATTACATACAAAAATACAACATGAAAACAAAATTTGAATTTTATAATCACTGGTAGCCCATTTGGATCTTGTCACTATTCAAGATTTAAAACCAATAAGTTTATTGTATTCTATGTAAGACAGCAAAATTCCAAATTTCAACACTGACTTTTCTGCCACTTTTAAGTTGAATTATTGAGTTTTTGCCCATTAACTTAACCTTCCTCATTTAAACAGACAGCACCAGAATTACTATATTTCTCTCACAATTAATTATTCTATCTAATGGTTTCTAAACATCTTCTTCAAAATCCAGGATTGATGTTCATATATTACAAGGAATTTTAATATCTGCTGGCTTTTGGAAAATCTCTCCCACATTTTCTTAAAGACTACATAAAATTTCAACAGCTAATCATAAACCATTTGATGATAGCATTCAGTACTTCAATGGAATGTAGTTTTTATGATTTGTTAATGACATCCTGAGGATATTATTCTCACATCCCATAAACCTGATATCTTTATGATTGAGGGAAACTCTTAAATCCCCAAATCCTAATAGTAGAAAAAAAGAACCATAGATGACCTTGATTGAATCTGGGAAAACTTTTAATTTTCATTTTTTCCTCTTTCTTCCCAGTACCAACTGTTACTTGCTCTTTTGGTGAGAAGCTAAGCAGATGAACAAGACTCTCCAAAATGGGGATTCAGCAATGGGGTGAACTAGAATTTAATAATCGGCCTTTCTCACTTAGTTACTAGTCATGCAGTAATAATAACCTAATAGCAATCAAATGGTTAAAATGCTTCATCCTAACTATAATTTTTAAACTAATTTTGCTATGTAGATCTCACATAAAATTAGTGATTGTTAATTATGTTTTCTCAGCTCAACTTCAGGGACTTGCAGTCCCACTTGATTGAAACATACTGTATGAAAATGAACGGACACTTTATTTTTGTACTGTATGATAGTACAGTAATATGACTCTAATTCAGTTTCCAAATCCCATTCCCTAAAAATCATTTTTAAGACATCCAAGCTACTATTGAAGTTGGGTTTCAGACATGGTTAAGTAAGGGTTGGTAATATCTGAAAATAAGACTTCACGATGCCAACACTAAAGGTCAGTAAGAGTTGAGGCTGAGAGATGAACATGAAAAGGCTTCTTTCCCTGCTCCTATAGATGAGCCACAATTGCGTCCAAGAATAGCTTTGACAATAAAATAGTCTGCTGAAATAGCTAACAGTGACAATCAACTCTTAACTTCAAAAGGGAACTCTGTGTTCCCTGGTTTCATTTACAAATGACCAGTAGTGTCCCTCTAGCAGAGATGAGTATTCGTAACCACATTATTAACCACAGGGACAGCGATATCAAGCTCTTCTCTTCTGCATCATCCACATACTCTATGGAATGAGTAATTGTAGACAGTGGTATTCAGGGATTCTCTGATCACAGCTATCATAATTCTCACAATCTATAGTCTGCCAGTGAAGAAGAGAATTTGAATAAATGAATAAAGATGGGACACTCAATCCATATTAACATTTTCCAGACATGTGAAATAGAGGAGACAACCTGAGCAGGGTAGTTTTGAATAGAGATACAGAAAGTCTAAAAGTGGAGAAACTTACCTTTTATGAGACATGATGAAAAGGCACAAGGAAACAGAGTCACACAGCAGGTCAGTGCTACAAGAGACCTAAGGGAACAAACTAACTTCCCCTTTCCAGAGGAGGGACCGCAGGCCTGGAGAGGTGAATGCCATTATCCAGGCCTCCCACACAGTAAATGGTAGGACAGCTGGGAGTTCAGTTTTCTGACCCTAAAGTCTTTGCAATAAAATATAAAAAATAAAAAATAAATTAAAAAAAGCCTGGTGAGGGGAGTTTTGCTGTTTATAATTTAAAATGTGCAGTTCAAAAATCATAAAGAAAACTATAAGTGGCCCAGATCTCATACTTAGCACTCCTAAATAAATTTTTATGCA
>CM052541.1:17289852-17309376 GCA_028533065.1 Trachops cirrhosus | reverse complement strand
ATGCTGCCAGTTTATTTATCATGTACCTTCATATTCATCAACTAATATGAAGTTCTATAATAAAGAAGGACTTTATATGACAGGCTAGCGATTCTTAATTTCTCTGCCAAATTGCCTATTTGCCACTGTACAGGAGAGGAAAATTCCAGTCTGGGGGTTTGGGGATCATGGCACAGATCTGTCAGGTTCAAAGGAGAAATGTCTTCAAAGTGTAACATTTTACCTTAAAAGAATCAGGCAGTATTTTCTTTTTGCTTGTTTTCATGGGAAAATAATGTTTTCTCAGAAAAGTTCAAGGTAAATTAATGCCCCAAATATGTTCAAGGTTTGCTTTGCCTAACCTCACAGAATACTGCAGATTGCCAGGAGTCCATATATTTTGCATATATATCAATGATAAGCTGTTTCCCTTTTCCGATTTGGAAGTCTAGTATAGAAACAAGCACAAAGAACTGAGTGCAAATAAAATCCAAACAGAAAGGGCTTCTTCTGTGTCTCTAACCCATGTAACAGCAATTCTTCTCCAAAAAGGAGCATGATTTTAAGGAAAGAGAACATTTACATTGACTTTTAACTGCATGTCCTAAGGTAAAATGGAAAATACTTTTTAATTGTACCTCCAACATCCCTTAAACCTAAACAAAAGCCACCATTACTTTGCAAATTGTTCAGCAATTTTAACCAAGTATTTATTTTGAATAATATATGAGTATCAATTGATTAATCAAACCTAAAGTTTCAAATTATCCTCTTTAGATACAACAGTTCATCTATAATGAAGCTGTTTAGGACAAAAGTATAAAATGTAATTTATAATCATAGGATTATTCAAGACTAGAAAGCACCTTAATGTTCTTCGCATTCTGCCACCTGCCTATAATTAACAATTCTCCACAATATGAATTTTTAAACAAGTATTTATAGAATGATTGACATGTGACAATTGTGAGACAGACACTGTCCCTGCCTTCAGAGTGTATAGTGATCAGACAGTAAACAAAGAAATAGAAAGCAAATTATAATAGGTTCTCTGCAGAGAATTTAAAAAGTCAGGTACAAAACCAATGTGTGGAGCAAGTGTTACATTTTATTGGGTGCTCACGAGAGGCTTCTCTGAGACACGAGATGCAAGCTGAACCCTAACATGACAAGAAATAACGTGCTTGTAAAATCAGAAAAGAAAAATTTCAGCCAAATAAAATAGCTTCACAAAGTCCCCAGGGCAGGCATAGGAAGAGTGCTCTGGAGCTGGAGCACCGTGGTCAAGGACAGGGAATCGGTATTAGAAAGGTGGGCAGAAAGAAACCCTCCAGGATTTCGTTATTCCACAAAAGGGTACAGAATTTGGTCTTCCTTTAAGTACACTGGGAGCAAGGGAGTATTTAAGCAGTGGAGTGATGACACTCTGTAATTCATTTCAACTGTTTTAATCACGCTGACAATTATTCCATTAAGAGCTGTGCCTGGGAATAGGAAGGTATGATGGTAGCTCCAGTGGTTTGAACCAAGCTGCTGAGTGGAGAACTGGAGGCAAGTGCATGCATTTGGGTACATTTTGGAAAAAAAAAAATCAATGACACCTGTTGATAGTTTGTGTAGTGGGAGGTGAGGAAAAGACAGAAATCTAAGATGATGCCTAGATACTTGGTTTAGCCCACTGCCTGAGGGGGGCAGTGTTGCCATAATTTCAAGTGGAGGAGAACGGTAATAAGTTGTTGACACAGGGGAGAGGGGAGTGACGAATTCTGTTTAGACTATGTAGCTTTTGAGATTTATATCTTATACCTAAGTAAAGATGTACCATAAGTGGCTGTATGTTTAAGTCTGTAGTTGAAAGGAGGTGACAGGGCTGGAGAAGTGTTTTTGGGAATCATGTCCTATGCATAGTAGTTCACACCATGGGACTAGATGAGATTACCTACTGTGAATATAGTGATAGGACAAAAAAAAAAAAACAGCCTCTGAAACATTTCCACTTGTAGAAAATAAGCAGAAAAAAGGGGTCCCATAAAGATGGCTGAGGCCGTCCGTGAGCCTTGCCTCCTGAGCACAGCTGGGGAAAGAGACTCTTAGGGTGCTCCCAGACAAGCTTTCAGGGAGTCCACCAAACAAGTAATTGCCTGCAGAATCATGTCTTTCCATCAGCTAGAATTTCTGTCAATCTATTAATATACTAACTATTCAGATCCTCCAGTCTAATTATTTCGATGTGAACACTGATGGCACCAGTGATCTTGCTTCATCTCTTAAGGTTTGGACACATTTGAAACAGCAGCTCTCCTGTTCCAACTGTACTGAATTGACTACATTTTTGTTAGACCACATCGCTGTTACATCATTTAATACAATTAGAATTTTGGATGACAGAATATGCATTACTTCTTCAACCTTTAAAGATTTTAAGTGTGAGAAGAACAATGAAAATAGTTTTAAGAAAATATATGAACTATAGCTCTTAAATAGCATTGCCAAAATATATATTTGGCACCTTTCTTTTTAACCTTCTTAATCCTTTGAGTAAAAAGTGACAGCACAATAACACAGGCTTCTCAATGGACCTGCATTTTCCAAAGCCAGACAAAGTAATGTAAATATAAATCTCTTAGGTCAGTGTGTGGATCACATGGGTCTCTCATGAAGTGCTCTGCATACATGATCTTTTCTGTTGGCACATTTGATGAAAATAATGAATATATTTCTACATGCTGTTTTGCTAGACACAGAACGAGAAAAGCCTATGCAAAATGATAAGACAATATGATAACATGAACTAAGTAAATAAAATAATGGAGACAGATTATGAAAAAAGGCCTCCAAGAGTTAAAAAATATCTAGGATAAAACTTTTTAGTTTCATAGAAATTAAGAAAAAACATGAATGAGTAAGGAAAAAACAATCTCCTGGAAAGAAAATTTATTTTTACAAACAGTTTTGAGGAAATTAGTTACATTTAACTCTCTATGAAATAGAAAATCACAAAATAAAACCAGAATCAGATTGTATAAAACTGGGGGAAAATATAGCCAGTGTGCAATAAAATGGACATTTTGACCATCCCGGAAGAAATTTTAAAAACTCCCTGTTAAGCAAATGGCTTTCAGGTCTTAAGAATGTTAAAAATGGACATATCTTTGATTTGGTGATTACATGTTCTCAAATCTATCCTAAGGAATAGCCATTGTTGTGTACAAACAATTTTCTTCCCGAGGACATTTTCCCAGTTTCACTTGTAATTGTGAAAGTTTGAAATATCCATAATTTAACAAAAGTGAAAGGTCAAACTTAGCTATATCCATAGACTAGAATAGTAGGCAGCCAATATTGACGTTCTGTTAGAAACATTTTTAATGGCATGTGAAAATGTTTGTGATGTACATACAGCTTAATTTACAAAATCAGTAAGATTCTCTGAATATACATTAGGAATTGACTTTTGACTATGTCTATCTCTGTGTAGGTGTTTAAGAAACAGACTATACCAATTATTTTTTTCTGGGTATCAAAGTAGCAGATTTTTAAATAATCTTTATTGATTTTTGACATTTATATATTTTAACTCAAAAAGTATGTCTTATACAGTGAGAAAATATAAAACTAAAAATAAAATTAGGAAACAATGTAAATTTCTATAATGCAGGTAAAATAAGATAATACCTAAAGCAATGGCTTTGGTGACAGGAAAACAAATGGTTACAAGAAAAAGACCATTTTTGGTGATGTGATAAGAGCGGAAGTAGAGTTCATCGAGTTCAAGTGTACATGCAGAGTTATGAGAGAGGGGCAGTCTGTGGCCATGCCCTCTTATTAAGCTTGGTTATGAACAGCAAAGCAAACCCAGGACAGGGAAGTCACCCTGTTAAGCCCAATTACTACACAAGTCACTCAGTCTAGCATGGGATCTGCCCTTGAGAAACATAAGATTTTACATGGTTTTCCTCAATATCTCTCTCAGTTCACATATCCTAGCATAGGGGCTCAGGGATAATGGCCCAGCAAAATAACCTTTAATCCAATCTTTTTTGCCCATTTTGTTAAGGCTTCATACAAATAACCTGGTCTTTTTTTTCAGATTTTATTTATTTTTACAGAGAGGGGAAGGAATGAAGAGAGGGAGAGAAACATCAGTGTGTGGTTGCCTCTAGTGTGCCCTTACTGGGGACCTGGCCTGCAACCCAGGCATGTGTCCTGACTGGAAATCGAACCAGTGACCCTTTGATTCACAGTTCGGTGCTCAACCCACTGAGCACACCAGCCAGGGCAAAACCTGGTCTTAACAGTTCTACAGATTGCCCTGTCACCAAATCTCTCTCTGTCTTTGACTCCAAATTATATATAAAGAAAAATAGCTTGAGCAATTTTCAATACACAGTTCTTGTTCTCTATTAAAGCAGCAGTTGTTGAATGTACATTTAAAAATATTTTTTGGAAAATAGCTTGCTTTAACTTAAACAAAAATTTAAGATACAATAGTCTACATTAAACTTCCATTTCTACATATAATCTTGATGTTATGGAAAAAGATTTTTCAATTTGTTATATTTAAGAAAAAAAAGTATATGTGGAAAATGCCCCCCAAAATATTACATGTAATATAGTAATTGTGGAAAAATGTGTAAATGACTCAAGACTCTACATCAAACATAATTATATACTACCACACAATCGTTTTGGTAGATTTTTCTCAGAATTTACTGAACAGTTTCCATCTATAGAAAAATCTATAATTGAAGAACTCCATTACATCACATAAGACCCTCAACTCCAAATTGACCTCATTAGCAAATCAAGATATCCTATAATCTATTTTAGTCACAAAGCATTAACAAATAAATAGCATTATTCCTAGTCTGTATGACCTGAATATAATAGCCTTTACTATTAATTTAAAAACTAAGTTAAGCTAAAAATGTAGGTATTTACAATCATGTCTCTAATACACAAAAAACCAACCATTTATTTCTTGGCTCACCAAATGTGAATGATGACTGAGGATGATGGTAAGCAAGAGATGTCTTAACAAGAGAAGTTCTCACTGACAAGCAGATTAAATGAATTGAAATCATAGGACAAAATATTACCTTCTTTGCATAGAATAAAGCAAGAATGGTCAGTCTATAAACCTGTGCATAATTTCATTGCAAATATCAATTTACTACATGTGATTTATAAATTCTTATATTCTTAATATTTTGTAATATACATTTGTATAACATTTACATATTATACTCTTTATGAAATAAAGAAAGTGTCTACTCAGAATTTACAAGCAAGTGTGTACACCATGAATTTTAAAGATGATGTAAGAAATAAGGATAATATTTAGGTATTTGATCACCAACCATAGTCTATCATTTGTGCATAGATGTGGATCAGTATATATAAATACATTCCAAAATATATAAAGTTCATCTTGAGTTTAAAGTAATTCTCTGGCAATTGACCTATTTAAAAAATACACATGTAAAGTAAAATGGTCATCAGTATATTTGCCAGAAATTTAGAGTAGGAGCAGAAGGAAAGTGAATTATTTCAATTTTGTATTGAATTACACTGATTACTACAATTAGCGGAGTGGAGTAGGGTGGGGAAAAATAAACCCGACTGAGAGATCTGAGACCAGAATAAGGCACATCCTGATGAGAAAGGCTCATCACATCTGCAGCACATCTGTGTTCACGGAAGATACATTCCACCACAGTCAAACTGCCTACTTATCGTCAGGCCACAGAAACAGGCCATGGCAGGTTTATCATAAGTTAAATAACGTAGAAGCTTTGGGGTCCTTCATTTGCACAGGTCCCTTCCAAGGCCATGAGCCTAGTTTTATGTTATAATTTTATATTTTCATTAATAATATACCTTTCATCCCTATATAGTGCAGGCTTCAAGACTCCTAAAAAGTAGACCTCTCCCTGGAAGAAATGAGGGGAAGAGCTGCCACAGGTGCACGTTAAGTGTCATTTGTGATTGGGGTTAGGCAGAATGTAGATACGTAAAGGCCTTCACCTTTTCGAGGCGTGAATATTCATTTTTCAAAGAAATAACTCTGCATGTACTTTACTTGTACCAGAGGGAGGATGGGAAAACATAGCCAAGCATTTTAAAGTTTCAATACCTCTGAGGCTGGCAAATCAGTGAGTAAAACATTACCAGGGATGCGCCCTCAAATAGAAAACTGTGGGACTATAGTTAAAAAGAGAAGGAATGTCTTCTATTAAGCACTCGAAATTGAGCGGATTCTCAATGGATGAGTGAAAGCAGAGCAAAACAGTCAATACATTTTTAAATGCTGACAATGATTCTTCCTGAAACTTTGAAGATTTGATATATTTTTCCAAAAACAATAAGTATCTTCTTTCACTAAAGATTCTATTTCATTTTTTGAACTGTCAATTCCATTCAAAGTATTCTGTATCAAATGTCAGTTTCAACTGGAATTCCTTGAAAAGAATTATGAGAGGTTCCATTGTCCAGCAAGAACTTGGCACCATCCTTTGATGTCTACCTATATTAAAGATGGAAAGCTCTACAGAGATAACTTTCAGGGGAGAACATTTACATTCAACAACATACACTTTTATTGAGCGATCACTACGTGCAAGGCACCGGGCTGAGACTTAGAGAAAGATAAGATAAATTAAGAAACAGGCTTTGCCTTAGTTTCAGTTGTACGGATGATTCAATGTCAATGACTGATTCTTTCAGTGCACTAAACTTCTTGAATAAAAATAACTTTTGCATTCTGTATATAACAATAAAACAACTTTTTATAAGGAAAACAAAGGATAATTGTGACTCTACTGGCCACGCATTCTGCAGTCACATTCTGTTTATCCCAGGAATGTATAGGCTATGGCAGGTAGCAATGACTCCTAGACAATGGTGTCATAAGATACAATGCACTATTTTTAATAGTTCCTCACACAACATAGAGTAAAATCCACTTTTTAATTTAGCATTTAAAAACCTTTTACATGCTCACCTTCACTTTCTTTATAAACATCCACTTTCTCTCCACACAACTGCTCTGGCCAGCAACTTAATTTCTTAGCAAACTTGTCCCTTTTGTTGCCTTTTTCTCAGTATCCAAACACTGTATATTTTAAGAACTAAGTAAAGAACTACAGTCTCCACAAAACCTCTCTTGATGACTACATGCCACAATACACTTCATTTACTACGTTTTTGCAGATAATTTAGAGCAGAAAAAGAACTGCCACACCTCTTTGAATATTGTAGATACTGAATCATTCTTTTTTTTAAAAAATGTGCTAAAATATACATGACAAGATTTACCACATTAACCATTTTTAAGTAACAGTCTGTTAGTGTTAACTACATTTACATTGTTGTGCAAAGAATCTCCAGAGCAATTCCCATCTAATAAAACTGAAACTTCTATGTGCATTAAATGGCAACTCTGTCTTCCTCCCCACCCCCACCTTGGTCCCAGGCAACCACCGCTGCGTTGTCTGTCTGCATGGATTTGATTACTCTAGCTGTAACATATAAGTGCAATGATGCAGTATTTGTCTTTTTTAGTGATTGGCTTATTTCACTTAGCATAATGTCCTTAAGCTTCATCCACGTAGTATAACATGAGTCAGGATTCCCTTCCTTTCTAAGGCTGAATAATACTTCTGTGTGTGCATGTAGTGCATTTCATCTGTTCATCTGCACACAGACAAGGTTGCTGCCACCCTTTGGGTGTTGTTAAGTAATGCTGCTATGTGACACTTACTCTTTTAAGATCTAACATCTAGGATGGGGGGCCAAATTGTAAGACGCCCCCAAGGTTCCTCCCCACCCCACCACCACATGTGAATACTCCCCTCATCATCCCCTCCCCTGCGGGTCTCCAGTACATGAGCTATCTCTCCATGATTATGTTACTTTATATGGTAGATGGGATTCCCAAATGCCAATGAAGTCCCTAATCAGTTGATTTTCAGTTAATCAGAAGGGGGATTATGCTAGCTGTGCCCGGTCTAATCAGTCTTAACACTGTAAATGTTAAAGGAGGAAGTTCCCACTGTCCTTGAAGAAGCAAATTACCGTGTTATGCCTATAGAGGGAGCTAAGTGCAATAATGAGCCAAGGGTGGTCTTCAAGAACTGAGAGCAGTTCCCAGAAAATACCATGCAAGAAAAAGAAAAGATCCTTTTTTTTCTGTATACCACAAAGTATTTGAAGTTGCCAGAAGAAAATAATACATGTTTAAATGAGGAGGTATTATTATAAGAATACCAATTGATTTTATCTTAGTTTATCTATCAAAAATGTGATCATTCTCTTAATGGAAAACTCCTCATTAGGCAAAACAGTTGAATACAAGGTAGTGTCTTTGTCCTAAATGACCTTTGCCCTCAGGTGAGCCTTGTGAGTCTAGTGTGTAGGATTTGTACAGAACTATTCCAGCTCAGTTTGCAAATTAGAACTGTGGGATGTGCTATCTACTGCTTTCCAAGTCTACATTTCATATATCAGTTACTGGAATTACCAGAAAGAAATGTGTTTTGATTTACTTCTTTAGCAGTGGCAATTTAAGTAAAAGGTTGAGAAAGTTTACAGATAGAAACAGTGAAAAACATAATAGTAGGAGTCAGGGAGAAAGATAAGGTAGGGCCACCTTTTAAGAAAAGTAGGAAGGGTTTTGATAACAGAATACCAAAAAGCATTGTGTCTAATATTTACATCTTTCAAGTTTATTCCTCATGCATTTATGCTATCTTTCCTTTTCTTTTTGTAGAGTGTGTTTTCTGAACTGAGACAGGGTGACGCTACCTCAGCAACCCCATGACTACCTCAAGTTCTAACCTTCTAAAACCTCCCGACACAAAAGTTTATATTCAGGGTATCTAGGAAGATCTCCATATACACAACCACTTTCTACAACGCACACATCTTAACGCACTTGCCTAATACAATCACTTCATTATTTTAACTTTCTTTGTGAAGAAGAAAAATTCAATTTCCCCCCATGGTATTAAACACATGAAGTGATAAAACTGGTGGGATGTTTGTTAATACCCTACCACATGCAACAGTCACCTTTATTTGACTCATTTCATCCCTTAGGACTCAGATGATCTTCATTGTACAGTGCTGGGCAGAATATCATTGTTAAAAATAAGATAAAGGTGGAATATTTAATGCCGCCCTGTTAATATCACTTCTGGAGTAAAGTAGAAACTAACCCCACCAAGTTTCATTGTAAAAGAAGCACTACTATCTTGATTATCTGAACTGGTATAGAAAATAAGTGGACCACACTTTTATCGGAGTGATTAGGAATGCTGCATCTTTCTCACCTTTGGCCTTGTTTTTTAAAATTCTGCTTTCTGATAACAAAGAACTCCAGTTTTTTCTGTTGCTTTAAACACAAGATCCCTATGTAACACAGGAAATAAATAATCACTACAACCACTCCCACCCCACCTCCATATTTCTGCTTTAATAACAACAGAGAAGGTACATTTGCAAGCTTCCATAGTAGACAGCCAGGGATGAAAAAGAGCAGACTTTCTGGAACAAAGCAACACTGTAACTAGAGTAGCAGTCTGTCTCCGCGAGAACAAAGGCACTGCCATCAGGAGTCCAAGTGTTTGCTCTGTGCCAACATTCCCCCAAATCTGCAGACAAGTTGAGAAAGAATGCCTACACCTCCTATTCAGAAATTAAAAGGGGGACCTTCTACGCTGTGAAAGGTAGTATTTGGGTTGTGTCAGAGCCTAGTGTTTAATTTCTTTGTTCTGCGTCAGATTTCTTATTGACACACAAATCATTTAATTTCTTTAAGTGTTTTAAAGCAATTTCTTTACATTACTCTTTAAGTAATGTCTTTAAGTGCTCTAAATATTAAATGTATCAAATAGCTTTTGACACCAGGAATAACAGTGAGACAAAGGCGAAGACTGTTATAAACTGAGAGGTGTTATTTAAATAGCA
Organism: Trachops cirrhosus; assembly: GCA_028533065.1. NCBI lineage: Eukaryota > Metazoa > Chordata > Mammalia > Chiroptera > Phyllostomidae > Trachops > Trachops cirrhosus. The sequence goes on along the minus strand of CM052541.1, from coordinate 17,299,428 downwards.
TGAAGTCGCATAGTATTCATTAAAGCTTTTTATTTTTTCAGGTTCACAAAGAATATTTTCAACAGTTTTCATAATATACATGAAACGAATATTACTTTATCTATATGATATTATTTCCAAATAAGAAAACTATCAAATTTCTATATTGACAACATGGAAGTATGTTCAGTAATCATAGAAACACAGGGATTTAGTAAGGAATGATACTTGGCTTAAAGAACATATGAACACAGGACATCCTTATCTTAAAATATAATGCACATATAAAATAAACCTTCCCCTCCCATCTTCTCTTTCCTTTCTCCTCAGAACTGTTATTTTCTTTTACTTACCATTTCCTCTTTATTTGTGAGGTAAGTTTTACAGTAGTCTACATTTTATTTTCATTACTGCTTGTGGTTATTATAATCATAATATCCTTCTGTTTTATACATTTAACAATTATTCAAGTACCATGATGTTGAAGTAAAATAAAATGATACATGGATAAAATAATAATAATAATTTAGGCTAGAGAGTCAGCCCCAGGTTCAGAATCTGACCATAAACTTACGAAATGTGTGGTCTCAGTATTTTTATATGTAAAATCAGAATAACACCTAACGGAACCGTGGTGAATGTCTAAAAGTTACCTCAATCTTAGCTTTTTAGAAACAGTACACAACATTTCTTTTTCCAAATCTGTGACTTCTCCAAAATGAGTGTTTTCAGAAAGGACCAAAACTGGCTCCATAGTTTACCAAATAAGACTCCAGAATTATAATTAATCCCCACGGACTGGATCCAACACCCAGTTACCCAGGTGAGGTAATTTCCCTCTTGATAACTATCTTAAAAGTTCCCTCCTCCCCACCCCACTGCCCCCCCTCACCCAGGCCACAGTTATCTCACAGCTGCCCTCCACCTCCTCACCTGGCCTTGCTGCCCCTAGCCCTGCTTTCTCATGCCCGCTGTTCACCCAGAACCCATATTAATTTGAAAAGAATACTTATGTGATCATGCTACCTCCCAGCTTACAACCCTTCAAAGCTTTTCCTTTGCTCTTGCAATGAAAACATTCCCCTTAAAAAGGCTCAAAGGGCACCCAAGACTGACCCTTCTTCTCCTGCCAGTTTGCAATCTTGCATTGTTTGTCTCACAGTTGGTGCCCCAGGCTCCCCAAGTCACACCTCAGGTAGAATAGACTGCTTCTCTGCCTGGCTAAAGCTTACTTACATTCAGGTTTCAAGTAAGGCTTCTGCAACAGACTTTTTGTGGTGCCAGAAGAGTCTAAGTCACCCTGAATTCTCAACAAAGAATGTTGAAATTACATTTTAAAAGTCACTCATCCCCAGTGGAGTGTAGGGGTAGATGAAAGGGAAGCTTAGGAGGGAACAGAAGGGAGGGGAGAAAATGAGGATTTTGAGACATGATGTCTAGAAAGAAAGCTTTGCAGTAACCTCACTCTCTCACATCAAGTGTGGTGGGTTTACATTATGTTTTGTAGACAGTGTATTAAATGATCCACGGAACTGGGAGGAGGCAGGAGAGTATATAACTCCCATGCAGGAACTGAGAGTTAAAAACAGACTAGCTGCTTTTGTTTTAGGAATAGCTGACCTTCTCTCTCTGAGCAAAAAATATAAAATTTTCTTTTTCATTCACTCAATCAATTTATTTAACTTCTTATTTTGAGATAATGTAGATTCACATGCCATGGTAGGAAAACAGAAATCCCATGTACTCCCCCCACTTTTTTTTTAGCTTTACTGAAGTATAATTGACAGTGGGAAACTTCATATTTTTAAAATATACATCTTGCTGATTTCAAGCACATTGTGAAATAACCAACACGATGAAGCTCATTAGCATATCCTTCACCTCAAAAAGCTACCTTTAATATGTGTGGTACGAACACTTAAGATCTATCACCTCCACAAATTTAAAGTGCACAAAACAGTATTGTTACTACAGCTACTTTGTTATACATTAGATCTCCAGTACCTACTCATCTAGTATAACTGAAACTTTGTATCCTCTGACCAAAATCTCCCTATTTCCCTCTTTCCACTCTCTCCTAACCACCATTCTATTTTCTGCTTCTTTGAGAATATTTTCCCTGGACCAGATACTGGTCATACAGATAAAAGAAGAGGTCTGGAATCATTTCAAGACCCGTTCCAGAAGACGGCTTGGGAGGGAGAAAGATTCTCATGAGCAGATTAGCTAGAGTTGGCCACCATCGAAACAGAGGTTGGAAGGACTGGACAGCCCAGGGACTGGGAACCGTGCTTAGCATCAATAGAGTTTCCATTGCCGGGAGGCTTATTGATAGGAACGTTGAAGACCTCAGGGTAGAGTTGCCTCTGCTGGTAGCTCTCAGGCTGTCCCTGATAGGGGACTCAAGACTTGGAAAATTTTAGCTTAAGGTAAAAAGTTATGAGTCTAGCAAGTAATGTGTATGTTAAAGCTTTTGTTTCAGAAACTACAGATAAGGTCCATCCTGGCTCCTGGGAAAAACAGCCAACCTCCTGGGGCACTGATAGAAGATTATCACCTGGGGACATCTGAACCTGTGTTCCAGGGGGAGCAAATGACCACCCCTCCCCCTTGGGAACAGCTAACTGCCCAGGACAGGAATGTTGCAGCTTCTGAATCTCGAAGCCCTCACCATACCTTGTTTGTCCTCCCCCCACCCCCTTATAAAAGATCAGGCTAGGAAAGAGAAGGGAAGATGGTTTGTTAGGGTATGAACCCGCCATCTTCTCAGATCACCAGACATCTGAATAAAGTGCCCATAAAAGATTCAATCGTTGTCATTGCTTATTGGATTTGGTAGTGACAGGCAGCGAGAACACCGGTGTCTTTTCCGGTTACATCCCCAAGGAAGAAAGTTTTGTGCTTCACCTGCCCCTTCCTCCCTCTCAAGTGCCAGCCCCAGAGGGCAACACTGTAGTGAGCACGCTGTGGAGGTGGAGAGCACGGGAGGAGAGAAGTTACCACATTCCTTTACTAGAAACCAATGGATGCCAAAAAATGGCCTGAATGGCAGAGAGGGAGGGGGCATCTTCCCTTTGGATGAAGACTAAAAAACTGATGAATATACTGTAAAAGACACTTGAAGGTGACTCTAGAATTGCTTAGTATTTCAGAGTGAGCAAAAAAGGCATGGGTACCCTGTCCAAATGACCATGCACGGCCAGGAAACAATGCCATCAAATGAATGTCACATGGACAATGGGAAACGATGATTGCGATTTCTTTAGACCATGATTTGTGCTTTTCAACATTCACTGGACTTCAACATCCATTTTAATATCTGTGACGATAGTCCCTAAAGTCAGTCATGGCAGAAGCAGCTCTGTGAGGAGGGGCGGGGCAGGGCTGGGCGGAAACTCCAGGCGGCACTGCAGAATGGGCCCTGAGCACCACGCGGGATCCTTTCCTTCACTGTTAGAGACAGTGCTCTCTGCCAGAGTCACACATCCATGTGCTTTGTTTCAGACATGTTCACTGTGAGGGGCAATCAGAATCTGTTCTACGTGCTTCACATTACACTTTTCTAATTTCTCTTATAGCAATAGTATAAAAAACATAATCTGCCTTTTCTCAAAAGCCGGTGTATATTAATTAAATAGGATGTAGATACAATTGCTTTTCTATAGGTCTATATTTACATGTCACTAAAAGGAAGAGTAAATTTTGAAGACTAAATATACTATTTTAATGGAATCTTAACTCTACTAACTATAGTCTCCCTCTAGCTTTTCCCTGTCTTCCCCTGGTCTTATCAATTCATTTTATTTTATTGTATTTATTTATTTTTAGAGAGGGGAAGGGAGAGAGAAAGAGGGGGAGAGAAATATCACTGCATGGTTGCCTCTCACATGCCCCCCCCTGGGGACCTGGCCCACAACCCAGGCCTGTGCCCTGACTGGGGATTGAGCCAGAAACCCCTTGGTTCGCAGTCTAGCACTCAAACCACTGAGCCACACCAGCCAGGGCTGGTCTTCTCAACTCTTCAAGAAAGAAAAGTCAGTCTCTCAGATGGAATCAATTGTCCTGTCTAATTGTAAAAGTTCTTGATCAGATTGATTTAAAAACATATATAATGTAAATGTTTTAAGGGGCCGGTTGCTCTGGAACCAGACTGGCCTGGGCAGGACGTGGTCTCCACCGTTCAACAGCTCCGTAAGATACTCAACGCTTCCAAGTACCTCTGTCCTCACGTGCAAACGCAGAGTTATTGTGGCGGTGAAATGAGACAAAGTACATAAACTGCTCAGCACACTGCCTGACACAGTGGAAGTTCTCACATACATGCACAGGAGACCTACTTAATAGCAGAATTAAATTAATAATATGCCCTTGACTTATTATTTTAGGCCAAAATAAAATTTTGTTTGTTTTTCCTTCCAAATCAGGAAGCTTACTGTAAGGCATAATTATTCCCATTTAACTATAAAAAGAGTAAAAACACTGGTGTAAGAATGATGTGTTCCATCAGAACTGAAATAGACAATAGACAACAACAACAACAAACATTTAAAGGAATCACAACTAACACAGGAATGATTAGGTACGTGAATTTAAAAAGTGTGTGTGTGTGTATATTTACATATATGTGTTTATATATGTAAATATATAAACACATATATAAACATACTGTAATAACATCATCTAAAATATTTGAGGAACAAAGGAGATATTCAGTGAGCAACTGTGGGGAACTGGCTAGATGGATAGCCACTTTGGGAAAGTCATAATGACTACTTCAGTAGTTAAATATAAATATCTTTCATATGTGAAAATGTAGCACACAAAAAAGAGAAAACATTTAAATATTAAAAAATGTAACTGTACGTTTTAGAGGCCTGAGAGTTTAGCACCACTTAAAGCATGATATTAAACCCAGTAACTATAGGGGAAAATTATAGAACTGAGAACATAATAATTAAAAAAATTCATACATGATAAAACAAACAAAACTGAAACAAAATCTAATAAATAAACTAATCAAATAAGAAACCCATAAATGGGTTAAAGATAGAACCCATATGGAAATATATATGTTTCTGTGTGTATATATTCTGTATGTCTAAATATATGTGCATATATACATATATGTCCATATACATGTATGGGTGTGTATATGCACATGTATGTGTGTGTGCACACAGACATATTACCCTTGCATACTCATAAGAGCTAGAGAGATTAATTCAGAGGGTAGTGTCACTTGTGACTCAGTTGTGATTTGCCCTCCACTGCGCACCATGACTTCCAATGGCATTGGAATGGCCTTCCTTAAGAGTGGCAGCTACGACAGAACATTAAACCTGGAGGTGACTTTAGAGATTATTCTGGTTTACTCTCTCTATTTTGCAGACAAGATAACTAAGACCTGCTGAATCACTAACTATAATGTAGATACATACAAAATGCAGTAAGGGCAGGGAAAAAAAAACCAAAAAACTCCCGACTTGTAGAACAATGAGGTCAAAGAAATCTATGCGGAGGAGGAGGCATTCCAGCTGAATTTAGAAGGTTGCATCATAATTCCCCTGAAGGACAGGGGATCCCAGGCTAAAAAAAACAAACAAACCAAACCGAAACAGCAAGAACAAAAACCTGTACCTTGTCAAAGGTCCGAGGCACAACACAGAATGGCAAGTCCGGCCCATCGCGAGCCATGAGGTGTAACTGCAGTGTACAGGGCACGAATGGTGCTCCATGAAGTTTAAAACATGAGCCGAGTACTAAATATGTGTGTGTCATGTTAAATAATTTGACCCAGTCTTATAGTTGATGGGAAATTCAGAAAATTTTTATAATAAGGGACTAAGGTTGGTATTTTATTTAAGAAAAAAACTTTGGTGGCTGTTTGATTAGCAGATCAGAAGAAAGAATTTGGAGACTTAAAAAAGCCCACCTCTCCTACCAGATCCTGCTGAAATAGTCCACTAAGCCTTCTGGGGTCTGCAGTGCTGGATGATCTTCCTTCCCGATTTGCTTTTTGCACCTTGTGTACATTCCTTATTCTTTTTGCGCTTATTATACTGACATATATGAATTTCTAGTTCCTGACTAAAATGTGATTCCCTAGAAGGGATATGTTTCATTGCAACCCTGCCCACAAAAAGAATATAACTCCCTATATAACCAGCATTAAAACATTCCTTCAAACAATGCATGAGGCTAGGTTCTCTGTGGGTTTCAATAAGGAATAATGCCTATATTCTACACCAGTGAACTTATTATATGTAAAACACAGCATTTAAACAAGTACCTATAGTCTCAGACTGTATGGGTGTATATATATGTATACACACACACATGTAACTATAGCATTAAAAAAAAAGATGTTCAGGCAGACAAATGAGCAAGAGGTAGTATTTACTTTTATGAACTGGAAGACAAAATAACACTCTGCAAAGAAGTTGTAATTTGAAATAGGCTTTGACACATAGGCAGGATTTCGGCACAAAGTGATTTGGTAGAGAAAGGGAAGAGAGAAGGAACAGCATAAGCAAAAGCATTTTCAAAGGAAGGAGGGAGGGAGGGAGGGAGGGAGGGAAGGAAGGAAGGAAACTAATTTTGTTAATATCAATTATCTTGTTGGTATTGAAATTTCCCTGATTTCTGTGATTTCTCTGATTATTATTAGCAGTTTCATACAGGAGTAACATAGAAGTTACAGAAACATTGTGATTGGCTGATGTGTCTAATTAAGTCTTTTTTAAATGAAAGGTTCCACTTACATAATACAATTTTTTATCATTTTGCTTTCAGTCTGTCCTGATTTCTTTCACTGATGTAATAAAACAGAGTTCACTCAATCATCTAGATGCTTTTACTGATTTCCTCTTCTAGAGAAAGCACAGTTAGTAGTTCCTCACTAGGTGATTAGATACAAGTATTTGTTTGCTGAGTATATGTTAAGAGACCCCCCCTTAAAGAGATACGTTAATACAGACCCTTTCTGGAATTTACTTTGTCACTAACAACTATTATGCATAGAAAATTATGTAAATTTGGTGAATAAATATTTTAAATGCCTAGTGTCTGAGCTTTAAGGGTTAATTTTATTTAACTAATATTTTCATTTGTAAGCTAAGAAGTTTCAGTTTGTGTGTCTAAATATTCAAATACATCAGAGTGGACCACATAAAACTGTCTGCAAACAGAGAAATTTCCTCGGTTAAACCTAATAGAAGTGAAAGTGATTTTATTTTCTCATAATTTAGTACAATCAGATTATTATTTATAGTTATCTAACAAATTTAATAGGGCATATTCTCAGGCATTAATCAAGCAACTTTATAAACATCTACATTAATATCCAGATAACTTTTCAAAGACAATTAGCATTTTAGTTTTATACAATTCTTTAATTCAGTGTCAAACTTGTATGTGAAAGGCAACTCAAAACATTTGGCTAGATGTGAAAGGGAGAGGCAGTGAAAACTGAAAAAATGACTGTAATGGTTTAAACACATTATGTATCATTACGCTCCCTCTGGGATGTCAAGGTCAGAGTAAGCGAAGGTATTCACTGCTCATCAGTGAAAGTCAGGGAGCTGAGTGCAGTCACTTTCTAAGAACTATTACCCAACCCCATAGAACCAGGATTAATTTACAGAATTTAATGCTTAGTTGAAATAAAAATGTGTTTGTTCTCTGTGGGCTGAGGATGAAGGGGCATGTAACAATCATAGGTCTGAACTGGAATTATTTAATAAGCAGTCTGGTTGGAAGCAATTGGTCTCCAAGGAATGTTAGGCAATTTTCCCTCAATTTGAGTTAAACATCGTGCCAGAAAAAGAACTCTAATGACTAGTCACAAAGTGACTGCTGAATAGACTTCTCAGAAAGAACAGTTGAGATGAAAGTAGCCACTATTACTCATTTAATTAGGTCTTAGGAGACTTTTGCCCTGGATGAGAAGCAACAGGAGTAAATCTGAAGCCCTCTGGGTAGCTCTGACTTGTACCCTAAACTCCTTCCTGAGAATAGAAAGATTAAGAGGGTTTTCAGAGAAGTAGAGTGACTTCTCTGGAAAGCCGCCAATACTCAACAAACCTCAGCCTCAACAGCCTTAACTAGGGAAAACCAAACGTGATCTCAAGTCAACAGGGAGAACAGTTGTTCAATAAAGGGGGAATGGTGTCCATGTGTCATTGTCTAGGGGAAAAAGCATGAATATGTGGAATCAGAATATCACATATGTGGATTTCAGATTCCCAGCCAAAAAATCATGACATCAGCAATGTGCTATGCCCTTAAAGTACAGTCTGATGATCTTACCATACACAGTAGGGAGGGCCTGGTGCCCTTGTGAGTTATCTAGGAAGGAAGATATTCCAGGGAATAAACAAGTTCCTGTAATATTTTCTGATTCTGATTGCAACACCCCCTCTGTGCTCATAGTAGCCATTGAGAAAAATTCTGAGCATGTGAATATACAGATGAATGAAACATTTCTTTGAAAAGCAAAGATCTGCTCTTAGCATTACTGAATTTCCCTTATATTCAGCTTCATTTCTAAGAGGGTACACAGGTGAAGTATTTTATAACTATGTTATAATTTTATTTCTGTGACTTTTTCTGTGATCACTGATAAATCATTGAAACTCTGCACAACTGAGTTTTAAGACTAGGATAGGTCAAATTATCAAAAACTAAAGAAGTGCCAAGGAAAATGAGAGCCAAGAAACCATCACATTTTTTGGGACTGTGTATTCACATTGTAGAGGTTAGCAGCAAGAGGGTAACTAGTAATGAAGTCCAATTGTATGTATTTAAGGATGTAGGTGGTGAAAAAATACAACTTTCAAAGATAACCACTTGAATCTTAGAATCAATGCAGAAGGAATGAAGCTTTAGAATCACCCAGTGAAGCCACTAAATGTTATAGACAGTGAAGCCGACAAGGTGAGATGACTTCTCCAAGGTCAAAAGCTCAGGAGAGACAGAGCTGGAATCAATTTCCTAACTTCAATCACATAGTCTTACCAATACATCATAATGGATAATTAGAAAGAGGAAAATAAAAGATAAGTACACTTAGTAGAGTTAAAGTTTCATTACTTTTATTATTTTCTGAAAGTTTTTATTATCTTGGAATACTAATAATAAGCCTTAGATTTCTGAGCTACTGCAACTTGCTCACGGAATATTTAACTGTTCATTAAATATCTCATTCTCCACTAAAATTAGTGAATTGGACTGCAAGTATAGGGTAAAACAAATGTTATTTGTTTAATATCACCTGCATTGCCAAACAACACTTACAAACCTCTATGACATGCGGCTTCAAGAATGATGGAGTCATTAGCTCTGCAGACACGCTCCACCAGCAAAAAGCAATATAACTGTGGAAATCTTTAAAACGAAGATACATGCAATCACTTAAGATATCTGGATACTATCCTAAGGGCATGGAGCAAGTGAAGAAACATTCATTCAAAACAAAATCTACCAGATCTCTACAGGAACACAGAAGGTCCATGATACTTGTGTCATGTTGGCTGCATGGCCTGCACTCAAGCACCCAGTTCTGGAAGCTCTTCTGGAACCACATTCAGCTCCCTCCCC
>CM052541.1:17241400-17289352 GCA_028533065.1 Trachops cirrhosus | reverse complement strand
GTCCGAAATGTAGTTTAAATCAATATTCATTGATTCCTGGGATACTATATTCAAAGAGCAATAAAAGGAAGCAGATCTTCAAAGAAGTGGCCATAGACACTAATGAAAGAGACATTACATTCACCAGGCAATGCGGTCTCAAGTTCTTCTGACACATTTGCATAATCAGATGGCAGCAGCTTCGTGAATGCAATATTTGAGTGCAAAAGACAATAATCTTCCATCACTGCTGAAATCATTAAAAGCTATAAACTACTACATTACAGTGTGTAGCATTAGATAATGTCCAATCAAAACTGATTCATGAGGAAGAATACTTTAACAATAGATTGACAAAGTACATCATGTATCTTTCAGGTAGTGTTATAAAAGCAGTTTGCTGTTGTTATGCGGTTATTATAATGAAACATATGACATTTGAGGTAAATGCAACATTGGCTGAACATTCTTTCCCCAAATGAATCACTAGTTGGAACGGCCCATCTACATTTGTAGTGTGGGTAAGTCATTTCACTTGGTTGGACTACGTTAGTAAGGACAATAGACATCCACTGAATGCTTACTATGTTCCATCCATGCCAGTTGTTCTTTGTCAATTGTTAAGCTTTATCCTCCCAACAATATTATAAAGTCAGTAGTAGTATTTCAGTTTTACAGAAGAGGGGGCTGAGGCGCAGGAAATGAAATACCTTGCCTGTGTCACGTAGCTAGCAGAACAGCAAGGCTTAGGTACATGTTAGTTTTGAATCCAAATTTTGCTCTGCGCATAGTATAGAAACATTAACTTCCAAATGTTTGCATTCCAGAGCAAAGGACCCTGAGTAATGAGTATAGAAGTTGAAACTCCAGTCTAAGTCTGATAAACTCTATGAATAACATCATACTCACCTGGGATTAAGAGGATAGTACTATCTCTACTTTCATGATGTTTATCTTTGGTAAATCTTATGTTAAATCATTGAAATTGTCCAAATCACCCTGATCTAGGTATCACAGTGGCAGGCCAAGTGGTAGGACATATAGTAAGGTGACGGTGATTCTCTACAAGTGTTCAAATTGATAAATTCTCAAAATTGAACCTTTTTTTGGATCCACATGGCATTCTCTCTCTGACAGCTCCATCTGTTGCAGCACAGACTGGAACTCTGAATGTCAAAGGCTCAGCCGGGACAGTTCTGGAATAAGCTCCCTGGAGGAAGATGTTTGCTTGTCAAAGGGAGCAAAAGGGCTTGGCAGTAAGAACTCACTCACTTGTTGCAGAATTATTTTAGATCTGCTAGTCCAATCTCACTGTATTAAATAAACTGCAGAGCTTTTCAGGGACTCACTACTACTTACTTTTTGCACCCATTTAGCTTTTGCTCTTTTCCCTGATTCATTTATTCAGCCACTTAAGAGATATTTAATATGTGCCTACTATGTGCCAGTCCTTGGATAGGCGTTGAAGACACATAGGTGAAAAAGAAAGAAAACCACTGTTTTCATGGAGCTTGAGTTTATTAGGGGAAATAGGGATTAATCACATTAATAAGTACACAAGTATATATACACAAGTTGGATTAATACTAAGAGGTATATGTACATCTATATAGCATTTAATGGGTTACTAGATATTTTATCAAATTCCACCTTTAGTGAATGAATGCTCCCAAGAACCTGGGGAGATGGAACAATTACCTCCATTTACAAGGTTCTTAACACTCCTAGGATCCAAGGGCATTAGATTTGGTTATGATTCATTTGGTGTTAGATTTCTCAAGTTCATATTCTTTCAAATCAGACACCAGCTAGAAGTTCTGTGGAGGAATTTGTATTTTTAAGGAGCTCACTGATGACATTGATGATTAACTCTAAAGGAGTGCTTGGTTTGGGATGTCTGGACCTAGCTCCCCATCTGCTGAGTGCTTAATTTCTTCTTTCATCAAATCATCCTCTAAACATTTGAAACTTACTGGTCACAGGGTGTTGGCAGGTTTGAAAGCATCTCACCACATCTTAGGACCATGTGAAATTGCTGGAATTTCTAGCTAAATTGTAGAACCAAGATTCATACCCAAGTCTTAGTTTCAATTAATGGTTTTCATCATAATACATCTATTTTTCTCTCTTCACACATAATGAATATGAGCATAAAAATGGTTGAGAAATTTTCTTAAAATTAAAGCACTTAAAACATTAATGCTTTAGAACTTCTATGCTTTAGAACTTCTATATTTTTTAAAAGAAGTACTAATTAATGGCTTAAGTTAATTCAATTCCCATTCAAAAGACAAGCTATATTTATTTTGTAAGAATACTTCAGTGGGCAAAGGCTGTTGAAAGTGTCACGCTGCAACTGTCTTGGGACATTGAAATATAATATTTAATATATGTATTCTAAGGGCAGAGAATTAACTTGGATGGAAACCAGAATAAAATTGCACAATCATTGAATTAATTATATGTTAGGTATTACTTTTTAAAAGGCTTAAGCATTTTTCAGAATGGCTGGGTCACATGAAGGAAATTATATTAGCCTTCATCTCTGTGGGCAGTGTGTCTCTTGTGTGTGGTGTATCTCAGAGCCAATAGGTCAGGAAAAAATCAAAGCAATTCATATTATATAATTTGAGGTATAATAAAAAGAAAAATTAAATTTTCTACTTTTTAAACAATTATAGTTTATAAATTATTTTTGGCAGAGAAATGCATCATGTTGGTTGGTTTTATATATTGTTTATCAGAGCTAACTGAATTGAAGGGCGAGATACTGATGTAACCGTCATGGCAGTTACCAAGATATTTCCAACGTGATCTCCTTTGGAGTTATACTGCCAAGATTATTTATGAAAAGTTCTCTTCACTTCAAAATGGAACATAGCACAAATAAATCTATTATAGCTAAAAATTGAAGTTTAAGATAATTTTCACTCCTTCTACTGTTACATTTATAATGACTTACCATGTTAGAATCTAGTAGCCAGACATATGTCTTAATTTGTTCATATTTCTGACTAAATTTTTTAATTTATTGTATTAATGTGTTTTAGCAAAATCAAAATTTATAATGAATGACTACACATCTAAGATAACAAAGCTAAAGAATGAAAATATTTTACATATACATCAATTGGTATATTAATAATAAATCTGTTATCTAATTTGATTAAAGTTTTAAAAGATATTTCTGAAGGACTATATTAATTAGTCCACAATAACCTAATTTAAATCATAGTTCACACTGGAAATCACCAAAAGTAATTATTTTAAAATATTCCACATTTCAGAGTTTTAATTACTTCAACTTTTGAGATAATTCATTAATTATTTATTTGCAAGTATCTTCCATATAAAAAGTAAAGTGCTAGATCATAAAACAGATAGAAATGAATATGACAGATGCTTTGCCTTATTTGATCTTACTCTATGAAAAAGGAAATTGAATCAATTCAACTAGACCATAGTATTCATTACATCTATTTTAAGCAGTAACCAAACAGAACTGAAAACTAATTAAATGTATTTGTTTGTTTGTTCATTTTTTTGCCCACAAGTTACTTTGCGGTTTAGAGAGACAGAAAAGTGAACACATAATCAAAACACAATATGATAAGTGGTCTGGATGAAATGTAAAATATTTTTTTAAAAATAAAATGAAATGGAAGAAGAAACTGAACTCTTTGAGAGCATTGTGACAATTGCCAGATCGGTGGAGTGCGAGGGAGGAACGAGGTCAAGAATCAGTTTTTTTTTTTTTTTTTTTGAAAAAAAGGACCACAACGTGCAAAGTCACAGAAGCCAAACTGCTCATTGAAAAATGGCTTGTGGAAGAACAGTTGGGTTCTAAGAATTAGAATTACCATGCACACTTCCAAAATGTTCATTTATCAAAAGGAAGCTTAGGAGTGAAAATAAGCCCTGACCTGTGTGGCTCGGTTGGGCCTAATCCAGCAAAGCGAAAGGTCGCCAGTTTGATTCCTAGATAGAGCACATGCCTGGGTTATGGGTTCGGTCCCTGGTCCAGGCATGTAAATAATACATAGTAATATATAAGTATATTAAAATACTATATAGCACTAAAATTAATAAACTTAGATTACATAAAACAATATGAATGGAAAGTCACAAAAATATTGAGTAAAGGAAGGAAGACACAAAGAATACATACACTATGATTCCATTTACATGAATTTCAACAACAGGCAAAATTAAGCTACAGTGTAGAAGTCAGGGGAGTGACTTTTTTTTTTGGGGGGGTGGGAGTAGAACAATAATGGGGGATGGCACACATGAGACATAGACAGCAATATTAACCTCCTTAACCTGTGTGAGTGCTAAGAGAGTGTTTCGCTGTGATTCATGAATTGTACGTTTATACTTTGAAGTATAAGAAATATACAAAGTATAAGAAATATACAGATGTGTATATTTCACAGTTATTTTTTAAAGTGATACTTGAGACCTATCTTTCCTTTACAAGTTTTCTTTCTTTTAATAATAATATTGCTTTCTTATTTCAGAAAATATTAAAATCTGGGCATTCTCTGCTTTTTGACTTGGGATGAGCCTATTATTCTGTGGACACTTAGCAATTACCAAATTATAAAATCATAGTGAGAATAATTCAATCATTTCATTCTCACCTAAAGATTATGTTATAAGGTCTACCAAGAACTAAAGTAATTCAAAAGAAGTTACAGATTCTCTCTTGATCATTGAATAAAATCATATTATAGACAAATAATATTATCAATTAGTGTTAATTATTTGCAAATTTATTACAAATATATTGCAATTATTATCTCAGACGTGGACCTGGGACGCTTCATTTTTATGAACTCAATTTCATTTCTGTTCATCCCAGAAACTATTTAACCTCACTTTTTATTTTTTAATGCTTTCTTTTGCTTTTCATTTCAGAAAATTGACATGAACTGGAATTTAGTGATACATGATTGACAAAATCAACTCTGAATTTAGTTCTCTTCAACTTTATATATTATTTACCTGAAAACAATGTAATATGCATTTCAATATGACTGAGTTATAATTGACTTCAAATATAATGTTAAACCTACTGGCAATTCCACATTTCTTCATTATTATTGCTGCACTGTGAGTAAACTTGTAAGAATGTAATGTTCTTATAGATATCTCTCAACATGAGAAGTCTATAGTATTTCACAAGCTGTAAGCACTTAGGTCTGTATTTTAGTGGCTCCTTCTCACTAGTTCTGAAGTTATTCTTCTCTGGTCCTCAAGATTTTTCAGCTGTCTCCTTTAATCTCTTTTACTAAAGCGTTTCTTTCCTTTGAATGTTTCCCTCTCCTTGGTGCTAGTCATGGTTCAATGGAATTTCAAGACTTCACAGAGATAGTTTCCTCTCTTGGATTTCTATTCAGATTACTGGGTTTATGTGTTGGTAGTGGTCTTTCTCCTAGGCACTATATAATCCTTTTTCGTATCTCTTAATTAATAACATCATTGTCAATAACATTAATAACAATAATATCACAACAATAAAATCATATTGATATTTAAAGTGCTAGTATACTTAGGTACTATTTTATCTATTATCTATTTACCCATTTATCTACATAACAGGTAATTTTATGCAATTATAATAGTGAATATTAATAAATGTTTCCCATGCACCACCCAGTATTCTAAATACTTTACATGTATGAATGTCCTACTATTTACACAGTCTCAATGAGCTGAGTATTAATTCTCATTGCCCTTCATTCAGGTGAGAAGCCCAAGGCCTCGAGATGTTAAGCACTTTGAGAAACTCTCACAACTTGTAGGCCCCCAGGGCAGCTTTCAAATCTCTATTGGTTGACTCCAAGCCTCAAGTTCTGAAGGGCCGATTCATGTCATTTTTCATGGTATATATAAATGATTCATATATCCTAAGGACAGACACTCATTCTAGAAAGGGGCAGGCTTCCTGACACTTCAACAAAGAGGAAAGTTTTCTCTAATAAAAGTTAGATACCAGAGTTTTCACCCAGTCTAACAAATCAGTAGCTGAATTTCATAGCTAAATAAATAAATAAATAAAACCTCTTTGCATGATGACTAATAATTAAGGTTATATTTTCATGTTATCAAAATATGATTTATTAAATTTTTTAAAAGATTTTGTTTATTTATTATAAGAGAAAGGGAGGAAGAGAGGGAGAGAAACATCAATGTGTGGTTACCTCTTGTGTATCCGCAGCTGGGGACCTGGCCCACAGCCATCCATGTGTCCTGACTGGGAATTAAACCAGAAACATTGTGGTTTGCAGGCCTGTACTCAGTCCACTGAGCTACACTAGTCAGGGCTAACTTATTAAATTTCTAATAGCAGAAAGTGTTTTCTTCCCTTGACCTTGGTTCTACTGCCATAAACTTTAGCTTTTGTTCTGCCCAGATTTTTTTGGTCTTCTGTATTATCTTTCAAAATGAAGACAATAATATCTCAAATGTAATAGTGCAGATTAGTCTCCATTATTGTGGAAAAACTTAAATGCCTATTTTACACTAGATTAATCATAACAGTGGTAACAAAAGAAAGAATCTATTGCACCAAAATTGTCTTTGCAAGGAAAGAAGGTCAGAAAGCATGTAAATCATAAACACACACATATATAATTCATTTGCTGGTCTTTTTCTTTTAGGAGAGTCCTAAAAGTTCATTCTGTGTATTTCAGTTTATCAAAAAACAGAACATAAAACATAAAATGTCACTAATACCCCTATCTCTAAAGACAACCACTGTACAGTTCTCTATCTGTGTAGAAGTTATAGATCTACTCCATTTCTTTTCACTAATTTCTCCTATGTATATGCAGAGAAGCATTTATTTAACTATCTATGACTAATCAACCTTTACTTTTAAATATAATGCTATAATAAACATCTGTGTGTATATATAATACACATACAAATATAATTTTCTGCACAGATCAAATTATTAGAGATAGTACTAAATTCTGCCTCATCCACTATGTCTATTTTTATTTCCTTATGCTTGTCTTCAATAGTCAGTATCACATTCCCAGTAACTCTCCATATTTTTTAAAACCTGTGTCTGCACTAATACAATCAGCAAACCTAATGAATCAATTGGCTGAAACCAAAGAACAAAGATATACCCTCCCAACACTGTCAGTTGCATTCCTCAGAAAGTACCTGGCGGTGTTCATGCCTTTACCACTGGAGGTCTGTGCTGTACAGAACTTGCTGAATGACTAGGCCTTTATCTTTCTGTATAATAACTCACATAGTATTTTAATAACCTTCTTTACAAAAAATTAATTGTAAGAAGATTATGAACAAACTTACACTGGACTATTACATATCATCCAGCAAATAAACATCATGATAGAAACTTCAGGTTAGGCAGTGTGTTTTTTATAATTGCTAAGTGCCTTTATACAAAGTATATAAATCAGAGCAAAGGGTACACACACAGGAATATAACATTGCTGCTTCCCTCTCATAACTGGGTTCAGATTCCCCGAATCGTGTGTCTTATTTCCTTACTAGTGTAAAATAATCATATATAATAGATCTGGTCTCTTTCAAATGAAAGAAAATAGTCAAAAAAGCGTAAGTGCATTTGAATAGGTTGTTTAATAAATCTTTTAAGGTTAAGGTCTCTAATAAAACTGTTTTTTAAGTAATAGTTATTTAATCTAGGCCTGTCATACATGATGAATGTGATTCTAAAGAAGACTATAATTTTATGTTAATGTACATGTTTTGCCTTTGAAAGTGCCACACCACTGACCTAAAGATATTGTAGAATCTCTCCATGTATCAAAATTTAGGAAATGAATCCTCAATAGAGTTTTATTTCATTTTAAGATATATGGTAAATAGTAAAAAGTCATTCTTTACATTCAAAAGTTTTCTGAAGGATTGCATGGCAAGGTTTTAGAAATTGCTTTCAACATTTTTTTTTAATTTGTGAAAATATTCAAGTTTCTCCACTGGCCCCCTCCCTATCACCTGTAAAATGACAAAATGTTTAAACATACTGTATAGAATTCATCTCACCTAACATGTTTTTGATTAAATAATTTGTGTCGTTATTCTATTAGAGTTGCCCCAATTTTCCCCCTGTGCCCTCCTCTGCCCATCCCACCCCCGACTCCCACAGTCAGTTCCCGCACTGTTGTCCATGCCCGTGGGTCATTCATACATGTTCTTTGTCTGGTCCCTTCCCCTTCTTTCCACCAGTACCCACCCTCTCCCTCCCCTCTGGTCACTTTTGGTCTGTCCATGTTTCCAGGCCTGAGGTTCTATTTTGTTTGTTAGTTTATTTTGTTCAAAAGATTCCTCTTATTTATTAATGGACATTTAGTCTTGTTTAAAAAGTTCACCAACACATTTGGTTCACACCAGAAAGTCCTTAAAATACTGTCTTGTTCAAAATGTCCGCGAGCATATTTGGTTCATGACAAATGGTCCTTTATATTTGGTCTTGTCAAAAACATCTATGCTTAGAAAACATTCCTGGGCTCAGATAGCCCATAACATTTATTTTAATTTTTGATTTACACAATTAACACATAAAATATACTACTATGTTTTCTTGGAACAATAAATATGCCGTGGCTGTATTGCCAATAATAACCCTTCAGGCCTCAGTAGCCTAACTGGTCATGGCACGTGGGTTAGGTAGATCGGGGGCAGGGACCCAAGTCTCCATCACTGTTTTCGACAAAAACCAGATATCAAAGACCTCTTGGCAAGGGCCAAATGTCTCCATGGGTGTGTTGGACAAGTTTAAACATCGAGAAACTTTTAACTTGGATCAAATGTCTCCATAAATATTTTGAATAGGACCAAATATCCTTCAATGGTTTTTATCATCATTTGATATATCACTTAAAGGTGTTTCTTCAAATATTCTTTGAAACATTCTTTATAGCCTGTCCTTCTCAGGTTAGAGCAAATGTATTGACTGGCAGTCTCGTGTCAATATTGGACATTATGTGTCTATTAGCTTTTCATTGTTTTCTATTAATAGGGCAGAAATCCTCACTCAAAATTATAAAATGTTTCTAACATTCTTAGCTCGCTGAGTAAGAGTTTCAAAGAACTGTGGGAGGCTATTTTGATTAAGTAAAGGCATTTTCTATAAATTGGTGGCTGAAGCAAATAAAAAAGGGATATGGTGAAGCAGGGAGGAATTTGTTGTCACAGCGATCAACCCAACTGTGCTCAACTTCCAGGTTGTGAGGCATGAAATACAACTGAACATCTTGGGGTGTGATGTTTTTTGTAGAATGTTTTAGAATATTCAGTCATATTTGCATGCCTGATGAAAAGAAGAGTGTGAAGTCACTGAGGCACTAAAGGAAAACAAACAAGGGAACCAACAAACAATAAAAATAAAGACAAGCTTTTTATCTGGATGACAGTACGGGACGGATCACAGAGAGTCCCACTGACCTCAGTGTTAATGTTAAGAATGTGAATGTGAGCTCCTCCTGCGCTTGAGCCTGAGAACATTTATTGATGAAAATGATACTAGTCCCTACGAAGAGGTGCTTGTGAAAACCACATACTTCTCCACACTCTCCTGCCTCTAACGCAACAGGATGCCGCTCTTGGGATAATTCTTTTCAAATGGTTGTTCGCTGCCTGCACTGAATCTATAAACATTTGCATTCCTTGTATGCTTGAAGTGGAGGGTAACCTACATTTCCAGTGAAAAATTAAGAATATATGTATGCATTTAAGAAGTTGTCAGTTCTGAGTTTTTCCTATGTGACATTAATTCTTACAGGCAGCAACCACGAGACAATTATGAAGCAGTTCACCTGGCAAGCTTCAGCCTTCATTAGACTTAAAAAGATAACTTGTCATTTACTTATGAGAACTGAACTATAGTCAAAAATCATCTGCATGTTAACTACCTTGCCAAAGTTCCAAAGAACACTTACAATGTTAAAGAATTAATACCTAGAAGATAAAAACGATAGGTGATTTTTTATATTTATGAAAAAGTTTTTGTAGAAAGTGACATTCTACTGGATAAGCCACTGTAAGTCCAATGGTCATTTGAAAGAGAAAAAAAAGAAAGATTATATTTATTTATTTTTAGAGAGAGAGGAAGGGAGGGAGAAGGAAGGGGAGAAAAACATCAATGTGTAGTTGCCTCTTATATACCCCCTACTGGGGACCTGGCCTTCAACCCAGTCATGTGCCCTGACTGGGAATTGAACCCACAACCCTTTAGTTCACAGGCTAGCACTCAATCCATTGAGCCATACCAGCCAGGGCTTGAAAGAGAAATTTTTATCGTGTAAGGAGACGATACCAACATTCATGCAGAAAAGCAGAAGTTTATAACTTTTGGCTCTAGAGTTAGATTATATATGCAGCAATTAATTTACTTAATTATAAATTGTTAAATCTTGCACAATATAGCTCCTTTTAAAATATCTTATTTTTAATTTTTAAGTAACAAGGAGAAAATTCAAGGAGATTTTTATTTGCTTGTTAAATGTGGCAATATTGTTTAAATGATGTTAAAATTAAAGTAATAAATGGAGATTTTGAGCAAAGAAATTGAGAAATAAAAATGACTATAAAACAATATTTTATGATAGCACTTGCATATTTTGAAATAGTAAAATGGCATATGTGGTTGCTTATTAGAACAGGGCTTTTTTATGAAAGACTATCATTATGAAAGAAAATAGCTGTGGTTTTTCAAGGCATTTCTGACTTTCTATATGAATAGGTATTTTCCATAATGTAGATTCATACAACACTCAGTCTTAAAAACCTGAAAGACACAACATTCCTGACCGTGATTTGGGAGAGATTATTAAGAACTTTTGGTGTCCCTGAAGTATTAGAGAACTATCTATAAAGCAGTGTATTGGGAAAAAGTAATAAAATAACAAAAATGTGAAAAATGAGACTCAATAATGCATACAGGCAGTCGCACATTTCTATTGGAATCAGTGTTAGACAATCAGACCAGAAGGCTGCATATCAGAAATCCCCGGCTCTATGCTGACCAACCAAGCCTGCATCAGCACACTTTCCACACGCTCATTTGTCACATGAAGATTTGCATTAGGAGGACATGCAGTAGGTCCTCCGCATCTAATGATGAACAAATGAATGAGTGCAGTATTTCTAGGAGGGACTGCACAAGAACTAACCTACTATCATTTGTTTTTTACTAAAAGAAGCCATTAATATAAAGCATGGTACATAGAAATGATAAGGGAGGCCCATGAGTAATAAATGATCAGTACGGACATAGAGGCAACAAATCATGACAGACAAATCTGATTGCTGTATTTGATAGAATTTCTGAATTAATGGGGGAAGGGAGTGCAGTACAGGAAATATGTTTGGGTTTTCATAAAGTATTTAATTCGATGTTTCATAAGCTCTGACTTGCAAAATTAATTCAAATTGGTTTGGAGATGATTATTCTCAGATGGTTTGAAAACCATTTAAAGAGCTATATAAACAAGGGGTAATGATAAATGCCAACAGACAGAGCTGGGGGGAGGAGTTGAGCTGCCACCGAGGGTGATTCAGGTCTTGAGTTTTAGTGTCTTCATTGCTAACATGCAAAATGGAATAAGCAACACACAAATGAAACTCAAAAATGACACAAAATTGGAAGACATCATAAACATAGGAATAGTAAAATAGTCAAGAAGATATAAACTGGAACGTAAAGAGGGACTATACAAAAGACTGCCCACACTAAAAAGGCGAGTATATGTTAGACAGCAGTTTGGATTTATTATAAGCAAGCAAAGCCAGACAAACCTGGAAAACAGGTTGAACCTGGAAAGCAGGAACACCACAAGTAATACATTCAGAAACTTCTTTAGGTATACACAGATTTTTATGCACATCTCAATATTGGCAAATATATAAATGCAAAGGAGTCTACAGATTACAGTTTAATCCAAATTCTGAATTTTAATATGGCACTTCAGATGGGTTAATGTATATCTTTATAGGGTGCCTTTATACGTCAAATTCTCTATTTTTCTCTATATGGATTATTCACAGGAGAAAAATTGAACCACAAGTTCTGTCCAGAAAAAGTCCAGCCATTGTTAACATAATGAGAATAGTTTGCATGACATTGATGTAAACTGGCAGCCAAGGAGAGTGGACTAGAATGTGCATGTGTGAACAATGATAACCTCACTGTTCTAGTCAGTGGGGGCGATATACAGGGTTGAGTGAGCATGTGTACTGTGTGGCTGCCACATTCAAAATGACTAAGGTGAATAGAGCAACAAATCTGCATCAAATTTTGCATTAATCTTAAACATTCTTCTGTAGAAACTATTCAGATGTCATTCAGAAGGCCTCAGCTATGGGCAACTGGTGATTGAAAGCTTCATCATGACAATGCATAACTTATGCATTATGTCTCATGCAGAGTTCTTTGAGGAAACCTCAAATCACCCAGGTGAGTCAGCCTCCCCACAGCCCAGATTTGGTGTCAAGCAACTTCTGGCTTTTCCCAAAAGTAAAATCACCTTTGAAAGGGAAGAGATTTCAGACTCTCAATGAGATTCAGGGAAATATGATGGGGCAGCTGATGGTGACTGGGAGAACTGTGTGAGGTCTCGAGGTGACTACTTTGAAGGGGACTGAAGCATCATTGTCCTGTGTACAACATTTCTTGTACCTTCTTCAGTAAATGTCTCTGTTTTTCATATTACATGGCTGGAGAGCTTCTGGACAGGCTTCATATAACTTGGCTGTACTTTGACAAAAAATACATACAGGTCTTCTCTACCCTACCCTCATGAGTGCAGTTCAAGTGTATGTAGGAAATATCACCTACACAAAAGATAATCATGAAGGTACATCTTCTGTAAGTGACTTTTGGATTATCCATGGCACAATGCTCCCTCTTCATCTATGCAAATAATTGAGAGTCAATTGTACACACATATAAGGAAAGATAAATAGGAAGACAAATGACTTCTCTGGGAAGATTACTACTTTATTCCACTTTATCCCCTTCTATCGGACAACTCAACAAATTAAAGGGAATTCAGAGCACTGAAACAAAAAATGATAAAGGCGATGAAGTTATCCACTTACGAGAATGAATTAAATGAGCTAACCTACAGAGTGCATCCAACAGCCACAAGCAAGCTATAACGGGCAACATCTCATTGTAAGCTGAAAATCAACCATAGGAAAGGTATTATTTTCATGGGATAAGGGCAACTTCCCTCTGACTCAGATTCACAGATAAAGAAAATACAACTGAGAGAAAATGCTATTGCCTACATTATTGTGAACAAATTTGATTTAGACTGTTACAGCAGAAATATTTCTGAAGGACTCAAGAATGAACTTTTCATTACCCATGGGTAAAGACATTAAAAGTTAGTGGATATGACTAAAAAAATCACAGCAGTTTTGAAGTTAGAAAGGCCTAAGGTTCGAATCTTGGTTCTGCCACATACATAATATATAGCGCAAATATGCTCATCTGAAAGTGGAGGTAATAAATCTAACAATTCACAAATATGCGAAATAGAAAATAGGCAGCCACAGAATGTGAAAATATTAAATGTAGGGAAATGTCACATTTGGTTTTAAAATACATACAAAATATACAGAAAAATCTTTATGTCGTATTTTTTTTTTGCGCAAATCTGAGTTTTTTAAACCAGCATCTCTAACTGGGAGAAAAGAGAAATAACATGAAATCTGAGATCATGAAGTCTTACGTGCGACCACTTCTTCCCCTTTTACAAGTTACAGGACTTGGGTAATTCATTTCACATCTGAGTTTCCTATTTCTCACTTGTAAAACTGTGAAAGCGCTGTCCAGGTCAGTAGATTACAAGGAGCAGGGATGGGCGTATAGTGGACACAGAATGAGCATTTGTCGTTCCTAACCCCGTCTCTATCTTCGCTCGCTTGCAGCACCCACTTTACTACTTGTTCGTCTGATTTGCTTTAACGCGCACATCTTCCATCCTCTTGCTGTAGACATCCACTTCGACATCCAAACTAAACTTAAGGTAGGAAGTACTTCCTGACTATGCCTCCTTTCCACATTCTGACGATTTAAAAATTACCAAATAAGATAATATATTTGAAATTATTTAAGGTCAGAATGAAACATTAATGAAAGATTATGTATGATTAGCTTAAGTATTTCTACATGAATTGTCTTTTTTGCATGCAATCACGGAGATAAAAGGCTATATTTATATAGCTCATTCTGTTCCGCAGTGAATACAAATGGGTGACAAATAAAAGCCTAGCCTTTTGATAATGGATGATAATCAGACCTACACTCAACCTCTTTCTGTCACTGCTGACCCTTCCACTTGCCACTAGAATCTGGGCCTGCCATCTGGCTGACAGCCGAGGTTAGGTCATCCTCACGCCTCCTTCCTTTTCACAGTTGTAGGTCATCTTCATAGGAAAAACCATTAAGCCATATAAATATATTTAAATAATACTGGGAACTTTAAGAACTAAGATTTCCTCTTTGCAGGAAATTTATGTTACTAATGTTTTTAAAACCTGCATCATGCCATTACCATTTCTTCAGCAACTTTGTCCTTAATGACGGGAAGATACATCTCCCTTCGACACCCACCCTAATGCTTTCCCCACTGTGTGCTTCTGTAGAGTTAAAACATTTCTTAAATGGAAAATATTTTGGATTTCTGGAAAGATGGCCATTCCAAATAAATACAGGCAGGCAGTGGTAGAATGCTTTTCCATCTCCGGGAGTAAGAGCGCCGTGTCGTTGAAGGAATGGAAGGCATGTTGAGGAGACTGTGTTCTGGGTGAGGATGGATCCATCTCTAGGAACCTCAGAAGGAGAAAGATGGGTCTCCTCTCTATTTCTTGAACATTTCTAAATTCAAAATGATTATTGAGCACCTATATTGTCCCAGTTACTATACCACACACTGGGGATAAACAAATAAATAAGACAAGGCTGCTGCCCTTCAGAATATTCTGACCTAGTGAGAGAGAAAAGGTGGGGAAGTGCAGAAGAGATAGCAACGTAGCATCGTAAGTATGGTGAGGTAGATGTGTGCTTGCGGCTAACCACTTAATGTTGCGGAGGAGGTGACAGAGGCCCACAATAGCTCCATGATCTGCCTAGCAACATACAACACTGAAGTGGCTGATATGGAACTGAAAAATGAATTAATTTGAATATAGCATCAAGTCTTAATTTTACATAGCTGTCCTCTATATCACACCAGGTAGGGAAAAGGGGATAAGGCTAAAAAATTAAAGCAACAACCTGCCCTTCTCAACCAAACCCAGAAATGCTGAGAAGAAAGATCCTGGGCAGGAGAATAACTTCCTTAAGATAAAACTCCTGGACCCCAAAAGCCAAACACATGGTTTACACTCTAGCTAGTATTACTGGTAGGCTTCCAATAGTCTCAAACGCAGCGTGCCGGAGATACAGCTCGACCCCCAACATCTGTCTTACCTAACCGCATTGAGTTTTACACTCCCAGGAAAGATGTGCAAATATGAGTGAATGTGCATCAGTGATACAGAGCAATTGTTCCTTAAAAAGATCATCTGTCAATTGTTAAGACATAGCCCTCTATACAGGAAATGTGTCTCTACATAAAGTACAGATCTTGTATGGCTTTCACACACACACAAAAACCTCCTGTAAATGCCATCACCAAAATACGCTTCACTAAATAATAAATGTGCAACATTTTTGTCCTATGCTGCTTAGAGACTGAAAACCATTTTCGTAAAAAAAGCAAATAAACCCAGAAATGCAAATAATTTTACTGTCGTGAGTAGATTGTATCTATAAAGTTATTCAAGCCAATGAATACAATTTATAATAACATTACTAATGTCACCAATTTCTAAACCACACTCTATAGTTATAATTTTGTTCATCAGTCTTTGTTTCCAAATCACATCATCATGGTTCCTGGCACGTAGTAAATGCTTAACAAATGTTTGTTGAATTACTAAAATCTATTAACAACCTTCACCCTGCTGGGTTTCTTTGCAACCCTTCCACAGCTCAGCACTCCACACAGTGCAAACGGCTTGAGAGGTGAAAATTTGCACGCTAGAGATACGAGTTCTAAACAGGAGGCCAGGAGGTGAGGTTCTCAGCTCAGTCTAGACACTTACGTCGACCTCCTAATCTATAAACCATGTTTGCTGCATAAAATATTTCTAAGAGCTAAATTCTAATAACAGTCTAACAACAGTCTTCCTTTTTTTTAAGGCAAGGAACATATCACTGATACATTTTAGAAGCAGAAAAAGCTTAGAATCCTAGCTTTAGTGACCTTGGGTAATTTACTTAAGCTTTCTAAAGTTCCCTTTTTTCTTTTGTTAAACAGGAATAATAATACTTCATAGAACTGTTACAAGATTCAAAGGAAATCAGGTAGGTAAACTCTAGGTACAGTGCCTAGCACAGAGAGGTTAGATAGAAATCATTATTTGGTTCTGTTGTTCTTGCTACTATTCTTGGTTTATGCTTGTTGTTATATATTGGCTCTCTTGCCTGAGCCAGAAACAAGTAGAAAATTCTTTATCTAATTAGAATCTTGTGGGAAAAGCCATCAAGGAGACTGAACCCTGCAGCTTTAATATATAAAGAACAAATCAAGTAACAACATCAAACAGTTATTGAACTGTGCGGTCTTTGAATACTTTAATAAATAGAAGCTTTCTATTACAGGCATCATCTTATTTTATAGTAGGGTATAAATGAAATTCTAAATTACATTAAAGGAGGCTTGGCATGATTATATTTATTAAAGGAAGGAATGGATTTTAAAGATTAAACAGCAGTACTAGAAGCACTACCACAGAAGGTGGAAAGAAGGCTGGGTTGTAAAAGATATTATCCCATCAGAGGAATTCTGGTAATCACACAAGATACCAGAATCTGCTATTCAACAACCCCCACCCTTTTCAGAGCTCTTATCTTTCTTGTGGGCATGATAATAGAGGTTTTCCTCCCCCTCCCCCACCCCACCATGGGTTGGTCAGAAAAGGGTAAGAGGGAGGGGGTGATGAAGGGATTATTTTCTGTATTTTGTTTCATAAACAAAAAATTTCTGGCTCTTACAAACACTTCAAAGCTCAAATAAGTCTCACTTTTTCAGTAAGTCTTCTCTGATTCCCCTATACTGTGTCCATTTTCTCTTTTTTGTCTTTATATTTTACTGCGTTTGTCTGGTATGTAGAATAGACGATAGTTTTGGAGCTCATTTAACAGTGTAAGACCTTCTTTTCATGTATGAGGAAGCTAAGGGGACTAATTTTCTTAACTTTCCTAAAATTCCCCAGTATTTTTTGTTTCTATTTATACACTTATCACATTATTCCTTTTCAAAGCTCTAGAGATGTAAGAGAGAACCTGACAAACATGGTCGGTGTCAACAAAGTAGTGGGGGGTTGTCTAGAACATTCTACAGTTTCGCTTTTGTTGGTCCACGTGTAGTTACCCTGATTCCTTTTACAATGATAAGTTCGTGCACATGAACCACCGTGATCTTTCTCCTCAGCTATTGTAATGGTCTCCTCATTTCACCCCTGCCTCTCTTCTGTCCGTTCATAGCGGCCAGAATCATCTTTTTAAAGCATAAACCCAATGGTAAGGTGTTCGGTCATTTTCTGTCATTTGTGTCATGCATTCTGCACTCAAATCAATTGTGCCCTTGCATACTCCTCCAGCCCCAAGCCAGGCTCCATCCTGGTTTAGGGCTTTTATACGAGCTGTTAAGTAATGCCCCTCCATGTGGAATGTTCTGGTTTTTAAACAGCTTGCCCCTTCTAGGCATTCAGGTTGTGTCTTAAATGTCACCTTCTGCCAGAGCCTCCCCTGACCCCTCAAATCCAATTAGCTAGACCTATTAAACCTTTATCACTTCCATTTTAATTTGTTGCATAGCAGTTGCAGCTATAAAACTTTTACCTGCTATTTGCTTTTGTTTCTCTATTTTCTGGTCTCCTTCTCCTTGTTCTGGCTTTTGAGTTTCCTGTAAACAGGTAACTGACTATTTTTCATCACCTACTGTAACTTTTAATGTCTAAAAGCATACCTTATAGGCAGTAAATGCTTATCAAATATCCATTGCATGAACCAATAAATAAACCATATTCATTTTTATATACACATATCTGGGTTAAAAATAGAAATGGCAAATTGTTCATCAAATATGTTAAAGGACAAGGTGCCAGTACATTTATGATACCAGGTTAACTCACTTGTTAATGGAAACTATAGAATAAAGCTTTCCCAGATTAAATATAAATGTAAATATGTACCTAATTATAAAGTCTTTGCACATGTTTATTATATTTAAAAATAAACATCAAAGTGAGTATTGTTTTTGGCAAAATTGTTTCCTGCCACTACCCACTTTAATGCAAGGGAGTGCATGGGATCCCTGCACGATCTTACCGATTCTGCACTAACAAACACATAACCGGTAATGCTCTGTTACTAGCATATTAGTAGCTATTTTACACTGGATGCTGTTTATCTGACTTCTATGATATGAGCAATCAGAGCAGTCATTACTGCTACTCACAGTTCAGTTAAGGCAACAAAACAAAGCAAGAGCAAAAAACAAAATGGAACTACTCTCAAGTGCTGAATATGCTTAACTGAAAATTGAATTATGAAGTGAGGTAATAAGACTGGCTACCACTTGCTACTTTCAATGTGTGTGTGACTATTAGTTTTTCTAATAAAATGGAAAAAATAAATTATTTATTTTCTAATAAAATGGAAAAAAAATAAATTATAAACCTAAAATAACCACTGTATACACATGTTCCATGCTGTCACAATTTATATTTAAAATAGACCTATTTTTCTGAGTGACTCTATAAAACAAATTTTATCAATTTGAAATTATAAAGTAAATGTGGATGTTGAGGATTTCACTTTATATTTTGGGAAAGAAAAGTTCTACGGACATTTAAACAACTTTTAGACTGGTGGTTAGTATTAGAGTTTAGACTTCCTGGCTGGATTATAAATTTTTAAGTTTGGGGAATATCTACCTTACTTTTTGTGTTTGTTTTATCCATATTATATAACAGGTGAATCTTACCTATATTGTGCCTACTGAGTACTTACATTGTTCTGAAATTCTTTCCTTGAGAAATACAAGTTGCTAAGAGCAACCTGGTATGCTCTCAACTTACAAGACTTCTCAAGGCCTTTATTATGAAAAGTTTCTGATCACTACAATATCATGTGATCACTGAGCCTCTGCTCTCCCTGGTCAGATGTGTTAGCTCTACTTCTACCTCTCAGGAGGTAGAAGGATTTGAGACACCTGTACCAGATGAACAATGCCATTAGAACACATGGCTGATCAACACCCACTCAATACACAAGTTGTAGCATCTTAATTGACGCCTCTGAAAATAAACTCTATGAAATCTTCACTACATTAAAGATAACACTCTGCAGAAAACCTTAACAAAATGTGATGCAATTTAAAGGAATGCTATTAAAACTTTAATTAAGCTCATTATTTATAATCACTGCTTTTCCATCAGTTATTAATGTTCATGCCATTCTTCTAGAAACCTCTTTGACTTGTAATGATTTTAATAATCCCTCCCTTACACCTAAGTTAGAAACTTCTGCTCTATTTATTCCTAGCATTTCAGTGCTAAAAAACGTCTCCACTGTACCCCAGAGTGAGGTCAAGCAGGTCTAGCTTCTAGATGCTTCTAATCCTGGAAGTTGGTCCCAGTGCCCCAGACTCCTGGAAACTGAATCTCTAGATCTCTCCTTGAAAGGATGTGCCTGGGAGCTCGCTGAGACATGTCTGCCGTGCTTCTCCGCGTTGGATGTACTTTACATTCATATTCAGGGTTTAAAAGCCAAACAAAACACTGGTGGCTGTACACTCCATATGTTTTGCAAAAAGTGTCCCATGAAAGTATAATGTCTTTGCCAGCATCTCAAGGGACTGGTAATTAAAACAATGCTTTACTCTAAGATAACACTGGCTTGTGCAGTTTTATTTGTTTCTTCTTTCTCTCCACAATCTTTGATGATTTCTTCTAGCTGTTTAAATTAATATGGTGACATGTCCAATGTTTGCTTTCTTGCACAATGCCCCACCCCAAATAAACCCAGGGTCTACTTTAGGTTATCTTGGCCACCCTCACCCTTTTGCTGTAATTACTTAACCTGACTTTAAAAGCAGCTACTCAGTTCCCAGCATGAGGTCACAGCTAACACTTTCCCCAACTGACAAAAGTGTTTGTGTCCAGAATACTATATGTCTGACACAAGAAAAAAAAGAGATTATGAAGAATAATTGCATTTATTTTGGGATAACAGAAAGGGAAGATAAAGTAAAAGAGCAAGAGAGAAGTAAAGAAGGTGTAAAGAGAAAATGAATTAATGTTGATTGATGTGGCAGGAACAGATTCTTTTCCAAACTCAGGTGTGAAAGACATACAACTTCATTTTTTCTAATCAACTGAAGTTGTCTTACCCTAAACTTAAGTTTTATTTTGAGCTTTTCTTTTATTTTTCACCAGGCAGGAAAACAAATATCACAGATGATTAGGCAATTATCCACATCCCCACTCCACGGACTTTTCCTTAGAGATTCATCTAATTTCCATTCAGCTTGAAGAAACTACCATGAATTGAGGTGGGTTAAATTTGTTCACAGTACTGTAAGACCCTCCTCCTACCATCACCGCCAACTACTCCCATATATTGCTACGTGCCTCCTGCAGAAAGAGATGCTCTCCCATTTTGAGAACCATTAGACTAACTGGACGTGGGAATAGACAAGAGAGTTGAAGACATTCTGGACCCAAAACTGGTTAAAAGTACAAAAGTAATATTCTGTCTATTTGTACACACATTGAAAAAAAAGGAATAAAAATAGAAACCAAAATGTTAACAGTGACTAATTTTAGATTGGGAGATTATGTGATTTTTTAAAATGATTTTTGTCATCTTGCTTGCCCATATTTACTAAATAAACTTGATTTACTTTACAATAAGAAACGAATTTTCAAAGCACATTTTACAAGTTAATGAAGCAAAGCCAAACTTATTAAATGATTAATTCAGCACTCAGGACAGTGCTCTCCCCCTTTAGATTAGCAAACACAGGTTGGCTGGCAGAGGCTGGTTCCTCTGCGTTTTCTCTTTTTCTAACTGTACAGAGGCCTCACACGCGATGGTCTTCGCAGTTCCACTTCACTTAGGGAACCTCTGTGACCTTGAAGAAAATGACTACAACTCTAGGTCACAAGTGGAGACTTACTAGTGATGTCTAATGGGAAACAAATTACTTTCCTAAATCTGTCTAATTATGATCATTGTGTGTTCATAATTTTTGCAAATTTCGCAAAAAACATGTTCAGTGGTTCAATTTAAATGCCATTAGAGAATTATACATAGTTATTAGAATTGTAGAACAAGGATAGAGAGACTTTTCACATAAAATTACAGTCTTATTTCTACATTAGCGATCACATTGCATTGGTTTAATACTGTTCTTGCTCAGTATTCAGAAAGTAAAATTTTGAGACTTAAAACACACGTTTTGCTCCCTGGAGATTGAAATCGTACCAGTGTTTATATCTTTCTTGTGTTATAATCAAGTTTACATCAAGGAAAAAACTGGTGAGGCAATGAGTTGAAAAGGTAAGTGCCACCACAGTTTTTCTGATGTGCGCATCTCTTAATAGATCAGAAAGTAAAGATTATGAGGCTGAGAGAAACTATATGGTTTCCAGGAAGATAATTTTAAAATATATTTAAATATGTAGGGATTTAAGCTATAGCAATCGGGTCTGCTTACTATGGTATCCCTTGGACTAAGATATTAGATTACATATGTTGAATTATGCTCTTTGTTAATGGAAATGATTTCAAGGCATTGTTGTACAATAAAATTGGTCATCAGAGAAACAATGGTAAACTCTACTAAGACAAATTCTAGCTTACTTAACATGTTTGGTTTAGTGGTGTATGCTCAACTACTGAGTGTGGATTTGGGTAGTCTTTCTCCTCTCTTCTTCCACATGGAAAATCCTTCCATACATTATTCTGTTCCAGAAAGCTGGCACTGTGACTTTAGTACAAGCCTTTCAAAAAGTGTACGAGAGTGCTACCCAATGTAAAACTTCATGAGAGCCCCATGAGGTGGATATTATTAGTCTTATTTTTTTTAGGATGATGATAATGAGAAAATAACAGTTTTTCAAATTTGTGGTGAAAAGTAACAAGAACTGAACCTCAGAATATCCTAACAAAATTCATGGGACCCATCTGGCATCTATAAACTCAGTGTTGAGAGAGAAGCGTATCTCCCCCAAAATTTTTACATTCAGTAGGGTAACTGTAAAGAAATTAAGAGTGAAGACAATGAAATCATTTTGCCTGGGTTTGAATCTCAACTCTGCCATTAATGATCTGTAAAATATCAGTCAAGTTACACATCCTTTTCAGTCTTCTCTTGTGTGAGAAGGGGGAACTGCTAATTCTCACCACGTAGTGTAATTGGGGTGCTTAGAACTATCATATTCAGCAGTGGGTATAGCACTATAAATATTAAATTATTTTCTTTTATTACAATGCCATTTTATTGCTTTTATGTAAGAAATGTATAGCTGTTAGTGATCACTGCAAAAATTAGATACTTTAATTCTC
Organism: Trachops cirrhosus; assembly: GCA_028533065.1. Lineage (NCBI taxonomy): Eukaryota > Metazoa > Chordata > Mammalia > Chiroptera > Phyllostomidae > Trachops > Trachops cirrhosus. The sequence continues at coordinate 17,266,677 of CM052541.1, read as the reverse complement.
TGATACATCAGGAAAAAAATATATATGTATGTATTTCCAGAGAAAGAAACTATGCACATTATGGCCGTGCTCCATAACAGGGAGATAACATGGCCCAATTACAAATTTTAAAACTAAAATGCCTTCATCCCTAAATAAAACTCTTTATGTTTGTGAGATTACCAACATATATGTTACCAAAACTTCATAAATTTAAGTTTTTATGAAGTTAATGCATTTTATATATGTTAACAGATCATAACATAGGCTTAAAGCTATATATAAAACTCTTCAGCACAGTTACTGGGATTCTGAAAGAGTATTTTTTTTTTCTATGTAAACATTAAAAGTAGCATTATTGGGAAAAACGCTGACCTTGCCCCAGTGCACTCCCAACTCCTCCCTGCATTAGTCTGAGAAATAACAGCTGTGAGACACTTCCTGAGTTCTAATTTGATAAAAATTTTAAGGTATTGAAAGCAATTGGCATTTGGCTTTGCGTTACTCTATGCACCAGGGACAAGCAGTTATTAAAACAACTCTTGTGTTTTATTCTCCCACTTATTAAATTGATTTTATTAAACTTGTGCCTGGCTGATTTGCTCTATGCCAATCTTTCTCCTGGGACCTGTTTCTAAAGAATTCAAAATGAAGGTGGTAACTTTGGATGGGTACATTCCAGAAAGTTCTCAGATTCTAATAAAATCCCCAAAGTTTTCATAAAACCCTAGAGAAAACATCCAAGTTGTATAAATGTTTTGGAATTAAGTAGTAGGAAGATATAAAAAGCAACAGAATATTAATTGTTTTGTGATACAAATCCCAGAAAGAAGAAAAAGCCATGTGACTCAATTATGGAGTTTCCATTTGAATCAATGTGTCAGAATACAGATAATTTATAACTAAATTTTTCAAAACGAAGTATGCTTTGGTACACAATGGGCAGAATTCCACAACGAGAAATGAGAGCTATTTCCTACATGTCCTAATATTTTGACAAACTTGGAAATATGCAAGGAAAGAAGAAAAGAGACTACTCCAACTGCAAATAATGTTCTGGTTTGATTTTTTTCTTTTCAATTTAGAAAAAGAAAATGAGAATTGTGCTTCACAGAGAGAAGTTCAGGTTTGGGCATGAATTGAAGAGAAAGGGTTTAAGAGGTCAGATAACAAATTAGTACAGAGAAAGCAAAATCTGAGGCCCTAGTGAAAATTCTAGACTTTAAAACTTAAGTAGACTGATAGCAGCATAGCCTTTATGCAAGCCTAGCTACAAGTTTAAGGATAAAACAGGAAAGAAGGGAAAAGAAAATGCCATCGGAACGACAGGATGTCCTCAGAGCACTGGGTGAAAGCATCCATTGCTCACTTCTAAGTGATAAAAACGAAACCAACAGATCATCTTGCTTTTCAAAATAAGGGGAAAGTGGCAGATTCCTCTAGGTTTCAGATTTCCTACAGTTCGTTTCAGTGAGTGAGCCATTGACACTCACATGGTACACATTTCATTCATTCTCTAAAATACACTGACCTTTTCACAGTAACCATTTTATTGTTGCCAGTTGCCAGCTCATAATTTCAGCATTATGCAAAGTAAAATTTTTGCTTGAATTATCTGCTTAGCCCTTAGAAAGCCAGGGCAACATAAAGGCCAGAGAAGGTGAAGAAAATGTAGGCTGAAGATGGTTAGATAAATCAGAGTGTCAGGCAATGGGCATTTGCAGGGTTCTATCCACCTAGATTCTTGAATATTTTGGTATTCAAAAGGGATCCCCCCTACTTCGTTGACCCTTCCTACTCCCATTTCCCCATTATTACTATAACTAATATCTACTTCCTCCTCTATCAAGTTAATGCTTAAGAGAAATGTATAGAAGAACATACAAAAAGTTATTAGAATTGAGCTTTGGGCAGTTACATCACATTTAGACACAGCTTGATGAAGTAATTCAACATATGGTTGTCTAGTGCCTACTGATAATGACCTGCATCAAGCAAAGGGGGTTCAGGGATGAAAGACAAACGTCTCCAGAAGAAGATCACAGTTTAGAGACTGGGGCTGGGGTATAGAGACAACTGCGGTTGGGTATGGGAGAATCGACAGTCATAATTTGATTCATGTTATAATAGTACACACAGGGTGCTACAGAAGAGGAAAAGTACGTCACCTAAATTTAAGAAGGTAAGGAGTACATCTGAGTAGAAGACACCTGAGTTGAGTGACTTACTATGGATCTAAAGGGACACCTTTCTTACAGATCTAAGAATATTTTGGATGCAGATAATTTGGGGGCAGGGAAGCAATGAGGGCCAGAGTTGAGAAAAATTCTGCCTTCTGCCTTTTCTTTAAAGACACACACATAGGGGTTGGGGAGAAGGCTTACCTAAAGCTTATGAATGTGCTGGAATGTAAAAGTATGCAGTTCAGTGTTTGACAGGCTTTGATGAAAGAAAACCTCTTTGACGATAGCGGATTATTTAACAGGCGATTAGAAATGGGATGTTGGTTTTCGAAGACCTGTCAGTCCCTTGGGTGATGCTTTGAAAAACTGATTTTTACTTTGTTTTCCAATCTCTTAGGGGTATTATAAAATGTTGTTTTATAATGTGATATGCAGGCATACCCAAAAGATATTCAATAAAATACATTGGCTGTTAATATTTACATAAAAATTAGACATTGAGTTTGAATAACCTCAGTCTTACAAGATTGATATCCTATAAATGTTTCAAATGCACAATTAAGGCCTGTTAGGTTTGTCCAGAAATGACACATGAAATAAAGAGAAACCAGGGGTGGGGCGGGAGGGCACTGTTTAACATCTACTGTGCTACCCATAAACCCACCGGCATGGACTCAATGGCCTCTGACTATGCACTTGAAGAGGTTACTGCTCAAAGAAATTCTGAGGCATGAAAGTCTTCTTGTGATATAAAAATTTAATTTATAGGTTATGGTATTAAAGGGTAAGTCACATGTTATCTAGTTAAAGTTTATTAGAATAAAAGAGCATCTAATAAGACTTCTTCAGCAGTAAAATAACAGCAATCCTTTTCTATTTATAAAAGCTACAGTGCATTGTGATAAACGTGCTTTCAGAACTACCCACAGTGCAGCAGGTATGTCTTGTCACAGTTTTAACTTGATGGCCTTGGGAGGAAGGCACAATTAGTGACACATCTTTAATCCACATGTAATGGGCATAGATGCAAAATGATGTTTCCTCTTGAGGTATAAAAGCACATTGTCCTCAAATTCTTACAATCTCTACCTTATCAGAAAGCTTCAGTTTGGCTGTAGGACAATGCCAATTTATAGTTCAGAAGTCAGCTCTGTAAACTTTTACTTCGGGACTTTTTTTTTCAGATGACATTTTCCTAATTACATTCTTTAAATTACCTTCTTTCCTTTATTTATTTATTTTTTTCCTAACATAAAATTATCAGTATTGGGGCAAACAGGGATTAGAAGAGCTATCTAGATTCAGTAAGATATCTGAAGCCTGCTAATTCTATTAGAAAGATAACACTGATCACAGGGATATCTCCCTTTATCAAATCTATGCTTGCGAGTCAGAAGATAAAAGGTAGACGCGCTCTAGCTTTAAAACAGCTATTCCATTGAGATAGGATTATTTCCATATTGAAGTGAACTGCGGGCAAGGGGTTGTTTTTCAATGGTCTTACAGTCATTGCTGAGTATTAGGATACCGTGTGTGTGTGTGTGTGTGTGCGTGTGTGCGCGCGCGCGCGTGTGTGTGTGTGGTTTTTGAACCCCAGGATAAATCGAAAGCCTGCAATAGATCTAATTGACAAGATGACTGTTTTCAGCTAATGATTTGTTACATCGATGGATCTTATCTTGACCCCAATTACATACAACAGCATTCACTGCAAAAGAAAGCTGCATCTAAATGTGAGGGTAAAGCGATGAAGGGGGGTGCGGAGAGCTACGTGGATTTCCATCCCTAGTACTGAGCCAAAGATGCTGCTCTAAGTTTTGGAGCCATATTTCTGTCCCTTTTCACTATACTTAATACAGAAAGCAAATACTATTAGTTATCCTTGGCCTTATAAATTGTTGGGGTGGTTCAGCCCTAATTTTGTCATCCTCAGTGACAGCCACCTTCCTAATACTGTGCTCATGTAAATATTTACAGGAGTGCACTTTTAACACAATCAGAGTAAATCAATTTCACAAACCACAAATGTGCACTATGTTATGGGCAAAATGCTAAGATGCGGGATGCAAAAATAACTTAGTCACAGTTCACAATCCTCAAGGGAACAGCCAAGTAGACATGGCACTGCAATGTGTTATGGTAAATGAAATGAAGGAAGTGGCCACTGGGCGCAGAGGGAGTGAAAGGAAGAAGAACCACTTTGTTTGACAGGATGTAGGGAAAGGTTTACAGAAACATAAATCCAGACCAAATGCAAAGAACCTTCTAAGCATTTAGATAACTGGGTCTTGAATCCTTTAGAGTCATTAAAGCTAAGTTTGGAGGCCTGCTATTCTCCAGAGGTACAGGTTTTTGTCTATTCTACTTAATTGTAAGCCATAGGTAAGTAGTTAAATTTGCATTGCTAATCATCTTATTTCAAAATTTGCTGACATTTTAGTGTTATGTATGAGATGTGTGGGTTAGTCAATTTTTAATGACTATTTGTTTATCTAGACTTGGGCAGAGCCAAGGGACCAGTCCTTGATTGGTGAATCTATTAGGGAATCAGCATTTTTCTGCATATTAAACTTAAATATGGAAAACTGGTTTATAAGCTTTCATTAATGGCATTAATATACAGACATGCAAAAAGGATATCCCTGACTGTGGCACCTAGTAAGCACTCCAGATATAATTATTGATTGGACCAATTTAAGGATAAAACTACAAATGATAACTCTGAAAGGTGTTATGCCTCTGGATCCAGAAAAAAACACGCTTTATATTAATTTACTTTTAACATGGAAAAGATAAAACTTTTCTTTAGAGTATAGTATTTCTCTTCCATTCTTTTCTTTCAGGTCAAAGATTTCTATGCTTCTTGAGGGACAAAGCATTAGGCCATGTAAAGTTAGTGATGAAATATTTATGCCACAAAAAATAACAAATATATACTTAGAGGAACCATATCTTATTATCCCAGAGCTGTAAGAATTAAATATTTAAAAAATAAAACATTGAAAATGTTTCTATCACTTGGCACTAAATGTATTATGTGGAAAATTAAAGTTAAGTCAGAAATTTCTTAGACCCCTAAACGCTGTTCATTGTATATTACAAATTGCCCTTCAATTTATCACTTATTTTATTCCCTTAAAAATTACTAGGTGGTGTTTCATAAATATGTTTGTGTAAATTACAATAAAGTTGCAAAAATGTCCTCTCCTCCCAGAAACATCATCCGTGGTCCCGCTTTCCTCCACCCTCGCTGTGCCCCATGGCCGCCATCACAGTCTTTTTGAGTGGACAAGATTTGCCTTTTCATTTTCTTTTCGTTTTACCACAAATTCCTTTGTTTCTCGCAGTACTTGTTCCACTGTAGTTTTTTCCAGTTATGGTAATTTCCTGCTTAAATTAATTACATGTATAGGACTCTGTACTTTGAACTTGTCCCTATTACTTGCCTTCTTGGAGAAAATAGATATTGTAAATAAAAAAGATCAGGTCAGAACAACTTGTTTTATTAATTCTGGCTTCCTCTAAAAATGTATCTTTGGTCTTTATTACTATTCTTTTCATAATTTTATTTTACTTATTTCTGGTATTTGAAGTTGCCTTCCTTTTTGGAAATTGTTTATTTTTTAAGATTTTTATTTGTACTAATTTAAAAATCCAATCAATTTGCTTCTACAATTATATTATTTTAGATTTCAATACATTGGGTTAACATTTAACCATTTTATTTCATTCATCTTTTTTGCTCTAAGGTGTTGATAGCTTGAAAACAAATTTGGTGTTTGTTGTAATTTCTTTGATCGTTTTAATCTTTAGGGATAATTTAGTCTATAACAAAAAGAGTCTTTCTCAAAGGGAAGGCGTTCCTTTTGTTTGTCTTGTTCTTGTTCGTACGTCCTTCTAAAATACCATGTGATTGTTTAGACAGTTAGTAAACAGCAATTGATAACCATGTGCAGAAGAGCATACCACTAGGGATGATATGAACATGATTTAAGCATCATGGGTAATAACACCAAAAACCTACTTGATATATCTCAGTTGGAAAGTTTCACTGGTATCTCAAAGGCAGCATTTCCTAAGTTGACATATAGGTCTCTGCCATGTATTCTAACTCAGTGGCAGTGAACCTCTTTACCAGATTGCCCTTTTATTCTTATCTTCATCCTCAACCACAAAATCCACACTCAACAGCAATTACTATTAATCCTACCTCCTAACCATGTTTCAAATCTATTCACTCCTTTGATAGTAAATGACAGTAAATTCCATTATCCAAGCCACTGTTTTCTTGTGCTTAGACTTCTGTGATAAACAAACCAGTATTTCCACTTCAGTTTCTGTTCCTCTCTACTTCTATGCTCTGTTAACATACAGTAGTGTTATATCTGTCTCTCCATTCATCCATCCATCCACTTCAATAACTATAGGTAGAAGGCGTTAGTCTCTTTTCTCTCCCAGAAGTTTGTCAACACTAAATATTCAGTGTCTTTCAGTTATTTGAAATTGTCTAGCTTCTTGTAGCCTTGAGTCATTACACATTCTGTTCCTTCTGCCTGGGATGCGTGCATTACACTATTCTTCACTCTCAGGTAAGCTGAAAGGGCACTCATTTTTGAGAAGTCTTTCTTCATCTCCTAGTCCAGCACTCTCCAATGAATATAATGTAAATTGAACAACCAGCTACATATGTATTTTAAAGTTTTTTCACTTCTACATTTTGATAAGTAAAAACAAACAGGTAAAATTAATTTTAATAATATGTGATTTTAATACAATATATCAAAATAATCTTTTAAATATGCAATTGATATAAACTATAAATGAGGTATTTTATATTCTTTTATATTTATTAAGTCCTCAAAATTCTGTCCACATTTAACAATTACAGCATACGTGGTCTTGACTTCTCTCATTTGTGATAAAATATAAAAATATTTCTGATTGGATATATGCCAAATTTTAAAAGTATTTCTAAGTTGCATAAATTATATAGTAGTTATTAGACAGAGAAAAATAAGGCTGCCTTTCCTGTTAAATACAATTTGGTGTTTGATTTTTTTTCTTACAATGTATCTCCTACTTTTTAAGAAAAAAGACATTAATTACCATTGCGAACATAATAATTACACATAATTTCAAAGGGAAAATTTCCAAAAGTTAAAGACCTATGAGGTATTATAAATTCAGTGTCATTTGTGAATAAGTTTTGCAGTTTGAAATAGTACAGTGGTTAAATACATGTAGCTTTCTCATATAACACAAAACAGAACCAGACAATTATTCTTAAAGGCAATTCATGGTTCATTTTTCAGCACTGAGTGGTTCTTAAGAACTGGGAAGGAATTAGTTGATCAAAAACTGTTAAAAGAGTGATCTGTTGAACTAGAAATCATCGTGTGAACCATACCATTATTTATTACCCCAATTCGACCAGTGGACTGTTCCTATCCCTGTTTCATGCATACCAGGCATCTTGTTCTCACCTCTACATGATCAGTATTGTGTCACATTGTAACAATTTGATCTTTGCTTCTCCCCTTGTGTTCTGAGCTCTCAAGTTCAAAGAACTGATCCTGTTTATCTTGCTATCCCTAGCACCTAACACAATGTCGGGAATATAATAGCATATGCTGCTCCCAGTTAACCCGTTTTGGAGTATGTGTCCCTTGGGTTTAGTCTTACGACTTGGAAGATTAAAATATAAAATTTAGCAGTACTCCCTCTATCCATGTTCAAATAATAATTTAAATTAAATGATTATATTTCACAATTCATCTGAAATTCACCATGTCTGTTTGTTATAAAACTACACTACGTGCTTATGAATGCATGTATACAGAATAAGTACTTAGCGCCATAGATTTATGATGACTGATGTTTGAGACAACGTTAAAAATGAAAACTATCCATGTCTTTTAATAAACTGAGAAAACATTAAAGAGCAGAGAGTTTCCTTGACTTTTGTTTGGTTGTTTTTGCTTTTGTTTGATACAAACTTTAATTTACATCTTCTTCCCAAAAGCTGACAGAATCATATACTGGATGAAATATGTCATTTGCCGTGAGGTTGAATATTTTAGTTTATTGAACATGTCCAAATTAGAGGTAATGAATGATTAATGTACATTTACCTTTATTCTCCTATGATATTATTAAAGATGGAAAACACATTTAAAGGGAGACACAACCATAGTTTCATGTGTTTGTAGTATGAAATTATCAAGCTATTAATCTTAACTGAAGAGACTGATTCCTAGAGCTTGAACCTGACCATCAACCTACAGAACCATGTCATCTTGCATAGGTGAAGGAAGATGAGAGGTTGCTGTCCAGTCTCTTTCTCTTTTCCCCATGCTCTTGTCCAGGGAGGAAAGATTCAATATAACTTGATGCATGGGCAATTTGTTCTTAAGCCCCTGAAGTTTTCAACAAAGAGTTTACATGTTCTCAAAAACTCGATAGTGCAGACAGCATGGGTTGGGTGTGTCCCCAGGTTCAAACTGTGCACCGAGGTACACAGCTGAGACTTGTGCTGACACATGGCCATTGACTCCGGGGTATGTGGTAGTGAACTGCTGGAGAAGAATTCCATGCAGGGAAGGTAAGGGCACTAACGCACACTAACTGGGTGCCTACAATGGGCCAGGCTCTTTAATTCATATTTTCTTTCCTGTTGCTGGATGGTACCAATAGCTCAGTGCCGAGAAAATACTAGGTGTTCAATTAAGTGTTCCTATTCCTTTTACCCATCTAACAAGGTACCCCATTGTATCAGTAGAATGCTCTAATTGTTAGAAAATTTTTTTTATTTTAAGCCGAACTCTGATTCCTTTCAACTTCTGCCTAATTCTGTCCTCTGGAACAACTGAAAACTAGGCCACTCCCTTCATTATGAGAGCCCTTCAAATATCTGAAAACAATTTCAGTGTTTCGCTTTAGTGCTCTCCTCACCTGGGCCAACACACCCACTCCTTTCAACTCCTGTTACTTTGGAGACAGGGTTTTCTGGAAACCTGTTGTCCCAATTGCTTATTATAGACACAATGTCAGTCAGTCCTTAAATGTAGGTCTTTATCTGAACATAAAAGTCCACATGACTAGTGAATGAATCTGTGCCAAGCAATTTATTAACCAACATATTAGACTGTCCTTTTGGCTGCATTCATGCAAGCAGGACATGCGATTTTTTCCCATGTATATTTGGGGGTGGCGGGAGGCTGTGACATGAGGCATGATTAAACAATTAAATAGCAATATAGACCTGGTTCATTTTTGTTTGAAAACATATTGCGGAAATTGTGAGGTTTCCCTTTCAGTTAGCCACACATACAATATGAATTCTACAAGGACAACATAGAGGACATTAATTGGGTTTCATTATCTGTGAACTTAAACTTTGCAATCAGTTCTTAAGTGAGTCTTTTCAGAATGCTCTGCGTTTAAGTTTGGCCACTACTGATGCACGGCCCTCAGCAAGTCTGTTAACCTCTCTGGGCCTTGGTACCCTCAGCAGAAAAATGAAATTGCCTCCAGACTTCACAGGGGTGGTGAGAATCACTCAATTAAAGAGACAACTTGAGCATAAACACGAAGATACTGAGGCAAAAGGTGATTTATAAATCTTGAACAGAGAAGTCAAAGGTTTTTGAGGTGAAACTATCCCACTCAAAGGATTAAAAATCTGAGCAATTTGGGAAGCCCCGGGGAGGTCATTTAACACACGCTTTATTTATTAGCACATCCCTACACTCTTGGCTTCCTCTCAGGTCACCCAAGTCCTCAGACTTTTATTTCCTGCTTTTCTTTTTCTTCTAAGCTTTTAACCTGGCCTGTCCCTTTCTGAAGGACTCAACTTTCCTTTTACCATATTCCTCTTTACTTGTATCACATGTTAGTTAATTTGTGGCTCTATTTCCTTGGGAAGGGTATTGGATTGCTAACCCCATGAATATTGACACCTTTTCAACAACCTCCTTCCGGCGGGGCGGGGCGGTGGGGGGGTGATAAAGCAGATGCTGTCGCTGCTGCCTCACTGAAACAGACTGAGAACTGGGGACAAAATATCCAACTGAGTCTCATGCCATTGACATCTAATGTCCTTTCACTGATAAAGTGGAAAATCCAAATGGAACTTGCCTAGAGCGGTTATCTGTGAATTTTATTATCAGGACTGCTTTAAAATTATGTCCTGCAATCAAAATGGGGCTTCCTATCCTGACTCTAAATGTGTTGTAATTATATTCAGTAAACCAAAGGTTAAGCCAAGCTCTTCAGGGAACTACATCTCTTAGAAAGAATTAGGTTATTGCCAAAACAGGCTTAAGCACAACCAATCATTTGCTGAGCTTAACTTCTTATTTGCTGATGCTAATTACGGAGTAGAAAAAATTGCAGGGGTCACTTCGTCTTTGCAAATAAAAGTTATACTGAAAAAAATGCTTTACTAACACTTCCATTCTCTGGTTACCCTGCTAACCCAACACTTGACTGAGCCCTGACAGTGTACAAAGTACATTTTGCTTGAAAGGCTCTTCCTGAAAAACTGATAGACACTCCAGGAAGCTTGCACCAGGTATCTTCGAAAAAAAACGGCTCTCCTTCCTTTGTTTCTATTATAGACAGGACAATGCATCTGCCCAAGGGCCCAGATTTGAGATTTCAGTCTTTTAGCCTCCTTCGCTGACAGCCTCTATCGGCAGTATTAAGTCCTATTAGTCTTTCTTTACAATGGTCACTGAATGCATCACATGCTTTCAACTATCCCTGCCTGCAACCAACTAGTTCCAGGCTTCATCAACCTAATGTCTCAGACTAAAGTAATGCCATAGTGCTATGAGATTAAATTTCCCAAATAATACTTCCCATTAATAACCTGTCATGTCTTAAAGGCTCATCACGATTTGGCCCTGACCTCTCTTTTCCACCTAAATGCCCTACCATGTCCCCATTTCTGTTGCATCCTAACTCCTTCCCATATGTTATACGTTAATCCTCGCTCTTTTTGTCTTTCCTTGCCTCCATATTTGTGTAGTGAATAAAAAATGGAGATTTCCTAAGGGAAGGTATACCTAGAATTCCTTCTTCATTTTCTTGATTCTTTAATAGCCCTTACTCTTTTTCCAAACCAACTTCATAAGGAAATAAGGAAACCTTATTTTCTCTATGATTTTTTAAAAAATTTTATCTATTTATTTATTATGGAGTTTAGGTTTACAAAAAAATTGAGAGAAGAGAGAGAGTTCTCAGATACCCCTTGCTCCCACCTATGAATAGCTTTCCCCATTATCAACAGTGCTCACCAGAATAGTGGGGTTTTGGTTTTTTGGTTTTTGGTTTCTACACTGCGAATAAACCTACATTGACACATCATAATCTCCCAAAGTCCAAAGTTTACCTTAGGTGTTCACTCTTGGTGTTATACATTCTGTAGGTTTGAACAAAAGTATAACAGCATATATCCATCACTGAGTATTTTCACTCCCTTAAACACCCACTGTGATCTGCCTATTTATCTCTCGCTGCCTTCTTTTCCTCTTTCATCTCCGTAGTTTTGTTTTTTTTCAAATGTCATATAGTTGAATCATTTTTTTATGTGGCCTTCTCAGATTGGCTTCTTTCACTTAATAATATGCATTGAAAGTTCCTCAATATTTTTTAATGACTTGATAGTTCATTTCTTTAAGTACTGAAATATAGTCCATTGTCTGGATGTACCACAGTTTATTTATCCTTTTACCTGCTAAAGAATGTCTCTCAAGCTTTGGCAATGAATAAAGCTGCTATAAATATCTGTGTGCAGGTTTTTGTGGAAACATACATCTTCAACTCCTTTGGATAAATACCAAGGACCGTGATTGTTAGATTATATTGTAAGGGGAATATCTTTAGTTTTGTAACAAATCACCAAATCACTAAACTGTCTTTCCAAGTGGCTTTCCTTGTACCTAATCTCATTAGGAGAGCTTTGCATTTCTCAATTTTAAATGTGCGATGTCTGAGTTTTTAATTTTTTTGTTTTGTTTTGTTTTTTCTTTTTGGAGACAGCGTTTAACTAATGAGAAAGTTGCTCTCTATTCCTAGTTTACTAAAAGTTGTAGTCATGGATGTGTGTCAAATTTAATCAGATGTTATTTCTGAATCTATTGATATGATCATATATATATTTCCTTTATACACACACACATATATATATATTACCTTTTTAGTCTGGTAATGTGGTGGATTACATCACATTACATCACATTTGAACTGCATTTCAAATGTTGAATCAGCCTTGCCTGTGATAAATCCCACTTGGTTATGATGTGTAACTCTTTTTATACTTTTTTCATTTTGACTTACTGATGTATTGTTGAGAATTGTATCTATTTTCATGAGATAATGGTCTGTAGTTTTCTTGTAATGCCTTTGACTTTGGTATTGGAGTAATGCTGGCCTCATAAAATGCGTTAGAAAGTTTTCCCTCAGCTTCTATACTCTGAAAGATATTGTAGAGAATTGGTACTATGTCTTCCTTAAATGTTTGGTACTATTTACCAAGAAATCTATCTGGGCCTGGTGCTTTCTCTTTTGGCAGATTATTAGTTATTGATTCAATTTCTTCAGTAGATGTAGGCTGAATTAAGCATTAACCTGGCACTGTGCCTTGCACCTATCTCAACAAGTGGTATGTTTCGGCTATTAGTCCATGTTAACCCCAGAGGTGTAACTCTAAGGGTGCCAATAAATACTATGTTTTTTTTTAAGTAGAGAATGCAGTTTCTGTATGATAAAATTCACTAGGAGAAAATCACTCAACCCAGCTTGTCTGCTCAAAGAACAACAGTTGACTCAACAATTTATTCTCATTTAGTTTACACAATATCTATATATATAAACTGATAAAAACGCAAAGGACATCTCACAATCCAACACATTCCTACCCAAAGTGACATATACTATCGTACAGAAATATACAGTTGCTAAACATTGATTTTGCTTGGCTTGGTGGGAGGGGCAGGAATGGGGATACAGATTTATTTTAGGGAGTATGCTAAATCTGGGTGAAAAGAGATAACATATTTAGAACACATTTTTAGAAGATGTGTGATTTTCCAAAATGAGAAGACTAGAAAGACATTCTAGGGAGGAAAGAAATCTCATATAAACATATAGAGACATTAGTTTATAAAGAGTAACTGGATATAAAGGACCATGTTAATGGGGGAAATCTCAGGTATTTAAGGCAGACCAGAGAAAAAGGTACTTAAAGTTGTGAAGGTTATAAGGCTTTGTTCTTCCCACAACCAAGGCAGGAAGCTGGACTACTCACCCGCCCTTTACATTTTTATGTATGAGAGTAAGTATTTAAGTTAAATTTCCTATGTTTCATCTACATGTAGCATATTATTTATTATTAACCAAATTGTTTTTTGGAGCATAAGATGAAAGACATCATAGATGCTATAAGACATTAGGGAGAGAAAGTTCAATTAGAACAATGAAAAAAATATTCTGAAATCACTTCTTTCTTGACTAAAAATGTCATAAAGAATAAAAGAATTCACTCATTATTTTATTCACTTTTTGTCATTCCACAAATATATGCCAAGCAGCCACTATATGAAAGACATGGTGTTATAGTCTAGGATCAGGCAGTGAGCTAGACATGGCCCTTGCCCTCACGGTATGTATTATTGGGGAGAGTAAACAGAAATTAAGCAAATACTTAATAATTGCTGTCATGGAAGTACTACAGAGAAGTACGGGGTGCCATGAATGTAATAATGGAAGGAATTCAGTAAGACATGAAAGTTAGTAAAGCTTCCCTTAGGACATTATTTTGTAGATTTCTTATTAAATGCCATTTGGCTGACATTGGGTAATAAAATTATTTTTAAACGGAGATCTGTACATTGAACAGAACTTAGTCTGGACAGGAATAAGTGTATGTGTCTGTGTGTTGGAGGGGAGAAGATCAGGGAATGATAGGAAGGGCAGCAGAGCTAGAGAGAGCTGAGCACCCAGGGAAGTGGGCTGCAGTCGAAGGATGTCATGAGTTTCGGTTCATCCACGATAGTGGAAGGCAAGGCATACAGGCTGGGCCAGAAAATATAGGAACTTAATAAGAATTTTGGCCATTGTCCTCTGAGGATGAGAAGCTTTAAGAAGGAAATATAATCTAGCATATGGCCCATATTTGATTGCAGTTTCCTAATTTTTTTTCAGGAACTCTTCCCAATGCTCTATTGATTTCTCATTGATCTCTGTCATTAATACTTCCCAATGCTTCCGTGTGTGGATCTTTTAGATTATTGGAACAACCTTCACACATTAGGTAGAACATCTGTATTTTTATTTAGCTATTGATTGCCTCTTAAAAACAACCAATTTTTTGACTTGCAATTTCACCTCTCTGACAATATAAAATCACCACCACCCACAAGCTGAACCTGAAAAAAGATTTGTAAAAATGTATTGTCAAGTCTTCAGATCATTGCTCAGAAGTCACTGCCGTGGGGGTCAAGGAAGAAAGGAAGAAACCCAGTTGCTTTACAAAGAACCATCTCTGACTAAGGCAATGCTAAGTGCCAGAAACCCTGACAAAACTTTTATTTTTGGAAACAAATGTGGCACCAAATTGTTTAAGAGGATTTAAGTCAGCATTAGATATTTTGATTTCCATGTAGAGATTTAATAGAAATGATTTCAAAGAGGCTTATATTTATTAAAACAAATACCTTGATCTTTATCACAATAATTATATATTTAAATATAATATTTTATAGTTACATGGGTCCAAATTAGGGATCAGGAGAAATCATTGCAGTGTTTCTAAATGTAACAGCTTGCACATTTTATTTTTCCTTTTTTGAACTTTAAATTATACTCTGTGTGACTGAAGGAAGACCTTGACAACTGATTTGGTCTCACATAAAATTGTTCATCAAGTTTAAGTCTGTTCTTTTTTTAAAGAAAATAAAGTGTTTCATTTTAAGAGAAAAAATAAATCTAATAAGAATGTACATAATTATGATTTTTATAAAAGGTTTTACTTAACCATATTCCAATATTTGGATTTTAGAATTTGTAAAAGGTGGTCCATCACCAAAATGCTTCCAGTTCATCTTAAAAATTCATATCATTTGTTCTCTCTCTTTGAACCATATCTTGACTACTTATAAATAAAACAGGCAAATAAATAAATTTTACATATGCAATTCCCCTGATCAAAGAGTATCTAAGAATCATAGAGTAAAATGGGCTTGTTACCTGCATTTTCCTCTAATTAAAGTTAATACAAGCCTATAAATTCATTATTCTCACCATTTAAGCCAAATTTAAATACTACAGCCCCCAGAGGTATAAAAGAACACTTTCCATCTGTGCAGCATACTAATAAATTCATTTCTAATTTAAGTACATTTGCAACAAGGGCATTGTTTTCTGGATAATACATTACAATTTCAGGACTTAAAAAACTTCTCTTAAGCAGTTTTACTTTTATTAATATTCTCTTAGTAGCATTTTATATGCTTACACTAATTTGACTCAATACTAGAAAATTGTTGCTACTGTATATACATACATATAAGCATAAATTGTCGCTATTTAAATATATAATATATGCATGCATAAATTATAAATCATACTGACATATTTCTTATATCTAGCCTTTCTAGTACTCCCTAAATATATATTTTCTACTAAATGCACATTTATATGGGGACTACTGAATTTATTGTGTATTTAATATTTTTAATATAGATATAAAACTGTTGAATATATTTTAATATTTAATTTAAATGACTAAGAAGGAAGTTTTAAAAAGATGTTTATATAACTGCCAAAGCCAGAACACAGACATTTATATCTTTAGATTTATTGTGTGGGATTGCTGAAGAGCATCAGAATTTTAAGTCAGTGTATGTTTTCAGATCAAATGGTATTTAACCTCTGAGAAAAAAATACATTTTCCTAGGATAAATGCAAATTGCATAGCTTTTCAAATGTAATACAAGTTCTCTATTAGATTTGGTGCAAAAAAACAAGTTTCAATTTAAAAGCCAGGTGTAAACACATAATACAACATTGATATGCTTTACATTTAACAGGGTCAGAAACAGCTTTCAAAAACTATCAAAGCTTTGAAAATCGCATTTAACCCAGAATGTCTGCTTTGGCCCAATACACACATTCAAATATGATTCTCTCTACTTTTTAGTATTCTCCATCACATCCAGCTAAAACTTTGTCAACCAGATGCAGCAAATATGATATATTTCACCACAGATGTGTTTGTACATGGAATTCAGACAAAACTAGAGAAATTACATAAAATGTTGAAACACCCTATCTATTCTCATGCTTGTTTACCTGTCCGATGTATTTCCTGAAGTCTCTTCCAACATACAATGGTTAGTTCTAAGTATTTTGAATGTTGAGCTTCACAGTCCTTTCTGGACATCTGTTCCAATTGGTGACATGGAAGAAAAACTTACACTATTGTGCTTGGTGAATAATTAGAGAATATAAATATTTGATATAGGAATCTTATTTCCTTGCCCCCATTTAATGGAGTTATAAATATACCACTTATTTATCTCACAAAGCTATTCATAAAAACAAATTTAGGCTTGCTTGCCCTTACTATGCAATCCTGTCAAAATGTGTGCACAGCTGAAATAGACAGCTGTATTAGAAAATATTACACTTTAATTATATTTTAGGTAAATGTGAGAATATAATACATTTGGACCCTCTTATTATGCCAGACATGTTTCATTTAAGTGGTGTTTTCCTCTCTGATTTTTAATGACTAAAATATGACTAGTTTTCTCATCTTGATTTCACTCAATCTCTTCAACACAATTTCTCCCACACAAGTCACTCTATCTGCTATTTAATGAGCTAAAAACAGTCACAGATAGGCAGTGGTAGCTAGTGTTTATACAAACTATTCAATAAATCACTTTCCAACCAAAAGGAATAAAGTATTTTGTAAATTATCTATTTAGTCTTAAATATAAATTATTCAACATAGGGTTTTGATAAATAATGCTGTGCAGCATAAAACTTAGCCCAGGCACAGATTGAAATGTGATAGAGGAGGATATGAGAAACAAACACAAATGAATATAAAACCACCCCTATACTATGTCATCTACTTTGACATAAGTTGAAATGTGAATATTTCAGCATTTTATATTAAATGTTGAAATGATATATTAAATCTGTCTGATGATTCATCATCACTGAAAACAGTTAAGAGACAGGCAAAAGCAGGGTTACTTGTTCCAACTTGGAGTCATTCTTGCTATGTACCATCACTGATTTTATTGCCATGACACCACACTAATGAAGCCAAGGTCTTAGGTTACAACAAGCCAGTCAGCATTGTAGAGTCTCTGAGTTACAGATTTATCTCCCATATTTAAAAGACTTGTCTTTAGTCAGAAGAGAAACTATGTAAGAGTGTGAAATAATGTGTATCCATTACCAGCACAGGAAAAGCAATGCAAATTTTATGCCCTATGGAAAATGTTGAAGAGCAACATCCTCCTACCTGAAGAATCCATATATATCCTAATGAAAGAGGATGATAGTTCCATGACATTGTAAATTATTAACTATTAATAAGAAGACAAAGATAATATTTGAATTTTCAAATAGGACATTTTGCTAAAGCTAAAGAAGTTCATCATTACCAAGCCCTTATTATATGGAATGCTAAAGGGACTTAATTTAAGAAAAAGAAGATCAAAACTATGAACATTAACATGACAACAAATTCACAACTATCAACAACTGAATCTAAAAAAACAAAAACAAACTAAGCAAACAACTAGAACAGAATCAGAGATATGGAGATCATTTGGAGGGTTATCAGCAGGGAAGGGGAAGGGGGAAAATGGAGAAAAAGGGGCAGGAATTAAGAAGCATAATTGGTAGGTACAAAATAGATAGGGGGAGGTTAAGAATAGTATAGGAAATGGAGAAGCCAGAGAACTTACATGCACAAGCCATGGACCCATGGACCCATGGACATGAATTAAGGTAGGGGGGTTACTGGAGGGAAGGGGGTTACCAGGTGGAAGGGGGCAAAGAGAAAAAATTAGGACAACCGTAATAGCATAATCAATAAAATATAAAAAAAGGAGAAGGGGACAAGAAAAAACTAGGACTTTTTTGGTAGAAGAATGTGAACAATTTATATGATTGCTATAAATAAATAATTGTTTTATTTTTTACTAGTTTTAGATGGCATTTCTTATATATTAAAAAATCCCTATAGCTCTGCCAAATATACAATAAAAGCAGCTAATGTTTTTCAAAATCCATAACATGTTATTCATGATCTAAGAGGTTACCTTTTTAAAAATATTTTTGCTTTAAATTTGGTAATAAAATCACACAAGTTTCAAGCATACAATTCTACAAGACATCATCTATACAGTGTATTGTGTGATTACCACTCAAAGTCTACTCTCCTTTCATCATCATTTACCCCCTTAACTAATGTGTACCCCAGGAAATTCAACTATATATATAATATTAAAAATTAGTAAATTTATTTTTAGAGAGAGGGGAAGGCAGACAGAGAGGGCAACATCAGTATGGTTGCCTCTCGCATGCCCCCTACTGTGGACCTGGCCCCGCAACCCAGTCATGGGCCCTGACTGAAGATTGAACCAGCAACCCTTCAGTTCGCCAGCCCATGCGCAATCCACTGAGCCATGCCAGCCAGGGAAAATATATATTTTAAATAGCATAGTTTTCAATATCATTGCCCTTTGCCATCAAGCATAGAATATTATTGCCACTATTTAGAAAGATGTCAATGTATTAATTTATCTTTATTCATTTTATAGTATAAAACAGATGTATAATCATTAATGTATAATTCAATGAATTACTGATATTGTTAATAACCTAGGTCAGTGAATCAGCTGCTAAATAAATTTTTCTCTTCATAATCCTAATAAATACTATTTCCAAAACAATTTTTACACAACAAATTCACGCAATAGATTAAAAATTAATACCTATCATAGCACTGGTGAAGGATAGGTGTTAACACGTCATGTTATACATATACTTTGTGCTATATATCGCCTGCTTTCCATTTAGTTGACACTTAATATTTATTTCCTTAAACTAAACATATAAAACATAAAATAAATTTAAAGTATAAGAACTGGTAGGTCTGGAACCTGTTTAGTATCAAGTTATAAATGTCGGTGGAGGCCGGAAAGTCCAATGCATTGACATAGGAGAGAAAACCCCCAAGACTTCCAATGAGAGTGTCAGAACTACTAGTTCATTCCCGGTACTTGCTATATTTTGCCGTGTTTCAGAGGCCCACAGTGTAAGACAGTAGTGAAAATCTGCTATTGTTATACCTTGCTGCTATATGTTATATGTTTTAACCTGTAACATGAATTAAATGCATAGTAAATAAGTTTTAGGGTCTTTTTCTTGACAACAATGTGATGTCTCAGAGATCTAATGTTAAATATTGTCAATTAGATTTTTTTCCCAAAAAGAAATGTAAAAACGTGGAGGTTATAACAGAACTGCATTCAAAGGTGTTTGCAGAGTAAGTATCAAGATCAACATAATAAATCCATCTTCAAAGGAATACATGTCAAGGTATTTTAATAAAATATATCTAGTAAAAATTAATGAAATATCTCCAAAACAGAGTAATTTTTTGATTATATGTAAGCACATCTTCAATCCAATTTCATAGGCCCACTTTTTCTGTTTTTGAGATCTTGGGAAATGAACTAAAAGAGATATTTTAGTTCTAATGAAAGAAAACAGCCCTATCAAGTTCAAGGAAAAAAGGGGAAATCAGTTCAAAGTTACCACCAAGTTCCAGGAGTATCATATGAATGCAATGTCTAGAATGCAACCAGGCTTCAGAAGCAGACTGGAACCTAGAAATGAATGGTTCCCCCATCAATAACTTGGGGTGAGGATATTTCTCTGCTCTCTACATCTGTTTCAATGTGCTGCCTCTATTAGAACCTCAGGAAAAAGATGGCTGTGTTCTGGTGTCCAAGTGATCAAGAAACTGGTACAGACTCTGCATGCTCCCCATCACAATTTCAAAGCTTCATGGGAAGGGATATTTATTGACCCAACCCACACCTCAATCTGTGGTGGTCTCACACTGAGATAACCTGATGAGGGACTCACATATTCCTTCATCTAGAGAGTATGTCATGTGGGGCAGTGATCTACAATTATTGTTTTTTTTTTTAAATCTGCTTTACTTAAACCTATTTTGATTAGTGTTTTTATCATACACTCTTTTTTAAAAATATTTTAATGGGGTTTATTTATTTTTTTAGCTTATTCAGTACAGTTTCTATCCTTTATTCCCATTCCAGTCCACCCACCCATCCCTCCCCTCCTCCCTCCCATTTCCAACCCCTCTAGTTTTGTCCATGTGTCCTCTATATTTGTTCCTGTAAACCCTTCCCTTCTCCCCGGAAATTCCTCCCCTCCCCACTCTGGGCACTGACAACCTGTCCTCTATTTCAGTGTCTTTTGTTATATTTTACTTGTTTCTTTGTTTTGTTGTTTAGGTTCCTGTTAAAGGTGAGATCATATGGTATTTGTCTTTCAAAGCCTGGCTTATTTAGCTTAGCATAATGCTTTCCAGCTCCATCCATGATGTTGCAAAGGGTAGGAACTCCTTCTTTCTTTTGGCTGCGTAGTATTCAATTGTATAAATGTACCATAGTTTTTTGATCCATTCATTTACTGATGGGCACCTAGGTTGCTTCCATCACTTGGCTATTGTAAATTGTGCAGCTATGAACATTGGGGTGCATAGGTTCTTTTGGATTGGTGTTTCAGGGTTCTTAGGATATAGTCCCAGCAGTGGAATTGCTGGATCAAAGGGCAGGTCCATTTTTAGTTTTATGAGGAAGTTCCATACTGTTTTCCACAGTGGTCGTACCAGTCTGCAATCCCACCAACAGTGCACTAGGGTCCCCCTTTCTCCACAACCTCTCCAACACTTGTTGTCTGTTGTTTTATTTATGTTATTGAGTATTAAGAAAATTACTCATTAATTTGCCCATTCAAAAATACTTACAGAAAACCTATTATATTTCAGGCTCTGCACTAGACACCAACTAAACAGATAGTAAAAGAGATAAACAAGGTATCTGCATAAACTGCTCTTTTGAATCATAGAAATTAGAGTGGTTTATGGCTTTGCTAACTAGAGATAAACATAAGTATGAAAAATCTTTCAAAAACAGAATTTCTGAAGTTCCTACAGACAGAAATGAATTCCAGAATGAAATCTGAGATCTCTATCCCTGATGTCTTTCTGTCAAACACATTATCGGTTTGGGCCATTTGTAGAGAAAGAAAAACTGCATATCTCTGAATGACGGTTCCATGACTTGCTCCATGAATTACAGTTACACAAATATGCCTGAGGGCTATGCAATCCATAGGATAGGTTAATGCAAGTTTACTATTTACTCATGCAATTCAAAACATTAAAATTATAGTATAATATAAACTCACTATATCCCTTTTACATGGACTCTACTTATTTCAATGTGTCCATTTTGGACAGATTATGTACTTTGGAATGGTTCCATTCAAGGTCCACTTTGATGGAATCTCCTGAATTCATCAGAGTTAGCCATTCCTTTCTTGGCCCAGCACCCACATTGTCTATTAAAAGAAGAACATACCTTTGTTATTCTGGCTTCTTTCTTCTGTCTTAACAACTCTAAAATTTTATGCATATCTATACGTACATGTATAAAATATATATGGTACTTAGTATATACATATATATGTATATGTATATATGTATATGTACATATACATATATATACATATATATGGTACCAAATATACATATATATGGTACTTTGTATATACATATACAAACATGTGTTTGCAGTACTTATGTATTACACTTCTGTAACCCCTCACAGCCCTACAAGATTGTGGAAACAGAGAACAATGGAGTACTTGCTATTGTGTCCTGGGGCTAAGATCGTTCCTTGAGTGAATAAACGCATGTCACACTTAGAAATGGTTATTTTCTACAGGAACAACAAATAAATGAAACAAAAAGATGGCATTAATATGCAAAAAGCATATTCAAGTTATCTTTAAATGAATGCATGGGTTAGCACAAAGTTTATATGAACTTTTTGAGATGCAACTTTGAAACCAAAAATTACTGTTTTAAATAAACAACTTGTTTCTGGCTCCAGGTGGAAACCTTGATCCTCAATTTATTATTTCCCAAATGTGTTCCTTCTATTAACTTATTTCTTACTTCAAAATTGTTCCTAAGTAAGTAGACTATCCAACCACATAGGCCATGTTGCTCAAAAATCTGTATTTCATATTTTATATTTCAAAGATTAAAAACTGACTAAAGTCTATTTTTGTCATGCTATTCTGTTACCTGTAAGAGCTCAAAATTATAAAATTTAAAAATATATAATAGTTTTCTATTACTTATTTCTTTAATTTTTTAATTTATTGATTTCTAGAGAGAAAGATGAAGAGAAAGAAAAATTAATTTGCTGTTCCACTTACTTATGCATTCATTGGTTGCTTCTTGTATGTGCCCAGACTGAATGAAGATCAAACCCACAGACTTGGTATATGGGGATGACAGTCTAAACAACTGAGCTGTCTGGCCAGGCTCTTTATGTTACTTATTTTAAAGACCATTACTTACAATACTGATGACTATATTTTATTAAGCCTGTAAAATCTATATCTGTGCCTTATATCCTATTAATTCTTATATAAGAACAAATTCTTAGTTGGACAAATACCACATAGCAAACAAAGCAAACAAATCTTAAGAAGAAAAACAAGGATCTAAGACTGATTGCCTTTAAAATATTTTTCATATTATTTTGATCTAAAGACCATGTAAACTATTTATATCCCTGGATTCCAGATTCAGAGTTCAGTTTTTCTTTTCCACAACATCACTGCATTCCTTGGCATCTCTAAACAAATCTACAAATCAGCTCATATACCATGAAGAGCTCATTTTGATGTTGAAGAATAAAATCTACCTGAAAATAATCAAGTTAAAAGCTTGCAAGCAAAGTTTAATAACTAATACTCAGATATGTTCTTTTGAGGGGCTATAATGGGATAATTTGTATGTGTCCCTTTTCAAAATAACAGTCCAAACTAGAAAAATAAAATGTTAAGTTCTTTATAGGCCCTCTCATTCTATGATTTAGATAACTATTACTACTTATTTTTGATGAGAAGTATGTCATAATTAAACATAATTATTTAAAAAAGCTTTGACATACAACTCATAGCACCAGAGTCAGGTCAACTAAGCAGTATAGTATAAAAACCTTTATTTTCTATACTATACCTAACACACAAATCATTTTAAAAACAAATATCATATGCCTCATAATGGTGATTAGGTTTTGAAATGGTTCATTTACTACAGTTGTTATTATTTCTAAACACGTTTATTATATTCAAAGTATTTAAAATAACTGTTTTTTACTACTTATATAAGTATAGAATTATTAAAATTTCCTACCCACTAAACTAGGTTACTGTAGTATCTATCAATCTTCACATCATATTTGACTTGATTTATGCAAGAGAAATGAGTAAACATTATTGAAAACAAGATTTTATGTAGCCTGTGGATGCTATGTATCTCATTGATTCTTGTATGAAGAATAAACCGCTAGTTACACCAACAACCACATCCCCATGTCACTTTGTCCAAGTCCCTTTGGAGTTCAGCTTTTCATATACCTATTCTGATTAAAGCAAAACACAAAAATCTGTAGGCTTTAAACACTGATATATCCTGTGTAATAGAAGAAGGATCGGTGCAAACTGACCAAATTTGTAAAAGGACGCTAGTTGTCTGGGTAATTCACATGTACATGTACAGGGGGGAGCAAAAGTAGGTTTACAGTTGTGAGTACATAAAACAGTTAACCTTGTGTTATTATTGATTAATGATTGTATTATTTTCTCTATAAACTACTATAAACTTACTTTCCTCCACTACTCTGTATGCATTTATGTCAATCCACAAAGTACTTGTAATTACCTGTGAGTCTACTTCAAATAATTTGCAGGTTTTCCAAAATAAACATCATTGTTCTTCTAAAGGTAACAGTATTGGTCTCATTATGGTAATGTAAAATAATCTAAAATTTCCAAAATGATAGAAAAGGGAGCAGAAAAGTCAATTCTAGCTAAAGTTAGAATTAGTGTCTGATTGGTCCACCAACTCTCTTAGTTTTCCTCTTGCTTGTAACTCAGAAAACGACAGACTTGCTAGATACCATACACTGCATGCTGAAAGATCTTTATCAATCCTAGGGCCACAGTAGCTGCTCTAAACTCAGGATGCCCATCTTTATGGCATTGTGACTCTTGTTCTGTCTCTGGGTGTATGTTGGCACTTCTTATCTTTTGCCTACAATGGCCCTGCTGGCCAGAAGAGCATAGCCATCAGGTGCAAGCAAGCTGGTCTACCTTCATGCATCATGACACCACTGTTCACTCACAAAGAAGAGAAAGAAAGAGACGGCTTTACCCGCAGAAAGGAGAGATCCCGGTTGTGCTCGATGCTGGTTATCTCCAGGTTGCCCATGACCACCTCACAGTTCTCATAGTACTTGCGCAAGGCCCGGTACTGCTGCTCCAGGTCGGAGAGAGAACTCAGCTTGTTCTCTGTTCCCGCACACACTGCCAAGGCAAGAGGATGCATCAGGAGTTAGGTAACCTTAATATGAATGGTGCAATACAACAATATCTTCCTCACCTCTGTGATCCACAACTCAACTACAATGCCCTGAATTCAAATATTTTAAAAGTTATTAAGACCTGTAACCCACCTTGATAAATATCTCCACTTTAGTTTTTCCAGACTCATTGAGATATAATACTGTGTAAGTTTAAGGTGTATACCATGTTGATGAGATATAGATGTGACAAAATGATTATTGATAGCTAGCTAGCACCTCCATCACCTCCCATAACTGCTATTTCTTTTTTGTGGTAAGAGCACAAGATTAACTGTCTTAGCAACTTTCAAGTGTATCATACATTATTGTTAACTATGATCACCAT
>CM052541.1:17139524-17240900 GCA_028533065.1 Trachops cirrhosus | reverse complement strand
CTCCCAAACAAAAGAGTTCTTCTTATTTACTTTATAGTGTTTTGTTTTCTGTGGAAGTGCTAGGTCCTTAACTTTAATATAGGTACTGGACTTGACAAGCAATTAAAGCAAACAATTTCCACTCATCAGGGCTTGCCAAATTAGTCATCTGCCATCTGCCCCATCATCTGGCTCTCCTTGAAGTCTTGCTGTGAATCTGGATGCAGTCTCTCAGATTAAGAGGGAGAGTGCAAGCCTCCAAACTGGTGAAATGCCACTGGGAGCTAAGTATGTAAACACGAGCAGCCGTCTTTCTTCTCCAGATTGCCATGCCTTCAACCATCCCCTCGTGTGTGATGAAAAACCAGCCTGCTTGTGATGCTTTGTCACTGTGAGACCTCTGCCATCACTGTAACTGAAGCAGCAGTTTGTGGGATTTTTCTCCATTAGAAGTATTTAAAAGAAGAAATTCGACTAGATGTTCCTGATGTAATGTTGGTTCTTACCTATCAAGGCTGGTTTCTTAAGCATCGATACAGATGTAACTTAAGAAAGGGACTATAGCCTTTCTATTGCCCTGATTTCTGAATGAAGCTTTCTTTTTTATTCTTTCCACCAGCAAATGTTCGCTTAGCTGACAACATACAATATAATAAAATGCTTTCTGGGGACATTCAATCAAACTATATCAATAATGAGCAAAATTGAGAAACAGAAAGAATGAAAGTGTTATACTAATCGCCCATATGCCCTCTTTCCCTAAGGTGTTCTCCAACCCAGCGCTGCCCTAGCACAATGGGTACCCTTACGCAAACACAGTGAGAGGCCCTAATCTGAGTGAGATCAACGTCATGCTAGGTGGGGCACACGGTCTGGCCATCAAAATGTGGCCTGCATTTTATTCCCATGTGTCCCCTAGTTCAGATAGCTTTGATGAACCTACAAAACTGTAAACAGAGGCTTGGTCTACTTCACTGTCCAGGATCATTCATCCAAACTTGGTCATTCAAGGTAAAGCTTTGTCTACATAACTAAAAATTCCTCCAAAAGTGTGCTATTGAAAGACTTGGAGTCCAGGAAGGGGTACAGCCAACAACGCTGTGAAGGAAGGTCCTTTACTGTGTCTTCAGTTAATGTATGTATAAATCCTAAACTGGGACAGCCTTCTGACAATGTTTTTGGATATTTGAATTTGGAATTCTTAGTCATATAACTTTGTGGGATGACAGAAAAAAAGCACCCACCTGATACAGATATAGGCTACATAATAAAATGCCATGTTATAACATTTTAAACAGTTTTCTCATAACTCAAAGTCTATTACTTTAGAAATCTATTATTCTGATATAGGCTACATAATAAAATGTCATGTCATAACATTTTAAATAGTTTTCTCATAATGCCAAGTCTATTATTCTATAATCTCTGGTAGTTTGGTCTCTTTAAAAAAGATTTAGATGAGTCCTGGCCTGGTAGCTCAGTTGTTTAGAGCATCTTCCTAATATGCCAAGGTTGCGGGTTTGACCCCTGCTCAGAGCACATACGAGAATCAACCAATGAATAACGGAGCTAGAAAATTAACTAGCGGAAGACCCAGGAGTCCAATTCTGTTCTGTACTAGTTAGCTTAGCAATAGTTAGTTGATGTATACAAATACTTTTTTCTAATCATTTGTGTTCATCAGTAGTATACTTTAATCAAATGGAAAAGTTTACATGCTTAGGACACATTATCTTTTATAAATTTAGAATGATAGAGTTATATTATTAACAGTTCTGCATCGTACCAGAAGGCCATGGGAAATGCTATAGGTGACAGTCATTAGGCTTTAAAAACATACTATAATACAATCTCAGCGAGTACAAGTCAGTGTTAGAACTGAGGACACTTGGCTCCCTGACCCCTCCCTTGGTGACTCACCCCCTTGTCATTTTCTATTCCATGTTGAAATAAAATGGGTGCAAAGACAGCCAGTTACTCAGGTAAAAATCTAGTCAGCCGACTCCTCTCTTTTCCAAACCAGCTACTCTAAGTCACGCACAATTCAGAACGTCTGTGGGACCCACCAGGCATTCTGCCCGCCACGCCTGACGGACTCTCTGTACTCCAAGTCACCACAGCTTCTGTGTGAATATTGCAACAGGCTTCCAGCTGATGCTCGTGCCTTGCTTCTTGTCTTCTCAGTCTATTGCTTATTGAATATGAGAATTTATAGGTTTTAACCCTTACATTGAATCACCTATTTCTTTCCTTCATTCAAATATCGTCAATGGTTTCTCAGGCTAATCACAATTAAATAAAAGTCCTTATCTTGATCTACAAGATCTTCATGTAATCTGAATCCCTGCTAATTTCCTGATATCATCTCCCAAGATGTTTGATTTAGGAAGACCCAAGCCGGTACTATCTTGCTTATCTTTGAACAATTCTGTTTCTAAGTACTAATCAACTTATGAATTTGTCTTGTGGAACAGTGACAGACTGGCATTGGTCCACATGTGGTACTTTGAGTAGTACTTTTTTGAAGCCTTATGCTTTATACTTACCACTGCCTGCCTTATCGTACCTTTATTTAGAATGTAAGACCTATAAGAACAGGAACTCTTTGTTTACTGCTATATGTATGGCATTTACAGCTACTTGCTCCAAAGTAGCCATCTGATTTAATGGTTGAATGAATGGATGGGTGGATGAGTGGCTATTGATGTGTTGAAATTCTGTTTAGAATTTTTAGCTCATACATAAACTAAATGTTATTTATCAGATTATTAGACCCATTTTACATGCTAAGCCATCTTTAGAGATCATCAAGGCCAACAAACATGAGAAAACAGAGACAAGATAAGTTAAAGTACTCAGAAAAGCCAAGCAGCTAGTCAGCGGCAGAGAGAGAACAGAACTCTTCATTCAGGACTCTCTTCATAGGGCAGAGCCTCATGTTACACAGAGAGATCCACGAAACTGTCCAGCTATAAAGAAAGGATTCCCAAGCATAATATTCTGCAGCCAGGAGAAAACCACTACCATAAAATTTGGTATGGGTGCTTCTGAGCATTTGGCTAAACAGCAATTTATATAACTGACTAAAGCAGTCAATTATATAATTAGAAAATAGATCCTTAGCGACATCTTATTTTTTTTCTATTCCTTGTTCGATGAAGTTAAATGTAGTTT
The DNA here is from genome assembly GCA_028533065.1 of Trachops cirrhosus. Classification (NCBI taxonomy): domain Eukaryota; kingdom Metazoa; phylum Chordata; class Mammalia; order Chiroptera; family Phyllostomidae; genus Trachops; species Trachops cirrhosus. Next base: position 17,237,747 of record CM052541.1, on the reverse strand, counting down.
ACACAAAGGAAAGTGTGTTTTTTAACAGAGTGTGTTTAACAGAAGCATTCATTATATGTATATGAAAACTAACCAATACTACGTGATGAACATAATCCTCAAAAAATTTCAATTGAATTTGCACTTCGAGTTATATTTTTAATGTACCACTGAAATTCAAAAGAACCTTGTGACGATCATTTGGTAAACACATAAGCTTTTCATAATGGAAATAATCACCTCTTAATTTGACTGTTTTGTAAATTCCAATTTCAAAGATCATGTTTGCTTAAATACTTGCACACCTGCAGTTGCACTTAACAATTACATGACAGTTTAATGGCAGTGGCTTTGAATATTAATTTATTCCTATAGCTATTATTATAGTTAATAGCATTTATAAAGTGTATAGTTTATAAAACAGTTTATTTATATTTACATTTTTGATGCTAAAATATTTAAGAGATGGCTTGATAAGAGCTAACATTACTAGATTCATTGCCAGGAACTTAAACTTAGGGTATCCTGGAAGACAACAGCTTCTGAAAGGTGTTCGGAAATTTTTTTTATTTAGAAATCATATGATAAAAATGTTCACAAATACTAGATACCTTTATCTTTGATTTTTGAGTGACTCCCAGAGAAGAAATAGAATAAATGGCATTAAGGAAAAACTGGTTGATTAATTTTTCTACACTCTGGAAAAAGTAGGAGGGGATAATAAGACCTTCAAGTCACTCCATTATAAGCCTATTTTCCTCTTCTTTGCACATTGTTCAAATTGAAGTTAATTAGGTATAGAAAAATTAAATACAAATCAATCTGAAATAGAAAACACATTTGACCACCATTGCACCTCTGGTTTATTAGGGGCTTCTGTCGGATGCGGACCAATTATATTTTTTAATTGTAACTTTACTTTCAACGTGAATTCTCAAATATATGTTCATTACCATTTAGAAATATGAGGCCTCCTTCTTTGGATATTATGTTAAATATTACTCATTCTTCATTACCTATTGAATCAAATCCTAGTTACCTGTTTGCTATTCAAGATATTCCATGAATTGTGAGCCTCTATAATATCCATTCAACCAAATCCAAAGTTATCTTTTCCAAAACACTTTTCAAAATAATAAAAAGGTGGTTTAATTGTAATTCATCATTCAACTCACACATAACTGTTCCTTGTGCTTTTTAATCACTGCTTTCACCTTAGCACGAACACTCCCAAGTCTTTGAAAAATCCACATCCATTAGCATCTGAAACACCTGCCTAAATAGTTTTGGTTTTCTAAGAAAAGGTATGAGCTACCCACTTAACTGACACTTCCCTAAAATTTATATACCAAATGTATTCTTTTTCATATTTTCTATGTTCTATTATTTCTAGTTAGGGAGAACAGATACAGTACAAAGGTCTGTAAATTATAACCTAGACTTAGCTTACTCTAACCCAGACAGAGCACATAATAATACCAAAATTAAGAGACAAAAAAATTCAAAGTAAGACGCTGGACTTAGTGTAACTTAAATCTAGAATGTGTCTTTTAAATTTCTAGTCTTAGTATTTATCTTGACTTGTATTTAACTGTTGATATTTTACAATCACACACCAGTGTTGTGGAATTTAAAAATATTTTCTTCAATTACATGTTTACTCAGCAACTTTCTATAAATTTAAGAATATTTGGGTTTTGTAAGAATAAGCCTAAATTTTCTGAGTGCTTTTTTAAAAATTCAGGTGCATACCTGAATATGTTTTCATTGACCATGTGTATTACGTTTCAAAATTGTGGTAATAGTAAATAAACGTATGTGGCAACAGAAACATTTTAAGCAGGTTTTCTCAAGCCGAGGTCTCTTGACTCCTAAAGTTTGAAGGGTGTTTTCGCTTCCCAGAGACAACCACTCCTCCAGCCACTATTAGAGCCTCCATTTACCGCATAAAGATGCCATCACATTCTTCAGCAAATAGTCTTTGGTAACAGTTGTTTTACATGGCAGGGTTTTCGGTATAAAATTAACCTTCTTGCAGTATTAAAAGTGTTTCTTACACCATCCTAAACGGCCTTACCTTTATAAGCACTAAACATAAGGAGAAAAGACAGCTGTTTATAAATGGCTCTGAAAGCGTCCCTGCACATTGCTATACAGTCTGGCTGTGATAAAACAAAACAAAACGCTACAGACCAGTGCAGTACTGTAGACATAACCAGTATCTTGGCTTAGTCAATAGTCAAGCGTCAAAACCTGGCTCTGCCCCCTTGGCCCAGAGCCTTGCATCCAGTATAGAACAAGGAAAGTCTCTGGGACTCTCTCTGGTACCTTCTAATCCCTATTTTTCTAGTTCTTCACTTTGCTAACCTTTTTAGAACTCCCAGACTTCTGATTAGCTCTTGTCTTCCCCAGCACTGTTCTCAGCACTGCTCTGGAAAACTCTGCTTGAGCTGGTCCCACCCTAATTCGGGCCCAATGAACTACACCATTGGGGACCCCAAGGGGCAGAGCCCGCACATGCTCCCTAGGTTACTGCTGCCTTTCTCATCAAGGGGGTCAAAGGAAGGCAGCAGGTTTATTTAGCTTCACATTGTCCTGGAATCCTGATACCATTGCTTGACTTAGCTCTTGCCAATATCTCTAGCTTCCAACCTAAAAATTTAGCTGAGGTAAAGAATGAGTTTTTCATTCTGGTGCCAGTTGTATTTTTAGACTGGGCTCCTTATAACACGAATGCACACCATGTCTGTTATCTTGAACAGTCGCAGGCTGGGAATGGCTTTGCTGGTTTGTATTCAGTTTTGTGCCTTCTGCTGAAATCACCCTGTTTTCAATGTCAACATTAAAAATGTAGCCGAATATGTTGAAAATAGAACTCTAGAAGCATATGGTACTAAGTTCACAGAAAAAAACAAGCCTCAGCTAAGAAATGATTCTCTATTTGAAAATATGTACTTGTGCTCTCTTTCTTCTTTGAAAAGCCAGTGCACTCAAGGGCCAAGGGCTGCCTGGGGACTTCCACTTGCGTAAAGCACTGTGTTGGCTCAGAGCAGCGAAATGCCATAGCAACACCAGCAACAGTGAAACTTCTCTAGCACTCCTACAGTATTTATCTCTGAAGAGCTAGGGGGCTTTTTGCAGAGAGGTCCCTAACTACTGCAAGCATTCACTCTATTTACTGCTTTTTAATTAACATTGCACAAACACCAATTCTGTGTGTGCAGTGAAGTCTGCTTACATCTCCGGATTTGCTTTCTCAATAGGTTTGGAAATGTGGCAACACAATGGTGAGCCTGACTTCCTTCTACACCCCAATTCTCCCTCTGAACCCGAGCATCACCATTCGAGAAGACATTGGTTAAAATAGGATAAAACTGATACAGGGACAGGGTAAAGGAAAGGAATATCCAGGGAGCGGGAGAGGGCACAAATGGTTGGTACAGAAAAACGTCTTTTTGTTGTTATTTGCACACTTTCAAGCAAGAATTATAATGTTGTAATAATTGAATTTTTCCATAATGCAACATGTGGACTTAACCTAGACTCATTAAAGAATTAGATACGATGATCTCTGAGGTCACTGACAGTTCTAAAATTCTAGCTCAGGACCCTCTAAGTGGCATTCTTGGGACATCAACTAAGGATTATTATTCTCAAAGCACACAGGATAAAACTCAAAGAATGCACCCCAGAGATAAACAAGAAGGACCCACAAACTAATTCCTAACTACCACAGTGCACAAGCCTGAAAATCTCTGTAAACATCTAAAAAAGGGAGGGGGGAGGAAGCATCTTCTCAAGCAGAATTAAATAAATAGTGTACATATTGTATATCTTCAGGGTATAAGACTTCTCAGAAATATCCACCAAATATAAAATCCTGTTCATTTGAGGAACATCATAAAGATTCATTGTGCTGTCATCCTCTGTTTGAAGCTTACAGCTAACTCTTGATTGGAGGAACTGATTTCCTAAAGTGCAGTAACAGTAAGTTTCTTCACATTTCCAATAGTGTGAAGGCAGCATCCTTAATCTTCTCAGTCCAATTGTCTCCTGTGACTTGTCTCTCATTTCTCTTTAAAGATATGACAAATAATTGTTGTGATGTCATAAAACTGAGTTGTGGCACTCACACTGCTTATTGAATTATTTTTTGCAGACTTTGTGTTGGAATTTACATTTCTAATCAATGAATAATTCATAGTACCAGACATAAAGATTCTATTCTATTACTCCCTTTATCACCAGGGGGCAGCACAATTCCCAAAGAACATCCTTTGGACTCAGGGATAGAGAGAAGTTACAATGGAAAAACTGGTACAAAACACTAGAGCAGCTTTAGGAATGCAGAAGATTGTTCCATTTTTCTCCTGTGATGAATGTGAACTAAAAGCTAGCTGGATTCGGGAACGTATATCTACGCAGGGGAATCTGCATGTTAGCAGGCACCTCCAGCACACCTCGCATAATCCAAAAGGGGAGAAAGTTTCACTGGTTGTGGTTGTGTATTATCTATGTGAAGTACAAGAAAATGAAATGATTGTCGTTTTCAGAATTCCCTTTTAGTTTGAAAATATATGTGACAGCAAAACATATCAAATGATATAATTTTCTTTCCAGGGGAAAGAAAGTAAGAAATACAAGTACACCCGGTACTTTGCAAAGTACTGGAGATGAAGGAGGGGTGGACAGGCAAAAAAAAGGGGGGGAATTTCAAAGATTAAAAAAAAGCTTGATTTCTTTAAATAATTTATAGACCAAACATACCACAGTTTAGTAAATAGTCAATAAACTATTACATTTTATCTTTTATTTTGATTTGCTAAATTTATGTGAATGATATATGGAAATGGTTATCATTGATAGCATATCTTGAAGTACCATCTTCAAATGTTCATATACATTCACATATAACTTTTAAAACATCAGCTTTATTTCATGAATTCTTTTCCTTTTTAAAAATTATTTACTGTTTTTATGGATTCCTAAAATGAAATGGGTCATAACAAGTTAAAAGGTGTTATAACTTTTACATGAAAAGAAACAACTTATAAAATCCAGTAAGAGCTGAGGCAACAAAGTCTATAACATCACCAAAGGGGGGAAACTTTTACTACAGGAAGATAGAAACAGCAGCACCATAGCAAATGCAGTTGAACGTGTTTCACATGCTCTGATTCTTCATTACAGAGACACTGGGATATTCGTATATATTAAAAATACAAACACACACACCCTTCCAATACCCTTTCTTCTTAACTAAAGTATAAAATGGCTTTCCTCTTTCACCCGAAAACAGAATTCATTTTGTTCATTTTGTTTTACTCAAAAGCATTTTTTTAACACAAAAGGAATCTTGAACAAGCAGAAAACACTAAAGCAATACTAGCCTCACAGAAGACATTCAACAAATATTTGTTCATGTGTTAAATACCCCGAATTGCCTAGAATCAGAGTTCGAGATGCACCCTGCAAAATGGGAGCATTAGTGTCCTTAGTGCTGCCATCATCAAGCCTCACGAAATGAGTGGCCTAGAAAATGAATGCATCCCCTCAGGTCTGGACGCTAGAATTTTGAAATCAAGGTTTTGGCAGGGCCACGCCCCTTTGGAGACTTTAGGCAAGGACTGGACTTTGACTTTGCCAGCTTTTGGTTGCCCTGGTCATTTCTTGGCTTATGGCAGCTTAAGTCCACTTCCTGCCCCCATGTTCGCATGGCATTCTCCCTGTGTCACTGTATTGAAACGACTTTTTCGTAAGGACACCAGTCATACTGGAGTAGGGGTCTACTTACTCCAGAATGAGCTTGTTTTAACTAATTACATTTTCAATAAGCTATTTCCTAATAAAGTCACACTGAAGGTTCTGGAACTTAGAGCTTCCACCTATCTCTCTGTCTGGGGACACAGTGCAGCCCATAACTAGTGACTACCTTTTCTCCTCTACTGCATTTTCACATTTCCCTCAACCCACCCTTGCCTACCTTTCTTCCTCTAAGTTGAGAGCATTTTGAGACTCTACTCTGGAACACAGACGCCCCTCACACCCCTCACCTCCTGAGATCACCCATTATTTTGCAAGACCCATTCTGCTTGTGCTTGGTTTGGCTGTGCTAGTCATACAAATTACCATCATTTACAAGTGCTGCTTACATTCATGCCTAATTATTATGCAGTAGAATAACAATTATGCATATCATTAAATTCATGTGAGATAACCTTCAATGTAAGTTTTATTTGATTATGGCACTAAACTCTGTTCACGCATGCTTGGACTTCATAGCGGGTTCCTCAGGAAGAGTGTCTGTCTCTGCCACTTAAAAATAATGACAGTAATATTGGCCATAACCCTAACCTCCAACAGAAATATTGCTTCCATAACTCGGTACCCACCTTGGGAAAGGTTACTGCAATCAACCCTGGGTTGAATCAAATCAATATTTTATCCATTAAGTATGAATGAAAATGTTACCTTTTATTCAACATTTTTAAGCTTTCTAATTTGAATTTTTTTCCTGACTGGAATGATACATAGTTTCACAGTATAAAGCAGGTGACACTGCTGTTTAACAAATATACTCTAATCTCCTGATTAAACTTTCTAGTTGTAGAATTGTTTTTCCATATTTTTCAGACCATAAGACACACTTCCTTCCCCCCAAATTTGGGAGGAAAATGGGGGTGTGTCTTATAGTCCAAATGTAGCTTACCTGGCTCACTAGGGGGGTGCAGCGATGGAGCTGGGTCACAAGAGGCCAGAACAGGGTCACTGCTGCATTTTCCTCCCAAATTTGGGGGGAAAAAGTGCATCTTATAGTTTTAGAAAAACTATATTTTTTTAGAAAAATATGGTAAATGTGCTGCCATCTAACAATATACAAGTGTTCTATGCTCTGCTTTCACAGTTTTTAAAAATTATTTTCATTTATTTTTATAGTACACAATGTGACAATGTGACATAAAATCAGCAGTCACTCTATTCAACATCTAGTAGGTACACAATAGCTTGGCATGCACTTCATATACACCATTTAACTTCCCAGGGGTATAATTAGGGGGGTATTTAAAAGTTACATTTATTTTTTTTAATTATAAGTATAATACATATTGATTTTAGAATATTGGGAAATAAAAAGTGGTACACATCAGAACAATCCATAATCATTCCATCTCAAAATAGCTACTTTCAACATTTGTGAAAATTTGCATAACTAATTTTGAAAGTTCCTAGTTATGGATCCTATTTTACAAAAATTGTGTAACATGTTTTTAATTTAGAGTATATTACAAAAATTTGCTCATATTAATAAGCATTAATAGGTCATATGGCTGTAACAGTCTTGAAAATTTAGGTCTATTTGGAATTCTCAATTTTTCTAAAGCAGTTAAGAGGTCTGGCTCTAGAATCAGTCTGTTTGTAGTCAATTCTGTTCCATTATCAATTATTTTGTGACCTTGGACTAATTACTTAATATTTTCCCTTGCTCAGTTTCCTCTAGAAAAGGTAGTTAATATAATATCTTTCAGAGTTGTGGTGAAGATTAAATAAAATAATCTACATAAAGTAGTACTAGCACATCCTAGGGCCCTAATAAATGGTAGTTGTCACTAATCCAGGTTACAGAATATTACTTTTTATAGCGCTCATTCGTTGACTCTCCTGGTTTTCTTCTTTCTCTCTGGACTTTCCCTTCATCCCCCTTTGTAACTAATGCTTCCTTTGCTTTTCCATTTAAATGTCTTCCTGTAGAGCTTAGGCCATCTTCTCTTATTCTATACTCTGTCATTTCACTGCCTGGACAATCTCATTACTCTGGGGGCTGCCACTGGTATCTATATAATGATGGTACCCGTATCTCTGTCTCCAGACCACATCACTCTTTCTGAACATTTTGCCTGTGTGTCTAATGGCCTATTGCACATATCCATTCAGAAGTCCAAAAGCATTTCAAAACCAAGAGGTCCAAAAGTTACTTTTCTTTTTTGTCAAAATGAGCATCTCTTCCTCCTGTGTTCACTTATTCAGTGAATGACAACAATTAGCACTCAGCTACTCCAGGCCAAAAGCTGATTTATTTTCCACCCCTCATCCTACACCCCACAGCAAATGCATCACCAAGTCACTGTGATTTTGAATCTAATGCAGCTTTAATTATCTTCATTTCTCTGCAACCCCACTGTCCCTACCCTAGTCTAACACTCTTACTAGCTTTGTCCAGATTGTTATAGCATCCATCAAAGCAAAATTCACCCGAACTATATTGCATGCATCCATGAGAAGTTTTAAAACCTGAAATTAAAAAAACAAACAAACAATGATCTCTATTTAAAATCTGTCAATAGTTCCTCTGAGTTTCTATGATGAAACACTGGTTACCTAACCTCTTCTTCACCTGTCCAGCCTTACTGTTCAGCATCACCTACCCCTAAACCTGTCCTTATACAACTAGCACTCTTCACTGCAACCGTCCTGAACTTCTCTCACTTTCTCTGGCTTTCAGGTGTTTACACACTTCTCCCTGCAGGGACACTACGATCATTACCCTTAAGTAACTGTAGTGTCTTAACTTTAACTATAACTTCTTAAGTTAACTTACCCTTAACTTCTTAGTCAATCCTATTAGCTGGTGTGGATTGCTTTTTGTTCCCATTTCCTCCTTCCTGACCCCCAGCTACTTCCTGCCCCCTCCCGCCCACCTCCCGTGGTCTGGGATTCGTTCCCTTTCTACAGGACTTTGCACTTCCTCTCACTCAGGGTAGGTGATATTCCCACACCAAACTGATACTGGGTTTGGTCTTGTGACAGACGTGATCTGGCCAACAGAAAATACTGCAGAAGTGAGAGTGCGCTAGTGTTAAGCCCAGGGATTAAGAGGCATCGCATGTTCCCTGTCCCCATATTTTGCTTCTATCAATCCCATGAGAAGAAAAGGTCTGAGGAGAATGAGAGACACTTGAAGAAAACCTGAAACTGGAACCAAGCCCAGATCAGATCAGCTAATCCATACACATATAATTGAGAACAAAAGAACTGTTGTTTCAAGTCACTGAGTTTTCAGGTTGTTTGTTATTACGGTGGAAAATGTTAACTGATAGAGTATTCTACTGAAAATCTTAAACTTCATTTGTCTCTTTCCTAAAAAAAAAAATGCTAGTAAAACCCCAACTGGTTTTTCTTCTGGTTTCCCCATACATTAAGTCGGTACTAGATTTCCATAGCTCCAAATCCCTCTGCACAACGTTGAAGGCACCTGCTGCCCAAAGTGAGAGTGAACACAAGGCTGACAGAGACAAAGGCTTCCTCCGTCTTGACAAACAGAAACCTGAAAATGCCCAGAGGCTACTTACTGACCTTCAGTGCAGTCCCCGCTCTCTGGACGGCACAGAATCTATGAGGAAGTGGGACACAGGCAATTCTGATGTAGAGTACCATAAAGCCTATGTAAAGGAAAATACAGCGTGCTATGCCCAAGGATATATTATGTTTATTTTTATTCCTTTTATTATTTTTTAAGATTCTATTTATTTATCCTCAGGTAGAGGGGGAGGGAGAGAGAGAAAAAGGGAGAGACACATCGGCATGAGAGATAAATGCTGAGCAGGTGCCTCTCTCACTCGCCCTGACCAGGGACAGGACTCACAACGCAGGCATGTGCTCCAACTGGGAACGGAACCAGCGGCCTTTTGCTTTGCGGAACAATACCCAACCACGGAGCCGCACCACTCAGGGCTGTATTCCTTTTAAATCAAACTACTATAATTTATGCACATAAATAGGGTACAACCATAGCACATAGAACCCCCATCTCCTTTTTACCAATATATGTTTTGTGGCACATTCCAGTTCATAAACCATTTTGTCCCACTATCATATATGAAACTTTGAAATCTTTCTACAAGGTAGGAAAAACACATATAAATATATACCTTTTCCTAATAAAGAAAACAAAAATCAAATAGCTTCTAAAGTAGTAATAATAAATAATATTTATTGAATTATTATAGGTGTCCAACTCTTTGCCAACCACTTTACAGAAACTATCCCATTTAGTCATTACAACTTCAGGTAGAAAAGTACTATTATTATGCCCACCTTTCAGATGAGGAAACAGAGCTTAAGTAACTAGGTGAGGTCATGTCACTACTAGGTATTGTGTTGTAACTACATTCACATATACTTATGCAATAAATATTTTTTACAGATGTTATTTATTTACTTTTATAGAGGGGAAGAGAAGGAGAAAGAGAGGAAGAGAAACATCAATGTGTAGCTGCCTCTCACACGACCCCTACTAAGGACCTGGCCTGCAACCCAGGAATGTGCTCTGACTGTGAATCGAACTGGGGATCCTTTAGTTCACAGGCCAGAACTCAATCCACTGAGCTACAGCAGCCAAGGCTCATGCAATAAATATTCAAGATATCTTTACAACATGAAAAGTACTGAAATCCCAAAGCTAGACTCTTAATAGGAAAATTATACTAAAAATAAAGAAAGTGGAGACTTCTGTGGAACTTCCAAAGTGGTTCCCAAAACTGGTATGCAAACACATCACTTAAAATGTGTATGGAAATGCCAGTGATTTGCTGGATCTAAAGGAGGCCAGGGGTTTGTGTTTTCAGAAGCCCCTAAGTTGTTTGGATGGATGAAGCAAACTGAGACCACAGTGAGCACAAAATGTGTATCCGCTGATGGAGCTGGGGAAAAGAAAACTAGACAATATATAGTTTTTTTTACTAAGCCTTATATATTTTTTTTCATTTTGCAAAAGGCAAACTGAGTGATCCAATGTTAGTTACACATCATAGAGGTTAATCAAAGAAATCCCTATGATTTAGAATTTTTAGTTAGGACTTCATTCAGTATATATGCTTTAAGGTGATAATAACTATTATTTAAATACAAGAGGCTCACATTCTATACCCTTCCTTAGTCTTCTCATAGGGGCTTAGGTCACACTGTCATAAACTGAGATTTGCAGAGTCACCATAGAAACAAAGATAAAATGACTGGAGAGGACAAACAGAGGACACCTTCGAACAGAGATAGTATCAAGATGATGTCTCCTCCACACTAAAGGTGGACACACTAAAGGCAGATTACAGAACTGTAACTATTAACCTTAATTTAAGAGTTTACGAATATGCAGAGAGTAATGCATTTTAAATACCATTTAATATTCAAAACTTATTACTCACTTGTTGACCTAAACATCCAACATAATACCTAGCATCTGACCTCTCCTCTATTCAATAGTCAGAAATGGATCTTTTTAGAACATATTTCTAGAACAGTGTTCTGAGCATTTTAGTCCCCAAAAATTACCTGATGAGTGAATGAATGAATGAATGAATGAATCCCTCAGAGGTGGTGATCCTACCAGGGGTACTGTCTTCTGTCTTCACACTGAGTTAAAAGAGACATAACTTGGACATAGAGTGGGAAGAAAATGATTTTCATGGCTTAACAGATAGTGTTAAACCGCAAACCTTGACCATGCTAGCCCTATTTTAATATATGTTAAAGCCATTGATTTCTTCTATAAATTAAAGTGATGGTTGTGTGTGTACATGTGTGCACTCATGCATTTGGTGTGTGTCCCTTCGACTAAAATTTATTTAATTTTGGAATAAAATTTATTTAAAAAATAAAAAAACTCACATTCATAGATTTCTGTATACATTACCCACTTAAACCAACATATCGTAGTATTTTATATGCTACAAGTTTAAAAGCCAGCATGTTAAAATAGCACAAAAGTATGTGTAGGCTAGTTACGGTTGAGTGGCACTTAGTGTGGATTTACTCACTGCAAACCGTCCTTGATACGTTGCCTGTCTCTTCCTAGTAAATGGCAGTGAAGGTCACTGAATCTAATTTGACAATAATGAGCCTGCTCTGCTACGTGTTATAATATTGTGCCCCTACCTTTTTTTTTGTTAAGTATCAGCCAATCATAAAGGCTGTTCAATGACACGAGGGAAACCCCAGGAGACCCAGGGACAGTAAAAGAACAGTACTCTTTTATTTTTCTTTCCCAATAATAGAGACAGCAGAGGTTATGGACATGTTCAATATGCATTAAAACAAAACACAGCCCGATAGGAATGTTTTAATTAATAACAATTATCTTCTGCAGCGTTGTGATTCAGGCCAGGTCTCTGAGCATGAAGGAGAAACTTGACACTGGGGCTTCTTTGTGGACAGAGAGGTTTTTAAGCAAAGTTAATGGAAACTCAGCGGATGAATGGTGCAGCAATTCAAATGTACTGTAAAATTACTGAAATGATTTCAATGTCACAGGACTACACTGCACTGCATTTATGATTATTACCTCTCGTTATGCTTTAGTGATATTTGGTTAGATATCTGAGAGTTTGTCTTTGAAAAAATTGTAACTTTCAGAGAAAAAGGATAGTGTAATAAATAATAATACATTATTTCTATAAAATTCTATATATAATATATATCACAAATATTCTCTCTATATATAATTTTCATATATAAAATTTTATAACACATAACAATAATTAGTATAGAAAAGATCCAAAAGCTGAAATATTGACAAAGACTAATGACCTACTAGAGTCATACCCAGTCACAGTATCTGCAAATCTTGTTCTATATCCTAAGTTTTTATTTCTCAAAGGATAATTCTGGAACCTAAAATATGAAAATCACATTTGGCACGTGTTTAAAATATATATTTCTGTGCCCTATCCCAGAGCTTTTGAGTCGGCAGCCCCTGGGAAAGGGCCCGTACGTCTGAGTTGTAACAATCCCTTCAGACGGTCCTCACGCACACTAACACTGCAGAAGCGCTGTCCTGTATCAGAGATTCTTACACTGGTGGCACAGAATTCAGGGGTCCATGGACTTGGAATTAAAAAAGAGCTCCTTAATTTTCATACTGAAAGTTAGCATCCCCTTCAATTATGAATGTAATCAATAAATCATAGTAGTGTTAAAGTGCCTGCGACTTGCACCAATAGAAGTAAGAGAAATTATCCTACTATATTACAGTTTTTAATGATATCTCCAAATTTTACTGACATTACTACTTTGAAATCATTTAGTTATTAGAGTTCTTAATTTAATGAAGTATGAAATGAGCACATATATTACAAGATCAGAAACAATTTGATAATATTTTGGTACCTCTGTTGTCATATAACCGATTCTTTTCTAAATCCACATATTTTATTTGATGTATTTAAGACCATATTTCTAAAGAGGCTTCACAAGACTGGCATACACATCCATGACCACACAAAGGTCAAGATCCCCTGTCCTAGTTCTCCAGGGCCTTATATTGATGCAAAGGGTAGGAAAGGGTGGAGAGATGTAAGCCCTGTCTCTGACTCAGACAAACCCTCCCTGGCATTTCCTCTGAACGGACATAGATGTGGGAGCACAAAGGAAGGGGGCTTCCAAGTTCCAACGTGGGTAAGAGCGCAGGGAGGGGAAAAAGGCAAGGAGAGCAGAACACCTGTCAGTCATGAGTGACTTATTGGCTGAGTTCCTCAGCAGGGGAGCTGAATTTGATCAGTTCTGCCACGATTAGTGTCACTACAGTCAAGTGTAATTTCTGTATAAATGGAAATGGTGGATAGGAAAATAATTCGGTCCCTCCTTCTAAATTGTCTCAGTCAGCGCAGACTTCAAAAAAAAGGAAGGGAAAGCACACACACCCAATCAAGCCTATAATTGTATCCAGTATTCAAACATTTCTAACCACAGAATAGTATTTTCAACATAAGACCAAAGGAAAATAAATGTGGATTGTACAGTTGATCTAATTGTGAAAACAGCATTTGTTTATTTTTCATTGTCTTCTCTGGTAAGCAAACAAGTTTCTATATTTTACCACTTTCACTAGGTGCATATTTTTCATCTCTAAATATGCCTCTCTTCTAACTCCTTAGCTTAATGAGTGACACTGTCTTAGAATCAGTCATCTGGGACAGAGACCTGAAGACCTCCCTTCCTCTTTCACTGAATAGAGCTCTAAGTCATATTAATTTTATCTCGCTCTTCTCCTGAAAAGAATACAATTCATTTAGACCCATTGTTACTAGGCTGGTTCAGACCATCATTATTTTAGCTAGCATTACAGGAATGAACTCCTTACTGGTCTCCTTGGCTTTAATCCTGCTTGTCTCCAATCTTTTCTCTGTATGTTCATCAAAATACTATTTTTTTAATTTTAAAAAAATTTTCTAAAGATTTATTCATTTATTTTTAGAGAGAGGAAGAGAAGGAAAAAGAGAAACATCAATGTGCAGCTGCCTCTCAAGCGCCTCCTACTGGGGGACCTGGCCTGCAACCCAGGCATGTGCCCTAGACTAGAAATCGAACCAGTGACCCTTTTGGTTCCCAGGCCTGCGCTCAATCCACTGAGACACACCAGTCCGGGAAAATACTGTTTTCTTTAAAATGCAAGTCTTGACATCCTTCCCCTGTCAAAACATATGTGGAATCCAACTGTTCTCAGGGCACATGTCATACTTCTTCACACAACATATCAGTTCCTTCATGATCTGGCCCCATGCTTGCATTTGCGGCCTTAGGCCTGGAACATTGATACACACACTGATACACAAGAAAGCAACACAACAGGATTACAGCACTGTTTGTTGATAAAATAATAAAAATTACGATCCTGATGATGACTCTGTCAATTGTTGGTGAACTGTGGTCAGTAAAGTATTTTTGATGAGACAGAGAAGAAGAATGCCTCTTGGGAAGCTTTACATCTAATATGGTTAGAACTAATTTTGTCAATTAATATTGCCACTTATTCAAATTTTTTGCCCAACTGGGGTCTGTTTTAAAACATGCCTGTGAGACACACGCTTTTCAAAGAGCAGGTAGTCAGGCGACATTGGCTCTATCTCAAATGTATATTTGTATTCTCAAAAGTCTCTATTCACTAGGCCTTGAGTTTTCTCATCTGTGAAATACACAAAGGAAATTCATGCTTGTCTCTGAGATTTTAATTCCATGTAGAGATTTAAACAATATATCCATACCATCTTTGATACTTCTGCCTTTAGCAGTGTAGCTGAATTCCCTTCCATGTGAGTGTGGGTTGGACATAGTGACTAAGTTCTAGCAAACAGAATATGGTAGACAAGATAATGCGTCACTCCTATGGTTAGAATGTAAAAAGGACTGAGGCCTTTTTACAAAGGACATTTTGGGTACATACTTCCTCTCTCACTCTTTCAGACCGCGTACTCAGGGGAAAGCAAGCTTCCAAGCCATGAAGATACTCAAGTGGCCTATGGAGATGTACAAATAGTAAGAAAAGCAGGTCTCCAGCCAAAAGCCAGCAGGAAACTGAGATCTGCCAGCCACGTAAGAGAGCTCAGAAGTGCCTTCTCCAGCCCTAGTCAAGCCTGTAGGTGACTACAGACCTAGCCGATGGCTTGGCTGTAACTTCCCCAGAGACACTGAATTACGGTGGCTGCTAAGTCCCTCTCCTAGCCTGGCCCTCAGAATCCATGAGATAACAGGTGTTTGCCATTTTAAGGAGCTTTATTGTGGGGCAATTTTTATTCAGAAACAGGTAAGTAGTACAGACCAAAATCCTATATATTATGTATTTCTATGACATCATTATCTTTCAAGTATTTACTTATTCTCGATCCCTACACTTTTCCTAATGTCTCAAATGGCAAAATAATTGCTACTGTAGATTTACTTCTTAACTACAATTACTGAGGTTAGAAAACATATTTTACATTTGTACAATTTAGAATTACACATGTATTAACTTACATTCTTAAAAGGATTAGAGTTAATACAATTTCAATGGAGAGGAACTCATCTAAATGCCAGATGAGTTGCATAATGTGGACCCCATGCTGTGGGGTTTGCTGCTTCCCCAAGTTGTGTGTGACAGGCTCGCTGCAATTACAGTGACGGATTGTTTTCCGTCATTCTCACCAATGCATTAATGAAAGGCTGCACAATTAGAGGAAAGATCACACTGCTTGAGGAAGGCAAAGCAACCAGTTTGACATAAGCAGATGAAAGTCATCTCAGTTGCACTATTTTCCAATCCAGTAATTGCTGAAACTGCCCCAAAATGCTGCATACATCCATATTCAAGAATCTTGATATACTCAGAAGCAAACTTTTCATTAAAAATGCAATGAGTGGCTAATATACTTTTCTTAATTACTCTATTTAAACTGGCAAACTGAGAACTTACAACAAAATAACAAAGAAGGAAAGGTATTATTTTTAGGTTTACTCTGTGTCCAAAGGCTTAACTCAGACTCTCTTTCACAACAGGCTTCCCCAACACGAAATTCGCGTTAGGCCCACATGCATCGTCTTCATGTTCCCCCATCTCCTGCTTTCATTCACCAGCCTTTTCTCCCGCTGAACTCTTACATTTGGTTTCAGCACCACCCTTTCCTCAGCAGTGTAGATGCTTCTTGCACACGTTGGGTTCAATGAACTCAAAGGAGACAAAGATCAGTTAGTTTAATGCCAAACACGGGAACTCTGGGCTGGGACTTCCAGACTCACCCCCCTGATGTGAGGAGCCTGAGCTACGGCAGTAAACTCAGAGAGCAAGCACAGGGGAAGGTGGGGTGGACAACTGCTGTTCAAAGTTAGTAACATAAAATGATTTATAATCAAGGGCCTCGTAACTGTGCCTTTCTTCTGCTCACTTTTCTTATCCTCTAAGACAGTATAATCTACATCCACCTGAATCCTCTATAATGAAATGAAAGATTTTTTAAATCTGTATTTATCACACACAGAGAAAATTCTTATAAATGTGTATGAATGTTAATAGAAAATTGAAAAATAACTTTTCTATGTCTTCTTAGTGTCTAAGTCCCCATTTTTGTTACATTGAATCATGGTATGGTTACACTGGAGCATTCTCTGTTTTCATCTTAAGGGAAGACAGATACATACACACACACACACACACACACACACACACACACATATTTCACATCCTAACTTCTACTGGAAATTCATGGTCTAGGCAGAAGGGTTTTTCTTTCTCCAGAGAATTGGAGAGAATTTCATGGATTTTCTTAATCAAGTTACTCAGCTACTTTCCTCCTGGAGGCTAAGTCATATTGACATCCTGATGACCTCCTCTTAATTGATACCTCGACCTTCGTGAGACACCCACACAAACTTAGCCCTGGCTGGGAGCAGGTTGAGGAGGGGAAAGCAGTTGATTTCAAAAGCAATTATTACTAAAAATACAAACTCAAAAGACATGTTACAAAACTCCAAAGAGGCACTGCAGATGCGAACAAAGCCAAGCACGGAATAAAATTAGAAAGAGAAAAAAATACGTATTGCAGAAAAATAATAGGCTTAATATCACATAATTATTCATACATATGTTGTATCCAGAGATGGTAATAAAATTTTAGCATTAAAAGATTGAAGGCTGCTTAAAATAAGATAAAAATAATAATACTAACTTAAAAATGTCTTAAATCTTCATATGCAACACAATTAAGATCACATCAAAATATATCTGTAGCTTCTCCTTCACTCATCTATCTTTATATTTAACATTCACTGAGTATAAAAAGATAGTTTTGATGATACTTTCTTTATTAATACTTTCCCATGAGAAATCTTCACGCTAACATATTTAACATTACCAGAAATTACTACCACACTGATTTGCCTGAATTTTCAGTGGTCTTTGCCTCTACACAGGAGTAGCCACCTTGTGAAATACCATCAGGATAATGCCCCTAATTTCATAATGCCTCCTTTTCTTCACAGCTTGATAAAGATATTATGATTAAAAATCACTAGAAGATATTAATGATGAAAGAATACTGGGGGAAATATTCTACAAATTTATAAACTTTTTAAATTAGGAGTTTGTATTTTAACTCGAGTATTTCTACCTCTAAGTTTCATGTTGTTAAAAAAATCTACAGTTCTTATCACCATCCTAATCTTTTTGATCAGCTGCCTTTTAGATTAGAAAAAAATCAAAGATGGAGGTGGAGGTAAACATGGCTTGCATCCACACACAGCCACAGCAAACATTACAACTAAACTATGAGAAAACTATCACCCAGAATCATTGGAAAATCAAGCTGTATGGAAGTACAACAACCAAGGAATTACAGAAGTCGCATATTTTGAGATGGGTAGGAGGAGCTGAGACAAGATGGGAGATACAGAAACATGGAACAGGTGGTCCCATATCCACGTGTGGTGGATAAAAATTGGGAGGGATACCTCAGGAGTAAGGGATCCCAGCCCCATACCAAACCACCCAGCCAAGGGTTCCAGTGTCAGGAAGATAAGTCCATATAATTTCCAGCTGTAAAAACCAGTGGGGGTTGGGGCCGCCGAGTAAACTGCAGGATTCTCTGGCATCTCCTCTTAATGGGTCCTCAAGGGACTTAGGACTTATGCAGATTCACTCCCTCTGGGTTCCAGCATGGGGACAGCAGCTGGAAGGGCACCAATGCCATACAAGGAGAAACTGAAGTATCTGGCATCAGAGCAAGTGCCACAGACAGCTTCCTCCTGGAAAAAAACTCCAGGAGTCAGGTAGTGACCATTGTCCCTTTTCTGAGCCCTCCCCCACACAGAGTCACAGGGCCATGGCACCATATCTGAGACTCTGTCAACCTGGTTCACATGTGTTGCCCCACCCAGGCAATTACCTAAGGCTCTGCCCCATCCGACTTACCCGTGTGCTTTTCTACATTAGGTCATGCTACTAAGATAGGAGTTATAGTAGCTCTACCTAGTACATAGAAACAAACACAGGGAGGTAGCCAAAATAAGGAGACAAAGAAATATGGCCCACATGAGATAGCAGAACAAAACTCCAGAAAGAGAACTAAACAAACTGGAGATAAGCAATCTACCAGAAGCAGAGTTCAAAGTAAATTTTAAGTGAAAAGATAAGGAAAGTGATTATTATTAATCTACCTCTAGTGCTCTAGTTATTTGAGTTACATGGCCAAAAATGATTTCAAAATGCAAAATACAAGAATTGGATCACCATTAAACCTTAACATTCAGCCCTGGCTGGTGTAGCTCAGTGGATTGAGTGCCTGCAAAACAAAGGGTCACTGGATGATCCCCAGTCAGGGCACATGCCTGGGTTGTGGGTTGAGGTCCCCAGCAGGGGGCGCTCAAGAGGCTACTACACATTGATGTTTCTCTCCTCTCTTTCTCCCCTAAAGCTCTCTCTAAAAATAAATCAACAAAATCTTAAAAAAATAAAAAAGAAATCTTAACATTCAATAAACAGGACAATTAGTGGTAAAAAATACTCTGCTACAAATATGCCTAATACCTATAATAACCATATATGACCTATAAATTTCTCATTAGTTTATGCTTCACTTTCCATTATTGTGTATATAACAATACCAAATGCTGGTGAAAATCAAAAACAACTAGAGCTTTTACACACTTTTTGAGGAAATAAAAGCCTACACTTTTCATATAACACCAAACATTATATCTACTGTATGAGTCATCAATTGTACCACTGTTTACCAAAAAATTAAAGAACTATATACACAAAAACTGTAAAGAATATTCATAGCAGCTTATTCATAATAATCCAGGTGTTCATGGAAGGGAAACAGGCAAATGAATTATATAGCATATTCATAAAATTGAATGCTACTCAGTAATGAAAAATGAAATTTCCATGCAGCAATATGAATTTTTAAAACTTTATCTGAACAAAAGCCTTACACAAAAGTATATAATGTATGATTTGAATACAAAGAAAAACCCAGAAGGGACAAAACTAACCTGTTGTGGAAGGAAATAAGAACAATGTTTACCTTTAGTGACGGGGGTGGGACACACTGGGAATGGGCGTGAGGGAACTTTTTAGAGTAATGGTAATGTCTGTATCTTTTTTAAAATACTCAGCAGATGATATGTTTATTGATGTCACTCAAAGAGACAGGGAGGGAGAGAGAAACTTCAATGTGCGAGACAGATGTCATCGATTGGTTGTCTTCCCCACGCACCCCAACTGGGATCGAACCGGCAACCGGTGTTTGCGCCCTGCGGGATGACTGAACGGAAGATGGTGTATGGGGTGACAGCTGAGGCGCCTGGGCAGGGCAGTGTCTGTGCCTCCATAGGGGTTTGCTCTACGCAGTTGTATGCACTTGATGAAACACGGTGAATGTGCACTTAAGATTTGTACGATTTGCTGAATATAAATTCTAACATCAAGAGAACGGACAGTGTAGTCAAACACTAAACTCTGTTTAATAGTATGCATGCTGACGTATTTATGTGGTAGTGTACTGATTTCTGCAATTCATTTTGAAATGCAGTGGTTACAAGTGTGATAATGTTCGTGATAAAACCTAGGTGGTGGGTACACTCTTTCAAATTTGCTCTGATAATTTTCATGATAAGATGTTAGTGAAAATAGCAATCATACAAATTAAGGAATTGAGTCTTTAAAAATCAGGTAAAACAATTTTAAAGTAACAACAGCACTATAATTGTTTGGTAGTCCCCTTGGCTTTCTCATAATATTTTTGTTTTGTTTTTTTTCATAGCATTTGAGGGCAGGAATACTTGTTACTGACATCAGCATCCTCTTGTAAACAATTTGCAAAATAGGTGATAATTCAGTTATCTCCTTCTTTTGGAATCTCAGAATGAGAATCTCTTATCTATGAGGAAGAACCAAAACCAATTTTATGGAACATTTTCTGCTTTGTTTTCTCTTTTCCTACATATTTAGTATCAACATGATGAGAAACAAATTTATCCATAAATGCTCTAATATACCAATATTTCATGTTAATTTTCTTTTTCTCTTAGTTACTTCAACACTCCATAACTGTTTTTAAGGTTTTTATTTTTATAGGATATGATAATCAAAGAAGGGAAAGTGATATAAAAGCACTATTTATTATAAAGGAGGGAAGCTAAACAAAATATTGTTTTCCATTAAATTAATTTGGTAACTGCTGCAAAACCTAGAGCCTTTTGCTGGTGTTTAAAGACTACTGGAGTTCAACTCTTGATCTAAAATGTAGATAAAAGATTGACTTTTATTTTTAATCGTAAAACAAGTGATGAAAATGGGCACTCTTGTGATTAAAATTTTACTGTTCAGTCAACAATAAACGGACGAAGACCCAAAGAATAATAGTTTCAAATCAATTATAATCTGGGATGATGCAGAGGGGGGGAAAAAACAATTCAGCATCATGCCTATCTAGTCACTGAATTTCTACCACTAAAAACCAGTCATACAATTGATAGGATGGGATTCTGTAAAGCCTGAAGCTCTCCAGCTGAGGATTAACGCCATATTGTAAGACATTTTGAACATGACAAATTGAACAAGTTTTGATAGACTAATCAAATAGAACAATATTTATATGCCCTAAGCATAAAAGCTGGGTGAATACAGAGATGCACTGTCCAGTACAGTAGCCACTAACCACACGCCACTACTGAGCATCTGGCATGTGGCTAGTCTCAATTCACAATACTGTTAAGTGTACAATACACCCATTTTGAAGCTGTAGTAGGTAAAAAATTAGAAAATGTATCATACGTAACTTTCATTGTATGTTGAACTGGTAATATTTGGTTATATTTAGCTTAAAATGTATATTAATTAATCAATTAATTTAACCTGTGTACTATTCATTTTTTAATGTGGCCAATATTTAATTATGAAATACTCTACAAGAAAAAAATTGTGGGTAATAATACATGATGAAATATGATTCACTTTAGCACCAGAAATCTTGGCCTTGTTTTATATTTACCTACATTTTATTATATATATTTATATATTATATATTTTATACATTTATTATATTTATTTTATACATGACACATATATACTTATTATATAGAATATATAAATATACAATAAAATATATTTTAAATAAATGTATATATTTGAGCCTATTTCCTGACTCAATAAAGAATTCAATTCATAAATTATGGTGTGTCTACATAATAATGGTCAGATATTTTTAAAAATAGGTTTATGATAATTAATATTCTATGTCAAAGTTATATTGTGTAGAAAATGCTAGTTGAAGAATTGTATGTGTAGTATTGATCCATTTGTGAAAAATTTAAGAATAAAACAATGGTTACTCTTCCTCTCTATATATATGCTAATTATATATAGATGTATATATGTTAATTATGAATATGTACAAATACATCATTTCCTTAAAACAATCTTAATCGAACTCATTACATATCAGGTTCTGTATGATAGTAAAACCACAAATAACAAAACAGACCAACCCTGTGTTCACAGAACTTACATTCTAGATAAAAGGTAAAGAAAAAAACAAGATTATTGCAAATTAGAATTAGCTGTAATGACAGAGAGAGAGGAAAGGGAAACAATGAGTACTCTGTTAAATAAGGCGTACAGGTAAGCTACTCTGAAATGGTAACATTTAGCAGAGATGGAGAGAGCACCCCAAACCGAGGGACTAGAAAGGGAAAAGACCCTGTATCACTATCCAGGGACTAAGATAAGGTCATGACCAACGGACAGGAAAGCAGGGGAAAGGTGATAGGAAATCACAGTAGATTTTGACCCCAAAATGTATATTGATTGTAGCTAGAGCTGCCTAAAACAAAAGGAAATCTCTTGTATGTATCAATGACTACTATTGACACAAGCTTCCATTGAATGCACACACACAAAAGTATCTGTCCTTATTGTCAGGAAGTGAATCTATAAACAACTTGACCCCTAGTAGAGTTGATTTTATTTTGATTGACATAAAGGCAAATCATAAGAAGAGATTCAGAGTTTCCTGTGGCTGCCGGAAAGGAGGTGGGAGGGAGCAGAGAGAACAATGCCATTCACAGTGGACAAGTCCTTTTGAAATCTCTTCCAGATAACCAAAGAGATAAAAGAAGAGGACTACAAAGTACTGAGCCAGTACAGTGAAGGTTAAATATGAGCTCCTACTGCCATGATTTATCCACTGAAACAGCTGGGAAACTTCCGAAGTAGTTCATATATCACAGGAGCAGAGGAAGTGAGTCTGACTGTATAAACACACCTGAGGGCTGCTACTGTTCCCATTAACTGTCTGTCTCAGTAAAGGTCTGCCATTAGACAGATTCCTGCTGTAGCTGAACTGAGAGAAAACTGCAGGGATGGATAAAAATTAGAGGAGGACTTGTGTGTCAAGAGCACTCAGGAGAAATTTTCAGGGGAAAGGAGTAAAAGGAGTTATATGATGTGACTATCGTACAGTCAGATATTTTTGGATTTTTGTACTGCCCGCAGTGACTATTTTGCTGTTTAATGCTATACGCCTGTCTTTCATCAGTCATGGAAGATATTTATTATTAACTGTGTGCAGTCTCTCACTTCTATAATGTATCTGATGTGTGTTTTGAGAACTTTCCTTCAGTTCCCCTTATAATTAATAGGCATGAGGACTGTTGCATTCAAATTAAAATAAGTACAGATTTCAAAACAGGGTCAAGCTTCCAGGGATCAACTTTCTATAAAATGGCATCATTCAACCAACAAGCACTTGTATGTACTTTCTGCTGAAAAACAAAAGTATGACACTCTCAAAAGTCTAATGATG
Source organism: Trachops cirrhosus (assembly GCA_028533065.1). Classification (NCBI taxonomy): domain Eukaryota; kingdom Metazoa; phylum Chordata; class Mammalia; order Chiroptera; family Phyllostomidae; genus Trachops; species Trachops cirrhosus. Next base: position 17,214,162 of record CM052541.1, on the reverse strand, counting down.
CTTAAGAAACTCTTACCTGTTATAAACTATCCCTTTTAAAAGATCCATGCTAGGCATTCAATCTGATGAAAGTAGGACTAAAGACCACATTTGTGGGCATGTTTCCTCTTGAACTTGTTAATCGTTGCACAGGGACTATTTTAAGCTGTGTTTTCCTATGAGTCCTTTCCAAATACTGCTCTGAAATGATTGTGATCAGAGGCCACACCTGCTCGGGACATGTGACATCCGAGAAGGCTCTACAGACGTCAGCCTCCTTTCCCTTTTCCCTGCTGATCAATTCCTTCCCGGAAATTGATTTCCTCTTTTCACCAAGAAAATGCTCTCCTGGTTTTCTTTACCTATTCTGATTTTTTTTTTCTTAATCTTTTTTCCTGGATAGTCTTCCTTGCCCCTTCAATGGCACTATTCTGTAGGAATTTTGTCCTAAATTCTCTTCTCCTTTCTTTCCCTCGGGTGAGCGGATCCAATGTAAGCTTCAATCAGCATTGCAGTGACTCTGAGTCTATGGCTCTCAGCCTCGTACCCAAGCTCAAGAAGGCATTCTTACCCAAACCAAATTTATCCTTTACCCCCTGCTTTCATCTCTTCTTTCTCCTATATTTCACAGCTTGACTAACAAACTCCTCATTTTTTGAACAGTCAACTTACAGCATGATCACCTAATGTCACACTCTCCCCAGTCCTCCTTCAAACTTCTCACTGTTTTCAATTCTACTACCCAAGATCTTTATATGTTTCTCTTCCTCTCTTTCCTGACCACTGCACTCCCAATGGTCTCCTTTCTCTTTTTGATTGATTGCATTTGTGTCCCCATTGTTGTCTGTTTCTAGCAGCTATTCTGTAAATTTGATCATATTATCATAGGAGAGGGCACCTGACCCCCTGGCCTCATGTTCCACAGAGAGGCCTCTGAGCAAAACTGAAGTTATTGCCCCCTTCCCTGCAATGGTGGAGTAACTTATTGGCGGGAAGTTGGGAAGAGAACAAACTAACAAACAAACCAAAATCCTCAGACTGGCCTTTTCATCTTCCTCTCTGGAGCTGGCCTTTCTTCAGTATTTGAAGTTTCTCCATAAAGTATTTGAAGTTTATTTCTTTAAAAAAAAAAAAGCCTGACCTTTTCATAGGGGAATAAGACCAATTCTAAGGTGAAATATGACAAATCCAGTTTGTCCACACTTTTTAAAAACTTCATTGTTCAGTGACAGTTGTCCTGCCTTTTTCCCCTGTTGCCCTCCCTTACCCTGCCTAGTCCACTCCCAAAGTCAATCCCCCCCATTGTCCATGTCCGTGAGTCCTCTATTTCCGTCCCTTGGCTTGCCCCTTCCCCTTCTTTCCCCCATTATCCTCCTCCCCGCTCCCCTTTGGTCAACTTGTTCTTTATCTCTGGTTCTATTTTGCTCATTTGTTTTGTTGATTAGGTTCCACTTATAAGTGAAATCATACAGTATTTAATCCAGTAATAATTTTGATCTCTGTCCTGAATACATCTCTCAGTTGGTTCTGATTTGGATGGAGACAAGGTATATTATAAATAGAAATTGTATATTTCCACCATCACTTTTTTTTGTCAAAATCCTTAAATTGTTCCTGTCAACTAAGGATAATTACAAAATCCTCAGCGTGGCATACAAAGTCTCCATAATTTCAGTATGAGTCTGATTTTCTTGGTCCATCTCTTATCATTCCACTCAAATCATCCAAAACTACAGCTATATAAAATCAGTCTAACAATTTTAAAGACAAACTGCAGGTTTGCTTTTGTTTTTTGCCTACCTGGCTTTGCATCTGCTATTTTTCTGCCAGGAACATCAGACCCTTTTCTCTGTCTGGATTGTTCTAACTCTTCTTCAAGATCCAGAGCATATGTCAACATATTGTGTGTAAAGCCTTCCCCTAATGTCACAGAAAAAATGTACTTTCTCTCTTTAAGCCTAGAACCAATGGCTATTCACCTATATATTAATATAATGCCAGTTGTTAGTACACTATCCTGTTTGGAAGATAGTAAGCAGGCAATGTCAGCTGAATAAAGCTTACTTCATTCCATTGCTAATAAAATTGACACACAACCCAGATCTATGCATTACTGTGCAGAAACTTCATTTCTTTAATATAACCTTTTCTTTTTTTTTTCTTTCCTTTTGACTCAAACTGACCTCATCCAGTACCCTAGCTCACCTATGGCCTTCTTCCTTGCACGTCCACTCCCATCATCACTAAGCCCTCAGGACAATAAGGTTATGTAGGGCAGAACATAATCTTAGGAACACAGCCTCAGGTATGGTTACCACAGAGAGTTTCAGCCAAACTAGACAATATCTTGGCCTCAGTCGAGTTTAACTCAAGAGCCAGAAAAGCACACCCTAGTGAAACTGGGTGATGCCATGGCTGACATCAGGGCCAGATACACTGAACAGTTACCCCCACCCCCCACGCCAGCCAGTCAACAGAGACCAGAACTCTAACTGCCATGATTCTAATATCATACCTAAGGATATTTATCTTCCCTATATATCCCATTCCCTAGAAGCCACTGGGGAACCAGGTCTTAGAGCATTAGCTTACCTGTGACTCCAGGCATGGGCTCTTTTCTCAACTAATAAACTCTTATTTTCTTTGCTGCAAGCTCCTGTTCATGTCTTATTGGGCTTTGATGTCTTCAGGCAAATGAACCTCCTTAGTCCAGCAATATATACAATACCAAAAAATTAGTTGAATCTTGCTGACTTTTTGAAGAGTAAATTTTTGTTGTTATTATCTTTTTCTCATTTTAAAATCCCTGTTGCATACACAGCCCAATCCAGCAACCATTAGGAGAGTTGCTGTTATTAGCATGCAATTTGCTAAGCATTGAGGGTGCTCCAAAAATCAAAAATAAAAAAGAGTAAAGAGTGGGCAATAGTTTAGGTTTTAAGAACATTGTATTCTCCAATAGTAAGAGAGATTAAAAAAATGGAACAGACTAAAAGGGCAGAGTAAACAAATTCTAGAAGAAAGAAATAGCAAATAAATATATTAACACGAAGTGGAAAAGATTACTGCCAGCTGATGGGACTGGGAATTAGAGATCAAGTTGCTGGCCCTTGGGCTGTGTTGTGTCTAGATTAATTTCCTCAAAGGTGAATAATGACTTATGCTGCTTTGTGAGCTGCCATTTACAAGTGCTAATATGGGTGTAAGTATGAATTATTTTAAGTCAAGTTGCTATAAATCAAAGATGTTAGATATTTGAGCTAGAAAGCTCCTCTCCATGGAAAATACACCAATTATAAACAAACACTCTGATGATATATTTCATTAGGTTGATCCACGTGCATTACAGAGAATGGTCTCTTTATATACATTTCTCAAAGCATTTATATTTCATGATGTTGAGAAAACCCTTTATACAGTGATGTTAATGGCATAAATGTGACGAGAAAGCAAATGTTAGATAATAAGAAATAAATCTCAATGAATGTCACCTAGAAAATAGGCCCATTAGAGTAAATATGATTTTATGTAATTTCCTATAAAATTTATACCTAAAAATGGTTATATCAATCCATGCAGCTCTCTTTGAAAGAGAACGGTGGTGATAATTGCCCGTACACTCCAAAAGAATCAGTTTTGCTGATCAAAAATTTTCCTGTTAGGTTTTAACATGGAACATCTGCCTCTGATATAATGGACCGATAACTGAAGTATATCTTATATCCTCACAGGGGCTACACTGCTGTTTTATTTATTCTTGCCCAACTGTGAAGATAAACTTCACTAAATACATGTGATATCCTGTCAATTCAGGATAAGTGCATTTTTTCCTTGGACAGATGGCTGGCGAGTGAAAACACCTGGATTATCCCAGGGCCACAAAAGTATAATGTGTAGGATATGTGGTCTTAGAAACAAGTCCACGTATAACAAAAACACTCTTCAAGAATTTGCAGGGGCAATAGTTCCTCTCCTTTTCCAGCTCAGCAGTAATCTACCTACCTCCTCGTTTGCCTTGAAAACCATTATATTCCACGTGGCAGGTTTATATTCATAGATTACCTGTCCACAGATTTCTTATTCAGTGTCTGAAAACTTACTAATCAGAAACAAAACATTATGCTGTCTATGATATTTGCAATAGAACACTCATATTTTTAGATTAAATTTATTGGGGTGGCATTCGTTAATAAGATTATATAGGTTTCAAGTGTACATTTCTTTCTATGATATACGATCCATATTTGCATTGGGTGTCCACCACCCAAATCATCTTTTATCACTGTGTATTTGACCCTTGCACCCTTGACTAAACCCCTCCCCTCCGGTAACCACCAAGCAAAAGAAACCGCCAACGAAACAAAAAACAACCAACCAAATGGGACATTCAGCTTAAAACACAAGATGAACTCTTAACTTCCAGAATGCTTTCTCTGTCACAAATTGTTCAACTCATGATTAACACGTTTTTCCACGTATCATCTTCTAATAACACGATATTCATTCAGAAATGTGTATTTCTAATTACGGCATCTTCTGCCTCATTTGCAAATTCAACTGCTTATTGCCGAAGATTCTTTCTCAGCGCTCCTGGAGGCAGTTAGTGTGTGTTTCCTGACAAGTTTCCACCGCAAACAGAATAACCTGCCCTCTGTAGCTGCGCCTCCTCAATAACTTCATCATCCTAACTACCCACATCATTCGGTGTGTTTATTGTACGAACTAGACTCTGTTCTAGGAGCCTCACATGGAATAAATCACTCACCCGTGTTTTTTGGACTATAAGATGCACCGCCACTTACCCCTCATTTTGGGAAGAATAATAGTTGTCAATGCTGCTGTTGAGTTCTGTTTACATTTACGTTGGCGAAATATTATGTTATTTATGTTATTAAATATTTTACCACATTTTTTGCTTCAAAAATTTTTTCCTATTTTCCTCCTCTAAAACCTAGGTGCATCTTATGGTCTGAAAACTACAGGTAATACAATAACTCTATGAGGTCGGAACCATTATTTAAATTCTGCAGGTGATGACATTGAGATCCACAGTGGGCAAATAACTTGCCCAAGGTCATGTATCCACAGTAGCAGATCCAGACTGGAACCCAGGGAGGCTTCCTCCAGATCCCTCTCTCTGACCACACTTCTGTGCTGCTCTCCTCTAGTTTGACATGATTAATGATAAAGTTTACTCTTAATTTCATAAAAATGGGCCCATTTATTTTTCAAGTGTTTAGCTCTATCCACATCGAATAACTGCCACAAATACATTATTTTCTTCCAGGTTGCTGATAGTTATGAAATATGAGATACATAAAATATATGTATTTGACACAAAATTAAATAACATACTGTATTATGCAAAATCATGTCTCTATTTTTTACTCATGGAAACTACAAAAAATGTATTCTATTAAAATCACTTAGCTCTAAATAATAAAACATATTGTTACTAAGAATAAAAATACACATATGGTAAATTCTAACTTATATCCAGTTCTATATTCATTCAGCAGAAATCTGCTTTTGCTCCAATGTACAGCAGTTTTGTTTCATGGCTGACAATTATCTCATAATGAAAAACAAGTCACTATTAATAAAAATCAAAACTCATATCTGTTATATTCATTTAATGATTTAATGAACTAGGAGAGAGTTTTATGAAAAGACCTATAAAAGTAAGGTACTCAATTTCCAATTAGAATCAAAATTCATGAGTCTTCAGACTCTCAAGGGTAAAGAGAAATCTACTGAGCTCTTCTTCACTTTCAAAGAAAATCATGTTTAAAACCTCTGTTGCCTCTACATGGGTTAGAAATATTTTTGTGAGATAACTAATATGCTCTGAAAAACACAATGGTGATGTAAGATCAGAAATTATTAATGTAGTTTGCTTACCACATTTTGATATCTGGCCTATAGTTATAGATTTATGTGTAAATTTAACTCAATAACTAAAAGAGTTCTTAAATGAATAGATATTCCATAATAATAGTTAGCATTCTCCAAATACTTACTACATGCCAGAAATATTCTAAATCCCTATCAACTATTAGTTAATTTATATTATAGTGGAACTATAAAGTCTGCAGTATTATTATCCCACTGTAACAATGAGAAAGAATGCACAGAGAAGTTAAATAGCTTGTCTGAAGTTCTACAGGAGTTGCTGGGGGTAATAGCAGAACCCAAGGGATGTCTCTCCAGAGCTTTTATCCTTGACTCTACCCTAGACTGCTTTTTGATTCATCATTTTTATAAACATTTAGTTTGTTTGCAATTCTGTACAATTACAAATAATGTTATAACATCAGAACATGCTGTTGCCTACCCATTTTTAAAAAGATTTTATTTATTTATTTTTAGGGAGAGGGGAAAGGAAGGAGAAGGAGAGGGAAAGAAACATCAATATGTGGTTGCCTTTCACATGTCCCTCATTGGAGACCTGGCCCACAATTCAGGCATGTGCCCTGAGTGGGAATCAAACCAGCAACCCTTTGATTCGCAGGCCAGCACTCAATTCACTGAGCCACACCAGCCTTTTTTTTTTTTAATTTTTTTATTTTTAAATTAGAACATGCTGGTACCCATCCTTTTTTTGAACTTGTGCTATATTTTCTTAAGGTCAACTTCCTAGAGGTACAAATGCTGGGGAAAATAAGGGTAAGCACATTCATCTTTGTCAAGCTTGAGGAGAAAAATGATGTACTGAACTATTGTTTTAATGTGCATATTTTTTACTCATGAGGATAAGTATATTTTAGTTCAGTGCTGTGTCAGTTTGCAGCAGTTTTGAGTATCTTTTTCTGGTTCCACCTTCAGTGACATGAAGTTGTTACCTTAAAATTGACCATGGGTTGACCACAGGCAAGAGTGTTCACACATTGGATATCAGCACATGGTCTAAGCCAGGTTTGTTTGGTTTGATTTTGTTCTGGAGAATCTCAGAAAAGCCCACCTCCACGTATAATGACCATTTGCACTCCTGTTTTGAATAGACTATTTACTACTTATTTAGCTAGTTAAAAACTTCTGATTTGTTTGTTTGATATGTATTGATTTGTAAGATTAATGTTTTTGTCTAGTATTTCATAAAAAGGAAAGAAAAGGAATCTTTAATAACTCCAGTAACTATTATTTGAAACCTTGAACACAGAACTTAGCCACTTGTTCAAAAATTGCATAGACAAAATATAAAGTAGAAAATCTTATCAGTTTCAACTTAGAATCTGTTATAAATTTCAAATAAATTATTAGACATGCTTATGTAAAAATAATATTTTAGGTTTTGTTTCAGTGGTTTTATAATAAAAGCATGAGCACAGTGTATGCCTTTCAGAAATGCTATAGTAATGGTGGTAAAAAAAACCGTAAGGCTCTGTGGTAGCACAGAGACTGGAGGTTGTGATAAAAAAAGGAAATCAAATATTTGTTTTTTAAAACAAATTTTTTAGTTCTTCCTTTAAATACACATTTAGGATGTGAAAGACAAAGGATTGAAATTTTATCAACATAACACTTTCTAAAATATTGATAGCTTTTATATTTTGATGCTTATATTGCAGTATTAAAAATAAATGCATTGAGTTATGGGTAGTCTGGACAATACGCCATGTAGCTTTAAACTAGCAGGTAACATCATAGTAATTGTCAAATGAGCACAATATCTTTAAGATGAATACATCTAATAACTTGAATTACTAGATCAGTTGATATAAAACATGCACATACTTGATTTGAACTCTGTTCTTCACACAAATCTTCCCTTGAGTTTTAAAAGAAATTTAATTGCTGTCATCATTTTTCATATAACCCTGTACTTTATATTCAAATGCATTGAAATACTGTACTATGAAGAAAAAAATTTGCTAGATTTTTAGTTTAATTTATAAAAGTAGACCATACAAGATTCTAACATTTCATTATACCAAAATAAAAGGACATTCTTTTGGGACAAAGAAATTAAAATTCTTTCAATAGGAAAATTCCCCAAACCAATTGACCATGAAATTAATTTACATATAATTTTACTATTACTGGTCAAGAACAATCAGAATATAAGCTACTCCTATTCTTCCAAATGTATGTTTATAGATTAACCACAGGAGAAAGTCTATTCTTTTTCATTTTCAATTCATGATTTAAGAACCTGACACTTTTAAAAAATGCCTTATTACTGCTTTCAGCATGCTCTGTTTCTATTCAGTCTGTTTTCAAAATCATTAAATCATATTTATGAAGTGACCATACACATCACTAGCAATTTTGATAACTGCTTTTCTCCTGCCTTAGGTCATTAATGGAGCGAGCATTTTAAAATGAAATAAAACATTTTATGCGTCACAGAGTAAGAAATGGACTGAATCAAGGGGCATGGTTCTTGGTGTACTCTGCAAGTGCCTGAGGCTAATTCTCATTTCTAGAATTTTGCTTAAAACTTGATACTTTCCTGAAATGACCTGGTCCTCTTTTCTCCACAAGCCTTAACTTCACCACTTTCTAAGGCTCAGCTGAAGAGTTCATCTTCTTGATTATTTCAACCATCACTAATCCCACCACTGACTGCAAACACTCAGAGCTATACCACAGGCTGTAATACCTACTCATAAGGTTTTGAATTGGTTGGTGTTGTTTTAATGAGATTAATGCCATGTAACTAAGAAATTGTGAATTCCAATAGGCAAGGATTATGCCCTATAATGCTTCTGAACTCCCTACTCCTGACAACCTCTCTGACACTTTCAAGTACAAACATTAACATCTGTCCCACCACAGTTTGGAGCTCCTAGTAAAATGCTCACCACAGCTCAATAAATGGAGTACAAATAAACTAGATTTATGTGTGTCCATTTGCTTGCTTTTATTTGCTATTCACATTCTCACTGCAATGAATTTTTTTTTAATTTTAGATACGTTTGGAATTAACAGTAAAAATGTAATGTTGCAATTTTGAAAAGTGATATTTAAAATCCAGAATATTTTCGCATGTGCCTCCAAATTAATTCTGTCTGAATTCAGTACCAGTCCCAAGCACCAGTTCTTCAACTCTCTTAAAGAGAAGTCAGGCTAAATCCACAGAGAAGTCAATTTTTTCCTTAGTATCTATTCTCCTGGCTACACAAGCTAACAAAACGTGTGGATTTACAAGGACCAATCTAAGAGGACCCTCACCCATGGTAAGTTGTTTTTGCTGACAACATACACACACATCAGATCACAGTTTCTTGTTCCTTAAGTAGGTGCTTGCTAAGACTCAGATAAAATAAAATGGCCTCAGCCCCATGAAATCACTCAAGGATTACAATTTTAACTGAAGTGTTCTATATTTTTTGCTCTTTGGAAATCATGTGTAATTAAAATATAAATACCACTCAAAGATAAAGTTACATATATATATGTTCACCATATATATATACATGCATACACATACACACATATATACATATTACTCATAAATGTATAACTGTAAAGTACTGAGCTCTGCCCCAGAGTTACAGCCAGTGCTGAATCTTGTAATAGCCATGGTCAGCATGAGGGTAGGATACTTAGGGAGAAAAGATATTAAATAGGATCCACAGTCTAAATTGCTGGGGAAACAGGACCAATCTGGTGCCTAAGTGAATGGAGGAAAAACAAGCAATGACAGAATTAGGGAGAGATTTGGCTAAAATGGGATATAAGAGAATCTGAAAATCAGGCAAATGTTTTCTCCTCTCTAAAGTAGGTGTAGGGGACAGAGAAGGAAAGAAAGAAGTTTACAAATTATAAGCATATTTTTGGAAGGTTTTATTTCCCTTCATGCATATAAAGTACATATTTCAATATTTTATAAATATGTTTCATTGTTCTAAAAATGCAAATAAATGCATTAAAATTTCTCAGGCAGTTGTCTAATGAATGTTTAAACAGTAAAGTTAATTATCCTACAACTTAAAGTAATTGGTGCTTGATCAAAACAGCTACATTAAGAGTTGAATTCAAATATTTACTTAAAAGAAATACATTCCTTTTAATTGTCTGTCACCTCACCAAACCCAAGGCATTTTGAAATAAAATAGGGTGGTATACTCCACATATATTTAAAAATTAAAATTAGATTCAGTGAGAAGCACGGGACTGAAAAGTGCCTCCGGAGGTCATTTAGTCCATTTCTGCTTCTGGCAAGCTTCACTTAAATCATTTCAAACATATGGCTAACTACCTGTGCCATCTTCGTTAAGCAGTCCTAGTTCTTGGCTGCCTGCGTGAATGATGTGCCTGTGTACGAACCGGTTTAACCATTCTGTCTAATTTCGCTAGTCAGCAGTGTCAGGTGATCCATCTGCTCGGCCAGGCACCACCTCTCAGTCAAGTCAGGCAAACTGCATGTGTGTTCATCTGACTTAGCTCAGTTTTGGATTCACTCATTGGTACAGACAATTAAAACATTCAAACAAGTGTGGATATGAGGAGACTCTCTGTAAATCAGGTTCTTCCTTAATATCACTAAATTGTTCCTGACTCAATTTTAATTGAATTTTACACCACCTTCTCACCCTGGAGCAAGAGACTATCTAATTGTGTTCCTATTCCTAAAGGTTTTAAATAAGTCTCTTTTCTGCCTGCTATGTCTTTAGGTGAAGTGAACTGAAGAATCAAAGAATAAAGGAGGGATCGTAACGATCAGACAAAAATGTATAGGGAACTCCAAGAAGAAATGTTATTTATTTCTATATTAACACAATTATATCCTAAAGAACAACATTGAACAATGGGTGTGTGCAATTCAATAACATGTCCAAATTTCACTGCGTCTTGTCATTATAGTAGTTCTTGCAAGAAATAAAATTTCAGCCTTGTCTCTGCTTTTATTTCGAGTTTGCATTTCTGTGAAAGCAATGAAAAATGTTTTAAATTTGCCTATCCTGTTTTTAAAATAGCATTTCCCCCTTAAAATCAAATTTAAATACATAATTATAAGACATGCATAATCAGTATTGCTCAGTGACTGAACCCTAAGATCAAAAGTGTTTGGAGTTCACTCCTGTTTAAAGGGGAAGCAGAGGAGCATCATCTGGAAGATGGTCCATGTGAAGAGCAAGCTCAGAATCACAACAGTGTGGTGCTTTAATCATGTAAGGACATTTGAATATTATGGATGATATTGAAGCTGTTATTTAGGATATTGTATTACTGTTACCAGCAAGTGAGATGGCAATTCTCCAATTAAAGGTTTCAACCAGAAAAAATCATTATTATTCTTTATGCTATGTATTATCAATAAATACTATACATTATAAAATAATTGAAATAGCTTGTATAAACAATATAAAAATTAATTTAATAGCTAGAATAGTCCAAAGCCTGTTAAAAATTTTAAAAATGAGATTTTTAAAATATGCAGTACTTATATGTTCTTTGCCTAATCCCTTCATCTTCTTCATTAAGTCCCCCGCCCCCAACTGCTCCCAAAGACCCAGGGACAAGGACAATGGCCTGAGGAGGGGATGGGAGCCGGGTCGAGGTGGCCAAAGGGGGTAAAATGTAGACAACTGAAATAGCATAAACAATTATAAATGAAGACAAAAAAGTAAGCTGAAAAAAATTTTAAATAATAAAATACTCAGTACTCAATCTGTCACTATTTTGTAAAAATAATGGCATGCAATTTCAAAAGAATAGAGATATTTAAGTGACTACAACTTGAGAAAATATCATGAGTTCCTTTCAAAGGCTGTAGCCAGTGTTGTGAAGGAGAGCAAATAACGCAAAGGCAGATACAAATTATTCTCCGAGGCCTGAGTGATCTTCAAGGTGAAATATTAGAAGTGACATTATGAAATACAAATAATGTGACTGAGAGCTCCTAATATTCTGATATACAGCAAGATGTTCTCACTCATTAAAGTCTAATTTTAGTGCACTGACAGTTAACAACCTCAAGAAATAAGACATCTAATTTCAGTCTTAGAATATTCTTTGGTGAGATACTCTTGCAATATCTCACATACACTGCAAAGAAAAATCTTCAAACCTGAATTTATGCTACCCAGCAACAGCTCCAGCAGTCTTATCTTTGTGAACAGAGCCATAGTCAACACAGTTGTTCAGGTTGGTAAGACATGAGTACTCTCTCTGTCAAAGCCCAAATCCTGTGGATTCCGTCTTGCAAATATGCACTCTTTTCTCTCTCTGTCTCATTTCTGTCTCTCTGTCTCTCTCTCTCCTCTCCCTTTCTCCCTCTCTTCTTCTCTCCCTACACCTTCTTCCCTATTGTTTCAACTCTAGTCTAAGCTCTATTATCTTTAGCCTGAACTAGAACACCCTCTTACATGACTAAGTGATCAGCATGAACTCCACCACCACCAGCACCTTGGTCTATACAGTTTGTTTTCTCTCCACTGCAGCCAGGATGCTTTCTGTCCATTGAAAAGCCAATGGTGGCACTCACCTACATCAACTTCTTCAAGGGCTTCCTGTGTCTTAGCAAACTTGACCTTTGTCACAAAGACAGTTAAGCCTCTGCCTACCCCTTCAGTTTCATCTAGTGCCACGTCTCTCCTTGCTCAGTAGATTTTAATTGTATTTCATCTAGCTGTTTCTTTTACCTAGCACAAGCCTGTTTCCTCTCCGTATGTAGATCCTTCAGATCGCAGCTTAAGGATGTCCTTTTAGGTAAGCGTCTCTCGCAACTCCTCTGACTAGTTGAACAAAATAGGATACAGTCTCCTGCAAACTCAAACTTGCAATGTGTTCATCGTCTGTCCTCCCTGTTAGAACACAAGCTACATGAAGATAGAGACACAATGTCTGCCACTGTGCCTAACTCATAGTTTTTACTTAATGCATGCTGAACATTAAGTGACAGGTGAAAAAATACAAAAATAGGGTTTTTTCTGTACATGGTGCCCAATTTGTGCTATCATGGCTATTCTGATTATTTTATCATGATCTGAAATTATTTGTGACTTTACTTCACCATTCCTAGAATCGGTGGAGTAAATGATGGTTCCCTTTGCTTGCTCAGTATTCAGATTTCTACCCTGTCATGTCTTCTACTTATCCTCCCACCCTTGTCTATTCCTAGTGTCATTTTATTTTAAGACTACTGTCAGCCTCTTCATTGCCGCAGATAAAAATTTTAAAATCCTCCAACATTTCTGCTACACCTTCACTATCATCCTTTTTTCTTTCCATTCTTACAATGCTTGCAAGTTTCTTTCTTGAGAGTGATGTAAACAGTCAGTAATAAGAATCTTTGATGCCCTGATTTATTTAACAAGTTTTTATTCCACAAAGTGCCTATTGTAGCACACTATGTTTCAGACATACATTTAAAAGTATTAGGTAAAATGTAAAATTGACAACACACTCACAATTATCAACAAATGAACCTAAAAGAAAAGAAAAACAATGAAAACAAAACTAAGCAAACATCTAGAACAGGAACAGAATCAGAGAAATGGGCATCACACTGAAGGATTTCAGTGGGAAGGGGGAAGGGAGGAATGGGTGGAGGGAAGGTACAGGGAAGAAGAAGCATAATTAGTAGGCATAAAACAGACAGGGAGAGATAAAAACTGGTATAGGAAACAGAGGACTCAAAGAACTTATATGTATAACCCATGAACATGAACTAAGGGGGCATTCTGGAGGGTTGGGGGGCAGGGTGAATAAAGGGGGAAAATTGGGAAAACTATTAGGTAAAATGAGTGTGCCTTACTTAATCCAATCAAAGCAAAAATCTTGTCCTCTCATTGTAGCACATTTACCCTACGTACCCTAGTATTGTCTATGACTGTGGAAACTAGCCATACTGACTTGTTTATAACTTTCTTAAATGATTAGGTCAAATACAATTTCTAGCTTTTCTATTATACCTGCTAAAACTTTAAAATCTGACTTTGACAGGTTAAAAACTATCTTGACAAACCAAAAATTGTCAAGCAATTATAAGATCAACTTTGTTGCTAATGAAACTGTTTTAGATATATTATTCGTCATTATGGAATATGTCTTTTTAAAGTTAATGAAGGCATTATTTTTGTAATAGTAAATCCTATACAGATATGATATAAAATATTCATAGAAATAACTACTTTCTTTGTAAGAGTTCTTGAATGTTATTTTATGGTTACCCATAGCTTTTCATTCTAAAAAAGTCATTTACTAAACTAGAAAACATTTACATTTCAAATATGAGACTATCCTTACTATCCAGAGCCAGCATTTTCACTGGAGTTTCATTTAAGCAGTACAGTCTACTCTGTAGGTTCTGTCTTTTAGGAACCTGGGGCTGTGGCACTTAAGTGTATTAAGTCAACTTAGAGTTTGAAGATTATCCTTGGCACCATCTGTTCCCCTACAGCATGTTGCAGCCCTCAGAGTCAATGTCAATTAACCCAAACCTGAGAGAGGAAATACACTCAGTCAAATTTGTATCTTAATGATGAAAACATTTATCTGAAAGATAGTTTGGATATTTAAAATGTGTATTTTTATCAAGTGTCTATCAAGCAGATATTTATCAAGTATCTATCAAGTAGATTTTTATCAACATCTATCAAGTAGACATCATTTTGGGAATTAAGAAATGAAATCTGAATCCCATTCATTGTAAAAGTATTTTCAAAGTTATATTTTTAAAGTGTATACTCTATGCTCAGTAACACATAAAATATCCAAACACATCTGAATTAGGCTTGTCTGGCCAACTATAAAATTCCCTGAACTTCACTGCCTCTCCTTGAAGATCAGAAGGCTGATTAGTACGGGGCTCAGGGCATTTTTAAAAATTAAGTTAAAATATACCCCTTTGTAACTGCAAATTTTACCAGTAAGTATATAATTTCACTACTAAATGTATCCCAATGAAACAAAGGTCTAAGGAAGTAATTCTCAAACTTCAGACACATCAGAATCATGTAGAGGACTTAGAATACAGATCCCTAGCACACTTTCTGAATCTGTAGTCCTGCTCAAGTATTTGCACTTGTAACAATTCCCTAGATCATGCCGATGCTATTGGTCTGGGGTCATATTTTGAGAATCAATGGTTTAAGAAATCGTCCTACTTTTCTGTCACCACAAATGAGTTTTGAATTTATTTGTTAAATATACAATATACTGAGAAATAGAAAAATTTACAACTTGCTTATAGATATATGTATTCATTTAAATTTCTTGCCATATTCCTAATCTCTCTAATATTCAGTCTTTAAAACCAAGACTGACTAGCTCCATGAGGTGCAATTCCAAATTGAAATAGAACTTGGTTAATTCTTTATAGTGATTTGGGCTTTCAGAGAATTAATTCTCTGATATTCATGAGTATTTACTTCATTTTTTGTTCTAAATATTGTAATTATACTATTATTCCACATATGTGAAGATTATATTTCACTCTGTATTCATTTTATGTGCTTTTTCCATATGTATAGGGTCCAAAAGTAGTAATGCCTACTTAAATGTGGTTAGTAGGGTAATGCTGTGGGTATAATAATTTGTAGTTTTAATTTGAACCTTTTGCCTAAAATGTCATATGATGTGCTTGAGTGTGAAATTGTTATGTTACAGAATTACATGCTTATGATTTTGTAATAAAAGATTTTGTAACAAAAGGGGGTGTTATTTGTGCTGGGCCCTGTGTTTTTTTTCCATTTTGTCATTATCCTTGTCTCAGAATTACTTGATAAAAGCCATTGGGCAAATTGTGAGAAATGGAGAAGAAGAGAACAAACAGAACAAAATAGAATGATGCTTTCGGTACTAAGCCTTTTCATGTCATCCATGGTCTTGTCAGAAGCACAGGCCACATCTTTCAGAGAAGGATTCATACTGAGATACACAGGAGGTCTCTCAGGAGCCACATACTATATTCATTAGTTGAGGGGTTTTATTTGTATTCCCAGCTAGTCCACCTGATGTCTGAAAATTTTTCACAGTGGCACTGTAGACCAATCAATAGTGTGATTTGATATCCATGGGGAGAAGGGGGACACCCTCTGATACTTCCTAATTTTAAACAACTAAAGTTGTTTTGTATTCCCAAAAGCATATTGATCTGTGGAGCTAATGATAGTTTTACTAAAGCTCCCTTTTGTAAACTCTGTCACAGAGGAAACCTTAGAAAATTACAATTGACGGCAGGAAAATGTTGGAAATCTATTTTACTATGTAAGTTTACTGCCAACTCCTGCTATGCATAAAATAAAGCATGCCCCACATGTTTTTCCCCCTGGGTTTGGATGGGGCTGGACGGATGCAGAGGCAACGGATATGGCTTATATTACACCTCCAGGCTGCTGTAACTCCCTCCCAACTAATTTGCCATCTTGTCCATTATGAGAATGAGCTGTAACAGCTGAATTGGCACTGTCCCCACTTTTCCATTTCAGCAGAAATTTAAAAAGGAGGTTGTCACTAGATAGGCTCAAGTGATGCCATCTGCTTTTCCATTTGGGGACATGCACATAAAAATGGTAGGGGATATGTTAGGTATTTAATTAGAGGTGGACTATCTGTTCCCCCAATCTTCTCTCACTTGATACCTGCCGGGTCACACACTGAATACAAAAATGGCTCATGAGCTCTGGTGGGAGAAATCCTAAAATTAGGTTGGCCATTGAGCATAAAAAGTCCAAAGTCTACTATTACAATGAATCAAAGGAAAAAAAAAGTTTTCGTATGCATGAGAACCCTTGGAGCAGTACAGTTCTAGTTCTCAAAAAAGCAATTTTATCACTCATATGTGACTCTGGATCTCTAAACACATACATTTCTGAAATGACATAATAAAAATTCACATTTAAAATGGAATTTAAGAATTGTCATCAATCATGGATGTTTTATTTTACCTACCAATCCAATCATCTATCTCTGGAGGTATACATATGAATAATTCTTTATTTGTAACACTCAAAGTTATGTTAGTATTATTACAGCTTCATTGGACCAGTGATGTTTCTACTAGACTTTCAAGACGGTTGAGTGTGTACTTTATCCAACTGCTAGAGATGTTTTTCTCTTACAATTCTAGATCCATACCATTGTTTTGATTAGGGCACAAATGTAATACACATTTCAATAAAACAGTATGGTTTGGAATTAACAGGCTAATAAAAAGGACTTCAAAGGTGCATTAAATTAGAATTTAAGATATCTACTGCATTTGCAGCATAAATGCTAATCAAAATGTAAATCTGCCATTAACTTTTTATAGCCATGCAAAGTCATTAAATTTAAAAAATCTTGAAGATTTATCAGCATATATCCCTAAGATGGACAGAATAGAACAAAGGTAAATTGAGAAACAAAGGTATTTGGAAAGGAGAAATTTTTAGGGGAGAGGTGAAAAGAAACTACACACACACACTCTGTTTCTGTTTAAAAATCATCAGTGCTATTTTCATCTATAAGGCAGCCTGCAATTGATCTATTATGAGTACAAATGACAATAAATAGCTTTTATCCTTTACATGACTGCAGCACTAGGTTAGGAGGTTCTGCTGCAGGGACTACTGTATAACATGTTACTACATATTTCCCTAACATAACATAATATGGACTGACAATACAATCAGCCTTGTTCAAGAAGATCACATACCCTGTCAGCTGTTGCTTAGTGACACATACCTATTCAGAATGTCCATTGTTTCAGCCATAATCGCAGAGATTTAATTTCCCAACCACATGTAACAATTATAATGTTGATCCTTGGAGACAGTCAGCTCTGCTTCAAATTAATATAATAATTAATATCTGAAGGGTTTTAAAGATTTCATATTCAGATTTTAAAAGGAAAGTGTTGGTTCTCAAAAAGAATATCAAAATGATATGCTTCAATCTATTTAGCTCTATGGAGAAGAAATTTTTAGGGTCCCAGGAATACAAAGATTCTAAATTAAGATAAAAAAAACAAAAATTATTTATTTTCCCCTACATAAGTCACATTTAGTTGGGATATACCACAACAAAAATGCATTAAAAATTTAGTATAGGAAGCCCAGGGATTTCCCACACAATATGTTGAGAACCTGAAAAATTACACAATTTAAGTTGCAATAACTTTTAAAATTTTATATAATGTATAAAAATGTTTGGATAAAATTTACCATTATCTCTAACAAATATCGTTATTGTAAATATTAGTAGAATCTTTATTGGTATAAATTTGGTTGTATGACTTTTTTCTCCTTATTGAAAATATCAGCTTGACAGTGTTTGAAAAGATTTTATATAGTAATAGTTATAAGTTAACTTATAAGTTGCCTTAGGTGACAAATACTCAAGGTGCCACTTTCTAAGAAAATCAAATAAAGAATTATTCTTATATTTTAAAAAAACAGAAAAAAAACATCTTTTTAGTCTTCTATTACAGTTCATCATTTAATTTAGATAGTCAAAGTTCTATTTTTCTTGCACATTTTAAAATAAGGCTATTTTTAACATTAAATTAATTAGATAAAATAGGCAGCTTTTAAAAGATAATTGTGGTTCTCATAAAATATGAAATCATTGTGATATTTCTAATTTAGAAAAAAATACATGATGTTATAGTATATAATAAAAATTAGGACTTCCAGCTGAGATGGAGGCATATGTAGACTTGCTTCACCTCCTCACACAAACGTAAGAAGGATAATAACCAATCTAAAAACAAAAGAACAACTAGAACTGCCAGAAAATCGAACTGCATAAAAGTATGACAATGAAGGATTTAAAGAAGAAACATCCATCCAGACACACAGCAGGGGTGGAGAGGCCATAGTGCGGCCACAGCAAGGCAGCAGTGGTGAGGCAGTGATGGCGATGCAGCAGCACTGGCGGTGGACCATGGAATGGGCATTCCCACATTTACATGTGGTGTATAAAACCATGAGGGACAACTGGGGAGCAAGTGATCCCAACACCAGGCCAGATCAAGCAACCCAGGGTTCCAGCACTAGGCAATAAGGCCTCATAACCTCAGCAGAGGTTGGGGTGGTGGAGGAAACTTCTGGTCTCTCAGAAGAGTCTGTTTAAAGGGCAAAAAGAGTCCT
This sequence comes from Trachops cirrhosus, assembly GCA_028533065.1. Classification (NCBI taxonomy): domain Eukaryota; kingdom Metazoa; phylum Chordata; class Mammalia; order Chiroptera; family Phyllostomidae; genus Trachops; species Trachops cirrhosus. Next base: position 17,195,161 of record CM052541.1, on the reverse strand, counting down.
TAGAACATAGGGAAACCCACCCACTCTGGGAATCAGCTCCAGCACAGCAGCTAGAAGGGTGCCAATCAGTTTCAGAAAGTGGAATAAGTGAGTGGAAATGGGGTCAGAGCTGAGCAAGCAACATTGTTCCTTCTCTGACCCCTCCCCCATATACGGTGCCACAAAGTGGCAAAATGGGTTGCCCCATCCTGGTGAATACCTGAGGCTCCACCCCTTTCAATGTAACAAGTGAGCCAACATGGGGAGTCAAAGCAATTCTACTTAATACACAGAAACACAGGGAGGCTGCCAAATTGAGGAGACAAAGAAATATGGCCCAACTGAAAGAACAGATCAAAACTCCAGGAAAAGAACTAAGCAACAAGGAGATAGCCAACCTATCAGATGCAGAGTTCAAAACACTGGTACCAGGATACTCACAGAGATGATTGAGTATGGCCACAAAATAAATGAACAAGTAAAGGCTATACAAAGAGAAATAAACAAAAATATACAGGAAACCAACAGGATTGGAAGAGAGCTGGAATTCTAATCAATGAACTGGAATAAAAGGAAGAAATAAACATTCCATCAGAACAGAAAAAAGAAATAAGAATTCAGAAGAATGAGGAGAGGATTAGGAACATCTGGGACAACTTTAAATGTACCAACATCTGAATCATTGGGGTGCCAGAAGGAGAAGAGGAAGAGTAAGAAATTGAAAACTTACTTGAAAAAATATTGAAAAAAAAAAATAAACCTTCCCCAATTTGGTGAAGGAAATAGACATACAAGTCTAGGAAGCTCAGAGATTCCCAAACAAGTCGGATCCAAAGATCCGGCCATGCCAAGACATATCATAATTAAAATGCCAAAGGTTAAACTAGAGAGAGAATCTTAAAAGCAGCAAGAGGAAGGAGAGAGTTACCTACAAAGGAGTGCCCATGAGACTATCAGCTGATTTCTCAAAAGAAACCTTGCAGGCAAGAAGGGGCTGGAAAGAAGTATTCACAAGTCATGAAAAGCGAGGACCTACATCCAAAATTACTCTATCCAGCAAAGCTATCATTTAGAAAGGAAGAGTAGATAAAGTACTTCCCCAACAAGGTAAAGTTAAAGGAGCTCATCATCACCAAGCCCTTATTATATGAAATGTTACAGGGAATTATGTGAGAAAAAGAAGAAAATAAAAAATATGAACACAAAAATGACAGCAAACGCACAACTATCAACAACAGAACCTAAAAAAACAAAAACAAACTAAGCAAACAATTAGAACAGGAATAAACTCACAGAAATGGAGGTCATATAGAGGGTTATCAGTGGGGAAGGAGAAGGGGGAGAATAGGGGAAAAGGTATAGGGAATAAGAAGCATAATTGGTAGGTACCAAATGGGCAGGAGAATGTTAAGAATAGTATAGGAAATGGAGAAAACAAAGAACTCACATGTATTACCCATGGACATAAACTAAGGGGGGGATTACTAGAGGGAATGCGGATACTGGGCAGAGGAGAGAAAAGGGGAAAAATGCAACAATTGTACTAGCATAATCAATAAAATATACTTAATAAAAAAATTAAAAATAAAAATTACCTGGGGCATAATTTTAATATAACACAAGCATAAATCATAGGTTTATTATTGTTTCTATGAACATTATCTTTATAAAATAAAGTAATGCATACAAGTCTAACATACCCCATACCTCACCTCTATAAATCATATTTTAAAAGTGTATTTCAGGAACTCATTTCAGAGGCACTTAATTCCCATGTTATAAGTAACCAAGGAAACATGAAACTGACAAGAACTAAGGGAACACATGATGAATAGGCCCGATTCCCTCTATGATAGTGTTTTTCTTCTTTTATGTCACAACTGAGAAATTGGGGTAGTCCAATAACATGTTTGTTGTTGTTTTGTTTTGTTTTTCAGTGTAAGGTAATCAATTATGCATGCTCAGAAATATGCATTCAAAAATAAAATTATTTTGAAAGAGATCAATGCCTGGTGAGATTGATACAAGCAACTTTAATGTGATAACATAATAATTTGGCCTGAAAGTTTTAAATGATGCAGTTCAGTTTCACATTGTATAACAGGTAAAGAGAGAGGCAGAAATCTCATAAAAGGGCTAATTTTTGTATAATAGTACTTGTGTCTGATCTGGCAAAATTGACATCAGTTCAAGTGATTCCTTTGACTATACCTTAAATGAAAGAGTATGATTTCTTTTTAACTTCAAGTTCTCACAATTGCCCAACTTAATAATCATAATAGCTAAATTAAGTGCTGAATATGTACAGTATATTTTTAAGCGATTTCTATATACCAGTTCACAACCCCTTATTCAGAATCCTTATTAGAATTTCAGATGGGTAATTCCATGCCCATACCATATACCACCTGGGTTGAGCAGCACCCCATATTCAATCACTTTAATAATTCACAGTAAAATATAAGAAGTCTCAGTAAGTGGGATCAATAAAGACTAACAAGTGTCTCAAGTCAGTTTAAGTAAGGTGTGTGTGTGTTTTTTTTTAAATAAATGAATTTTGGAACCAACTTAAAAAAGAAAATGTGAGCTTTGTGGATTTGTGAATTGTGAATAGGTGATTTTAGATCTAGGTTTTCCCATTAATCCTAACTTCACACCTGTAAGACAGCGTATGTGATTATCATTTTATAAACAAGGAAACTGAGATTTAACACTAATAAATACCTCACCAAAATTATATGGCTACTACTACAAAATTAATGCAGAGCAGTAATTTTAACCCATTTGTTATATCTATAGGTCCTAGAATTTCTTGGAGAATTGCCCATAATAAGCCTGCTAATCTCACTGGTGTAATTTTGTCTTTACTCCAGATTTCATACCGCCTTTTCTTGTTTACTTGTTTAAAGCCAATTCATATTTCAAAGGTTGAATCAGAAATTAATTTATGTTTACTGAAAGCCCTGAAACTATATATAGTATTTTCTGAGTCTATACAAAAGTAGATTAAAAAGCATACTTTAATTCATACTTTTCATTAAATCTTAATTTGGAAAGCATTTTAACTTATTACTATAATGAGGGAATTTTAAGTGAAGTGGAAAAATATAAATTTAGTGGATAAATAAACTTAAAAATTTTTATTTCCACATATTTAAGACAACTGCCATCAGGATCCAAATATGAGGTTGATAATAGGACTCAGGTGATAGATAGTTGAGCCAGCAGATCCAAGTTATAATCATATATCATAATTTGTAGAAAAGAATGCTCTTATAATAATACCAAATTTAAAGAAAATAATCTTATTAAAGGAACAATTATTACTATACTACTTAGGTTGATTGAAGGTAATAAATATTACATTTGGAAAATATTTAATCTTTTTATCTATGTTTTTATGCAAAATATACATAACATAAAATTTGCCATATTAATCACTTTTTGTGGTACAGTTCAGTGACATTAAGTATGTTCACATTGTTGTTTGACAATCACCACCATCCATTTTCAGAAATTTAGTTTTACTTAAATATTTAGTAAAACAACATATTTATTGTTGATCCTTGGCACTCTGGACTCTCCTTGTTTAAATATATATAAAAGGCCATGGTAGCTGATGATTATAGAACATTAATTTCACCTTAGAAATTGGTGATATACTCAGTTTAATAAAGACCCCCTTCTTCCAAATAACATAAAATAGGAAAAATCTCTTTAATTTCATTCCACCTTGGGGAGATTAACATACATAGTTATATTCAGTGGCAAACAATCAGTCATATTAAGAGACATAAGGAAAAAGGAATATGCAAATAAATTTAAAAATTGTATATGTAAACTTTTATCCTGACAATAAAGACTACTTTAAAGTGTTCTATCATTCAGACATGAATATATCTTTAGAGATAAGTTTCATCTTTTTCATCTGAAAATTTCTGTGAAATGTTTTAGGAAGTTAAAATGGAAAAACTATAAAGACTTGAGTTTTGTTTACAGTATTAATAAATTTCAGTGCTACTTAATAAGAAAGTTGTAATCAGTGAAGTTAATAATAGTACTTATATTATACAGTTATTACAAGGCCTAGATACAGTAATATTTGCAAAGATTTTGGAACAATGTTTGGCTTAAAAATGTTCTGAAAGAAAAAATATAAAAAGTGCTAATGGGGCCAATTGGCGAAAACTTTGCAACACTTATTAGTCAAAAAAAGAATATGTTGCATTTAGGAACAATTCAGATTTAAAACTGATTATGAATTATGAATATTATCTGCCTAAAATAGAATACTTCCTCCACATTTCCTCTACAGGAAAATACAAGGGGAATGTTTTCATTGAGGAAAATTGAGGGGTGGTAACTAATTAGTATCACAAGACTAATTAATTAGCATTCCACATACCTATAATTAGAAAGTGTTTAATATGGTCTGAACCAGTGTGATTTTATAATCCTGGCCTGAGGAATCAGTCAGTAGGGTAGTATTTATTTTGGGGTTTGAAAATAGCACTTGTCAAATGTGTTTCCAGGAAGAATTTGCAAGAATGTCAACTCCATTGACTTTGAGTTGGAAGAAAAAACAAAAAACAATCCAGATGCATAATCATTGTATTTTTTCCCTCAGAATTAGTTGATGAGATATTGAGAAATTTTATTTAAACTTTAACTTTCCAAGTGTTCCTTCTTTTATAACTTACCCTGATATTTAATTACCTTATATTTGCTGATTATTTTCCCTCTTTCTTATGAACATATTAGCATGCAACCATAACTATGTTAAATTACCTTTAAAAACACATAAAAATCAGTGGAGCATGCTGTTTTCCTTTTCACACTACATGAAATTGGCTCTAAATATATTAGAATATTTTAACAAGTTGAGGGAGTTTTTATTTGAGCTCTGATTCTAACACAGCTCAGCCTGATTGAACCTGTTGAGAGGTGACTGTGGTCCTCTGTGTGGTATTCTGGGCTGTCACAATAAAGGGTATCAAGGGCAGATTTAATTTTCTCTACTTTTGGTTTAATCAACAAATATTTTCAGAAGTGGAGAGAAAAATATAAAACTCTTTACTGGCTAAACATAGATTTTTATCTCTAATGTTTCTACAATAATATTGCTTCATTGAGAAGATAACTATATCAAAATACTTCCTTCGTTAAAAAAGTACATTGGAATTGCTGAATCATAAACTATTTATTAAAGTTTAGCTAAAGGGAATTATTGTTTTTATCCATTCCCCATTTCACTGTCTCTGACATCATGTCGGAACAGTCCATAGTATCTAGCAGTGGACCTGGATTTTGGGCTTACTGTCCAGAAAGCAGCAGTGTACTATTTACTGATATTGCGTATCGTCTCAATTCTTTGAGCATTGCCTCATTTGTGGGCCTGTCATGTATGCCACGCCTTTACAGTCATATATCCTTATAAGTATCTTTCTGTTGTGTTGACACCTATGTGTGGGTAGGTGTGCCCACGTGTTGGTGTATATGAGAGAGAAAAAGTGAATGAGAAGAGAAAGGTCATGGGGAGAGATTCTACCTTTTACCCTGTACTTTGAACAGTAATAGCAACTCAAGAGATGTTTGTCAAAGGAATACTAATTTGACCACAAAGCTAAAATTTGTAGTATTAACTGCATTTGAAATGTGACAAACCCATTTAAATAAATACTGCATTCTATCTCCCTTCATTTAAATGGGTATTTTTTAAATTTATTTTTTAAGTTATTATTTATTTATTTTTAGACAGAGGGGAAGGTAGGGAGAAACAGAGGGAGAGAAACATTAATATGTGTTCAGCTCTCATGCACCCCTTACTGGGGATCTGGCCCACAACCCAGGCATGTGCCCTGACTGGGAACTGAACCAGCAACCCTTTGGTTCACAGGCCGTCACTCAGTCCACTGAGCCACACCAGCCAGGGTAAACAGGCATTTAATTTTATTTAAAATGGTGGTGTTAACATTTGTCAGTGCTATTTAATTTTCATTGGTTTGATCAAATGTGCATATTTATCATTTTTTCATTCATTTATTTAATAAATATTTACATATAAGCACTGGGAATATATTTGGATGATAAAATATTTAAATCTATGTATTAAATTCCTCTTAACAATACCATACATTGTAATGAGACAACATCTCATTTCTGTTACATTTCTATGTATCAGATAATTATCTTGAGTATTATATTTATTAATAAAATGGTAATGACTCTATAATTTTATATAAATATTTCATATAAATTATTACATAAATTCATTTGTTATTTATATAAACATTTTATGTAAGTTATTAATTGATCACTTACTATGTGACAGGCACAGAGGAACACAAAAGTGAAGAAAGAAGCCAAAAATCTCCATTTTTAAGGAGCTTATAGTTTGGGAGGTAAACTGAAAACAAAGATTAGTATGCACATTATACGGTATGGTATAGTAACATATACCAAGAAGAAGAAACAAAGAGAAGAGCACGGTATGGGTTGAAATTTTTCACCGGGAGGCTTCACTGGGAAAGTGGCTTTTGAGTAAAACCTAAAGCAGGGGAAGAAATTGACCACGCAGTTTTGAGAGGGGATATAATCCCCTCTCTGCATAATCCAGGCAGAGGGAACAGCAATTAAAGACACTTAGGCAGCAAAATGGCTGGCTTGTTCCGGAACCAGTGACGAGGCTGTCCTGGCCGAGCTGAGTGAAGGAGAGTAAAAGATGAGTTCAAAGACAAAATGAAGGTGCAGGACCTAGAGGAACTTTGAGACCATTATAAAAATTTTGGCTGCTTCAGCTAAAAGTCACTGGGAACATTTTGAAAAGAGGAATGGATGATCTCAACAACCTTTCAGCAAGGCATTCTGAATGGAAAATATGGTAATATGATAATATTATGCATATTTTGACATCACAGACCACGTGAAAAATTCATGGGAACACCTGTGACAACAAAAACTAGCAATTAAAATCCTTGTTAAAATCTCTGAACCGAAACACTTGTTAGTTCACTTCAATCTCTGTCCACTGTCTGTTTGTAAGGAGGTAACCAGTCACTAATCAAGGGTTAGGTATTTCTGAACTTGAGAAATTTGCCCCTATTTTCATCGCCAATCTTGACTACGGTCAGGACATAGGGATGTGAGTTTGGGGAGGTATAAAATCCTATCTAAATATATGACTAGTGACATTCACAAGTTATGTCATGTTATTGAAAGATTATTTGATTTATTACCCATGATATTTATACATTATCTAATTTATCAACAAAGATAAATATCTAAAATTATCATGATTATTGACGTTAAGCATGAAAGCTTTTCATTGTGATATTGTAATCTATTCAGATCTATTTCTTCCATTTTCTGTAAAATAAGGTAAAAAAACTGTATCTCATCTTTGGAGCATTTTGCCCTCTAACTACTAGCTACAGCTAAATCAAATTATTTTTCATATTAGTAATTGGAAATTGGCCTTTTTTTCTTTTTAAATATTTTATTTATTTATTTATTTTTTTTAGAGAGGGGAAGAGCGGGAGAAGGAGAGAGAAACATCAATGTGTGGTTGCCTCTCATGTGGTCCCCACTGGGGACCTGGCCTGCAACCCAGGCATGTGCCCTGACTGGGAATCGAACCTGCGATGCTTTGGTTCGCAGCCCGCGCTCAATCCACTGAGCTACGCCAGCCAGGAAATTGGCCTTTTAATAAGGCAAAAGACTGTGCTTATCCTTTTAAATATTTGTACTAAAAGTATTTTTTCTAAGCAAATAAGTGTATTTTCCATTCCATTTGGCTGTGCATAAATAAAGAATGTGAACTTCAACAAATGCCTCCCTGGAATACCAGCATCTGGGATTGGCTTCCCGAGATAATATTGACAGCCAATGGAAACAAAATTCTAAAACTTTCTGTCTCTCCCAGGATATCATTTGTTTGTAAAATGTTATACAAATTTGGTTTCCCAGTATCCATATTTTATTCCTACTTTTATTTTTAGCCAAAGTAGGGGAAAAATACATGTGTGAGAAATTTCTGTCTCTCTCTGGTTAAAATAAAAAAATTATTTTATAATATATTACATGACTATTGTAAGCAAGTTATACTTTAAAAATGTTACTCTTACCCTGTTAGTGAAAGTTGTGTCATTTTCCTTCTGAGTTTAAAAAAAAAAAAAACCCTCAAATTCTGAAATTTAAGTTGATGCCTACAAACCAACTCCATTGAATTACTAAATATGATACCATTATTTGTCATAAGCATTGCTACATGCCGAACCAGTATCTTCTCCATGAGGTAGGGTCCTATAGAAAGAAGCAGATCAATAGCAAGACGAATAAGAGAAATAAGGTAGGAATAGACAGTTGCTCACAAGACATCAGTATTCACTTTTTAAAAAGCATACTCTGTGGTTTGAAGTTTTGGGAACTGGTTTGAGTATTTATCATTTTAATCTAATGTCAGAACTTGGTTACAGAGCTTTGTGAGTTGTAGCCCTGAAGCCCAAGAGGAAAAACTGGTCAGTTTTCTTTGAGTATCCAAATGTACAGACGAGACTTTCCTCTTGTGAGGAAACGTAATGGTAGTGATATTTTATCATCAGTAGCTTTGATTTCTCCTAATTTTGTTGATGCCAGCACTGAACTAGTAAAGACTTTTCAGGTTCATCCATTTGTCATCTGGCCTTGATTTCCATGGACCTATGTTATTCTAGTAAGACTGTCATGTAACCCTAGCCAATTGCCCCACAGCACCCTGTGTGCCAGGGCACCCTCAGCCCCCAGCACAGGGTCTGGCACCAGCCAGGGGGCCGGTTACCTGGAGGCAGTCGAGAAATGCTTGAGAGAGGGAGATCATTAGATAAATTCGTCTTGGTTCAAATCCTAGGATTGCCGTTCTAACTCTGACCTTAAGCAAATTACTCCACATTTATAACATATTATAATGTTTGTAACTATTCCATGGGGTTAAATGAGGTAATACATGCATTTAGCAGTGAGTTCTCTATGTTTAAGTTTATTATTGTTATGCTCTAAAATTGTAAGAGAAAAAAAAATTGGGGATGGCTTGGATATAATGACACTCTCTTTTATACAGATGCACTAAGAACCACCTCAGTCTCTTCTTTTATTCAACCGTCTTCTTTATCTTAGTTTTAAGGAACCATAAGCAGTGTGATCACGAGTTTTATGGATTGAAAAATTATTTTAATAAGCTTTCATAAATACAATTAAGTAAGGATTTCTAAACTGGAATAGGATATAATCATATTCTAGAAAAAATGATCTCAAATTCTTTCATTGTGTTCCTATTAAAATGATCGGTGATGCTATAATGAAATTTTTTGTCAAAAATAAAAGAATGCCATTAAAAAAAAACTCCTTCTGATAAGAGCTAGAAAAAGAGAAATGTAGCCAGTCCAGTCACATTAAAAGAAAGCACAGTCAATATGAACAATGACAGTAGATCATGATTTATATTAAAAAGAGTTTTCAACTAATGGAATATCTGTTTGTTTTCCAGTGAATAATGCTTTCCAGTATTTGGAAGCAGTAGCATCTGTTCTCATAATATATTAAAGGAGGAGAATTAATTTATCTTCAACCATGTGCTATAAAACATATTAATTGTGAACTCAAAGAATAATGAAACATTATTTCAACTGAAGTGAAATCAGATCTAAGTTTATTAATGTGATATGATGCTACATTAAATATAGACTATTAATAACAAGTAGAAGAACTGAAACATCTTTGGGGATTATTTGGGATAAGATTGCTTACACATAATGCCATAAACAAATTACATAGTTATGAAACAGAATAGACTTCATAATAAGACAGACTTAGGTTTCAGATTTCTTTCTTTTCTGATCTTAGACAAGTTACTTGAATTCTCTTCACTGAATCTCCTCTGTAACTTGCACAGAATTTTACCCACTAGAGGAGATTATCTCCTTAAAGTGTTTAGACTAGGATCTAACTTTATGTTATATAATTAAGTGTAGTTTCCTTTTGTTCATCCCACTATTTTGCTCTAACAAGTATACGAGTTTATGAGTAGTTTTTCTTTTTTATGACATGTAAAAATTTATGTAAAAGACTAACTCAAACTGTACTAATTAAAGTCATATGCTTCTTTAAAATTTAATTTTAGAGGTTCATGCATATTATTATAACTGCTATTATGTAAAAAACTGATTGAACAAATGATTCAAATATTTCCTTGTTTTACTTATATATGATCCCTCTATCTCAGGATTTATATCTCCTTCATCTGAGAAATATGTATGGGGCTGGAAAATAGAGAAAAGAACTGACTGGTGGTCCATCTCTTGCACACGCCAGGCATTTTCGGCCTCGCTGTCTCCACTCACTGCTGCCTCTGCTAGGGCTGCGCTTCTCTCTCACACCTGCAAGATTAATTTCTTCTCCTGGTTTCAGTTTTTATTCAAAAGTCACAGTCCCCTGAAGTTTCCCCATGACACCTTATCTAAAAATTCAACCCATATCCTTCTCTCATTGTTTTTCTTCCTTAGTACATATTACTTTAAAATATTATATAATGTGCTCACTTATCTTGGAGGCATGTTTCATAGAAGAGACCTTGATAAAGGAGAGACAAACTTTGGAAATACATAAAAAAATGGCTAAGGCAAGTGTTTACATTGAAACAGGATCCAACTGAGATTTAGAACCACTGGGAGAAAACTACGATAATCAGAAATTCACTATTCTTGAAATGCAACATAAGAATAATGAATTTAATATGAATATCTTGAGGATGTTAATGGATGGTTGGAAGTAGTCAGAAATCAAAACACTAAGAAGACAAGTTTTACCGCTAACTGAATTTATTATCAGGGGATGAGTTAGACACTTTAAAAGAGAAGCTGTCAAAATATGCCAAAAACAATGGCATCACTTTAAACAATCATGTAACACACCTGGCATTAAACAGATAACTGCTCATCCAAAGGAGAAAAATGTACCTAACCACACTATTTCATAATTTCTAAATTAAATGAAAATGTCTCTATTTAAGTAATTAAATATAAAGCTTCAGATATTTCTTCTCTTGTTCTTTTATACTCTTAGGAAACTATGTATATAGAGTTCCCAAAAATTAACTCAGAAAAATGGCCTCCTGATATAACTCCTATATATTTTATTGAGTTAAATATAAATAAACTTCTATATTAGAACATAGAAGAAATACTTGGGATCTTTCCATTTTCTCAACTTTGATAGCCTCTGTGCTATACTGGCAACTTTATGACCCCATAAGTTATTTATATGAAGATTCAAAATCCTTTTTGTATGAACAAAAATGATATCAGAGACATTTTAAACATTCAACTTGGAAGAACACTTTGTAACTATATTTTCTGCAAATGAAACATTCTCCATATTGAGCAGCAATATGAACTACATAGTTAGACATTATCCAGTGTATGTATGCCATTTCTTTGATATCAAAAGAAATTAAGTTATAAGATAATTGTGAAAATATTCACTCTGATATATACTTCCTCAAATTTTAATATAACTTGTTAGTTCTGCTGCAATACACAAAATATCTTTTTTTTAATTTTTCTATTTTAGTTTATTCAGTACAGTTTCTATCCTTTATTCCCATTCCAGCCCACCCACCCATTCCTACCCTCCTCCCTCCCCTTTCCAACCCCCCTAGTTTTGTCCATGTGTCCTCTATATTTGTTCCTGTAAACCCTTCCCTTCTCCCCTGAAATTCCCTCCCCTCTCCCCTCTGGTCACTGACAACTTGTCCTCTATTTCAGTGTCTTTTGTTATATTTTACTTGGTTCTTTGTTTTGTTGTTTAAGTTCCTGTTAAAGGCGAGATCATATGGTATTTGTCTTTCACTGCCTGGCTTATTTCGCTTAGCATAATGCTTTCTAACTCCATCCATGCTGTTGCAAAGGGTAGGAGCTCCTTCTTTCTTTCAGCTGCATAGAATTCCATTGTGTAAATGTACGATAGTTTTTTGATCCATTCATTTCCTGATGGGCATCTAGGTTGTTTCCAGCACTTAGCTATATCTTATGGTATTTTCCCGACACTCTATGGTAGGTGCTATTTGCTCATCTACTTTCAGGACTGCAACAGAAAGTACATGTGAGTATTATAATCACTGGGGCTTAAATTCTGACTTTCTCACTCATTCCTGGTGCTGTGGGTTAAATTATGTCACCCCAAAGTTCACGTGTTGAAGCCCTAACAGCCAAAGTGACTGTATTTGGAGACAGGACCTATCAGGAATATAAGGAAGTAATTAAGATTACACATGGTCATAAGGGTGGGGCCCTGATCCCACAGAATTAGTGTCCTCGGGGGAGACAGCAGAGCGCTAGCCTGTGGACTTGTGCATTCTCTCTCTCTCTCTCTCTCTCTCTCTCTCTCTCTCTCTCTCTCTCTCTCTCTCCCCTCCCTCCCAGGTGGGGACACAATGAGAAGGGGGATGTCTAGTCTTTAGGAAAGAAGAGAGCTCTAATCAGAAACCAGCCATGCTGGCTCTGTGTTCTTGGACTTCTAACTCGAGGAACTGTGAGGAAATACATTTCCGTTGTTTACGTTGCTCAGCCTGGGGTATTTTGTTACAGCAGGGTAGGCAGACTAATGAAAGTGGTGCACTGGTATGATTTTTAACAAGTTGCTTTAACATTTCAAATCCTCAACTGCCACAAGTGTAAAAAGCATAACAATGTACTTACATATTATAAGTCCAAGTCAGGTTTATTTGAGATATGTTTAAAATATCTGGCACATAGTACATGCTCAGTGAATGTTATTTATCATATTTATAGGTACTGTTATAAATATATATATAAAATATAATAAATGTGAGCAATGCATACATTTTTTAAAAGGTTAATAAAAACAAGTACGATAACTATTTTCTAACCTGTATTTCAGTTCACAGCCATGGGTGAACAGACCCTGTCCTGGAAGCTTAGGGAACAAGCAGGGGACCAATCCTGGACAGGCCACCACTCCATAGCAGGGTGTATTTATAGACACACCTACACTCACTTGTATTGGGACAATTCAGACATTCCTACTAACCTAATATGTGCATCTTTGAAATGTGAGAGGAAACCAGAGTGCCCAGAAAATTCACACAGACCTGGGACAATATGTAAACTCTACACAGACAGTAGCCCCAGCTGGGAGTTGATATTTTCCCTCATGAATGTTATAACAAAATGATATGAATAAAATGTTATTTGAGGACCTACTGTACTTAACCTGGAAAGAGGTTGGCAGAAGAGTACATACTTTCAGTTATAAAATGAATAGGCCTGAAGATCTAATGTAGAACATGATGAGTTTAGTTCATAAGACTATATTGTATAGTTGAAATTTGCTTAGCGATAGAACTTAAACGTTTATACACAAAAAAATTAAATATGCATGGTGATGGATGTATACAAATTTTTCACAATGCACATGTGTATCAAATTACCAGGATGTACACTTTAAATATCACACAGTTTTATGTCAAGTGTGCCTCAATAAAGTTGAACATTAAAAATAAAGATAAAAAAGAGGAAGTGAATATAATGCAATAATATAATCTCATTAGCATATCATTTTTCCATATCATTTAGAAAAATGTTGGCAGCAAATCAATAAAAAATAATTTACACCATTAAAAGGCCTCCATACAATTAAGATCTGAGATTTACCAAAACTATCATTTTCATTATCTTTAAATTAAGAAGTAATATCTTTAAAACACATATAATTGAATCTAGAGAGAAAATATTTTTGTTGAAATGTGCAGAGTAGAGGTCACCTTTATTGTAAAGTATGGATTTATGTCAAAATAAATGATTTTATGCTTTGAATATCTTATTGGGCATTTTTAATGGGTAAAAATATAATTTCTGAAAGAAACAACTTACAGTATTTCAAGTGTTATTTTAATATGAAGTAAATGTCTCTTTTTTCCCCAAGAACTCTTTTTTTCCCTGCTGTGCCATCTTTGATTTGAAGAACTCTTTCTTTAACTTTTTTTCTATTGAGTGTATCAGAATCCCTTATATAATCTTCATGCTCTCATGTTTTAGATGTGAGGTTATGATTTAAAAAACTTGGAGAATTCCAATTTTTTGGCGGGGTTTGTAGTTTACCCTATTTGTTGTATGAAAGGTAAGACTAAAGTTGATTGACATTGAGGGTTTTCCTTAAATCACAGAGCAAATGTAAAGGCAGGGCTAAGATGAGAACTGAGGTGTTCTTATCCAAGAAAAATTGTTCAGTTTCATTGACCTTCAATTCCTAATTCTAACATTTAGATACATGATAAATTATATCTAGTTCCGACAGATAACAGGTTGCTATAAATAAATATTCCAATAACACAGAATTTTTATAAGTTATAAGGTTCTAATCAATAAATTTTTTTGTGATTACAAATATGTTGTATATGTGTGCTTCCCAATGTAGCAACCAAAATCCATCTGTGGCTATTGAGCACTCGCACTACATCTAATGCATCTAAGAAACTAAATTTTTAATTTAATTTTAACTCAATTAAACTCAAATAACTACATATGGCTAATGGCTACTATATTGTACAAAAAAAATTTAAATAAAATTAAAAGTACAGAGTAAATTACCTTGAATAGTTGCTGTACTTCATGGACATTATCATAATATTGCTAACTGACACATAAAATTAAATAATATTAAGGAACAGTCTTTACATTTCTATGAATATATTCGCTCATATCTCAATGACTTTGTAGAGATAACACAACTATGTTCACCATGCAAATGATGGCTCCACACTTGCACCAAAGAATGCGAAGAGAATTAATTAAATAAATTTGCTATTTTATCTGCTTCAAGACTGTTGTTGAGAATGCTGCTTATAGTAAGTATCACCTTTATGAAAATACATGGAATAATTTTTTCACAGGACTTGTTATCAGGAAATGCCATGAAGTTAATAACTTTTTTTACATCTCTCTTTTTTTCTTGCTGCTAGGGAGCTTAATCCAAATTTGCAGCCCTTCTTTTAAAATTGAGTAGTTATTGATAACATGTTTCTCAATAATAAACATACTGAATTTACTGTTTTGAATTAAGTTTTCTACTTCTTTTTTGTACCTGGCTAAGCTTTGTCAACTTATTCTTCATTTTACAAACCCTATTTTATTTCAATATAGATAGATGGATAGACACTATATTTCAGATTCTTTATTAAATAATATATAATTATAAAGAGTTCTAAATTCCTTAATAATTGAAAAATACATTTCAGAACCATAATGAGCTACTACTGTACTTCTACTAGAATGATAAATATTAAACAAATATCCTCCCCAACAAAAAATAAAATAAAAAATTGATGATAACAAGGGTTAGCCAAAATGTAGAGCAGGAACCACAAAAATTCCAATACTGATGGTAAAAGTATAAATGCATATGCCAACTCTGAAAGACTCTTTCAGCAAAATGGTTTTCTGAACCAAAGCTGAACACATGAATAGCTACGACTCAATAATTCTACTCTGATATACACTCCCAACAGAGAAGCTACATGTGTGCACTAAAAGGCATGTATAAAATGTTCATCACCCTACTATTTTTAACAACTACCAAACAGTAACCACTCCATGTTCAATAAACAAAAATGACAGTAAAATTGATAAATACATCATGGTATATTCATAAAAATTATGCTATACAGCAAGGAAACATTGAAATAGTGATACTAAATCTTACGACATACTGTTGAGTGAATAGAACAAGAACCAAAAGTACACATATTTTATGATTCCACTTATATGAAGTGCACTACAGGCAAACAGCCTTTGGTGTTAAAGTCACGTTGTGGTTACTCTTGGGGAAGAGAGGAGTAGTGACTGGATACAAGCAAGATAGGAACTTTTGAGGTGTGTGTATATTTTATTGATTTGGGAGGTGGTTAGCCAGTGTGCCTCATTGTAGAGGTGCCAAATTGATAGAGATGCACACTTAGGATTTGAACAATTTTTTTCCTGTTATGATATATGAAGGAAGTTATCAAATTTTCCTTAAAAGTTATATTACCTAACATATATTTGTGTGCCACAGTCCACATATTCTTAAGAGAAAATCAATAAATGAATACAAACATTGAAAAAAATTAGTTAGAAGTGATAAAGATCAAAAGGCCTAAGGGAAATTTTTCATCAAGTGCTAAAATTGCCACTTTTCATTGTATAAACTTATTGTCATTAGTATATAATGCACATTTTAGAGAAAGTATTGTATAGAGTTATAATTTCTTAACATTTCAACATAGTCTGATCTATTTTTTATAGTGTGGAATATAAATAAGAATATGACAAATACAATTTCAGAATTCAGTTTAGGAAACATTAGTCGGGTTTTTTTTTTCTGTTTTTATAGGAGTTTTCTACCTTGAAGGCTAAAAGGAAAAACAAGCCTTAGAAATGTTACTTATCTTCACGCTGTGGAGTCATTACTAACAAGGACAATACTATGTTAGTTTAAAAAAGTCCTGTGAAGAAAATCCTCATTAGCAACTTAATATGGGTATAGTATTGCATACATTATAATACCTAATATTATAATACATATAATACATTGCATACATTATAATTACCTAATATTTAAAACCTCTATACTGAATTTTTACTTTTCCTTTGGCTAAATGCCTACTTTTCTTAAGTTGATTTATTAATGTCCAAGGTTGCTTTGCAGTTTTATCCTTTTAGCAATAATAGACGCAATATATCACAAAAACAAATTTTTAAGAGAACATCATTAGAGTGATGTAGCACTAGTAATAAACCCCTTCACACTTGGGTGAACTTAAATCAGTTTCTCTTTATTGATTTTTGGTCATAACATAATTTTAAAGTTCAACTCAGTTAATAAAAAAAGATTTGCTCTGGTGTTATGGGCAATATTCTTGTGTTGTAAGTTTCCACTTCATTTGTGGAAGACTGTTATACTTGTATCATATGTGGATCTTGAATATATATAGAAATGAGAATATTATTTTATGATAATCTCTATGTATAATATATTTTCCTCACCTTTTATTGATGTGAGTTCTTCAACTCACCCTCATCATGATAGGATCCAATGATTACATAAGTGAGCATTTAGTAGGAAATAATTGCCTCCAATTTGTGTTTATTTGGGGGTGGGCATAAAATGTTAAAATTATAATTTATTAAATGTACAAATAGTTAATCTGTTTAAATCATTTATTCTATGTATTTTAGGAGAGCATTTCAATTAAATGAGTAATTAAAACTTTTTACGAATAATCTGATCATCTTTAGAATGCTACATGATTTTTTACATGGGATTGGCAAACCTATATAATGAGTAGTTTTCTGAGTTTGTAGTTTGTTCATTAAGCTAGTCTTAAAAATCAATTACTCTAACTTGTTTTTAACATTATAAATGTTAAAAACACTCTATTAAGTGACTATCCTATCAGGAGAATGAGTTTCTTCATTCAGTCACTGAATGCCTGTGAAAGGTAAAAAATAGGGTTGTCTATGAACTCCAGGAAGGTTATTAAACTTCTACTTACTACTGTTCTTCCTGTGAAGCTGTGTCTATCATAATAGTTGCCATGCTTCCCCCACTTCAATGTAACGGATTACATGTGCTTCGTGATTTCCTGTGTTCACTCAGATATAGTGCACAGGAGTTTTAAAATCCCAACTCTCTATCAATATTTCCTGGCCTTTAGCTTTTTGCACAAGGAAACCAATCATAATGCAAGAGAGCAAGAGGTCAGACTACCATAACATTATATCCACTCTTACATCCATCTCAAAAAGGAAATTAACAAATTTATGTTTCATTTTAAACATGCCATACAATGCAACTCACATATATGTTAAAATGCTATACATAAAAATGTCTGTTCCATGATACAATAAACACACACTAAAGAGAAAGGTAGCACCAGATAATTAGCAATCAATCCTTCGAGGAACATTTAAAGATAATTGTATTATTAGCTTGGATGACAGACTATAGTTTTCATTGACTCTTGATTCTGACAGAAAGAAAGGGAATGGATACTTGCTCTATTATGCATCAGCTTAAACAGGATAAGATCTACATTTATTAATTTATCTAGAGAGAAAGAAGTTCTCCATGAGGTTCACCAGAGCAAAAATCTAAAGTATACATCTCCGGTATTTCTCCATCACCTCTTATCAAGCAACTTGACATATTTGTAAGTGTAAATGTTATCTAACTTTTAAAATGCACTTGAAATATGTTCACCCATTCAACAAATATGTATTTAGCTAGATATCCCATATTAAGCTTGTAGGGGGAAATATAAGACAGAAAATCCCCTCCTCCATTAAAAGGGCAGACAGCCTAACTGAAGCAGACACGGCATCATTTGTTAGCACGGTAAAACACGTCCACAGAACGTGGCCAGGCTAAGCCTAGGCAGACAACAGACACTGGAGTGTAAATTCCCAATGAGAAAAGCAGGGAACTGCCCATTTCTCACAGTGACAACCAAGTTCCCATGAGAACACAGCAAATATGTTTGGAGGTAGCTTAACAGAGCCACTAAAACAGGTTTCAGAATCATAAAGAACTCCTTTCAAATTCAATGTAAGACACTTGTCATATTGCAGAGCACAAATGATTTTCTTATGATACTTATGCTTAACATACATAGTCTAGAAAATGAGTTCACTTGGATTTATGTGAAGATTGAATAAAATAATATGTGTAAAACTTCTAGGTTCCAGAACATAATACATTATCAATAAAGTGCAGGTTTCACCTGCCGCACTTATCAACTAAGACAGAATTCTGAGCCAATGCGCATCGTGACTATAAAAAAGATTAACATTTATTTGTAAATGAGCTAAGAACATTTTTTAAGGTTTAGCTTGGCTCTATGACATCATATCACATGATTATCTTCAAAATTATCATTAGAGAAATGAAATAGCTGTTTTGCTGATGAGACCTGCTTTAGAAATATTGGCATAAAACCTTTTTTAGATTGCACATAATTACAGGACCTACTTTGAGTTTCAATTGGTAAGAATTTCAGGTCTGTGTGTAGCTTTAATTAATAATATTTGTTGTACAAATTAAATTTTTCTAAGGAAGGCTTATTCAAAACAATTATAGGCAATTTAATCCTTCCATAATACATAAAAAAGAGAACCCTTATCCCCCAAAACACCTTAACTCTATTCTTCAAAGACTAAAACGTCATTATTCTGGCTATAGTGATCATCCTTTTGTTTCATCTCTTTGCTTGTTCATTTATTTAGACACAGAGATGGTAAGTCAATAAGGAGACAGAGGGCAAAGCCAGGCCATGTTCTCATGACATTTAACTCTATGGGAGAACTCCTAGAAATAATAACATCCGAACCTGGAGCTAGTCAGCCAGCTAATTGCTTTCAACAATGTCCATCATGAATCCAGAGAGTGCCATTCCATTTTAGTTAAATAAGGAATTTCACATTGGCAAGAGAGAGCCTGCAGTACTCCTATCTCCCTCCAGGCTGGAGCCGTCTTTCACAGCAGGCCAGTGGCTCACACTCAGGTATGTTAGCTTTGTGGGATTTAATCTGGCAATCCGGGTTTACGTGCCTCAGAGAGACTGGAGAGCCATGCAATACTCTCAATTTACACGTAATGTGCAAAAGGAGATATTCAAAATTTCCAAATATAACCATGTTTGCTGTTTTAAAATCCCAACATATCTTTTAAAAGCTCATCACATTTCCTAGAACATTTATTCTGCAATGGTGTATGCCACTTCGTTAACCACTCAAACATAATTATTTAAAACAAATACTGTATGATCTCACTTATACGTGGAATCTAATGAACTAAGTGGACTGATGAACAGAATACAAACAAAGGCATGGATACACAGAACAGATGGACAGCTGTCAGGGGATGGGGGGCAGGGAGGACTGGATGAAAGAAGGCAAAGGGATTAGCCAAAAAAGATATACACATAACACATAGACAAGGATAGTAGCCAGAAGGAAATGGGCATGCAGTCAGGTAGAGGCGGGCAAAGGGGTGGAAACGGGGACAGAAAGAGACTCCGTGTGGGGCAATGGGTGCCCCATGCAGGGTGCCAATGATGTTTTATTGAGTTGCACACTTGAAAGCTATATATGGTTTATGAACTATTGTCACCCCAATAAATAAAGTTAAAAATTAATAAAACAAACACACATATGCAGCCTCTGTGGAGTACAGGGTACCCACAGTGTGTTTCCTGCTGGAGTCCACTTTTTATGTAATACCGAAAATTGTACAGAACAGTATTACTTTCCAGTTTTAAGAAAAGGAGGGAGACTTTGTAGAATCACAACATCAGGAAGCGGCAGGGTTTAGAGGGTTATAGTCCAGCTCCCTAAAGTTAAAAACTAAAAGATTGAAACTCAAAGAGATTGTGACTTTAAACTGTCAGTAATGGTGCCGAGCCCATTCCTTACTTTGTCCTCTAAACATTGTTACACTTCTGAAAAGTGTGTTTTCATAAAGCTTTTCCACAGTAATCAATAGTGAGCCACTAGTCTTCCTTTACGTTGTAATTCTGATGCACACAGACTCACACAATAACTTCACACTGTTACACAAGCACATAGAAAGTTTCTAATTTATAACATTCTTCAAAATACTCCAATACATGTTCTTCAATTAAAAAAAAAAGGTTATTTAAGCATCTCCCTCAGCTTGAGATTGACAAGATGCCTTGTGATTCCCAATAGCCCACTTTGATAACCTTCTTCCACTTGTGTTGGTTAAATTCAGAATATGTCTTTGAGGGAAAGAGTCAAAATTTAAATAAATTATTCATATGAGCCCTGCCTGTAGCACTCTTCCCGAGAAGCTATAAAGAGCCAATGGGGAACTGTATCACGTACCTCCCATGTCCTGACCATCCACCCCTGAAATTATGTACCCTTTACTCCTAACTCTTCAAAGCAGTATAAGGTGTGTGTGTAGCCAAACTGATAATGTGAAACACTCTTAGAACCACAATAGAAGCCTGCACAAAACTTCCATTTTTGTCAGTGGAAACAGACTATTATTACAAAGCAACAGTGTTATAACTTCAAAAATTAGCTTTTATTTTTAAAGAATATTTAATTCAGAAATAAAACATGTATATTTTTTATCACCTTGCAAAAAAACAAATGGACTTTCCATCAGCATTACCAGAGGTGAAAAGAACCTTCCAGGGTGAAAGAAGTAGAAAACTTATTTTGAATACTGCAGTACCTTAAGGACAAAGGAAATAGTTTTAATTTTGGATAATAAATCACTTTTGTAGCATTCCAAAGATCAAGAAACTTGCTTATCAACAGAATTTTGTTATCACAACGTAAAGTCCCCGGGCAATGAGAACTGCAGTAAAATCTTTCTTCTTCTATAACTGGATCAATATTTTTGAGTACATAAATATATGTATTCATTGAGTCCCTTTCACCTATCATATTTCATATTTGATATACATTCTTCAATGTCACAGGAGACTGGAAGATCTCAATTAAATCTAAACACGTAAACACTCTATAAAGTGGATACAAACATACACACACGAAAGATTTCTACTCATCATTCTGAATACTCAGCATTGCCTTGCCCTCATTATAAAACCACACATTTGGCTTTGTTTCCCAGTCTAAGAGTCTGTTCAGAGGAATGCCAGCAGAAGATAATAAATAGAGTATACTCTTCCCTAGGACCTCTTGATTTGGAGATAATATAATACAAAGCACCATCTGAATCACCTATTGTATCTCTAGTTCCCATCTTGTTTGAGATTGTAACAAAGAATATGCTGAAGATGATCTTTCTGCCAAAAGGCCTTTGTATGTACTTTTCCCTCTGTCTGAAAGGTACTTCATCCCAATCAAATCCAATCAATGCTTTTGTATTCTTCATTTCTTAGACAAATCATAATTTTTTGGAGGGGTCCTTTCTGGCCTCCATCAGGGTATATCCCCAAATGATATATTCTAGGTACTTCTATGTTTATCCTATTTTTGGTATTATTGATCAATTAATATTTTACCCCCTCACTGTGATGTAGGCTGAGGACAAAGATACCGTTTGTTTTTGACAATTATATGTTTCTTCTTTCTAACAAGAATATGATACATACAGAGTTGTTCCATATATTTGTTTTTTTGTAATATTAATGACCCAATTCCAGAGTATTCTGTTGTCTGAAACCCAGTTTGAAGTAGACTTCAACATTATCCTTGTACTTATTAATAAACAAAGGAACAATTTATGTCATGATCTGACTGAAACATGGGTCAGAAGACAGAAGCCACATTTGAGTGGCAGTCTCTAATTTGCACCGTTGAGTATAAAAACGAAACTGCTTGGAGCTGATAGGATCAGGGGCCACGGATATAAAACAGCAATTCAGATGTCAGCTGTTGGAATCAATACAAAAAAGAGCATATGCTCATGAGACTCAGGTAATTATTAAACATTAAATGAACATGTAACTTCAGTGGCATGCAAGGCATTCCTTTTGCAAGAAGGGTCTCTTTGGTTAAAATGCACCAAGGATCAGGTCCTCAAAACAGTGAGGAAATGAACCAGTATGTAGTCAGGAAGCAATGATTTTAAGTGCCATAATCATTTCACATTTATCTATGTATTATTTTTATTCTATTTTTTTGTTTTTTAAGTAACTCAGTACTTTATTTTTATGTTACTGATTTAATCCCTTTTTAGAAAATTATTTTTAAATCACTACTGCATTGATGAATCATGATTATTTGATGTCTAAGTTTTTAGCATCCAATGAAACATTATCACACTTTTAATTCTTTCATTGAACCATTAGTGCTTGAACTTTCTCAAATTAAAGCCAGGAATGTGAATCCTGAACACGTTCAATGAACTTTTTTTTCATTAATTGTTTTCCAGACAACATAATCATAAACAGATATTAGGCTGGTAGTAACCTATAACATCTATAATAAGCTGTCAAATTTCTGTGTTGAATCCATCCAGAAGTATTCAAAGTCCTATTAAGTATTAATTTCTATGCATATAAGCAGCATTTTATATCTGTTATCAAAAATGTTTAGCAGTACAATCAATAATGTTTATTCTCTAAAAATAAGTTCATTAATGTTATAATTTTTAAATTATTTAAATATAGTTACACCCAATTTTAAAAAGTCAGTTCAAGAATCATATCCAATCCTGCTTCACTTCTCAATCTACATGAACTTCATTGTTCAAAGTTGTATAAAACTGAAAATAAAGGTCGCAAGCCACGCAAAGTCAGTGTACCATGATTTCACACATGCTAATCTATGGTCATCAGTAGATTTTTACATGGATCATGAACTTGATGCTTAGAACTCACTTGTGTGGAATGAACATAGCCAGGTTACATTTGTTTGTGATGGGAAGTAGTAATGACGAAGTCAAGTTTGCCAGTATAAATAAAAATGAAATCCAATTAACTTCTGTTTCCAGTTAAGCACAAATGGGAAAATAAAGGGCTAGTGTGTATTACTCTTCTGCTTACCTTCTTACCCTTCACACACAAAAACATGAGTGCCACTAAATACCTCTGTCATACCAAGAGCTTGACTCCAGTTCCAAGCAAACAGCTCCCCTGGTGAGTGGGAGAAATAAGCACCAGGGCGGGCAGGCAACATGCAGCTTAAGGAAGCTGCCATAAGGAAGCTTCCTTAAACACCATATACACCATACAGGTGTACCTTATACACCATAAGGAAGAAGTAATAGATTTAGTGTCAATACACCATTTCAATTGGAATTAGAGTAAGATGCAGAAAAATGGGGTAGCAAAACGATGCAACTGAAAGAAAATGAGTCTTGTTATATGGAAAATATGTTTTGAATGTACACTTTTCATTTTAAGAATATGGTTTACTATGCCCTGGTTCTTCATAATGTGGAAAAAATTCTAACTACCATTCTAATTGATTTCAATCAAAATTCATTGTTTTTGAATCATTTTCATTATATTAAATTCTAAATTTGTTATATGCCAACTCATTCATATTTTAGGTCTCTTTTAGAAGTCATGCAAAAACTTTTGTATTCCTTTGTCCTCATTGAATTTTAACATGTTCTACTCTGTAAAAATTTTATCTCCAAATAATTTTTATGGCTTTTACATTGGAAAAGTTGTAATAGTCCCATTACTAACTAGTATTATAACAAACTATTACTAATATCAAGTTATAAATGTATCTAATTGAAATATTTTTGTAACTAGTTAAGAATGTGTTCACTCTCTGAGGCTATAAAATTAAATATATAATAAATTAAAAAATAATACTTCCTCTGTGTCTGGAGAAGTAATTTCTCATTGCTAACATTTACATGAGCTTGAAATAGAACACTGGGCTATAATCTGAAGAGATTCAATCTATCGTCACTATGCATGATCTGTTGAAACATGGAATGCTGAATCGTCAGTCAAAAGTAAGTTTGAACAGCCACATTGTGACTAGAAAAGCAAAGTCACTATAATATTTTTGTCACATGATATCTCAATCATGCTATATAAGTGATTAGGGCTTACATAAAACAATGCACTTATTATATATCATAAGTGTTATATGATTACTATCATACTTAAAAAGAAATGAATGGAACAGCAAAAAAGTTTAATTGGAAAAGTCAAGCTTGTAAGATCAGAGAGGTTAGAACTCCTATCAGACTCAAAGCAGTTTCAGCAATGAGAAGGAATCTAACATACCTCTTTTAAGTTGCTCTGTGATCTCCATTAATATAAGGGAAACCAGTTCCCACATGGAAACTAGAAATAGCTTCTAAAAATATATTTCCATAGAGTAATATGGAGATTACAAGAAGCAATATAAATTTTGACATAGCTATAGAAAAAATACTCTAAACAAATGGAAAGATTCTCAGTACTTAAAAAGTAGTGATTCCTACATCTTTTACGCTGTTGCAAAAAGAGACTATATGATGATTCCTTCTGTACATGAAGAGTCAATCTCCCCTGAACAAAGCTTTGCTAAATACATGTCCACCTCAGTATTGCTCTCAGCTTGCAGACAAGATTCATGTGAACAGTTGCTTTACATACTAAGAACCAATTCCTTCAAAATAGTAGTTTTAGCTTACTCATTTTTTTCTGCTGTTAACCAATGACCCATTAATTGAGCATTTGGATTTTGCAGAGAACCATAAATTAAAATAAAGAAATACATTATAAGTAATCAAGTCTTTGAATGGTGCTATATGGTGAAAACTATTTCCTTACCTCTAGTTGTAAAAAAACAAATAGCTTTACATCAACTTGGATTCTCATATGATTACAGTCTGTGGGCAAGAGGGAGAGTTTATGTGAAACCCAATGGATTACTTACTGCTCAGTATTAAAAAAAAGGTCTTATGGGAACTTGCTCTAAATGAAAATCAATGCGCACTCACATAGCATAAATAATAATGAGATTTATAGTGATGAGACAGTATGCTTTGGCATTGTGCTGTCGGAGACAGAGCAAATTTGTGGCTTCCTGCCAATCAAGCTGAACTGAAAGGGCATGTCACAATGTTCAGATCATGTTACATAAATGAAAAGATTGCACAACAGAGAAACCGATATCCCTAACTTGTTTTAATATTCTATCAAACAATATAAAACATCCCCTTTCATGATCACCTCTCCAATTTATGTGAAGCTCCTTCTGTTGGTTTCTTATCGTAAAACCAGAAATCCTCACAAGGATTTGAAAATACATGGTTTTGGTAAATAACCCTATTTACTTAAAATGAAAGATGCATAGACAATCATCTAAAAACTAGTGATGTGCAACTTTGGAATGACAACAAAAAGTGCAAATATCTGTGGAGGATTTCCAAACACTAGACCTGCACTTAGAAGATTTGAGCATTGCACAGCGGTGAAACCTCCTCAGAAAAACTCATCTGTGTATGCACATTTAGTTATGATATATGTTAGAGTACAATATAGTAGAGGAGGGGAAATAATTCATAATTAAAATTGCATATTTCCAGTAGACTAAATGAGCCTTCAAGATCTTCATTGGACACTTTAATTCACATATCCATTCAGCAGGAACATTTTTATGGGGCTATTGTAGTCATACTGCTGCCCAGAAATATAATACTGGAGGAAGGAAAAAGCAGAGAACAGAATTTCCTCTCTTCAGAGACTATCATTATGTGAGATGGAAAATAAATAAAAGCAAAGAGCCCAATAAACCCCATCTAGGTGCGATAGTGCAGTGGCAAGTGAACAAGGGATAAGAGTCTGTCTACATAGCACCAGACATCTGGACAAATAAATGAAAATTCAGACAACCAACCAGATGGTGATGTATGCAACAGCAAATTGGCACATGCACACAGCTTTCAAGTAGTTCATTTCTTAATGTGAGGTTTAGAATCATCTAGACAATAAATGTCAGCTAATTGTATCAACTGGGTGAAAATTTATGTACATTCGAGTTACTCTGGCAAGTATGCAACACCTGTCTTAAGACTTAGAATTTCTGTAATTGAACAAATGCCCAAGGAGGAAAAGATGTAAGACCTGTGAGTTTGTCTAGAATTCAAGATATTAGTATAAATTCATGGAAAACTGGAAAGCTGGAGACAAAGAAAGAGAGAGAAGATTTATAAATACAAGAGGCACAAAAGTAAATAATGTGCAGTGTTACAATCACAAATAAAAACACAGTTTAATTGGAAAGCATGTGAGGAAAAACTCACTAAGGGTAATAGAGGATAATAAAGAAGAAAGTTCTATATAAACATCAGAGCAACTAACCCAGAAAAAAGGTAAAGCAGGACTCAGGAAACCTTGGTGGCATCTGGATGGATTACATTTAGAGCTGAGGAAAGGTCAGAGATTGTGGGCTAGTAGTGATGACCAAGCTACCCTAGACAGAAGGAACCACAGATGCAAAAGCACATGGTAAAGGTAATCCATGGCCTGTCTCATTTGGAACACTGCAGCATGGGGTCAGAATGTCGTAAGAAAAGTGATCAGAGAGATAGCCAGGGGCTGGTAAGTCAAACTCAGTATTTGGATTTTATGGTAAAGGCAGAGGAGGCCATGAGAATACTACATCAGGGGACTGTCACAGTCAAGTTCATTTTAGAGAGCTCTCTCTCTTTTAGAAGGAGTTAAGACTGAAAAGAAGAAGGTGTGTTTAGGGTTGTTACAATTATCAAGGTCAGTGGTCCCTAATCTTTTTTTGGCACCAGAGACTGGTTTTGTGGAAGACAGTTTTTCCATGGACCAGGGTGAGGGGGATGGTTTTGGGATGATTCAAAACCATTACATTCAAGCTCACCTCCTGCTGTATGGCCCAATTCCTAACAAGCCCAGACTGGTACCAGTCCATAGCCCAGAGGTTGGGGATCCATGATCCAGGTGGTAAATAATGAGGGTCTAAGAAATGAGTGCTTCTGGAATGGAGAAGAAAGGAGATGCCTGCTATATGTGTCACGTAAACTCATGGGATTTCGTTTGATTTCATGTGTCATGAAAGACCAATAATTGAAATGAATATGATATGTTGGCTCAAGCCATTGGTTGGATGGTTTTTCTGTTAAAATAATATGGGAGAAGAGGGAAAGTAGTAAAGATTATGGAAAGAGGAAGATTACAATGCTTGGCTAAAGCCCAAACAAAATATGTCAAAAGGAACAGGTATCAGAGTATGGGCTACAAAGTAAAAAGGAGCATGTGTTAGATAGGCTACAAAAATAATATATTATCCAAAATAAAAATATTGTTTCTACCATTTACTTAATTTCCAACAGATTGGATGTTCTGAGATAAGTGACATTTAAATTTAAAATACACCTTAATACCTTTCGAAGACTTGGAGGTAAAAATCATATTGTTTAAATTGCCAAGCTTATTGTTGAACCTCACATGATTCAACAAATATATGGCATATTCAGAATAATTACTGTTTTTAAGTACTTAAAAACAAAAACCGTATAACCTACAGATGCAGGTATATTTATTTTTTAAATATCTATTTATCTTTATTAAATTTATTGAAGTGACCTTCATTAATAAGATTATGTAGGTTTTAAGCCTGGATTTCTCTGATACACAATCTGTACATTACACTGTGTGCCCCCCACCCAAAGTCAAATCATCTTCTCTCACCATATATCCAGGCCTCTTTACCCTTAATTAGACTCCAGTTTTTTCCATGTGTGAAAATTAATTCAAAATGGACCAAAGATCTAAATATATGATCTGAAACAATAAATTACATAGAAGAACATAGGTACTAAACTCATTGACCCTGATCTTAATGAAGATTTTAAGATTTGAACCCAAAGGCAAGGGACTTAAAGGCAACCATAAATGAACGGGACTTTATCAAACTAAAAAGCTTCTGCACAACCAAAGAAGCCTCCAGCAAAACAGAAAGGCAGCCCTGGCCAGTGTGGCTCAGTTGGTTGGAGCTTCATCCCATAAACTGAAAGGTAGCAGGTCCAATTCCAGTCAAGTCACATGCTTAGTTTGTGGGTTCAGTACCTGGTCAGGCCATGTAGGAGACGCAACTGGTCAATGTTTCTTTCTCACATCGATGTTTCTCTCTGTCTCTCTCTCCCTCTTCTAACATCAATAAGCACGTTTGGATGAGGATTAAAACACACACGCAAATGCACACACAAAGGACTCATTACTAACTCAACTGTGCTGGTAAAAATAGTAAAACAGTTTTAAAAAATAAAAGGCAACCAACTGAATGGGAGAAGATATTTGCACACAACAGCTCCAACAAGAGGTCAATATCAAAAATATATAAAGATAATACAACTCAACACCAAACAAATAAAAAAATCCAATAAAAAAATGGGCAGAGAACCTGAACAGACACTTCTCTCAAGAAGACACACAAATGGCCCACTAATATATGAAAAGATGCTCAACTTCACTAGCTATTATGGAAATGCATGTAGGTTTTAAATGAGTTCCTCTAGTTGAGTATCACAAATATGGTTTGCTGAGCACATTTTGTAAACCTTGTGCCTATATACTATGGATTGTGCATACCTATTCAAGTTTCCTTTTATCTATTTTTCTATCTACCTAATTATATAAAATGAGGAATCATGATATACAAATTTGTCATGATTGAGCCTGATAAAGACTCTGAGCTCTCAAGGGCCTGTGAGAAGTGACATCCCAGTAACTATGAAGCAATGGTGCACTTAACATGGAATTTTAAACTAAAATATGTGTAGAATTGATGCCATCAAATAAAGGCTATGGTTTATTTTAATTCACTAATAAAAAAACTCACAAAAGACTATCAATTTTACACAAATCTAAGAAATTGATTTATTTTTCTTCATCTACATTGGAAACCCAATTAGGATGTGGAAATCAACTGATCAAGATAACTTATTTCAGTGATTTGATTTTCCAAAAGTAAGTTCACCTTTCTGTTTCTGCAATTTTTCCTTGAGTTTTACAGAAAATTGGAGACAGCAGAGCATTATTATTATGGGCAACTTTTGAAGGAATGATTTCACACTATGAATCAAGAAAAAAAATTTGGTCATTCCAAATAGACACCTTAGGGTGTCCTAGAGAAAAACAACTTTTAAAACCTTTCACTTTGATCTTCAACCAGCCATGTGCCTGGACTCCTGATGGGCCTATACCTAGAGAGGCTTGGAACTTAAAAAAGATGTGCATCTTTTCCTTCCACCTTTTGTTATTTCAGATTGAAATGGCCAAGTGCCTGGATACCACAGGTGCATGCCAGAAGCAGCATTGAAAATTTGGCTCTTGTTAAACACCTTCGAAGAAACCTCTGTTTTCATCGGGAAATGGCAATTACATGGGTGATATGGCCTGCCAAGGTTCATTCTGGAGAAGGGAAATAGTCGGTAGCATGGGCATTTTCCTTACGTTTGTTCACAGTTCCTACGTGGTGGTTCTCATAAAAGCACAGGATGAGAAATAAGTAGATACGATCCAGCACTCTCCATTGCCATTTATTCTCCTTATAGATTATACTCCTCCTGTACCAACACAAGTAATCCAGCATGCATTTATTTATTTGAACAAAGCCTTGCAATCAACTAGGGTAAAGAATATGTTGGTTTATTTTTCTATTTAACTTTTTCTTTATTGTTTATTTAAAACTTAGGTCCTTCTTACAGCTCCTTTTTAAGAGAATTTCAAATTTCAATAATTTTAATAGTAAATCATACAACTATCAGCAAGACTTATGTTAGCAGCAGGGTATTTTTTTAGTTGTTTGTTTTCTAGTTTTCCCCTAACTGATGTGAAATGAAGTGTCTTAAGGAAGGCGAAAAGTGATACTTCAATCTTGTGTAGAATGCTAAATACAGTCACTCCCCAAAATCTTCATAAGAAGGAGAAGGGAGAGAAAACTTAATTTGGGGTGTGTACTTTAATTGCTTTATCAGTTTCAGCACTTCTTAATTAACAATTTTCATTAAATCATTTAGCCTCTCTGAGATGTAACTTCTTCATATGTAAATAGATATAATACTTAAATGTATTTCTGACAGGGTTATGTAAGTGTTCCATGTCATAGTTTATATCAAAGTGCTCTGCAGGGAGTAAATCACCATCCAAAATATTATCAAGATAGTTATTTCCTCCTCAATCAGGGTCCTGAAGCAAATCTGAAGGTAATTTTCATCATCTTCACCTTGACTAGTCAGATATCAGAAATGCCTCACTCTGCCCCTCTGCTACTTGTCATTTTCTGTCTGTGCAGCTGAGCTAAACCCCATTCAAAGCATTTCCTCGCTGAGGAGGCTCGCTTTTATTCATAACCTCAGGGGTTTTTTTCCCCTCCACTTGAAAACACAATTCAACTTTATCAGGAGGTTTTTTATAATGATAATATGGGATATTCCCTCAAACATCAAGGGGTATGAAATAGAAAATTATGGTAATATATAAATACAAAAAGCAAGTGAAAGATGAAAATGTTTTTATCTGCCAGAATGCTAATAGGAAAGGGATTGAATAACAAGCTTTTCAGAGGAGGGAAATCAAGTTAAATGGAAAACACTGTTACACATTAAGAGGAAAAGTAAGGCACAAAAGGTGAAATGGGAAAGCAGCAAGATCATCTAACCAGAGGTTGTAAAATTTTAGATTAAAATGTCCATCTTGTTAGCTTTGTAGCCATGGTAGGATACCTTAATGTTTCTGAATTGCTTGTTATGAAATCTTGAATTGATGCTCTTGGCAAATTCAACAAGCTTTATTTGATCTTCAGTGGAGACGAGATAAGAATAAACTAGAATGAGGTACAAATGTCTATGAGCTACCTATTAAGAAAATTGGCATGGGGATTTGAATGTTTTCTTGAAATCATATATAAAATATAATTTTATTTCCAGGAAATTATTAGCTATTAAGTGTATTTTCAGATAATTAATACACTGAAAGTATTGAAGCAGCATGGAGACAGAAAAGCTTGGATTTTATAACGCTTTCAAAGAGTGGTAATATGTTTTAAGAAAACCTAAACATTTTTCTATATTTTTCACTGTTAATGACAAATACACAGATTGATATAACATTTTTAGAAAAAAAATAGGTTCTAAGATTGGCAGGGCAAGTCCTCTATCTAAGCACCAAATTGCCTAAAAAGAGTACTGCTCACCTTTGCACAACCATCTTCTACGATGAGAAGTTCACTCCTCGAGGGAGAACATATCTTACTAAATTTTGACAAAACTTCACTTAGCATACATACATAAAATATAGATGTTGTCTTTTGTTACAATAAATACAATTATTTAACCCTTATGAAAGGAACTTGAGTTACAAAAATGATGATGATGATGATGATGATTATACATGATTGTCATCTCATCTCTAAGAAGCAGTTTCCCTATAAATCCATAAACATAATTAGTAGGAATTTCTAGTGAGAAGATAAATGAATTTCAGCAGGTAAAATAAATAACTTTGTATTTTTAAGTTTTGTAAATATAAAATAATTCCATTCAGTTATAAAGTGTTTTATCATCTTTTTTAATTGAGTGTTTCACACTGAACTTGCAAATTCTTGTAAAAGATAGCATAGCAAGTTGTGAATTTTAACAGAAGCTGGTTTTGCCTGCTCTCATTTATTTATTTATTTTTGCCTTTTATCATTTAAATTGCGGCGCTACAATCTGGAAGCTTGTGCCCCTCGCTCGTTACTCTAAGACAAATCTCACCTAAGAGGATATGGCAGCGTTCCACACTGCGGTCTGATTGCATTAGACCGAGTACGGCTAAAGAAAGAAATATTTTGACAGGGGAGATTGCACTTGAACACATCAAAGTGTCAGTTCAGATATGTGGCATCTGAGAAGCACCCTCTCCTTTTCCCCGTTGCATGAAATTTGCCACCTCGCATTGTCTTTCCAGATGGTGCGCTGTGCTCTCTTCAGCTTTATTCCTAGAGAGCTCGGGTCGACATCAATCTGTTATGCCATTTTCTTGTAGTATTAATGTGGCTTATTTATCAATGCCAATTAATCAATGGCACAGAACGGGGTCTTCCTTAGCAGCTAATGGAGTTTCATTTTTTTAATACTCAAAAAATTTCTAAAACAGCCGTGACCAGATTGGCAAGCCATGCATCTGGCAGACCACGGCCCCTTAGGAGGCATTCAACTGATGTAAAGGTGAAAGTGTCTTCAAAATAATGATCAAGAACCATATTTGGATGTTAGGATTTCTAGCTGGAGGGTGGCGGTAATTCTACGATATAAGAGAGAATTTATTTGTTTTATCACGGCATATTCACCTCTGCCTGAATGGCCTCTTCTCACATGTAAGGGAGAAGAAAACGTATCACATTTGTGAACATTTAGTTTTCTGTCAGTCTTAATGGCACCAACATCAACATACAACAGATGCATGAAAGCAACCAAATTGAATGCAGTTATACTTTATAACTCAATGATTTGTTTTAGAGTAAATATGCTGTAGAATAAGACTTCTGTGGTAAAGCATCAAGGCATATTGGCAACAAATACTCATAAATAAGTATAATGTTTTCAGATTTTGTTTTTAAAATGAAAATAAAAATAAAGTGATTAAATGCAAGTTGAAAGTCTGAAATAGGTTAAATGCTATTCTCCAGAATCAATTCATAGAATGAACTAGAAGGACTTCAGGTCTTTTCAAATCACACCCTAATCAATATATTTCTAAGATTATTATTTTTCTGCTAGACAGTATTGTAGTTTTCAAACAATCAGGAGCAACTGTGCTAGTCATTCTACAAATTTCAGTTCTGGTGAGTAACCAGTCATACCTCAGAGCTCTGGAACTAAGGCAAAAATCCTACAGCTATTGAAAGATGCCACTACCTATGGAATGAAAAAAAAATAGCTATAGAACCAGAAAGCCCAATTATAAGCAAGAAAAAGAAGAAATAGGAAAATAGAAAGGACTTCTCATGAGTAATTGAGATTCAATAAGCAATTATAACAATGAATTTAATGATCTGATTTCTTCAAGTAGCTTCTTTATCAACCTATTACAGTTAGCAAAAGTCATGTGGGTGTAATGGAAGGTGTGCATTGAAACATTAGAATGGACTATGTAATTCAAGTTAATTTAGTGCAAGCACTCCAAAATCAGTGTTCTGTACTGTGTACTTAATATTGCCTATGTATACAACCTTCAGGTAAGGTGCTAGTAATGTAAAAAGCTTATGGTTCTAACAACATAGTAAAAGAACTGTAAAAGAGAGAAGAATGGCATACTGTAATTCATGAGTAATTAGCACATTAACAAAAAAAGTTGCATTACACACTAAAAGTCTATGAAGAAAATAATTAAGTCATAAAATACCCTTTCTCCTCATTGTATATTAACATCACAAATATGTCATTTTTCTCAATAGCTTCCAAAGGTAACAGAACACGTCTCAGCCAAAAGACTGTGTGTTACATAAAGTGAAATCCAGAGGTTATGTCTGAAGCATTCTGACAAGACCTACAGCTATGATCTTTCCTTCGAAAACTCCACAAGGCAGAATTTGACATCAAAATTTACTAAAAGGATAAAAAGTGGTAGAGGAGCCATTGAGAAATTAATATTTATTAATTCTGCTTTACAGCAACCACACTCACCCTAACCTCTTCCACTTTTAAGCTCTGGGGAAATGAGAGGACTAGGAGAAAGGCTGTTTCCCTGGCAATCTTATATTTTACCCTATTTTTTTTATTTAACACAGGTAATTTCCCTTTCTCATACTGTATCACTTCTCTCAGATTTCACCACTCTCAGCCTCTTCAGTCAAAGTCAGAGAAAATATCTCTTCAAATTTTATCTCTTTCATAATCTGAATCAAGTTTCAACTCTTCTAAAATCTTTTCTGAGTATCTTAATGACCTCTGTCCATTTGACCTCCTATACCTACACCACTGCTTATTGGTAGTATTTAATCACTTGCAAGCTTGCATTGTTATATGAATGCTTCAATTATCTGTGCCCTGTCTCTCTCCTTTATCATATAGTAATTGATAGGGGCTAGATAACATTAATTAAGTATTTCCTCCGAATCAAGCACTCACAAGTGATTTACGTGTATTTCCTCATTTAATCCTCACAACAACCCAACAGAGTTGGATTGTTATTATCTCCCTTTTATAGATGTTAAGGTATTTGCCCAAGATTACGTGAATGCTGGAGGCAGGAATTGAACTGAGAGGTCATCTGACTCCATCACAAAACACACCCTGTACTGCAAAAAGTCCCACCAAAACGTATGCATGTTTAAAATGGCCTAAAATGTGCAAAAATGAGCAAGGAGCTCAGTACAGTTCTTTGAAATTCCATTCCAAATCTTAGTCTGGAGTTTAACAAAATGGGATAGCTTCTATTCCTGTCAGCCTTGAAGGCTGGATAGTTCAAGGAACTGAAGCTACATTAGTAAAAATGTTTTACTTTATTAAAGGAAATTCACAACCATGGCACAAAGGAACTTCTTGACATTTATTTTGTTCAACTTTCATAAAACTGTTACTTTTGTACCTTTGACATTAAGACTCCTTTCCACTTTAGTGCTCTAAGATTATATTTTCTAACATTATTGGGCAAACCAGCATTAGGAACTCTCATTTGAAATTAATGATTTCTGCCTGTTAATGGTTCAGTGTTGGGAGTTCAACATATTTATCTATATGAAAATGGTTCTACTATTTGAATAGTGGTGTTTTCTACTCTGTCTAAAATAGAAAACCTGATACAACTGTAAGACTTGTAAATCTGAAGTTTACACAGAAAGACAAAGAGGAAAATTATGAAGGTGGCTGCAATTCTCTCCTTAGTCACACAGCCACTCCAAGTTCAACATGCAGGGGACAAAAGAAAATTGTGAAAACAAGAATAAATGTTTGAAAAACATCCAACTATGCTATCTAAAATCTTAAATCAGATATTTTAAAATATTTATTAGATCTTGAGGCATGAAATAAAGTTTATATGCAGTTACTAAGTTCCTTTTGTGTGCACAGATACAAGGAAAAGTACTGCTGTGCAGGCAAGATAGAAAGTAGATTGAGTGGTGTTGACTCATTTACGATTAGTTCCGAATTTGTCGGGTGACCCAACTTCTCTGAAACTCAGTTTCTTACTCCCTTTCTCTTTCTCACTACCTGATATGAGTCTTATAAGGATAAAATGTAAAAGACATGTAAATTATAAGGCATTCTATACATGCATATTTGTGTATTGCTATTATTAAACATATAATGGTATTAATTGTTCGAGTATTGCCACCTTCATGATATATGAAACATTCACTGACACCAAAGAAGTGTATGCTATTTGAGTAAAAATGCAACTTGCAAACAGTGATCTTAATATCTTTTAAAACAACATTTTCCTGTTATTAAATAAATGCATGCTTTTAAAAATGTTAAAAGTCTGAAGAAAATGTTTAAAATACACATCATTTATATTTTTTCCACTAGTATTGGACCAGTATTGCCCTTGTATGTGTTTTCAATGTGGATGTTTTTGTGACAAAAATTTTTGTATTGATTGTACTGCATATGTAAATGGCTGCCCTGCATTTCCTGTTAATATTAAATCATTAATATTTCCTTGCTTTTGAACAGTTTAAGAAAATACTTTAATAATTGTATTATGTTTGCTTATAATAATGGTAAATTGATAATAAAAATTATTAGTAGTCTTTCTCTACAATTTTATCCCTGTATGACTGAAAAATGCTTTGGAATAGTTCACTAACAATATCAATAGTAAAAAAGTCCATATTTGGTATAACTTCTTATAATTTATAATATATGAGAATAGCAACTAGAAAAAAACTCTTGCCTGAGCCTTCAAAGTTCTCTTTCCCATAACTATACCTGGTAGTAGTATTTCCACTTCTTCTCTTATAATGTTTATCTTAATTCAATCCACCGTAAAACGTGAAATTATGTTACAGAAACACAAGCATATTTCCTATGAGGCGAATGCGAAGACGTTCGGAGGATGGCAAGCAGCCTGACGTCGATCGTCGTTTCCAAGAGTTTATGGAAACAATCATCCCTGCTCCGACGCAGAGCCAAATCTGGCTGGTGCTGCCAACCTCATAACCCAGCCCGCCCCTCCTACTCTCATCTCAGCCTTATAACCCCAGCCTGTCAAGGAAATGGAAGCAGCTTAGTAAACCTTCTCTTCTTGTACTTTCTGAGATATGGTCCCTTTCTTCTGACTATTTGCAAAGGGGAGATGGGAGCAAAATTCAGGGCTAGATAACATATTAAATGTTTTCCATGGCTGAGCCAAATATTGGATGGCGGTAACTTTCGCAGTCAGCAGGCTCTGCGTCTGTCAGTGCTCCTTGGGAAACCTCAGGAGAGCCTGTAAGATTGGGTAGGGGATCCTCTATCAGAGCTGGCTTAGATACACGCTGTCTCAAAGAGCTCTATCGATACAGACTAACGGACTTCTCTGGGCCCTTCTCTGAATCCCATGCTCAGACCACAGAAATATTTGTTCACATGTGTCTGCAATATACTGCTCAAGGTAGTTGAACACACAAGAACTAATTTATGCTAATAGGGCCATTTCAGCAAAGAAAAAAACTGCAAAGTGCTATGTCTTAAAAGCTCAAATTAACTGTATTAATATTTCATTTTAAGGAGCTTGAACATGGCTACATGAGAAATAAATGTGTGTGAGGTAAAATATGGTCATTGAGTGAACTATTTCTTCTTAGGAAAAACATAACAAGAATGTTATCTACACTTTATTTTAAGATCTTATTTATTTTTTGAGAGAGGGGAAGGGAAGGAGGGAGGGAGAGAAACATCAATGTGTGATTGCCTCTTGTGTGCCCCCTATTAGGGACCTGACCTGCAACCCAGGCATGTGCCCTGACTGGGAATCAAACCCATGACCCTTTGGTTTTCAGGCCCACGCTCAATCCACTGAGCTATACCAGCCAGGTCAATCTACACTTTAATAACAAATCTACATTGCATTCCATTTATTTATTCAACAAATACTTATTGAAAACATTCACATGAAAGACTCAGGTGTGTTTGTAGGAAATACAAAGTTAAATGAGATATGATCACTGCCTTCAAATAGCTTAAAGGTAGTGTGAGACTGAATATAGGAAATATAGATAAAATACATAATATAAAGATGTTATAAGAGATGTACCTCAAAAGTTAGTGGTGTTCAGAGAATAAGAAATAATAGAAAGTTCTGAATTCAGAAAGGACCTTTTAAAGAAAGTGATACACACATATATTTTTTGCTAGGTCCTAAATGACATAAGAAATTAGAAGATCAGACAAAAGAAATCAAGAGAAGATAAGAACAGAGTTACTAGAGAAGGAAATCTTTAGTGTTAATATAGACAGTAGCACTCTTTCTTTACTTTCTATCAATTCTCCCAGGATTTACCATCTAAATTCCTTAATCTTCAACCAAAAGAAAACTATAGGATAACATTAGATGGTTATAAAATGTCTTCAGTTCAAAATTCTAAAAATCTGTCACTTAAAACCCCTCTCATTAAAATATCTAGCAAATATTTATTTTAAGAATTTTAAATTCTTGGAAATAAAATTATTCACAGATTGAGGAAAGGCAAAATAAAGAGCTAATTATTGTGTTACTAGCTTTTTATTTAAATTTTGAAGAGAGTAATGCCTTATCATAACTTCCAGTTACTATGTGACATTTACTGGAACCTATAATTAAAGTCTAGACTGAAGCATCAAAGTAGATATCATTCTGTTAAAAAAAATTAAAAAACATTTGGAAATGTACCTATTTACCAAAGTTGTCACTTCTAGTAGAATGTTGCATTTCTCTTGATAAAATTTTTTGTTTTCTTTCAAAATTTTTATTAATATTTTAATGTTTTGTTTCTCCCTCTTAGGGGTTAAGAAGTCTGTGGTTGAAAGTTTCTAATAATGACATTATTCCTAGCACAATTTTAAATTTAAGGAAATATAAATTAGTGTGGTGAAATCATATTCTCTGCCTATTCCCTTAAGTCTATGAAGTTGGGGCTGAGTCTCCAAAATTTCCTGAAGAAAACGTAATAGTGAAAATAAATACACCCAAAACTATATGGAAATGGGTGCCATTGCAGAAGTGAGGTAAATTAATAACTGTAATGCATTTTTCTTAAACCCTAGATTTAAGACTAAGAACCAGAGGTGTATAAATTGATCTGATATACTTACTGAGCATCTACCATGAAAAGCACAAGGATACTATAATAAATAAGACTGAGAAGGCTTTGTTCTTAGGAGTATCTCACTTAATGTGTCAGATGGATAAAGACAACAAACATAAGAAAAGGATATTAGATAATGGAGACAGCAAACGTGTATTAAGGGAGGGCATTTAAATTGAGACCTGAATAACAAGGTCCAGCCCCATGATGATGAGGATCAAGTATCCGAGAGAGAGCGTACCTAGTGATGGCAGATGGAGACAGGTGAAATCAAGGAGAACCTCAGGTTTTTATCCTGATGCTAGGGGAATAGTGGTGGCATTTGTTGAGATGGGGAAAACCCCGGATGACCATAGCTAAGAAGAATTTTCATAGTTTTGTTTGTAATAGTTCTAACTGGGGACAATCTAAATGTCCATCAACTGGTCCACAATAAAAAGGAACAATCTAGTAATTTACAAGCCCTTAAAAAGAGAAATCTCAAAAAAATGCTAATTTTTTTAAAAGCCAGAAACAACATCAAATGTATTTATTGTATAATGCCACTTACATGAAATCTCCAGAATAAGCATATCTATAGAGACCAAAGGCAGAGCAGGGGTTACCCGGGACTGGGTGTGGGGTACATTGATTGCAATGAAGCATAAGCAAAATTTTAGGGTGATAGAATTGTACCAAAATGAGAATTTGGCAATGGTTGCATACCTCTATAAGTTTATAAATATTTACTAAATTACATGCTTAAAGAAGGTGTATTTCATTATATGTAAATTATACCTCAATAAAGCTGTTAGAAATATAGCCCCTGCTCCACTTAAAGAAAATCTAATGTAAGCATTTCTTTAAATCATAAGCCTGACAAATACAATCACACTTATTTCAAGTATTAGAATTGGTAAGAAAATGTGGTTGTGACTTTAAGAAGCCTTCAATGTAAGTTACAATATTTCCTTTCCTAGAAAGTAATAAAGAAAACCATGATGAATTAGTTGGTTTTCTCATTTAAAGTGTAATCATAGAACTTTAGAAATTAAGGTATAGTAAAAAAAAAGTTTTCTACAGTGACTACTGCTGGTATTTGAGATTTAAGTAACATTGGAGGTGTTAATATAAAATTTTATATTTCTGCATGGCTTGGGTTTTGATTTAATTTTAGAATTAAAAGGGTAGGTCCATACATAACTAACATTTTAAAACTGTAAATCAACAATCCAATCAAAGAGTCTAGTATCTACTTTTTGAGAAAAATCAAATAATTATTTGAATAAATTTTAAGCCAATGCTCAAATTTTGAATTATGTACAACCATCCTGAAGCTCAACATGATAAATATTTGTATGACTTTTTGTCATTTGGGGCTTTACTAATCCAAATTTTTTGTCCTCTGACAATAGATAGGTCCTCTTCTCTAGGAAGAATATATATATATATATATATATGGCTTGTGGCATGTCTATAGTAAATGGAAGAGATTTTATACCATCAGTTATATAACCTTATAGTGGTTATACCATACATGACTCATGATTGTGATATATTTAAGCAGAATGTATCCACCTGTGCTGCTGTGATGTCAAAAGTTTTCCCAAGTCTAGAGTATAATCTTGGGTTTAGAGTCCAATTCTTTACATCTGTACCATATCCCACTCAAGACACCACAAATGCAATCAACCACTCAAGGAGAAAATATGAAATGTGAGTACAACAAGTCAGATCATATAGAAGGGTTATAGGTAGCTGGCATAGTCATTAAAATTAGACTATGGAATTGCTGGAACTACAAAGTGCTTGATATTTGCCTCAGTGACTTTCTTGTATCAATTGTAGCTGCTCAAATAAGAAATAAGTAAATTTCTTATTTGCTTTTTATGTATGCTGTGTTCTATATGCATGAGATTGCTGGATATTTAAATGCTAGCTTATTGAGTGGTAGCACTATACATTGGAGCTGGGAACATCATGATTACTTTCAGAAAACATTTGACAAATGTAAAAAGATAGTATCTGAATTTATAATATTCAAATTACATTCAACCTAAACTCATGCGGACATTGGTTCTTCATTAAAAGACAAGCAATATCCACTCACCTGCTAATGAACACTCAGACTGCTTCCAAATCTTGGCTATTGTAAATAGCCCTGCTATAAATATAAGGGTGCATATATTTTTTGCATTGGTGCTTTGGTATCCCTGGGGTATATTCCCAGAAGTGGAATTGCTGGGTCAAAGGGAGTTCCATTTTTAATTTTCAAGGATACTCCAAATTGTTTTCCATGGACAGCACTCTCACCAACAGTACACTAGTGTTCCTCTCCACATCCTCTCCAACACTTATTGTTTGTTGATTTATTGTTGATAGCCATTCTGACAGGCATAAGCTGATATCTCATCATTGAGGTTGCATTTCCCTGATGATTAGTGATGTTGAGCATTTTTCACGTGTCTATGAGCCCTCTGTATGTCCTTTTTGGAAAAGTGTCTATTAAAGTCTTTTGCCCATTTCTTAATTAGATTATCTGTCTTCCTGGTATTGACTTATATTAGTTCTCCATATGTTTTGGCACATTTATACAATGGAATATTACAGAGCAGTAAAAAAGAAGAAACTCTTACAGTTTTCAACAGCATGGATAGACCTGGAGAAAATTATGCTAAGTGAATTAAGCCAGTCAGTGAAATACAAATACCACATGACCTCACTTATATGTGGAATCTAATAAACTAATGAACAAAACAGTCACAGAAGTTTACATGTTAATACATAAAGCAGAAAGACAGTTGCCAGACAGGAGGAGATGGGGACAGGATGAAGGATGGTGAAGGGATTAGCGACAGAACACTTACATACAACCCATGGACCCCAGGGAGAGGGAGAAAATGTGGGAACAACTCTAACGGCATGAATAATAAAAGAAAAAAACCAAATAGGCAATATCTGAATGAATGAATTTACTCATCTTCCCTCCATGTCCTAGCCAAAGCACGTAAAAGTAGCCCTATTGGATTTTTGTTTTTGTTTGTTTTTATTCAAACAGTAATAATTTTATAGTATTAAAAAGCTATAAATCCAGAAACATTTAAAGCAAGAGAGAAAAAGTGAAAAATCCTGTACTCCTGGTCTCTCATATCTTTTTCACAGAAGCAAATATATTTAACACATTTTTAAAAAATATGTCAACAAATAAATAATTTCATAACTTTCAGATTTCGACTGAAATCTTTGAAACAGGAAAATATCCTAAAGCATTGGTCCACAATATGGAATTAGTCTGTGTATCAAATGCGATCTATGACTGCAAATGGCAACTCAGCTCCAAGCTGGTGGGTATACAGTTCTTTCAAATTCTCTAACTTCAAGTGTTGTTATGCTCTATAGAGCCTTATGAGTGACTGTATTTGAAATTTATTTATATTTTGAATTTCAATAAGAACTTATAAAATAAGAACTCAATTTATATTAAAAAGAATTACATATACAGTTTGTTATTTTATTTTTAAAAGTGCTTTCAGTAGAAGTTTATTGAAAACTAACATGCTAGCCTATAAAGCTAAAAGCACTCAGTATTTATCCACTCACTTATTCATTTGATAAATATTTATTGTGTACTTAATATGCATTATTCCAGGCACCTGAAAACAGCTGGGAATAGCCAAAACTTCCTACCCTTAAATACCTTATATTCTAGAAAATATAAGCAAGTAAAATATTAATAAGTTTGATAGTAGTAAGGAATACAGAAAAAAATGTGGAGGATAGGTAGTGTCAAGGAAGTTACAATTTTGCACTGGCTGGTAGGCTCAGTGGATTGCATGCCAGCCTGTGAACCAAATGGTCATGAGTTCAATTCCCAGTCAGGCACATCCCAGGGTTTCAGGCTAGGCCCCCAGTAGGGGGTGCACGAGAGGCAACCACACATTGATGTTTCCCTCTCTTTCTCCTTCTCTTCCCCTTTCTCTCTAAAAATAAATAAATAAAACCTTTAAAAAATTACAGTTTTGACTGAATAGCCAGGATAAACATT
Source organism: Trachops cirrhosus (assembly GCA_028533065.1). Classification (NCBI taxonomy): domain Eukaryota; kingdom Metazoa; phylum Chordata; class Mammalia; order Chiroptera; family Phyllostomidae; genus Trachops; species Trachops cirrhosus. Next base: position 17,152,399 of record CM052541.1, on the reverse strand, counting down.
TGTCTGGAAAAATTATATGAAAAAAGTGAGAGAGGGAGCCATTCAGATAAGGGGGAGAATCCTATACACGCAGAAGGAATAGCAAATGCTGAAGTCCTAAGGCCTGCCTGATATGTTCTAGGTCTGAAAAGAAGGTGAGTGATACAGAAGAGAAACAGCAAGAAAAAAATGGTAAGGAATGAGTTTGAAAAATATGGTAAAAGACTATGGGGGCAATGATCGAACGCAGGGGAGCAGGCTGAAGATAGTGGCAATAATTCAAGGAAGACAGAAGGTGACTCCTACATGGGTAGCAGCAGTGGAGGTATTGAGTTGTGGCTGGACTCTAGATAAATTTTGAAGATAGAACTTCAATTTTTTTTAATCCTCACTTGACGATGTGTTTATATTGACTTTAGAGGAAAAGGAAGTAAGGGAAAGAGAAACATTGATTGGGTGCCTTGTGTACGCACGCCAGCCGGGGATCAAACCTGCAAGCTTTTAGTGGGTCGGATGATGCTCCAATCAACTGAACCACCGGCCAGAGCCTAGAACTTTAAAATTTTTGACATTTGGATGTGAGCTTTGACAGAAGGAAGTCAAGAATAACTTCTAGATGGTTGGCTTGAGGAACTGGGAGAATTTAGTTTTTATTTACTGAAATAATGTATAAATTTGGGAGTCAGTAACATAAGCATGAAATAAATAATGAGGCTATATATGATCGTAGATGAAAACAAGTTGTCCTAAACTGTGCATTTGAACATTTAGAGACACAGAAGGTGAACATAAGTGAACAAAACAGACTGAGAAGACCAGAAAGATAGAAAGAACTTTAGGGTCATGAAAACTAAATTTAAAAAGTTTTTCAAGAAAAAAATTACTGTTTATGAGAAATACTCCTGACAGATTAAGTAAAATGAAAACTAAAGTTTGAGCATGCAACATGAAGGTCATTGTTTATCTTGATAAGAGCTGTTCTGGTAAGACAGTAACATCAAATATCTGACTGGAGTAGTTTCAAGAAAAGATAAAGGGGAAAATTTGGAGATAGTAAAGCTTAGTCAGATTCCTAAGAAACTTTCTCTTCTTACAAAGGAAAGAGAAAACAGAGTGGCAGCCGAAGGATAAAGTGGGGCCCAAAGTAAGTTTTTTAAGGAAAGGAGTAACAACAATGTCCTTTTACAGGGATGATACCCCTGAAAGAGAGAATTGCTAGGCCAGTGTCTTTGAGAAAGTGACAGTGGATGGCATTAGACTTCTAGAGGGACAGATCAAAATCGAAAGCATAGAGATTTTGTCTATGAAAACAGGAGAGAAGACAGCGTGCAGGGACGCAGAGGCAGTAACTGTGTAGGTGTGATGTGAGCACATCTGTCAGATATACATATATGTGTTGTAAAAACTAAAATGCTGAAAATGCCACATCGCCTTAAGGTATTATTTAAAGACACTAGGAACTCAGATGTGTAATCAAAAATACATTATTAAATGCAATGTCTTCTTGTATAATTTGCATATATTTACGTTGTTGTAATATACATGACAGTTTGACATCTACATCCAAATGTTTTCATTGGAAAAAATATTTAACATATAACATATTACACACTTCATTAGCTTACATTTCTTAGAATCTAAACGTCTGCAGATTAACTCTATTTAATGTGAATAAACATCATGTGCTGCAGGTTGCCAAAGTGATGCCACATAATCTACGACCGTTTCAGGGCCCATGAAACAACATGGTAAATTCAAACTGTGTACCAGCTGCCTGCAAGTCCTCTTACTTTGTGTCTGGATCCAAGAAAACAGTAAAAGTGAAGCAAGAGTGAAGCTGTAACTCCAAAATTTTTAAACATTTAATAATACTGAAGTAAACAAAAACTAAATGAACATCCTCAAATTCTGCCCAGGTAAGTGTGATATGAGTGTGAATTCTACTGCATTTTTCATCTTAGTCCTTCTATTTATATACATTAAAAAGTAATTTTTTCAAATTTTCAAGTACACAGGAATTCTCGGGGACCTTATAAAAAATGATTTTCAACTATAAGTATGACTTCTCCTGGTCATATTTTTACAGCCAATGGGTATGAGTATAGTATTAATGTTTCTGGGGCACTGTTTGCCCCAGGAACATTGAATCAATAGGTCTTGAGTGGTTTTACAATTCTGCATTTCCAACAAGGCCTCGGGTGGTGTCCACACTGCAGGTTAGCAGAGCACACTCGAAGTAACAAGAGTCTAAACCACTGTGTCTTTGCCATTTGCATGCAAGTTGAGATAAGAAATTAGTTATTTCATGTCTAAGCATTTGGGTGCCCTTTTAAAGTATTAAAGTAAAATTTTTAAAGTTTTAGTTGACTATATACACACACACACACACACACATATATACATATATATATATATATATATATACATACTCCTGGAAAAGCATATTCATATATACATATAATTTTGCCTCTAATATGAAAAATAAAATTCATAACATTCCTCAATGAAAAAAACCTTACTCATTATTTTATTTACTTAATTATTGCCTGAAGTCCAGAGCCTAATTTGATACCAACCCACTCATTAAATAACAAAATCAAAGGGATGGAGATTAAGTTAAACACAGACATCTATGTTGTATCTGACACTCTAATCACACAACAAAAGGAACAAACAGAACAAACAGCATTATTTAAAACTGCAATCCTGTATGTGGCTGTAAACGTTTTGCTCTGCCTCTGCCATGCGGTGTTTCTAACACCTGCTCCCACTTGCCAGCTTAGGCTGGCTCAATCCACTCCACTGTGGGATCCCAGTTGTTTGAACAAAGCCCCTCAGGGCAGCAATAACCAGGCAGCCAGCACTGTCTCAGAAGAGCTCCTGACACAATTCCCCATGAATTTGTAATTTTGTTTATGTATATTAAAAGCATGTCAGAGGAAAAATATAGCAGACTACTGCTGGGAAAACTTTCTAACCTGTTTTCATAAAGCAATAAGCTCTCTCTGAAATATTATGAAAATTCAGGACTCACAGTGTTCATGCACTAAAAGAGGACAAGGGACAGGCCCTAAGGTCTGATTTCAGAAGAAAATATCATTCTAGAGGGCTGGTGCCTACAAAACACCCTCACAGTTTAAGACTCAAATAATAGATCGCACAGGAAACATTTTTTCATATTTTGTGAATAAGAGAGATGCTCCCTGAGAAAGTCTAATTTTATTAGCACACTCAGGTCCTATTTAAGACCAGGCAAAGAATAATTTATTCTAACTTAGATTATTTAATTATTATAGTGCTATATCTTAATCTACTTTTAGACACATTATACACATAATGTGTATATGTACATATATGTATTTATATGTCTATATATGTATATGTGTGTGCATGTATATCCATCTATATCCACTTATCCATGGATACAAATATATGTGTTTATTATGGCATTAAATGGGGTCAAGAGTTCAATATTTTATAATAATACTGATATCAATACATTCTTATCATTTTACACCACTCATGAAAATAATTGTATCCTCAATTAACATCATTAAGATGAGCAGAAATAGAAGTATTTTTACTACAATGACCAAAAATGGTCACTCTAGATGATTAAAAAAATATATATATATACATGAAAGTCAATCATTCTGCTGGGGGTGAAGGAAAGAATCATTCATCTCTTACATGGCTAATTCAACAAAATTTAATTTTCTAACGAATAAATCTCCAGTTTTTTCCATAAAATTTGCTACAAAAGTCACAATTCACTTAATCTGCTAATTATTTATATTGTACAAATAAAAAAACCTAGGGCAAGCATATGAACACAATACTTTTGTACTGTTGAATCAAAATACACTATCAGCTCTTGGTACAAGAGGTATTTACAGACATATTAATTCTTCCAAATCACCAGGTATGTTCATATCGAATATTTAGTGTCATTTAAAATAAAGTTTATATTGCTAAAGACAGTACTGATTTTCCCATACATTATCTCATTTGATTCTTACAAAACCTTCATAAAATAAAAAGTAAAATTTACTTTGTTAACTGACAACTTCTATTACACATAAAGCATCATTAAATTTAGTTTGCTGAGTCAAAAACAGGGTGTGGCACAAAGAACACCCACCCTTTTTTCAAAATTGTTTATTGCAAAATCATAAGCATGTGAGTCTGTAACATAACAATAGCACACTCAGGCACACCATGGGACATTTTAGGTGAAATGTTCCCATTAAAACTAGAAATGATTACACCCGTATCATTACCCTACCAACCACACTCAAACAGGAATTACTACTATCAGACACTATATTTTGCCTTATCATCATCATCATCATCATCATCATCATCATCTTATTAAGGGATGATATCAGTTGCCTCTTGGGTGGTAGTGAGTTAGGTCAAGATAAAATTAGTTTGATTGTCATAAATGACAAAGCTCGCAGGTGAAGAGTGTCAACATTGCGATTAGAAAGAGAATGTTAGGTGAGTTCCTTTGGGAATCTCTTCCGGGGATGGAGGATAGATGAGCTTTAATCAAATCTATATTGAGGGTCTGCATGTATTAAGCACTATTCTATATATGCTTCACTTAGTTTACATAATCATGCCCTTAGGTAGTATTGTTATCGTCACATTGTAGCTAATTCAGTCGCCTAATAATTCTGGGCTACTGAGTGACAGAACCAGAACTCCAACCTGAATCCTCATGACTCCAAAACTGAAGCATTTCCCACAGCTGGGTGAAATGAATGATCTAATAAAGTTAGGAAACTTCCCAGATAAAAAGCTGTCATAGCCTAAACAAATACCACAAAATACATTACAATATTTATGTGTAGAACAAAGGATATCTGTAGTAACCAGTGTTCAAACAACTTGTGGATTCTAGAAAGACTAAAACACAAGAATTTTATGTCATTAGATAAGTATCTCAATCAATATTTTAAAAATTCTTTACAAGATATGGATTGTAACATAAGTTTCAACCTCATGATTACTTTACTCACAATTTTATGTAATTATGAAATAATCAGTGTTCTCTTTTTCCCAGTTGAAGTTTGAAGTCAAGATTTGTCAGTATTGATAGAATTCTATTGAATAATCCTTAATAATCAGAAACCATATCTTCAATTATTTAGTACTACTATCATTTTGAGATTTTAGAAACCAAACTTCAACTGCCATTGTTAGGTTCCAAAATTATATATTTGTACATCCCTAAAAGGAGCTTTTATCCAAAAAATAGAAATCACTAAAACTTCAGTACCATAAGCATTAAGACCAGAAAGTTTAACCAGTTTGCTCAAAATTGCATAAATAATCCAGGAATTGTTAGGAATTTACCCTAAATGCAATGTCATGCTTTAAACACAAAATTAAAGCCCCTTAATGAAGCGAACAAACTTCTTTGCACTTTGTAACATGTATATATTATTTACTATGGGAACCTAAGGAGAAATAAAGTTCTCATGATGAAGCAGAATCTTATTAAATACATGAACATGTTTTAAGAATGTGAAGGAAGTACAGTCTGGTGGTTAAAGGACTGGGACTGTCAGTGAATAAAAATGGTCCCCAATCCTTCCTTAACCAAAGTATTTATCCTTGAGAAAATCCTCACTATTCCACAAGCCTTCAATTTGTCCTTCTATAAAGGTATTTAACAAAGAATTATGGTGTGTAGAATGCGCTTCAAATGCTAGGCTATGAATTATTACTTGTGTACAAAACTGCTTTAGGGATGTTAGTATCAACAAAAATAAAATTAAATATGCAGTTATGATTCTTTCCCTATTCTTAGTAAAAATATATTTCTTTTAAATTTTAATGGTTTTATATTTCATAAAACTTAGATAATTTCATTTGCTGATTGCAAAATATTTTTATATTTACTCTTTTAAAAACTTTCTCATTGAAGATTTTCCTTATTTACATTATCAAAAGCCAAGGAAAAAATTAAATTCATGAAGATCTGTTAAAAATTCAAAGTTTGTTTACCTAAACAAATTGTATCAGACTTTTAAGAACAGCCACTTACAGTCTCAGAAACAATTGCACATGAAATGACAAAGACCTTACATTGTAAAAGGGTAAGAATAAACCCAAACTTGTCACTTCAGTTTTAATTTCTGAAGATCTCCATATTGTATGTGTTTAGATTATTTACTAACTAAAACACAATAGTCCACAATTCCCTAAGTGTCTTTTATTTTTACCCATGAATGACATGACGTTTCCAAAACTTTGAAAAGAAATTTATAAATATAATCCCAAACAATACATAAGATTGAATTGCTGCCCCCAAATTAAATATGCTGAAATACGTTGTGTGTGTGTGTGCACACATGTGTGTAAAAGGTAAGTTTTAAGAAGTATTCCAACAAGCCAGGGAAAATACCATTTTCTCTTGAAAAGTAATTAAGTTTGAATAGAACATTGGGGCTATCTAGTTAAAACTACCTAAGAAATAAAATCTGGCTCAAAAAATGTGTTTCTGGAAATATTTAGCTGGTGCACAAATAATGCTGCAACTTGTATTTCTAGCATTTTTTTCAATGTATATAAAACTTATAAATTGGCATACAGGATTTTGGTTAATGTTAAAGATTTTACCATTTTGATTTAATTTATTACAAACCTTACTTATGCCTCAAACAATGGTTATCTGAGAGGGAAGTTGTAGGGAAAGTCACCAAGAAAATCAATAAACAGAATAAGACTCAAAGCCTACTGATTACTTCACCTAACCATAAAATGCCTCAAAATATTTATTTATTGATGAACCATAAAATGCTAATCTTAGCATTTAGGAATGGGTAGATGGGTATTTACTGTAAAATTCTCTCAACTTTTATTTATACTAAACATTTTTATAATAAAGTGTTGAAAAATAACCTAGTTAATGTTCTTTATCAGATTATTTATCTCTGTAATATATGGATGTCAATATTATCCTTAGTGTTTCTCACTTTCTTTAAAAGAAAACATGGGTTATTAAAATAACAAACTAAAAAAATCTGTTAATCACCACTTCTTTCCACCTCATGAATTATATTTAAAAATCTATTCTGGAACAAGTACTTGGAAATCCAATGATATTCCTTCACACACACACATACACACAATTTTAAGTTGAGAAATTCCAGGTACAGCCCATTAAATGCTCTGACCCAAAGCTAAGAAAGCAGCACTTGTTTAAACAATGACTTCTATTGCTATTGCTGAAAATTAATGAGTCAACCATGTGGATATAGTCAGTGGAAAGAAAAAATAAGGACACAAATATGAATATGTTGTTGTAAAAACACAATATATATATTGTATTACTGAACTGAGAGGCATTCACTTAAAATTGTTTTCATTGATTAGCAATCAAAAATCTGAGTTCCAGTTTTTAGTAATAGTAAAAATAAGGAAGACAATATTCCAGAATTTTTAATTTAAGCAGATTTTTGTTTAACTGTACAAACTTAATGGCACTTTTTCCTACTTATAAGTAGTTATTTTGAAATATCACCCTTTAACAATGGAAAGACTAACAGTAGACTGAGAAATCCACTTCTTATACAGATTTATGGAAAAAATATATGCCTTATGGAATGTCCACAGTAATAGATATGAGAGGAAATAAAAATTTTACTTGTTTTTCAATAAAACTGTCTTGCAAATGTCCTGTGGAAATATGGTATACTTAGGTAATATTAGAAAATTAGGAGTAGAGCAGGAAACAAGAAACAGAGAATCAGAGAATATTACAGACAGGTTTAATCTGGGCCCTGCTATTTGAAATTAGTAAGGTTTTACACCTGAAGGACAACAGCTTACTGGAATTGGAAAAAAAGTATGATCAAAATTTGAGTTAAAGTTTTCTACAAGTTTATCAAGAACAAAAATTCAGTCTCTATCACTTGATTACTTTAACATATAATTCCATTAACAGTTTGGTATGGAATGGTGGTGGGTATTAAAAAAATAGTCTCTCTACAGAGCAATAAATTATTATTTTAATGAAAGTTGCTAATTAATGCCTACCTATGGATATGAGTACATTCCAAGTATGTGTTATGAAAATTAAAGTAGGCTCAATTTGGACCTATAAGAAAATCTGGGTTCTAATTCTGACTTTGCCTTGGACAAAGCACTTCTCTTCTTTGTAGCTATTTTCAACTCTGCTAAATGAGTCATTCTGTCTGAATGTTCTCAAAAAGCATTTCTGCATCTAAATTTTCAGGTTTCTATGGCAACAAAATACCTGGGATACTCTTAATTTATGACCGAGATGCTACTTAATCATACACAAATTATATATAGGGATATATTTGATTATATATGGAGATAATAGGAAAAATAAAGGTGAAGAATCAAATGGAGATAATGCAAGGTATTCCTGATGGGTTACAACTCAGATGATAATGAGCTATTAATACAAAGCATTCTTAGGTAGGTTTAAGTAAAAGAAGTTTAAATAGAAAGATGAGACCTGGCTGGCATAGCTCAGTCAATTGAGCATGGTCTGTGAACTAAAGGATTGCAGGTTCGATTCCCAGTCAGGGCATATGGCTGGGTTGTGAGCCAGGTCTCCAGTGGGGGTCGCGTGAGAGGCAATCTCACATTGATGTTTCTCTCTCTCTCTCTTTCTCCCTCCCTTACCCTCTCTAAAAATAAATAAATCCTTAAAAAAAAAGAAAGATGAGAATAAAAAACGTTAACACCTATGTCATTGCTATATTCCTAAATATATATTTATATATATAAATTTTATATAGTATATATAAATATAAAAGCATATATTATATATTTATATATAAATATAAGGATTTGGGGAGTAAGTAGGCATTTCCCTTGAAAAAAGATAGAACCCATACCAATATTTTGCTTTTATAGAATTGAAATACTACCCATTAATTGTACTCAAAGACTATCCAAGGAAAAGAAGAAATAAGAGAAAGAGGCAAAGAGTGTGTGATGACTGAATTTGTGAGTAAATATGCTGTTCAATGTTCAGACATTTTAATGAGTTAGAGAAGTTAAAAGGATAGTAATAAAAGCACAGTTTCATAAGAGATTTGTGTTTTAATCTTATTCTGCAAGAGATAAAGTTATTAAAACTGACATTGTATATGTAGAATTTTCATATTTTATAGAAGAAAAGATAAAATAAAAAATTTATTCTGTTTTTGTGAAATTTGAAGTTTCTACATGTGGGGATACTTCTTTAAGACTTTAAGATTAAATGTTCAAAATTAGCTACAAATACAAATATTTATTTTTAATGAGAATATAAATCACATCACTGATTTCTATAATCCTGATAAATACCAGTCAGAATGGCCATCATAAACGAATCAATAAACAACGAGTGCTGGCAAGATTGTGGAGAAAAGGGAACCCTTGTGCACTGTTGGCGGGAATGCAGACTGGGCCCCCCCCCCCCCCCCCGGTTGGGGAATAGTATGGAATTTCCTCAGAAAACTAAACATGAAACTTGCCTTTTGACCTGGCAATCCACTTTGGGGACTACACCCTATGAATCCTGAAACTCCAATTCAAAAGAACCTAAGCACCCCAATGTTCAGAGCAGCACAAGTCACAATAGCCAAGGGCTAAAAACAGTCTAAATGCCCATCAGTAAATGAGTGGATCAAAAAACTGTGGTACATTTACACAATGGAATACTACACAGTAGAAAGAAAAAAGGAACTCTTACCCTTCGTGCCAGTATGGATGGAACTGGAGAGCATCATGCTGAGTGAAATAAGCCAGGTGGTGAAAGACAAATACCATTTGACCTCACCTATAAGGAGAACCTAATCAACAAAACAAACAAGCAAGCAAAGTAGAACTAAAGACATGGAAATGAAGGACTGACAGTAACCAGAGGGGAGGAGAAGAGGGCAATAATGGGAAAGAAGGAGAAGGGTTTCAAAGGAACATGTATAAAGGATCCATGGACAAAGACAACTGGGGGTGGGGAGGGAGGATTGACTGTGGGCGGTGAGGGTGGGTAGGGCAGAGGAGAGTAATGGAAGAAAAATGGGGACAACCAATTGAACGACAATAAAAAAATACAACTTAACAGTATTAAAAAAAAACCTGATAAATACCCAAAGCATCATATATTGCACCAACAATACATATCTTTATTTACTGAGTGATACAACTTCATAGATTTTTCCCATTTCTATGGCTGTGGACTCAGACCATGTCTTCACATGTCAAAGATTTGGCAAAATCATTTCTTACAAAGAGAATAAGGGGTGACTGTGTTTTCTTTCTCATGTAGATAGTTTCTGCAAGTTGTTTTTAATTTTACAACCTGCAATGGCATGTAAATTTTTAAGATTGCTATCAAACTTGGGAAAACATCTATCTAGTTTTTCCTACATGAGCTGTGTGATTCAGAAGGATTTTCCACAGACTAGCTTCTGGCACCACACAGTTCAAGCCTTGATTCTCCTCCACTCCACACATACATATATTGATAGGCAGGCACCACAGATAGCCCTCTACCACCTTTGGCCCTGCATTTGTGTATTATGAAGGGAAATGTTATAGAGGAAAAGGGGGAATGAAAAGTGAGGCCACTGTTAACTAATGATGGTTAAAATGTCTTCCTATTGCAAATTTTACAAAATTATATTATTCAGTGAACCCATTGCTAGGGCCCCTCACAAGTCTTTGAAAGAAAGTAATTTCTACATTTTAGTCTCAAAATCAACCTGCCCTTTAATACAAGTGGCTTTAGGTAGGACAGAAAAGTAGGAAGAGTAAAGAACAAATTAGAGCCATAAAAGGGTAAAGCTGAAGTGCAATGGGTTTGATCAGCGGGATCCATAGAATCTACATATTTTGGCATTCTCTCTATTTTCCCCCTGTAACTCTATCGAACACACATAACGAAAAGAATAAGCTAGTCATTACTTTTATTAAAATGTATATTTGGAACCTTATATTCTCATCAAACAAGAAATAGATTAGTACTCCTGGAATCTCCAGGTTTATCATGCCCATTTGCAATTATGATCTATAGTGGATTGAACAATATCCCCTCTTCCCCTGCAATTCATGTGATCTTATTTGGAAAAAGGGTTTTTGCATATTTAAATTAAGGCTCAAGATAAGATCATAGTGGATAGAGTGTCCTCATAGCAAGAAAAAAGGAGAAGAAAAACAGACACACAGAAGAAAATGATATGAAAATGTCAGCAGAGATTGGAGTGAATTATCTATAAATCAAATAATGCCAATGATTTCAAGTAACCTACAGAAACTAGAAGGAAAGCATAGAGCGATCTTTACCAGATAGTGTCCAGAGTAATCAGTCCTGCTGACACCTAGCTTTGGGACTTCCGGCTTCCAAAACTGTGAGAGAATACATTTCTGTTATTTTAATCCACCTAGTTTGTGGTGATTTGTTACGTCAGCACCAGGAAACTAATACACTATCTTTACATAGAAACATCCATAATGGTTACCATGACATTGGATTTGGGATTTTTTTTTGTATGTGTACCTAAAGACCCATGCAATAAACATGTTCCTAACCAATTACTGCAAAAACATTTTCACGGAGTACTGCCATGCTCTGAATTGAGCTTCTGCCATCACCCTAAAGCTAAGAGTCTGTTAAATGTTCAAGCTACTGAGATATCAAAAGGGAAAATAAATGATGTGTTATTTCTGGGAAAAGCAAATAATTCTCTAAAGTTCCTTTCCTATGAGCAATGCTATAAAAACACTGTAACAGAATTATGCATGATTTGATATTATTCTCTAATTTTCAAAGTGTTTGAATGTCATATAATAAATGGATTTCAAAGACCATGTTAACTGCCCATCCTGGGAAGGGAAACCAATAAATGTTGACCACCAGAATCATCTCTTCATCTTTTTTTCCCATAATCATATTCCCTTACATTCTCTGTTTTTACTTTGTCTTTCAAGATTTGAACAGTATCTTGATCATCATCACTTCTGAGATGTCAGTGTAATTCGTAGGCCATTTGATTGGTAATAAACATCCATATCTCGTCCAGCCTCCTAAATGTCAAGGTCCTACAGTGCAGCAGCATGTTCTGTGCAACTTTTTCTTTGCTCACAATGCCTGGCCCAGTGCGGTGTCTCTTAGATTGTGTTAGATGCTTCTTATTACCTTGAGGTGTATTTGTTACACCAATGATGTTGATATTGCGGCAGAATGGCATTCAGCTTCAGAACCCCTTCAACTGGAAAGGTCTACAGAGCAATGCATTTGAGAATATTTGCATTTATGTTAGTTCAAAATTAAACTCAAAAGCAATTTGTTTATACAGCGTTCTATAGCTGTGCTGGTGGCTTTCCATTCATCAAGAAAAAGCTTTGGTTGGTTATATTTAACTGTGCTGGTGGAAGGCCAAGAAATAGCTCTTCATTAACATATACTCAGTAATTACCAAAGGCCCACAGACACATCTCATTTCTGCCCTGCCATTATGCTCACTGGCCTGGAAAATGGGATTGGGCCAAGTGGAACTGTCCCAAGCACATGCCCTGTATATTCCAGAAGGAGAGTCACACATTTGCTGTATAGACAAGGAGTGTTTGTGCCTTAGCAACTCTCCCACAGACAGTTTTCAGACTCCCTTGTCCAAATGATCACGACAGGTTCACCACTATGCATTTTCTTTTTTTTTTTTTAGTTCTTTTTTTTTTAATTTTTTATTTTAGTTTATTCAGTACAGTTTCTATCCTTTATTCCCATTCCAGCCCACCCACCCATTCCTCCCCTCCCCCCTCCCCTTTCCAACACCCCTAGTTTTGTCCATGTGTCCTCTATATTTGTTCCTGTAAACCCTTCCCTTCTCCCCTGAAATTCCCTCCCCTCTCCCCTCTGGTCACTG
>CM052541.1:17114721-17139024 GCA_028533065.1 Trachops cirrhosus | reverse complement strand
TTTTTTTTTAATTTTTTATTTTAGTTTATTCAGTACAGTTTCTATCCTTTATTCCCATTCCAGCCCACCCACCCATTCCTCCCCTCCCCCCTCCCCTTTCCAACACCCCTAGTTTTGTCCATGTGTCCTCTATATTTGTTCCTGTAAACCCTTCCCTTCTCCCCTGAAATTCCCTCCCCTCTCCCCTCTGGTCACTGACGACACCACTATGCATTTTCATTCTGCTTAAAATATCATGATTATATTAAAAATGTTTCAACAAAAGAATGTGTTCAAAACGTTTCACACATAAATATTATAAAAAGGAATTATTTCTTAGTCATGTTATATATTATGCATAAATCTGAAGTAAAAGAACTGGATATTATGTATAAAACTTTTCACACTCAAATCTTTATTAAATAAAAATAATAGAAAAGCAGCCTCAGTAAATCGCCTGTGAACTGACTGTGAATGAACAGTCAAAAGGTACCTGCAGGCTCATTATAAACTTTTTGCCTCAAATAAACAAAGTCTGGGTGGCTCCTGGTGGCATGTTCCCTTCATCACGTTTCCACTTAGTGAGAAAGTGGAATGGACCATTGCTGGCTGTCTCCTGCTGGCTCGTGCTTTCCCTGAGTATCCCCACTGGGAGAGTTCATGCATGGTTCCAGCCTCAGCACAAGGGAAATATGCGCTCTCATGTGCTCATTCTGTCAACACACAGTCAGTGCTCAGGACAGTCAATTCAAGTCTGAAAAACAAAGATCAACAGGACCACGATCTAAAGGAAAAGAGAGCTTTATATCTGCTTCTAACTCAAGTTGGCTATCGGATATGGAGATTCTTCACTGCTGGTCAAAAATACTATTATACAAATATAGATATCATATATGATATGTCCAATTCACACTCTTAAAATCATTGCTTTCTACAATAATATTCAAATCACCAGGCACAAACCAGTTGGTAACATCACTTTTTTTAAGGAGAATTAACTAGAAAAGCGCTATGGTACTAGAACATACTTACATATATATTTGGCAAGTAGATTTAAAAAGAACTTATATTACATTTCAGAGCACACATATAAGCAGCGAAGCATGGCTTCTCCTGGCCTTCCCATTTTCAGCCCCAGGGTATAGGAATTCCTAAAGAGCTGGTTTCAGCATGTTCCTTTTCAGGCAGAAAACCGAAGCAGGGATTCAGGCTTCATCATCTCTTAAGCTAGCCTGGATGCTCAAGCGTGGGATACCCCCCTACCTGTTTTAGCCAGAAGACCTATGTGATGAAAACTGAACCCAAAATGTTTTTGATGTTCTAAGCAGAGGATCCCATCACAAGAGTTAATCAATCGAAACAGCTCCCTCTCATACTGGTTTTACATTTTTTTAAAAAAAGGCTAAATATATATTATTTGCTTTATCTTTCAAATTGATTCATTGTTTTCTTCTTCTCAATTTAAAATTCTGTTATATATCAGTTGTGAATTCAGATCTACAAGAGTAGTCACTTTCCTACTAGGAAGACTAGTACCCAGAGAGATACATAAATAAATCAGTAATGATCATAGAAATTCTAAAGAAAGTCATCTGAATTTGTAGCAGAATATCAATGATCGATTTTTTTCTACATGGGATTTAATAAGAGTAAAACAGAGTATGCATGTCCTAAGAAATATATTTACGGTTTCTCTCCTAAGCAGCTTACTCGCCAGGCACAGTGAGTGAGAAGTGGGTTTATCCTCTTGGCTCTAGGGTCTCTAAAGTTTCTTTAAAATATAATCATATAGTTCAGTTTCTCTCTTCACTACTCAAAGATAACACTATCCTCTGAGTCTCATCCAGCATAAAAAATTATAATGAATAGATCTCAAAACTTCTTACTATCATATAACTTAAAAGACAGGAAAGAGAGACTGGAAACCGAATTTGTAAAATACACCCCATGATGCAAGAAGACCCTTCTCTGTCTAAACTGCAAACCAACAGACTGTATCTAATCCATCAATTACTTTGCTTTGTGCATTAGTTCAAAAGGAGGTGGTAAATGATCAAACACACTTGAAATATAAAGTCAGCAGAGAGTCACATGGGGTTCTTTCATGAATCAAAGTTTTCACTTCTCCATGTCCTATGTGTTACTATAACCACTGAAGCGGCATGTAGTATATAAGACACAGAGAGCCACTCTGCTAATCGGTCCCCCCAGGCCTGGTGGTGCGCTCAGCTGCAAAAGCAATTTTCAGTGTGAATTCCAGTACCCTTTAAGAGAACTCCAGTGCTTCCAAAATAATCATCCCATGGTTTGAGTGACTTAGAGGGATTCTTCTGTTTCCATTGCATGCATCCTGTTCTACTCTTCTCTCTTCCTTTGCCCCTAGATTTATGCCTTTTATAAAATTGTATTTTTCCTGAAACTAATACTAGGAGGAATGATATTGTTGTATGAGGTATGAAGGAATCTTTTTGGTCAATTATCTTTTCTTTAAGAATCAGATAATAATCATCCAAAGTGAATGACTTTTAATCATAGATTTCAATCTACAAGGGAAGTCTCCATCAAAAATCAAAGAACTGTGGTTACAAAGAGAAGCACGGCAGCCGTTTCAGGGTACCTTGCTAGTTCTTTCTTGGACCTTTCATAGCAGATTCTAAAGAGACTTCGATTTTTTAAAGTGAGATCTCAAAGTTACCTATTGAAACTACTAATCTTTCTCTACTGCTGCTGAGAAGAATGCTTCCACATGAAATGCACGGCCTCTCTCACTAGGAGATCATCCTACAGATGAATGAAGTGCTGAAAAGAAAATACAAAAGCCTCATATTTCAACTGAAGGGTAAAACTGGTGACAGCATTATTATTATTAGTGGTATATTCTCAGACTATTTCTTCAGGCTAATAAAATATATAGAAATAAAGACAATACCTGCCAACTAAGTTTGAAATTAAAACTTCAGGTAAAGTACACCTAAGGAAAAATTAGGCCTTTATATTTAAAAAAAGGTAAAAGCAAATGAGTGAGAGATTACATTCAGTTTTGTTCACCTAGCACCATATAGTGCCATAATGTTCTTAATTTTAATTTATTTCTGTCAAACATAATGAAAAGAACCTACACTAATATATAATTTTGTGCCTAGTATATACCTGCAGTTTGGGGCATTGAAATTTAGATTTGGCAGATAAACAAATGCTAAATAATCAGTGTAGCTGATGAATGCTAGTCAGAGCTATTCTAAATTATAGCTGTACACACACGGAGTATAAAAATGCCAAAATATTACACACCACCAAATTCAGTTGCCTCCTGTTCAACAAGCCTTAATCAAATGGGAAAAGCTAAAGTGAAGAGCTGATTTGTGAACATGCATTTCAATAAACCGTAATGTTTCTGAAGTCAGAACATGGGAAGAGAGGATACCAATAAGAAGAAAACAATCCCCCATGAAAATTGTCCACTTAACAATTTTTCAAGTACAAATGTAGGGAATATTACTGCATATGGATGCACGATAATAGAGGCAAACTCATAGGTTAAAAAAGATCCCGGATTTATGTATAAGTTAAAACGAAAACAGAACCTCACTAACTCATATTTGAATAGGTGTAGGTTGCTGGTTTACCTTAGCTTATTTCAATGTATACATTTCAGGTGACTGCTTTAGTAAGCAAACCTGGGATTTGAAAGAGATGATTTCATTGATAATGCCAATAAAATGTTCCCCCCCCAAAAAAAAAACCCACGCACACACCATTCCCATTTCTATACCTGGCATCATTAGATCTGGCACAAGGGAATAATTATATAGTCCAATAGCAATTTAATTGTAATTTCAGGGAACTGCTAGTCAGGGATATATTTTAGGATAATCAGGTCAAAATAGAGAGTAATCATTATTTACAATTATCTGAATATCAACAGTGTGCTATGCTCAACTTAAATGAATCTTTGCTACAGAGGGGGCATAAACATCGCTACTACACCAACTGTCGAGTGGTTTCTAGTTAGCGTGCTCTAGAGGGGAATAGGAACCATAAACGCTACCTCGAATTAACATTCATGGTTAACATTTCTGCCGATGGGTAGGCAGAAAAGCATGCCTCGGGGTATCACCCAGCCAAGGGATTTCACTGTCATTCTCAGTGCAGCATTCTGAAATTCTCAATGAAAGAAATAGTTTTGATTGCACTTTCATTTTGGATCCTTTGATTTAAGATAAAAAATGTATTTTCATAAAAATGGGATAAAATTTAATATCAGAAAAATCAAGATTTCATTTGGAATGAAAGCTCTTTGTATCTCTTTGAAACACTAATTTTAGCTACATACATTGGTACATTACAGTTCAAGATAAATGCATAATTATTTATGTATTTGGCATTTCTATCAAAATAGGCAGGGACATATCTAATTAAAGAGTTATTTTTTTTTCTAAATAGTATGCTAGTATTATTTTTTGAGCCATCTCACATATGCATTTTATTCTTTATTTCATGGGTCAAGAGACTTTACTATAAAGAGTCAGATAGTAAATCAAATGTTTTAAACTTTGAAGGTCATATAGTCTCTGGCACGACTGTTCAGATCCGTGTGGTACCATGAAAGAAGTTACAGATAATATGCAAACAAAGGAGTATGGCTGTGTTCCAATGAAACTTTATCTACAAAAACTGGTAACAGGCCCGATTTGATCTTTGGACCATAGTTTCCCAAGCCTTGTTCTATTTCCACAGCTAAAAGGGATTCTGACTTGGAAAAATGTTCTGTAAAGCATTCTAAATTATTTACATTGTCACATAATAATCCTTCTTTTTTAAGTTGAACTATCTATCATATTGAAGAAATGCTAAAGTCAATCAAAAGAATTCTAGATAGCACAACTTCTGTCTTAAATCTTTCATTTGCAGAACAAATGAATTCAACTTATCTAATTTATGTTGACCTTTCTGGTTTTGAAGGTCTTATATGAAGTTTAAAATACTCACTTGACAGGCCATTAGGACTTTGTTTTTGCAATAATAAAATCATCTAACATGTGGGCAAGTAATTAAATATATGTGATTTAAAATCTTTTTTGTTACATAATGTGTATGACTAACACTGGCAAATCAATGCAAATGGATAATCAAAAGAGAGAGCAGAAATGTCCCCCAAATACGAGGATCTAGTCGCCATATTATTACACGAATTTCTACAGAATAAAAGGCCATTTGTCCTTTTAATATTACTACAGTTCAGCTGTACAGTTGGAATTTACACTGACCCATCACCTACCTTAAGGACATTTACCCACGTCCCAAGAAATCAAGATGCCATGGAGAAATCAGAGCCTGGGATAGGAGCACAATGAACATGCTTTACAAGAGGTATGCTCGATTCACAGCTTCGAGAAGCATAAAATTGGGAAGAAGTTCTAACCACGTGTGTTCACACATTCACACATGGGGAAGCCAGCTGATCAGCGTGATTCAAATTCATTAGGAGCCCATGGATATGCTATCAACTTATATCATATCAATGAGTCTTAGAATACTTAGAGTTTAGATATTTTACCCTTAGAAATTATTTGTGCATTTTATTGTATGTACTCAATTTAATTCAAGGTGACATTCAGGTTAGATGCTTGGAGGTAGTGATGGCTACAAAAATAAACACGGGCCCAGAAATTTCAAGTGTTTTCTCTTAGTGTTACGACACAGACATTCAAGGGACCAGGGTCACAGATTCTACTGTCCAAAACCAGTGTTTGTCTATCTTATGAACAGTCATTGAAGCTTTTTGAAAAAAAGTCATTTTTTTCACATATTCAACTTAATTATCACGGGTCACTGATTCATAAATCACCCCTTGCTTTGTTTCCTGTTTCTGTGGCATGTACACTGCTTCTGTCCTTACCACAGTTGGGTGCCATAACACCGAGTGCCTCACTCTTTCTTCCTGGTGTTTTTTTCAGGTTTTTTTCCTTTAGTGACTACACTATACAAGCTAAGGCACTGCTGTATTTCAGAAGTTCCCTAAGTTGGCTGAGGGCTTGTGTCATTTGCTCCTCCCATCATAGAAGTACAGGAGGAGTCTTCCCCTCAAATCTGGCTGCACTGTGACCACCCTGGCTGACATTGTCTTTTCTGGCCAACCTAACCTTTAAGAGCACTGAAACCTTCCACTTTTCTCTCTCTCACTCAATATATTTTCTCTCTCTCGATATATTTTCTCTTGAAGTCCTGAACCACCCTGTAAGATGTCTGATTTCCTAGACACGATCATGCGAGAAAGCTCAAGCTAGTTATTTGAAGAAGCTCTGTGCAGAAAGAAAGGAGATAGGGAGAGAGATAGAGGGAGGAGGAAAAACAGAAAGAGAGAGAGACAGAGAGACCAAGTGCATTCCAGCTGAGGCCCTAACATTGTAGACCAGGGACAAGCCATCCCCACTGTGTGCTGCCCAGTACCTTGTCTCAGAGAACAAGCTAAATATCTCCTATCATCATAAATTTTTAAGCCAATGAGTTTTGCAGGGGTTTGCCATGCAGCAATTGATAACCTGAATTCTCTCTATATTTCAGTGGCCTATTTCCTTGAGCAGTTACTATAATATGTGCTTAATGCTGTATTTTCAAATTTGTTAACTTACTTATTTAGTGTCTATTTGCTACAGAATGGAAAAATCTATGAAGCCAGAAGTACTATGTGACTTAGACTTTCAGCATTATAATAATGCCTGACAATAAGTTAATATCTGTTAAAGAGACTAAGAAACAGAAGTGATCTGATCATTAGCAATACCAGGTCTTTTTCATTAATCATTTTTACCATGCTTATATATACAAGTGACGATCAGGTTGGTAGGAAATAAGTTAAGAAAGTACTTTTATTGTTGATATTTTTCTAAATTATGTGTATGGTATTTTCATCAACACCTTTTAGAGTGTCTTTTTGAAAATGATTCCAAAAGTTATCATAATTTCATTTTATGGTTAGAAATCTAAAGATTTCTCAATGTATCTTTAATAGTTTCTTACTTATTAAAATTAATTGCCTGAAATTACATAGCAACACCTTACTTTCAGTGATTGGAAACATTACTATCAGCTATGAATTTCTTCTAGAATGGTATTTCTACAATCGTCAGTGAATCTTATCCTCAGTGCCCTCTTATTCTAAGAAGAATCGGAAATCAAGGAGTCACTTCCCAGTAGACTTTTCCTGATAAAAGCCTATTCTTTTATCTCGCAAACATGAACTCCACATTTAGATTTGGAATTCCTCCAGGTGGACTCAGTAATAACACTGCAGAATGTTTGAGGAGAGCATCGTCGGGCTGACACATATCTACATTCTTCATTAGATAAAACAGAAGCCGAGGCAAGAGAAGCAAAGGCCACATGCTCTAAAATTTTACTCAGACAAATCTTCTCAGTATTTGGCATATGGTAAACATGAGGTCATGTGGCAAATATAAGAGTCCAGTTCTTTTTAGAAGGATTGAGATGAACTGCTCAGTAAAGTTTTTAAAGGACCTATGCGTGAGGCGGGAACTTTGAATGAGAGAAGCAGAACCTCACCTAGATTTTATCCTATTCCACCTCAGTACTCTCCCATACCGCTGATTGTGGAGGTGACCCTGCGCCTAAAGAGCGCCATTCATAAAACTCAGTTTGACATTCTGGAAATGCAGCCATGATTGACCACATCCAGCTTTTGTGATGCAAATCTGTCATCACTATGGTTCCCACATCCCATTTTTTTTTTTCAAAAAGCTGAACGCATGTAACTATTTTTGATAGCAGGGACATACCTGAATACCTTTAAGCCTTTGACCATAGTATTTCTTTATTCAAAAACTCACTTCATGTCAAATTATACCCATCAATTAATGTGTACCCCGTGCTACCTTTCCCATGAAGCCTTGTCTCATTACCTCAAAGACAAGTATTCTGTCCATTTTCAGAACTCTGGCAATATTTCATCTATACAATTGTCATACATATATAAACTCTGTTTTAATATAATCAGTTGAAAATCGCCTTATTTTGAAAGTAAATTATAAACTCCTAGAGCAAAGGATCTTTGTTTTTTCTCACATTTGTGTTTCTTGTAATACATACATAGCACACGATACGCAATAAGAGATCCGGCAAAGCAAACACACAGAAGTGTGTGGTAAACTAGTGGGTTACGAAGACTCCAGACAGCGATACCAAACACCCTTCATCGCTTACTGTGAGTCAGCCAATGATCCACGTGCTTTTACACTGTCCTAACGTCTGTAAAATAACTTTAGCAGGTCAGTAATATTACTACTCATATTTTAAAGATGTGGAGATGAAACACAACAAAGGTAATTAACTCGTCAGGTTGCATGGCTAGTAAATTGTGGGGATAGGATTTAAACCAAAGAGATGTGGTTCCCTGGTCATATATTAATCAAAGCATTAGTCCCTCTAATTATTTCATCACAAACAAAAATTATCTTTATCCCAAGTGTCTCCAGTTTGGCTGCTTGCATTCATATATCTGCCCATGGTGCAGTAGAGGCCCCTAGAACATAATAGTCAATCAAAAAGAATTTTTACTTGAAGTAAGAAAGGAAAGATGTCACATAAGATATCTGTTCCCTTATAAAAAAGCATATTAATATCTGGAGAGAATCAAAACAAATCATCACAAATTTCAAATCCAGGTTAGTGGACTGTTTTTACTCCCAAATTCAACAAGAGACTATGCTGGCATGCTTTTTGGAAAGTAGATAGGCCAAAATTGATGAGGTAATTAAACACCCATGTAGGACATATGGCTTAGAGATAGCTTCCCTCTGGAAACTAGTCATTCACAAAGGGAAGGGATGACAGGAAGAACTATCTCTGAAAATGTGCACATGGATCACGGCCAATAGCATAAATTAGGAGCTTTCATTCTTAAAAGTAAAGGGACTTGATGATTTTTCATACCTGAGATCATCGAGAACCAAAATTTTCCCTGTGATCAGATGAGTAACTCTGGGCAGAGGAAAATCACTATAAAACACACGGGACTTTTTGCCCCTCTGATAATAATTCAAAATTTTTTTTTCCAGGCACTTTACCCCTAATTTTTGTTTTCACTATTTGTTTAATTTAATTTCTTATAAAAGCAATGTCATAAGCCATCTGATGACTTTGTAAATGCAAAGAGCCAATGTTGTGGAACAGACAATCTAATGACACAGTGGTTAGTGTTCCCTAAAGCGGGAGACAGATGAAGAGAAACGGTGAACTGGCAACCTTAGCATAATTAAGACAAGGCTGAGTGCTTGCCATGGTGCCATTACATTAATCTCACATCAGTGGCACCTGGCTAAAATTTATGAGATATGTAAAAGGGGCCTTTCCAACTGACCTTGATAAGGTAGAGTTATTTATCACGTGA
This sequence comes from Trachops cirrhosus, assembly GCA_028533065.1. Taxonomy (NCBI): domain Eukaryota; kingdom Metazoa; phylum Chordata; class Mammalia; order Chiroptera; family Phyllostomidae; genus Trachops; species Trachops cirrhosus. The sequence goes on along the minus strand of CM052541.1, from coordinate 17,129,639 downwards.
GAGAATAGTCAGCAAGCTGGGGGAATGAGGTATATTAGAAATAAGTTGGCAGAGAGATTTAAGGGCAGTGGGCTGCAATACACTTTGACTGAAAGGATCAAGAGAAGTATTTCCAGTACTATGAACCTTAAGAAACCTTGATAAGTAAAACAGAAAATCATACATCATGTTAATAAGCAATATATATATATAGGAAGGGTAAGTGCCAGGGTTTAAACGGATGCCCGTTTATTGAACTAATGAGATTCTGTGACCACAGTGACTTCCAAATGATTTTCCCAAATAAGTTAAGCAAAACACATTCACAGTGAGTTCCTTGAGGGCACTGTCTCATTTTATTCATCACTGTGTTTCTGGGTAGAGCCAGGGATATTTCGGTCACAATGGATCGCTGGATATCATGGCTGGCTGCTTCCTGTTCTTCCATTCTCAGTTCCCACATCGCCTCCACAGAGAGACCTTCCCTGGTCACCCCATCAGAAAGACTTACCGCTACAAGGGAGTATCTTGTGTATTATCTATATATTTATCACTTGCTTTTCATCCCTAGGCTCAAGGTCCCCTGTCTTTCCTGTATATGCCAGCATAGGCTCAGCACCTAGCACAGGACATGGTAGGTGCTAAATAAATATATGTTGAATGAATGAAAGAAGGAGTGTTTATTAAATAAATTGTGGAAATTAATAAACAGAAGTATGCAGATTATACTCCAAAACACTTTGGAATATTTTGGAAGATACATATTTTTCTTTTAAAAATGTACTTTCAAAAGAAAATACATAGTTTTCTTCCATAAAATATGTATTATTTTAAAAGAAAAATTGCATTGTAAGTAGTAACACACGCAAAAAAGGAGATAATGGCAATTTTTCTCTAAGGACTTCATTGTGATAAAATTAGTCTCACAGTAATCCATTTTTGACTGTTTGTGTATGTTTTTTTAAATCTCAGAACTTTACAGCAGTTGCCACTAGTATTGTTAAACATGACAGATCTTCTTAGGCTATAACACATTTTGTACTTCAAATATTTCAACAAGAAATACAGATGGAAACAAAGAGGTTTGTCTTTCGGTTGGAATTTTGTTTACTTTCATATAAAATGCACCACATAAAGCAGCGGTGGCTGCAGTCTGTAGAAACTGCCATAATGTAAGTGACAATTTATTTCTGTTCATGGGCCAACGAGGCAGCACAAGGGTCTTTTATTTCATTTTTGTGAAATGGACAATTTGAAATTTCTTTTTAACTTCATAACACGTAATTGAATTTATACTTCTACTCAAATGGAAATGAATGGATAAAACTCTGTCTTTTATACAATGAAATCCTTATGGTTTTTTCAGCGAGGGGGAACATAGCACAGCCTTGGAATTTCATCCAGAAAAGCCATGTTGGTTCAAGCAGACCTGACTGATTTTAGACTTTGTATATTTATTTTCATTTTTTGTTTTGTTTCATTTTATTAGCTCGGATTGTTCTTTTTACTGGCTTAGTATATTTAATTTCTGCTTCTCTCTCATTTCACACTTGATGACGCTTCTATGCAAAAGCCCAGGCAAGCCGAAATCGACAAACCACGCAAGGCAAGCTTTCTGCTCTTCCACTGTACCTTAAAACTACAACAGTAAATGTGGGTGCCCTTGGTAGCCATGACTTTAGAATGAAAGTAGAAAAGCAATCTTTACTTTTAGAAAAACCTAACTATATAAAAATGAACATATCAATATTTGAAAAACATTGATTTACCTCACTTCTTAACATAATTGGTCATGTTAAAAACCCAATTAATATTCATGCCCACACAGAAAATTAATCACATAATATTTGTTTGGATTCTGGAGCACTACTCTGGGTCTGTGCCAGAGTCACAAGGTATGACTATACTTAATGTATAAAAGTTTGGATGGTTTCCTTTGCACGTGCATGGCAGATTATGAAATTCACACCTTTGTGAGGAAAGAGTTTTAAAATTAAGGGTATCAGAATAATTAAGCATTGCTCATTTAATGTAAATTTGTGTACGTTTGAATGCAACATAAATGATTATTAAATAAATGCTTTCTAAATAAAATGAGTTGTCAGGGCCAAAGAGATGGGGAGAATTCATGAAATTTCTCTCCACTATACCAGTCTCTGTTAGAACCAAATTTCTTTTGCTTTCTAGAACGTCTGCAGATGACGATTTAAAGACCTATAACCTATCAGATTTAATGTTTGCTCCTGAACTTATCTAGGTCTGTCAGTTCTGCATTTAAATGTACTTATGTGAATTCTTAAAATTCCATAGGAAAATATTGAAACTTCAAGCAAATAATAAAATGTTGCTCATTTCTGCTTGCAATGAGAATGTTTAGAGAGAGTAAAAGAGATATAGCTTATATTTCATAATTATGTAATTTGATCCTATTTTATTAAAGGAATCAGCTCCATATTTATGTCATAATTATCACCATCACTGCAATATGTTCACAATGAGCCAGAAGCTAATTCTATAAACAGCATATCTTATTTCTGTTCATCTTCCTACTATCAATTTTTTTCTAACTTTGTCTTTACATTTATTTTATAACTTTTGCTATCCTAATTAATCAAGGACCTTTGAGATCATCCTCCTTCAAAAAATGTGCCGATGTAAGAGGCTTACTTTTCTCTTGAAAGTTGGTGTACCTTGATTGCTTTTATTGTTTGTGGTGTAATGCAAACTTTCCCCTTCAAAATTAAAATGGGAATCTCAGGAATGAACAGGTCATTAGTTTTCTAGAGAGAGTGCTTAAATTAAGAAAAGACTATAATCTAAGAAAGGGCACAAAAAGTGCCTTGCATAAATAAGCTGAAAATGCTTCATTGTAAAAGAGACATGTGATTGTATTCTAAACTTTTAGAAAAGAATTATCTCTCCTAGAAGACCTCATTCACTTTTTTTTAACAAAGATCTGAGAACACTTGGAATAATTTTGGTCTTTGTAACTGAATTACAATAAAAATAAAGTTTTCTTAAAAAAACAAACTTGAAAATCTGCCTCAGAAGATGGAAAAGAAATTCTTCGGAAATGAAACAAAACCCTGAATCACAATGTGATGCAAACACAGACTGAAAAACCATTGAGAGGTAATACCTCATTACCTTGCACTTTGTTCCCACAATTGCAGGAATTGTTAGATAAATAGGCAGTTTTTACTAGTAGCATGTGCTCATTAATTTGTTCCCATGGCAACCACCCTATTTCAAAGATAAGCCATAAAAATCGGTTCTACCAAAACCAGGGGCCTTACATTAGGTCGCTGGTGTCCCCTTGGAATGATCAATAAACGTATGAGAGAAAGAAACCAAAAACTTCCACATATGCTGAAAGGTGAATGAACAACCAGGCGATTCATAAATAGTTTTCTCCGTGATATATGAAAAAAACTAATGTTCAATATATTAAATTTTCAATAGTAAATTAGGCTAAAGTTTAACCAATCACTTTTTAACCTTAAAAGCAGTTGCTCCCAAACATGCCTTAAATGGATTCTACACATCTTTTTTCTTTCCTGAAGGGAGCAGTATTTTTCACCTGGAATGTGGCAGTCACATAACTTTATTCATCCTGGACTCAATTACAGAACAATGGAATTAAATATTAGGAAGAAGCAAACTGCAGTGGAAAAACATGTAGAACATATAATGAAAGCATACCAAATGGAATTAAAGATGGACTGAAGAGTTGGAGGCAATGTTGGAACAAGGAGGGGGCTTGGAAATCAACTTGCTCAAAAATTTCATTGTAGGTATCAGTAACTGAGGATCAGAGAAGGTGAGCGGCTTTCTCATAATCAGAAGAATCAGAACTGGATCAGTGGATAATGACACACTCTGTTCTCCTTAAACTCTTCACTTTTGGACAAACAATGAAAAAGGAAAGGAAACGGCAGGAAAAAATATCACATACGTCCAGAAATTACTTTCTAAACTTTTCTCCCATTCTCCCTTAGTATTAAAAACCCCTCTTTTTTTTCTTTTCTAAAAAAACATAGCTGTAATTTTCAAAGGCATTCAGAAGTGTCTTAGGTCCAAAATTTCTTTTCTCTAATTAGTTATTGGTTTCATTAATATTTTAACTTATTTTTCTTAAAAGATCCCAATGAACTTGCCTCCCTTTTTCCATAGTTAAAACAGTACTTGAATTTCTTTATTTGTAAAATGTAATAGTGAGATGTAGAAATAGGTGTAAAGTTTAAAAGGCATGCCAAGAGGTGATAATGTTTTGCTTTATATGTAAAATTTTATCAGACTAAAGGACTTCCTTCTAAAAGTAATACCACACCCAGTAAAATATGAACATTTGGGAAATGGAAATCCTCTTTCTCACCACAGATTCTTCCATAAGCATGCATTTTTAAAAAAATTATATTAGTCAGGTTTACCATATCATGTTCCAGCCACCTGGGTCACCTTTTTTCTCCCCCCAGTTCATTTTGTCTACTTCTTGTAAAGCAGTAAATTGTGTCTAGAAAATTTCTGCATTTAAAGCCCTGGAGTCTCTATGGCACATTACGTGGCTCATTAAATACCATGGAGCTTAAATTAGTATATCATTGTTTCATCATTTCCCAGATATCACCCTTCTGTTCATTTAATTCTGTGCCTATATGTGTAATAGAATTTTAGGCCTATTTACCTTTCAAAATAGCAACAATGCTAATTTGTGCAACTCTAGAATTTTGTTAAGTGTTATATTAAAGTCAATTGTCTAACCTAGACTACAGAACCTATACCATGGAACACATGATGAATTTATAAAACTAAAAGTCTTTCTATATATAAAAGCAAGGGGTGCCAGGGTATAAAAATATATTTAAACATGTTTAATGCATGGTGATCAAATAGAAGTTACATTTAAGAAAACACCTAAACTCTCAGTTTATCATAATGTTCTCTGATGGTCAGTAAATAATTTTGAAGTGGACCTTTTCTGCCACTTGGACTCTACCACGTAACATGATGCTGTCCATATGAAAGGTGGACCTGGCAGGATCTCAGCAGTGATTTTTCTCCAGCACCCCCCCCCCATTTTAAAGGTAAGGAAAATGAAATCCAGAAAGCAAAAGTGATTATAAAGATGGTTACAAAGCGACTCAGTCACAGAGCTGGGACTAAAACTCATCTCCCAGATACCAGGCATTATTAATAACAATCAGGCTAAAGCAGCCCTTAAAACTCTTGAAATTACTTTCTTTTTTCCAATATCTTTTTTTATCATGGAAACATGCGGCAATGTGGCATTATCACCCTAATTATTATGGGAGGGCACAGGCTCTGGGAGATGTGCCATCACATACATACCTTAGGTCTGTTTATCACATTTATTTCAGTAGCATTTCAAGGCAAGGAAGGGTAAGCTGCGTGTTGTTACTCATTACGGACAAAAGTAGTGGAATATAACTTATACACCCCATGTGTGTTTTCCCAACTTGGCTAACTTCTCTAATCATTAGAGTCACTTGAGACTTTTCTGGCTCTGCCCCAGACCCACTGAATCAGAATCTCCGGGGAAGGCGCCTGGGAATTTGTATTTTTAAGTGGCTCCCCAGGTGATTTTGGTTATTAGCCAAGTTTCAGAAACGCCGGCAACACCATTGAAAGTTAAGAGGATGCTGTCTTTTACAAGTTTAGAATGTTTTGATGCAAAATGCACCTGCTATAAAATTGACCCAATCTAGTTTCCCTCTTTTACAAACAAGCAAGATAGATGTCTTTGTCACAAGTGAGTAGACAAACTGCCAAATACCACCTATATTTCTGGGTCAAAGACAGATTGGAACTCCACCAAAGAGAAACTGGGCACTGGTCCTTGGTCTATTTCCATGGCAGGGACAAAGCAATTCTAATCTCACTCATCTTTTCATTAAAGAATAAAGCAATCTCAGGTCATTAACTGCTGACAGTAACGCAGATCATGGATTTCACGGATTAACCAAACCACAAACAATCTAGAACATGTCCACAGAACAATTCTTGGACTGGGTAGTACAGAGTGCAAAAAAAAAAGTAATCAGTTTGACTTGAACAGTTGAGTTGAATTACTTAATATAACACTCGTCATATAAAATTCCATATGCCAATAGCATAGCAACAGCATCTTGCAAATGCTGGGAGGTTCTTGGCTGTATCATATAAAGAGAGCAGTACTCAACTGTTTCCGAAGCACTTTTGCATACATTAGCACACTTTATCTTTACAATAGTGCTGTGAAGTAGATAGGAATTTTCAGCAAATTGAAAGGATTATCATAATTAAAATGTATTCTTCGCAGAATGAAAATATTCTGAAGTGTATCTGATTTACTTTTGCTTTCATGCAAAACAAGATCTATATCACTCCTTACGGTGTGAAAGCAATTTTAAACCTAAAAATATTCATTAAAGTCTTTTTTTAATGAAAAATGATTTATGCAATGCTGATTTAAATGCTGAATTTAAGATTAAAAAAGAAAGTGAATCAAGTAATCAGCCTTTACTTCTTTAAATATCAAGCATATAGGTTCTGATTCATTCCATCAAAACAGTTTCTCAGATATACCAAAGGCTAGATATTTTCCCCTATATAATGGCTCTGCTTTAAAAAAAAAGTGACTATAATAAAATGCTATCATGTAGAATCTGTGCATGAAAAAACAAATTTTGAAATTAATATTACATTTGTCCACATACTAATAAAAACTCTAATCCAAAATTGTTGTTCTTTAGTAACATAATTTATTGGCAATTTTACACTTTGGCCTTCCTCACTAAAGCCCTAAACTTTTAGCCTAGTCTCAGTGTCGTGCTTTCTGTTAGAAAGACTTCAAAAATAAACTTCAGAAACTTTTTCTGGATACAGTGAACAGAGCTAGGAAAGTTACCGTGTGAAGGGAATGCTAGTAAAGCCAAATATTCAAATGCTAATTACAACAAAGAACTATTTAGACACACAATAATTTATCAACGTTATTACTTAACTTAATATTATCAACAGGTTCAGATAACAATATAAGTCTTTCTCATGGGAGAAACTCCATCTGAGTTTCTAATTAAATAACTTTTGTATGGTTCCTTTTCTTCCCTGCACAAAAGGTCTTTTCTTCCTCCATTCTTGCTCTCTTTCTTTCTTTGTTGTTACTGTTTACTTCCAAGCCTGCCTCTGAACTCTCTGTCTAATTAGCTCTTGATAGATCTGCTGCCCTGTTTCCACAAACATTTAATTCTGCCGTCAGTCCCATTTACATTACAGCATGTTGCATTGTCTTTTACCAGCCTAATTTTATTTGAGTGAATGTAAATCCCATTAAACAGTCACCTATTAGACTGCACCATATAAACTCCAAAAGCCTGTTTATTACAACAGTGAACATAGGCCCAGCTGATGAAAGATTTCTGGGGCATTTCAGTTTGTGGACTACTGCAAATCAAATATTCTGTCTGCTTTAAGCTTAGGCAGCTCACCTTTTCAAAGTATTTGACAGAGTATTTGAGTATGTTTCAACTTGTATATTCCATAGCATGACATAGACAAACAACATTTGCTCATTTTCTTTGGGGAAAACAATATACCTAAAACATATGTTAAATATGTATTTTTCTCTCGTTGGTTTTTATTTTTCCCCTTGGTAATCTGACTGCATTATTTACAAAAGATGGCATGAGGTGTCTACAAATAGCAGGGTGGCTTACAGATAGACAGTCCTGCAAAGAGCTCTTAAATACCAAGTAACTGTGCAGAATTCCAATAAGCATCTTTGTTTTTCTGATGTGCTTTCCGGTGAGGGTAAGATAACATCCTGGACTCAGAGAAAAACAAGTTCCTCTCATAACTTGAACATAATTTGATAGCCCCAAACATGAGAAACAAGATTTAAGAGATCGTTACAACCTCTGAAAAGATAAGGTAGCCTAATATCAGGATTACTGACATTTATATCAATATACTCAATAAAAGGTGTGCCAAGTACCGGTACCTATCTCAGAGAGGGCTCAGTGTAGACTTTTTCCAAAGCTGAGTGAATCTTCAGCACTGCGGTCACATAATAGTGTGGTTAAGGGTAAGGGTGAGAATGGCTTTCTTTCCATTTCCTCCTGGTAATAAACTCAGAAAGACACCCATGAAGTGCAAACCCTCACACAAGAAATTATTTCTCACCCCTGCAGGCTTGTCAAAGCCAATATTTCAGTAAAGCACAGGTTGCTGAAGGGGACTGTGATTTTTTTTCCCTGCTGTGAGTCTCTAAGGACAACAAACATTCCAAAAGAGACTGTAGCCAAATTGTTAATAACTTTGCACAGCTTTTTTGCCATGACTACAAAATCCAGGAGAAGACTGAATAGACAATGAGTTAAGCATTAAGCCACAGCTATTTTTGTAGGAGTGAAAATATGTATGGTCTCAAATACTAGTTACAGAGTCAACCTGAATTAAGAATCAAACAATCATAGGAGTGATTTTGACAAATACATTGAATGTAAAGTGAATAATTATTAACAGACTTTAACTTGTTGTAATAAGCATAAAAGAAAAGTCAGTTATGTAATTAAAGTAAAAGGTTTATGTTAAGAACATAAAACAATGACAAAATGATTATCAGAAATAGATTTATATTATAAAAGTTTGTATCAACACCCACCTATACTTACAATATGCAGCTTTTAAAGTAGGTATTACATAAACCTAATCTCTTGAACAATCAGGCTCAAAAATACCCAGGAGTGTAGGTCAAAACAATTTTCTTGGATGGTAGGATCCTAATTTCTCTCTACATATGTTTACATTTGGGTTAATGGGCTTGATTAGGTATTTTATATATATGAGTTTGACATGATTGCTTTTTTTGCCCATTACATAGAATTAAGAATATCTTATTCAGCTTTGATATATTCTAATAATTCATAACGACTATCATGGGTTCCATGTAATTCCCTTCGGTGGTTCCCTCGTGATCACTTCAAATTTAATTAAGACTAAAATTTCAAAGAGAAAGACACAGGGAAGTTTAGTGTTCCTCATTCCCCAAAGAGGCACTGACTAGTATTACCTTGGTTCTTCTGGTTTACTAAAGCTTTTATAAAATATTAACTCTATTGCCCAATATGACTATCTTCAAAAGGAAGCTATTTTTGAAGCTGTGAAAATATTTTAAGTGGGCCTGGTAAAAACATACATAATTCACAGTAAGTATAGGAAGATGACAGCCACAAAACACATGAATGTTCTAGGCCTGCATGGGTTTCTGTACTGCCTATGACATGTGTAGGAGTAAGTGTAGGAATGTTTCTGTAATATTTGTGTATTACATCAGGTCACAACACGTAATCTGCATGACCACATGGGTTGCAGAACCTCTCCAAGCCTTACTTTCTTCATTTAAAACAGAGAAAATATCTATTTAAATTGTTAAAATTAAAGGACACAGTTACGTAAACAAATACTTACTGCCTTTTTTTTTACTCATTTGAGAGAGAGAAACAATGATTTGTTGTTCCACCTATTTGCGCATTCATTCGTGGCTGCTTGCATGTGCCCTCATCAGGGATCAAATGCACAACCCTGGCTTATCGGGATGATGCTCTCACCAGCTAAGCTACCCCCCAGGGCCTTTGCTGGCATCTTAATGCACAAATCAAACACTGTAATACCTTAAAACCTGATACCCAGAGTATCTTTAGATACAGCAGTGAACAATCCCTTGTTCTACAGAGCTGGAGTGAAAAAGACTGCCCCAAACCCATACATAATTACAACTTTTGATAAGCTCTATCGTAGACACATAGTTTTGCCTCTTCAAAGTGTTTTTCCTTTCACCTTTCTCCTATTAAAGGAATTTATTCATTTTTTTCAATAGGAACACAACTGAGAGGATAATATGAGAACAGAACTGCTTTAAGCCGTTTCTGTCACAATGTGGAAAAGCCTGGCTAAAAATGAAGGCAAAAGAAAACTAGAGCTGAGATAGTAAGAAAGCGAGACCATGCTGTAATGCCATGGTATCATCACCTCTGGATCGGCGTGTGCTTAAAGCCTGACACATTCCTGGATTCCCCATTTTTGTTAGCCAGCAAATCCCATTTGCTTAAGCTAGTTTCGACCAGGTTTCAATAGCCTACAACCAAATGGCCCATAATGAAAGGTACAGATGACTGTAGTAGGATGAGATGGGAGCAAGCCAGTTCTTCAAGCAGAGAAAATATCATGAAGGCTCTGAATGAGATAAGGAGGGTGTTAGTGTTTCTGCAGAACCACAAACATCATAGTATTATCACTGTCACCAAAACTGTAACTCTTTATGGCTCCTTCTAGCTCTGTATGTGAGGACCTGGGGATGAGACTCCTACCGATAAAGAGGTTCTCAGACAACCTTTTCATTTGCAATTTGTATTCATTTATTTTTATGGGCTATGATACGGAAGGACTTGTTCTAAATGCAGATGCTACACAGAAAGTAAAGAGTTAGACTTAGATGTGGAAAAGAAGACAGAGAGCAGGATGCCTTAGTGAGTCCCAAAGCTGAGAGCCTTGGGGAAAGACAGTGGAGGAGAAAGGAGACTCCTGTCACAGCTGAGCAGAACCCTGTAAAGGAACCGAACTGAAGACAACACAGCCTCATCCCCAATTTTGCCTAAGGCCAGCCCTGGCTACGCAGTTCCTGTATACACTTCAAATGAAACAAGGGTGGTTCGAAGTATCGTTTTCCATCAATATTAATTTGAAAATCTTGGGTTTTTAAAAATAAATGGGGTACATTCAAAATCTTCTTTTTTATTGTTTTAAATAGTCATAAGACAGTCTAATAGGTGATAGTCTAAGTAAAGAACTGAATTCAGAAAACATGATGACTAGAGTATCTTCAGATACTTGACAGTTACTTTAATAAAAGTTACACTCAGCAGAATAGGAAGAATTCATGAGAAATTCTATGAATTCGATATCTGATGGAGAATCTGCACTTGCCAAAATTCTCTGCCGCTCATTTGGTGCAATGCTGAGAGATCCTGAGCACCACGCGTATGCAAGCGCATTCCCCTTTGCTGCCTTTCTTTGTGTATCCATTGTGCCTATTACTATAGCACCTAAGTGAGACGGTTTGAATTCAAAGACAGCTTTGCCTGCAGGAGGACAGTGGAATTGGGCCCAGTGGGAGTTCTGTCTCAGTATTTGAAGCCGGAACTTAGTCTACTGGAAGGGCAGTTCCTAGCTGGGGGTTTAAATACAACAACAAAGTTTTCAGGAAGAAAGAAAGTGATACCACAGGGCAGGGGCGTCAAACTCATTTTCACCGGGGGCCACGTCAGCCTCGTGGTTGCCTTCAAAGGACCAAGTGTAATTTTAGGACTGTATAAAGGTACCGACTCCTTAACAGTTCAGCGACAGCTCCTCACTGCCACTGGGCAGAAACAAGGTGTTGGGCGGGCTAAAACAAGGTGGAGGGCCGGATTCCACCCAGGAGCCTTGGGTTAGCCACCTGTGCCACAGGGGCTTTTATGCTCCCTCCCTTTTCTTAATCAGAATTATTTTGATAAGGAAAAAAACAAAGACCTTAATTAAAGGGAGTAGCTCTAAATTATGATCTTCTGCAATCAGAGTTTCAATCTATAAGACTTGAAATTCTGATTTTGTATCCTTTAAATTCTATAGAAATTTTAACCTAGACTAAACCCATCAACCTTGCAAATGGTGATATGAACACATAAATTCCCCTATCTCTTCCATATACATAAATCCTTAACTATAAAATTCAACATATAAATTTAATAGCCTGTAATTCAAATAACCAAATCAGCAGTCTTTTTCAGATTATAAAAAGGATTATAACAAACACCTATTCTCCTCTGCATTATATTAGCATGTTTCAGACTTTTTGTTCTTGTATTTGCATTAGTTTAAATGTTACAAATCACAGATAGTAGGTGAGAAAGAAATAAAACACTGCTGGGATTATACCCTAAGAATCCTGAAACTCCAAAAGAACCTATGCACCCCAACATTCATAGCAGTGCTATTTACAATAGCCAAGTATGAGAAACAGCCTAAGTGCTCATCCGTAAATGAGTGGATCAAAAAATTATGGTACACTTACACAGTGGAATACTATGCAGCAGAAAGAAAGAAGGAGCTCCTACCCTTTGCAACAGCATGGATGGAACTGAAGAGCATTATGCTAATCGAAATAAGTCAGGCGGTGAAAGATAATTACCATATGATCTCACCTATAAGTGGAACCTAATCAAAAAAACAAACGAGCAAAATAGAACTAGAAGCTGGGAAATAGGGACAGACTGACATCTACCAGAGGGCAGGGGATACGAGAAGAAGGGGGTAAAGAAGGAAAAGGGAACATGTATAAAGTCAAGGAACATGTACAAAGGAACATGACCCAGGGGCATGGACAATGGGGTGGGGATTGACTGAGGGAGCCGGGTGGGGTAGTAGGTGGAGCGATGGACAGCAAGGGCAGAAATTGGGACAGCTGAAATAGAACAACAATACATTTGTTTGAAAATCTTTGAAAAAAACTGATGTTAAAGACACGCCAATCATAGAATACTTATTTAAATTTCACCATTGCTTATGCTGGTTTGCAACTGAGCTTTCGCACAATAGGATTAAGCAACTCCTTCTGGTACCTGCAATAATTTGCTTGAACCTCTTTAAAAAAGAAATAAAATAAAGTCCTTTTCACTCTACATATAATTTAATTTTCCTATTCTCCCATCCCCAAAGTCACCACTATCAGTCTGACCAGTGTACCTTTATAGCTACTTTTGTATGTACACACACATACATGTATATATAACAATACAGACTTTGTTTGATATGTGAGTAGTTTTAATTATATAAAATCAGTAATTGAGAGGAATGCAAATTTAAAATCCAGAACCTAAATTAAAAATTCTGGTTTTTAGTGGGCATGGATCCTAGAAATCACCTCTTTTATTTAATAACTATGGATGCTATGCCCAAGGGAACAGAGGCTCCTTAGGGCACAGAGCTAATTAGTGGAAGAGTTCCAAAGAAGCAGGATCTCGTACTTTCTAGTGGGATGTTTTTCCATAACCACAGGCTACTAATTGCTAACAGTCACATATAATATGCTATGCTCTATTTCTGTGTGTGTGTGTTATATGTGAGGAGTGTAGGCATATTAATGTACTAACAAAGCTGACAAACAGAACATATTAGTAACATTCTCTTCAGTGTGACAAATATTCAACATTGACTATGTAGTACACATCACGCTAAGCAGTATAAGCACAAAGAACAAATAAGGAAAAATTTTCTGCAAATGATGACCTTACAAATTCTAATAGAACAAGATTAAAAATCACAACTGAGATTACTGTTTGATGAGTATGAATGTGCATGAAGAGTGTAAAAATGATTATTTAAAGGTTATAAGAGTGTCCACAGAAAAAGCAACTGATTCAGAACTTTGGGTGTTTTCTATGGCTACACCTGCCAAATATTAGCTCTACCAACCCACACTGCTTGGCAAGGCAGGAAACGCGCTATGTGAAAGAGAGCTGTTCTGCAGCCACTTACAGCCGAGTACTCGAGTCATGATGCTTATCTGTCCAAGCACGGTAAAGACTGAAACAGCTTTTGCGTGTCCCGTGGCAATGGCACTTCCCATAGACTGTGCTAATTAATCAAAGAGAACATAGAGCTACATGTGACTCTAGGGAACATACGGGCGTAAATTAACAGTCCTACATATCTTTTAATCAACGTCAACATATCCTATCATGTATTTCAAAAAGGCTTTATATTAGTTTCCCCCCCACCAAAACTGCACAATACACATTGAAATCATGTTAATTTCATTGAAATTGGTGTGTTAGGCCCGCTTGTCTCAGGACAATAAAATATTCCTTATGTGCAGTCACATCCCTGATGCCATCTGATTTGTTCTCTCGAACATTACCTCAGTACCTATATTCATTTTTTCCCTTTTATATGGAGATCAATGATGATATAGAGTCAGATGTAGTAAGCAGCCCAGTGCTAGACACAAAGGAAGTATTCAAATATAATATATTGATACTTTGATTCTGGGTTATAAAGTCTGAATATTTATAACTATATACTAACCTAAATAGAATAATTAACTAGAGAAATTAAATTTAACAGACTGTGTAGGAAATCTCTAATAAGTATTCTCTTTATAACACTGTAAATATTTGAAGATATTTAATTCTAGTTTTTCACATTTACTTAATAAAGCTCCTTCAGAACAAATGCAGTGAAAGAAAAATGGCAGAAAAAAGAATAGTTTGTACATTGTCTGTGAGTGGTTACAATTAATTTTTCTGCTTGTCTTCTGTAATATTTACAAATATGATTATTTTATTGATAATTATGATTATGTGTGCACATACAGTGATTATTTTTCCCAAAGAAAAGATAAATATAACTAAAATTAATTGGTGCCCAATAGTTTACATGAGTGACAGAATTCATCATCATAAAACTTTATATAGATAGTATTTGTTTTAGAAATGAAGGTATAACATTCAGATAGAGTGACTAAAATCTTCGATGTCTTTGACTATATTTCTGGAACTAAATTTCTTTGTTTTTTGGATTTTTTAAATCATTTTTTATCATTGTTTGAATACAGTTGTCTCCATTCTTCTACCACCACTTTCCCCTGCCCCACCCATCCCCACCTCCCACCCTCAATCTTACCCCCCTTTGGCTTTGTCCTTGGGTCCTTTATACATGTTCCTTACCAACCCTTTCCTTTCCTTCCCCCATTATATCCCTCCCCTCTCCCCTCTGGTTGCTGTCAGTTTGTTCTTTATTTCAATGCCTCTGGTTATATTTGGCTTGCATTTTTGTTTTATTGATTAGGTTCCACTTATAGGTAAGATCATAGTGCTCTCAGCATAATGCTTTCCAGATCCATC
>CM052541.1:17073834-17114221 GCA_028533065.1 Trachops cirrhosus | reverse complement strand
ATCACTGAATCTCTTCACGTTGCACAAACTTTCTTCAGCATCATCGTCTCTCTCTCTCAACACATGACCTTGACAACCTCCTTTATTGATAAAATGGAAGTCACTAGGTGAGAACTCCATCAACTTTCAACACTTGTACTCACCTTTGTTCCCTGAGTCACAACATAAAGGGACCTTTTTCCAGATCAAAGCTAATTCTTCCTTTTACATTGTTTGAACCTGTTCTCTCCTGTCCCTTGTGGAACCAAAATACGTTGCACCATAAGTTTACTCTCTCTCCAAAGATTTCCAATCTTCTTCTCTAACTGTGTTCCCACATCCTTAGAAGCATGCTAATTTTTTCTGATTAAAAACAACAAAAACAAAACCAATTTAATACTGAATTGCTCTCAAGTGAACACTCTTGGATTCTATATCCTTCTTTCATAGCGAGTCTTAATAGAATAATCCATCATGCTCTCTGCTGGCCTCCTCCACTGTTCTTGAATCTACAAAGGCTCTGCTCTCTCACTGGGCTGAAGTTTACCCTGCTAAGGACACCAACTGCCTCCAGAGCCAATATGCATGGACTCTCTCAGTCCTTTCCTTCAAACCACTGTCTCCCTTGAATTGTTTGACAAGAATTCTTCTGGCCCCAGTTGTTCCTTTGGCCTTATTTCCAGACTGCTTTTCCTCTGCCAACCCTTCAATGTTGAGGCCCCCGAATTCTGTCCTTGACTTCCTATTAATTCTTTTAGGGTATTCTTGCTGATTCCTAGAGTTCCATCATTTCATCTGTAAGCCAACAATACTAAAATCTGTATTTTCAACCTAAACACTTCCCCTGAGCTCTAGATATGATTACATAGTATTTCCACCTTCTGTTCCAAAGACAACTGAAACTACATGTCCAAAATACAATAATTATTGTTTCTCCTCAAACTGGTTCTTCTGCCTGTATTTCTTAGCTCCATAAATAAATAGCCCCTTCATCCACCAAGCCTCCAGTGAGTGAGACCCGGGATATTCATCCCCCTGAGCTTCTCATCCTTGTTTCTTTAAAGAAACTAGGCCAAAGCCCAGTGGTCTGCATATTCCATCACTAATGAACTGTTTTCTCTTCCCCTAGTCTGCCATACTGTTTCAAACATCCATGGCCTTGATTGTTATAGCAAGCTCTCCTTGTGTTAAATCTACTGATATTTCATTTTAAATATATATTCTCTTCTGGAAACTAAACCCCAGAGATTACTGATCATCCCTTCATTGTGCCTAATTAGGACCCCCACACACGTCTAGCATACTACCTATTAGATGTCAGTGCATGCATTTCCTTATGTATATTTATTTCAGATAAGATGTTGAGTTTTTTTATAGTGGGGATTTGTCTTATTCATTATATTTTCAGCACATAACACAATAACAACACATAGAACATGAGCATTGAGTCTTTAAAGTAAGGGAAGGAAGTTAAAGGGGAAATTACAAAAGTTTTCTGTACACTCGTGGGGAGGGGATTGTTTGTAATTTACTTATTAATTTTAGAATCAATAATATAAAGTCAATGACTTAATTATGTCTCAGTCCTCCCTGCCATTCCAAACTATACCTGAATTTGAAAACATTTTTTTTCTAATAACGAATTTCTTTTGTCAAATACCCTGGAACGTGTCTCCCATACAGCAAGGTCAATATGCATCTAGACAGTTAGGCCCATGTCTGGGCTGGCCAGACAGCTGAGTGCCCCATTTGATCTACAAAATACACATCCAGTATATCCAGACACACGTTTCCACAATCAGTGTAGGTGTCCAAATGTATTGTAATCCACCACTGCAAAAAGTAAATGAAATGCGCCAAATTACTGATCAAACATCAATGACTTGTTGGTTCTTTATACTAGATGTAAGTCGGAACTGGGTCGACATCATTCATTGAACCACAACCACCGGAGCAGAAATTGAAGCAAGTGAGCCCTGACTATGAGCGAGATACTTTGTCAAGTACTTCCTAGGAATTATCTCATTTAACATTTTTCATGTTTTTATCCAGATTAAATTAATGTTGCTTTACAAATAAACAGTATTTAATTGGCTGAGATTACAGAGATGAATGCACTCCACAGTTGTTAACTCATGTTATACTGCCTGTACCGTGGTCGGCATACCCCCCATGTTCATAGCAAGGCCATGCATTTCCTCTCACAAGGGAATTTGTGATGGCATAAATTAAACAAAACCCTCATGACATTTCAATATTTTAAAAACATTTTGATATGTCTCACTGTAGAAGAAAATTATAGGTGATATATTACAACCTAATTTACTGATTTTTATTGATTTAAATACTTCCACAAATAACTGTATTCCAACACCTGATAAAGACAAATTTTAAAAGTAAACAAATAAAACATAAGCAACGTAAATGCATAATTATAGATTATGTTACTAATTATGTCCCTAAATAACAAAAGAAATGTATCTGTCACCTCAAGCACACACACGTAATGAATTTTAAAAGAAATGCATTCAAACACAAAATGGTTTTCCGGGGAAAAAAGTATGTGCATGTGTGTGTGTGTGTATTTTTTAACAGCTTAAATCTTATTTTTGACATCTTAAAACACTTCAGAAGGACTTACTGATATTTTTATAAGTAAATATGTCAAATTGAAGTATTTACCTTGGCTGCTTATATACAAACAGCCAATTAAATTGTGAGTGTTTATATTCATATACTCGCAGGCACACACACACATAAAATGTCAAACTCAATACTCAATAGCACACAATTTTTAAATATGTGCAATAGTGCTAATATAGAGTACCATTCTGCTCTTATTTGACTTTTATATCAAGAATTAAAAACTCTCTCATACCTGCCCCCATCCCCCAATCCCCAAAATACACCGTTTAATTATTCTTTGCATTTTAATCCAGCAAGACAATTGCTTTCCTTCCATCTGAGATACAGTGTTTCAAACAGGGAAGAGACTCTGACTAAAACTCTCCCTGCGTATACGTATGTACAAACTCGCAAATAAAGCCCCTCTCCACACCGCAATGGCAGCCAGTGTGGGCATGATGGATGGCTGCTTTGCCAGAACAGTCAGCCGTGGACACCCCTTGCCCCTCCACCCATTTCTTTATTTAATTACATGGCACTGAGAAAACCAGGCAATAAAATTGCATTTTCATCCATAGCTGATTTCCTTTTAGAGCTTGTCATATTAATAGTGAAATAAATTGCTCTAATTGCCAGCAAACTCCATCAAATTCACATTTCTTCCTTATTTTACTCAATATTTATTAAACTCCATGTCCAAACTTGTCTGGCTGGTAAAAGCAGTCCAGTTTGTGCATACATTTGTATCCTAATAGTCAGTGTGGTCCTACATTTTAACTAACATTCTAATTTAATTCTTAAAGTTTATATGTATTTGTTCATATTGCTTTTGGAAAATCTATTATGAGTAGTTGCTTATAAATTTACTTACTCAACAATTATGATTTGACACTTAGAATAATAAAAATTTAAACAAAACATAAGTCAATTAAAATTTTCATGTCTTCTTGCAAATATAAGATTTAATTATACAGGTTTCTGGGTGGCATTTCCAATTGACTAAACAATATTTTGGTTTCTATATTCAATCACTCATGAAATACATCCAAGAAGCATCTGAGATGGTTTCAGATGAAGGACATAAATATAGAATCATTCAAATGAGTAAGAGAACAGACCTGACAATAAAATGCGTATAAAAACATGAAGCCACAAGTCTTACGTTCTAATCTGAGCCCAGTTCCTCATTACCTGTCTTTTTGGCTCAGTAACTTAATTTCCCAAAGCCTCATTTTCCCTTTTTGCTAAACAAGAGTTGGATCAGATGACCTTCCAGGACCCCCTTAGTTCTAAAATCCCTATCATTTTAATGAGAAAGAAAGAGAAGATGAAAGCATATAGTTCAAATGAGAGCTAAGTAGTTTCTCTGATCAAATTCAAATATTAGCTCTTAGAACCCCAGGTGAAAAAAGAAACACTAAGATTTTCATGTTTCTCACTACTTCACTAAAAAAAGTATTCTGAATATTGGCAGAAACAACATTTAAAAAGCTACTTCTTTGCAAATATTTTACAATAGTAGTTTGGATTACATAAAATCTATCAGTACCAATTATTATCCGAGAATACAGTGTTAAACTGCTATTCTAAAAAATATTTCAGCAGGGATTTTAAGTAATACAGAGCAAGTTTGTAATTTTCTGATCATTTATCTAGATGAAGAGCATAAGGAATTGAATAATAAATGCTTAATAATAAATGCTTAGTATGTTTCTAGAAGTGGTCTTTCAAATAACAACTCGAGATATTTTTATCACATACATAATAAGAGATTGAGGTCACAGGCTAGTGTCTAAAACACAGGGATTTTACACAGTTGTTTTAAATAACAAGGCAAAGTGGCAAAGTTAATATTTTCTTTTGAAATTAAGAATTTATTTTCTGGCCCCCAAACAGGCCACTAATCACATCTTGATTAAAAGTGTTCTCCAGATGTAGGTAAAGGCTGGGTAAGATTTTGAACAATAGCCTTCCATGTTCTCAAATCTTCAAAGAAATGATAGATTAAAGTCCTCAAACTAAACATCATAGCCAAGAAAGAGATAACTCTTTTTAATAAAGTACTTGCTGTTTTTTCTCTTTATCCTACAGCCAACTCCCCACAAAAATCATCTATAATTCCTGTAAAATGATTGATACAGAGCTGAATGGGTTCAGGTGAGAGTTGCTTGATAAAAATACTTGGTTGTTGACTTTGAGTTAAGTAACAATAGTTGAGAAAGCAAAAGCATACTACCTGGCAAAAAAATATACATTAAATATTAACTCAATATCAATTCATATGAAACTCCTCTTTGTGAAAGTTACTAGCCAAATTACAGTATATGCAAAATTATTTTGGAAGTAATGAAATAGTTACAAAACATAGCAGAGAAATTTCTTTTATTCATTCATTCACTCATTCAATCAGTGCAGGAGAGCAAGACTCTCAAACCCCTGAAATGACATCATATTTTAGGCTCCAGTTGTACATGAATGAGTCTGAGGAAGCAGTTTTGTTAGTAACATTTAGAGCTGACATTTTCTCTGTCAAACATCACATTCCTACTTGCACTTATTCTCCAACTGATATTTCTATAAAGGCCTCTAAAGGAGCATTAAAAGACCAAAAAGTATTTTGAAGTTAGTTTGACCCACAGACCTCTATGCCTAAAGTACTAAAGGCTGATCAATGCATACTGTTAAAATACCTTACTTTTAACTCTCCCCCACCCCTCAATTAAAGAGAATAAAGGTTAGACATGAAGAGGAGAAATAAAGTCATGAACCTGATTCCTGCCATTTCTCCATTCAGTGCATTTCATCATGAATGTCAGGGTAAAATATATTGAGTGTGTTGAAGCAATGTCAGCGGACTTATAGCTCTGCAATTTGGCCATGCTAGAAGACCATCATTTTGGTAGTCCAAGAAAACCCAACTTGTAAACGTGCTAGGGAAGTTATGTTAGAAGTTACTAGAGGAAATATTTGTTGTAGAATTTAGGACAATAAGTAATTATTGAATATAAATGAATCCAGCAGAAAAAAAGTTATCTCCACAAGGCCCTTTTCAATGTATCACACGTAAAATTGCAAAACATACTCAGTCAGAGACAAGATATGATGGTCAACCACACCTAGAACGAGCATCACAGATGCTCATTGCACCACAGGCTACAATGTAGCATACCACATGACACCACAGTTCACCTAACCATCAGTGTCAATTTTGAATTTGAAAGTGCAGCAGCAGTTCATGAACAAATATGAAGAAAAAACTGATGACTGTTTTTAGAATTTGCCTGATAACTTACTTGTCCTCTGATCTGAGAACTTTACTTTGTACATGAACCAAGGAAACATACAGCCAAGCAACATTTTTAGTTTGTTCTAATTTTCCAATCATTCCAAACAGTAAATGCGTCAAAGATACAATCTTTAAGAAATGTGCATTATATACTCATTTGCATATTTTTTCAATAAATATGTATTAGATAGATAGTTGGGTAGGTAGTTTAGCAAAGATGAGTGAGACAGTTACAGTTGTAATTCTTTTTCACCTTTAAGATGAAGGCAATGACAATTATTTGTGAGGTTATCATGACAGTAAAATAGCAGAATTAAATGTTTATAGAAGTATCTAGCACAGTGACTGGTGCATAGCAGGCACTTAGTAAACATGTATTTCCATTACCTGGTATGGAAAGTAAATGAATACTCTTTAAATAACAATTTTAAGAAGAAGTGACTATTCAATAACCAAAGAGAAATGAAAGGCACTTCAGGTTATTACTTATATAACTGCAATTCATTATCTTCCTTAAGTGGCAATCTGTGTCACAATTTTCAATGCCTTTATAAGCTTTGAGGTTATTTTGTCAAGGAATCAGAGACTTTTAATTCTTCGTTTTTCAGAATAAATTATGACATTTGTATCATTATCAATGATAAAATGTGAGAATTCTAAAAACTTGTATAGCACATTAAATCTCAGAAGATTTTATTACCATATGCAATAAAATCTTATAAAATACTAAAATTGTGTATAATATGTTGAGCAATATTTTTAATGTTAGAGTCCCATACTTGAAGTAAAACCTTAAGGATCTGATTCTTCAAACTGTAAGGGATAAGGTGACTGATTCCACAGAAATTGATACATTTTTCTATATGAGCAAACTGGTTTCTCTAATAAATTTCCTCTCTGTTAAAGGTCACCTTATTGTCTTAAAGTAACATACAGGGACTACTATAATTATTTATAATTATTTCATTATATCAAAAATTAAGATTCACCAGTCTCCCTATTATAACCACAATACTTAATATTGATACCATTTTAATATATCTTCAATTTGCATGTCCATTTATTCAGATGTTATCACACTGAACACTGTTAATTATACTCTATTGTTCGAGACCTCCCTCACCTTTGTGCCGGTTAATAGAGGCATCAGCAGAGACTCAGTCATAAGCAATATCCAGCCTGCCTTTGTGGAAGGGTTTGGAGAAGAAAGCTAAAACATTCATCTGATTCCTTCTTTGAAATCTTTAATAAATAGTTATTTATTTTTCATATAGTTATCACTCCTTCTGGCTTATTATAAATAGGCATATTCTTGAAAACAATGAGAGTTCAATTTATTTACTCCATATAGCATCAATTTCCTAAGTACTCTTAAATGATCTAATGTCTGTGTTTGGATTTCTCCAGCAAAAAATAGAGTTCAGAAGTTTCTTGAAAACTAAACTAAAATTTGGGGAAAAAATAAGCAAAAAATACTTCATTTCCAAAAAAGAAATCAAAGGGTTCACTTAAAACCATTAAAATCAGCAAAGGCTTATTAGCTATTCAGATTACAGAGCACCGCTTTCCAATAAAAATACAATATGAGCCACATATATAATTTAAATTTTCTTGTAGCCACAATTAAAGAGTAAAAAGAAATGAGTAAAATTTTTAAATAATATATTAAACCACTAATAGGCCCAAATATATAAAAATATAATCAATATTTAAAAATTTTTGAAGACATTTTATATTCCTTTCTTTGCCCTAAGTCTTGTAAATCCAGTGTGTATTTTACACTTAAAGCACATCTCCTTTGGACTAGCCACATTTCAAGTGCTCAGGAGTTGCACGTGGCTAGTGGCTATGGTATCTATCAGGGCAAGTGTAGAGAATGTAAGCTTCCTTAATACTCAGAGTTTACTTCATATACTTCTCTATCTACACACACACACACACACACACACACACACACACACACACGATCATCCTCAAATGTGCACAGGTGAAATCTTTTCAGAAGATAAGAGCAAATCCAAAGACTCATAAACTTAGCCCTGGCTGGTGGCAGTCACTGGATTGAGCACAGGCCTATAAATCAAAGGGTTGCTGGATCGATTCCCAGCCAGGGCACATGCCTGGGTTATGGGCCAGGCCTCCAGTTGGGGCACTCAAGAGGCAACCACACATTGATGTTTCTCTCCCTGTCTTTCTCTTTCTGTTCCCCTCTCTGTAAAAATAAATAAATAAATCTTAAGGGAAATAAAAACCAAATACTTCTAAACTTAAACCCTGGTAAACAAACACAGAAAAACAGAGGGACACTATTAACAATTGTCTAGATAACTATTTAAAGACCTTTAGCCCAACACTGGAAACAGTTCAATTCTTCACCTCATTTATCAGATTTCTGCCTTGAGGTAAAACCACCTAGATGGACCCTGAATAAGTAAACACCCTTCCTGGAGAGGCATCAAGTCCTGAAGTCTCTCTCAGAACCTTCCATTCAGATCTTAAGTGAGGATGGGGGTGGGTGCATAGGGGCAGTAGAGCAAATGGAATAGGGGCTCCCTCTATCCCTCACTCTTCCAGGAACTACACTGGAGTGAAGCTAGTCAGACAAGGACTCTGTTTATTTCTAAAGCTGGGGCTTCATAACTTGTCTGCCTTCTTAATATGAGCATTCTAAAGTGAAGTAGTTATTGTTTTGCTAACATATAGCCTTAGATTTTTTTAAAATTTAGTGGGAGTCTTTGGTGGTAAAATTTCCAAGACTTGTGGAATACGAAATTATGCATTTATTTGTCCATGAATTTATTTATTATTTATCTATTTATTTCTAATCTGTCTCCCCACTGCATTTTAAATGTTATAAAATAGGAATGCTTATTTCATCCACAAATTCATTAACTTAGTGCTCTGTAATTATTTGTTTTTTAAAAAATTAATATTATGGTTAGCAGGTAACATTTCTAAATTATATAAGATTAAACAATAAATTAAAAGAGTAAACCTGCTCTAAATAAATGTTTAAGTATGTTAAGCAGTACATGTGGACCTTAAAAATTAAGACAGAACTCAGATATACACAGAAATAATTCTTGTCTCTTCCATTGACGTGATTAAGATCACAAACCAAGGAAATATACGTGAATATGTTAAACCAAACAGCTCTAATGTCAGTAGAGGATCCCAAACTGTTTTCTCCTTCCTCCCTTTCTTCCCCTTTATTTTATATTCTCTTTGCTTCTATCATTTTTTCCTCTTCCTACTTCCCTCCCACCTTCCACCTTCTCTGTCTTTTATTTTTTAATTAAATCTTAGGTAGCAGATTGTCTCTGAGAAAGAAGATAACACCAATTTCCTATCTTGTATTCCAAGCTCAATACTGGAGCAAAGATCTGACAACTGCAAAGATATAAATCTTTCAACAAATGAATTAAAAAAACATTGCTTCTTTTCACATTTTGAACCCACCCTCTAACTAACTGAAATGTACACAATAAAAACCAAAGCAGAAACTGAACAATATGAAGTTTATAAGGAAAAATGAGTAAAATCATTCCAACTGCAATCTTTCATAAAAACCAATAAATGAGTTTTTAAAGTTATTGTGAGCTAGTAAATGTCTTATAATTACAAAAATATTCATTAATTAAAACTTAGTTAATGACAAATGAAAGATATTGAGAAAGAGCTCTAACAACTAATGTGTAGGCTCATTTTGTGACATAGCATTTTTCTTGGATAATTTGATTGCCATATATTTTATATACTTCAGAATATGCCAAGCGTTTTACTTATGTGAAGGAACATACTTTAACCCTACTGTTTTTAATGTTGACCAATCCATTTTATTGACATCATGTAACACATACATTTAAATACATCAATTTAAAATAATAAATCAGAATGTGAATCAATGCTAAGTTCTATCCCATCTGCATTGAAGCATAATAAATGTATCATTTTATGAATACCAAGAAATCTCTTAAAATGGCACTTTACCACCATCTGTACACATTGTAATCTAGTTTTGTTTTCTGGAATTATTTTTTAGAGGATTTTCTAATTATCTTTCATAGTTTCTTATCTTTAAAACACTTCTTTATTCTTAATAAACTTAGGTACCAGTTTTGACCCATTTATAAATTAATTTCATTAACTACTTTTTACTCTCCTATTAAAACATCAAGGTGGTAAATAAGATTGAACCTCAAATTTCTTGGGGTATTTTTCAGCATGACAATTTGCATTCCCTACTGTTTTCCCCACTACAATTAAAGCGATCCAGGGGTGTCCCACACGCAGCCCACAGGCCACATGTGGCCCCGGATGGCTATGAATGTGGCCCAACACAAAATCGTAAATTTACTTAAAGCAGTATGAGATATTTTTGTGATTACGTGTCACAATGTATTTAATATACGGCCCAAGACAACTCTTCCTCTTCCGGTGTGGCCCAGAGACGCCAGTTTGGGCACCTCTGATTCCAAATCCACTTCCAGATACTTGGCTTCACAGTGGAAAATGTAGTTAAGTGAATTATAAGACCAAAGAGTCTTTTACCTAAAAAAAAATGTAAAATCACACTTTAAGATGAATTGGCTAAGTTAGATTTTTTTAGTGCTAAATTTACTAAAACACTGAGTTAGGAAAGCCTATTATCAAGTCACTTTCAAATTTAACTGATACCAGTTTTTTCAAGAATGTTTTAAAAGGCATTGAATTGAAAATATAGTTACTCAGATTCACATGAATAAAGAGTTTTTCAAGCTCTATTTGTCTATCATTTCATCAATCAGTTGATTTTTATTTTCTTCCCATCACATTTTTTTCTGAAAACATTTTCAAGGACTCTTTTCAACCAATGAGCTTGGTGAGTCGCAGCTTCCCAAAGTGAATTCTTGGAGGTTTAGATCAAAGTTTGTGGATAGATATGTATGTATGTATGTATGTATGTATGTACGTGTTTTGTATTTTATATCTTATAATTTCTTTTAGCTGTTGTGTGTGTGTATATACAAATATGTTTTCTATTATTTTTTATCCTCACCCGAGGACTTTTTTTTTCATATTTTAGAGGGGGGCGTAGACAGAGCAGTGGGGAAGGAGAGAGGGAGAGACAGACAGACAGACAGACATTTACTCGTTGCCTTCTCACATGCACCCCAACCTGGGATCCAACCCGGGATCCAACCCGGGATCCAACCCACAGCCTAGGTGTGTGGCCTGGCTGGTGTACAGGATGATGCTCCAACCAGCGGAGTCACACCAGCTTGGAAAATGTATTATTTTCAAAGTTTACTTACGTTGCATCAAGAAATTTTCTGTGATACCTAAAAGTACAATGGGAGGGGAAAAGGAATATTAAAATTACCATATTTTAGTGATTTCCTTTCAGAAGGATCAACTTTTGAAACTTCTGAAAGATATTTAGTACCAGCAACTAATCAGAATGTGAGTGAATTCATTTACTACTTAAGTCATTGAGAAAAATATTAAAGGCAAATGTCAATTAAGAATGCAATATACTTGAGCCAGCTCCTTAAAATGTGATCTCCATCCAGGTTTTCTAACCCTAAAAGAGGCTTTGCCTTACTATTTTACTATGGGCATGTTATTATAAATGATCATCAGCATTCTTTCTTTCACTATCTTAAATTGTTAATGGATGTAGAGAATGTGAATTTAAATTCTAATTGTATAACGGAGTGAGGCTGAATTAATTAACACTCCTAAGTTGTGGGACATTTAAGCTAATTTATTTTTTATTAAAAAAAGACTGGTCATACCTTGGGGTACCTTTAGGTACTCTGAGATTATTCAAGTCATGAAGAAACAGGGACTTTCTTCATTATACACAGATTGTAATTACACACCAGAATAAATAAGCTCCAAGAACTGTAGGCAAGGACTACATACAATGCTTATTATTTACAAGGCTTTTAGTTCTCCTTTTAATATTTGATCCTATTTTGTGTAGCTGTTAAAAAATGAGTGAAAAAATTAAAGTATATATTATTATACTCCTCTGATTATCTCCATTTTCACATTAATCTTGAGATATGATAACTCCAGAAATAACAATAAGCAAATTACACATAATTTTGAGCATTTGGGTTACAGATTTGGTTTCTCTTTAGATCAGTTTTAGAAAGACTAGCCATTCAATAATGGGAACCCAACAGGTGGCTCTTAAGGAAATTCTAGATAAGATACAGACAGGTAAGTATACACACACATACCACAGATACAATTATTATATTTCACTTCTAAATTTCTGAAAATTCCTTTAAAAACAGCTATATAGCAACACATAGCTTTGATGTGATACCAATTCTATGTTGGCAACATAAATAAGACCATGCAAGAACTCTGAAGAATCTAATGTTACAGCATTACATTCACCACTTCTGCCACTTTTCCACACTCATGCAAACAACCTCCCAGGCCTGGGTAGAAAGCACAGCTGTTCTGATTTTCCAAATGGTCTGTGCCACTTTGGCAGGTCACACGCAAAGTGATGCTTAGCTTTCCTTAGCACAAAATACAATGGCCAGATTTCAGACAATTCGTTGAGTATGCATTTTTCCTTTGAATTTTGGTGCTGAAGAAAGAAACATATTATAGAACACCATTCCTGACACTACAATGAGCTAAATGTTTTCTAAAAGCAATAATTACATTTACAGAGGACACATGTGTAACATATATCTAAATGTAAACTTACAGTCACGTAGAAAGAATTAGCAAAGGATTTGAATCATGAAATTCACCTTAATCTCCTAATAAATGCATCTCCAAATGTGAATTAAATGAGGAAGAAGCCAAATATTGATTCCTACAATACAATTTTTTTAAAGATCCAAGAAATTATGTGAGCAAGAACAACATGGCTTTAATGGCATGACATGGCTTTAAATGGCATCATCCTTTGAGGAAACTATCACAAAGCATCGTGTTTCCTGTGTACCTTTTATTATTTTTTCCTAATACTATCCTCATAAATAAAAAAATATAGGTGATATTTTTCCTTTCCTGTAGAGCACGGGGAGGCATTGTCAGGATGACATGCACAAGGAGGTCCTTTTGGACCGCACTGAAATGTATATTCCTTCTGAGGAGGTAGGAGTCACTTGATAATCTAACATCAAAGAGCATCTAACCCCAAAGTAGTCTTTAATCAAATTTGATGGCTTTGCCCTTGAAGCAAGTTCATCCTTAGTCCCCCCACCCCACCCTTACTGTCATCAATCTTCTTCAGCTTTGCATTCATCAGGCAGCATGGCATGACAACTCTCATTCACACTAAATAAGCTTTCAGGTGAATTTGCTTTGGAATCCCGAATGATCCAGTGTAAGTTCAAAATCACTCTTTCACAGAACTGCGCCCAGGTAGCCCCTGGCATTCTGATAAAAGTGGTTTGTCAATAAAATGCTGAGTGAAATTGCTTCTTTGGAATGTAGGGTGTCAGGTGAAAGACTAGTTGCTGAGCAAGCATCTTCCTCAAAATGGAAAGACTTCTAAGTGTTTGATCAACGCTGGCGATGGGGCACAACTCTGGGCATATGCTAAAAACAGCTGAAGTGTATACCCTTTAAGTGCACGCACTCATGGTATGAGAATTACATTTCAATAGAACTTTTTTAGAAAGACTCATTTCTTATAGTTGTGTGAATCAATGTTATTTTATCATTATCTATTTGGCTCAGCTACATGTTTGAGGGAGTTATTTGGGAATAATTATATTGAAAATAACTAGGTTAAAAGCTATAGTGATTTGTTCTCTCATCCATTTGTAATATGTACTTTAGTCACTATTTTCAAAATTCTGGAGCAACTGCTTTTATAAAAAATTTAGAATGCCTGAGAAAGTTTTTCTCTTATAAGTATTAAAAATATTTACCTAAAGATATCACATTGATTACAACCATACTTGATTTTTAATTTCAAAAGAATCATTCTCAAATTTAAATTACTTGAACATCCTGTTAGAAACACAGATTATAAACCTGCAGCCCAGACTCTGATAATTCGGGAGAGAAGTCCTTCCTCCCAAATCAGCACCCCTGTCGATCACGCCAGGTGATTTTAATCCAATTGGTCTTTAAAATACATTTGAGAAATTAGTCATTCTTCATTATAGTATAGGGCCAACATATGTATTCAACCTACAATATAAATTCATGGTATTTTTAGAATGGCATATGTTTCTAAATGAAAAGAACTTCAGGAGAGTATCTCGTTCAGTCTCGTGCTTTACAGGTGAAGGAATGAAGATCGGAAAGGATAAGGCCATGCCTCACAGCACACAGATACACAGTGGTAAAGCTCGGACCGGACTTACTCCTTTTTGTTCCTACTCTAATATTCTATGCCATGAAAAAAAATGTTTTCATTTCCTGTGTCAGAACTTACACAATGTTTTTAAAACTGATTGGTGTTAAAGAAGTCAAATTCTTGTAAATCCACTCTTTTTGCTTTACTAGGGTTTTGTTCATGGAATTCTATTTACTTAGGAGCACTAATCCTTTTTTCTAAGTTTTCTTAAATATTGAATTGAATTCATGACTAAATCACAACTTTAAAAATAGCATACTTTTTCTTAAATGTGTATTGATCCTCTGAAGGGTCCGGCCTTCCATTAATCCAAAGATCTGCATATTTACTCTGCACTGAACAGTATCTATCACTTATAGATGACTGTTTCCACTGCCCCACTCTGCCCTGTTTTCCTTTAAAATTTCCAGTGAACAGAAATCAAAAAAATATAAAAGGCAGTCAGGCCTTTCAAGCTCTGTACCTCTTTAGGGGAAAAAAAATAATTGAGTAGGTATCTCATGAAAAAAAGAGCTTTAGCAAATATAAGACACAATATCATATTAGAATAATGCTTACCACTTATCTATCTTATCTTTCAAAATCCATACACACAAAAAAAATCTATCCAGAATTACCCAAAAAAGAACTATGTAAAACTACAGGCTTTAAGCTCCCTCAAGTTAATTAAAATAATGACAAATTTTCACTATTTACCCTTGCTTCAGGTGGCTAACCATAGGCTGTATTTCATTTTCACTATCATAAAATCCTATAATGTAGGTATTTTTATATTCCTAGCTTACAAATTCAGTAAACTGAGAATCAGAAGCATCTCATAAGTTACCCAGAATCACACAGAAATTAAGGGCACAGGCAACGCAATATATGGTCTACATGAAAAAAAAAATAAAATCTATGTGAAAAATGTCTTTGTGCTTAAGGGTTTAATACATAGTGTACCAATGTACCTGTTCAGTTCCTCAATTTAGGCTGAATTTTTACAGTTAGGGTATTTAAATTTTCTCTGATATAATTACTGTGGTAATCAGGCCTTTCTTTCATTTGCTTATTTTGCAAAATTAGGAACACAAAATAGCATAGTGATGAAAAACTTCTTCCTAGTCTACAGCTTTATGCATTTGATGTCTTTTTCTCCTAAAGGGATTGTTTTGAACTAGTTATTTCTTTTCTCAAAATAAATGTTGTAAGAAATAAATTGAGTTTGTCTCTATAGGAAGGGAAAGAAAAATAAAATATTCAAAAGGAAAAAGAAAGAAAAGGCAATAAGTTATCTTTCTTTTAAATTTAATTTTACCTAGGACATATTGACAGATGGGAATAAGACACTAGTTGTTTTTGGTTTGTGGGAAAACTGAAGCTGTCTTCCTTGATGGGAGTTTTAAAAAGTTGCTTTGCACCCAGGTAGCTTGTTATTATAATAAATAAATCTACTAACAAAAACATGTTTTCTCTGGTTCTGCTTAAAAGACTTAATTTTTATCATGTAAATTTTGTGAGGATGTTTCTCTTTAGAAGCGGAAACTTCCGACCTGGGCACCCACAACAGCATATACAGAATGGAGAAGGAGGGAGCTGAGGTAAAAGATTCCCACAGCTTTGCTAGTTGATGGCATTTTGCCACATGCCATGGCTAATCAAAGCCAAGGGCACGAATTTCTGTAATTCTTCAATGCTCTGTTTGTGTAGAGTCCTGAGATCACAGACCTGTCCCAGGTACGGCCCAAATACAATGACCCCAGCTGTAGTATCACTGTGATCTACGGTACATAGGTGTTGAACTTGCCGCCATTCCAGGCAGTCTAATTCCTAGAAAGTTGCTTTTCTTTTAGGGCCAAAACATGTGTCAGCCTGTCATCAAATTCATTTGTTTTAATGCGAGTACTTGCCCAGCTTTCTCAAAATTGCCAGGCAAGTTTAAAATACAACCTCTCCGCAGCAAGCCCAAGCACTTAAGTCCATGTAAAAATTAAATCTAGCTGACACTGAATATAACTTGGCCAGTGGTGAAATAACTTTGTCTAAGCGGCTTATTACTTGTCACAAGAGGCTGTGAATTTTAAATTTGAAGCACCTAAGTACACTTTATCCAACACTTTCAGTTTATGATTGAGAAGACTGAAGCTCAAAGGCCTAGAAGTTGTTACTCACGTAATATGCCTCCTGTTTTCTTCCAAAGATCGATTTTTCAAATCAATAAACAGCAAGGTAGAATTTATCTCTTCATGTAAACAATGCCAGCCCTTTTCTCAAGCCACAACATTCAACATATACTTGTCTGTTAAGAGCACTGAAGAACTATATTACCTGAATAAATTCGTTTGCAGTTGCAAGGCTAAGAGCCGGGAACACAGGAAAGTCTCACCTTTTCAAGATCTGCTTAGGAATTCCAGCATCCTCAATTTCCCCTCAAACAGATGCAGTGGCATCTTTCTAGGATGCCATGGAAAAGCTGTTGCTGATGCCTTCTAAAAAAGGCAGGTGGGCTGGTCTGAGTAAGGCAAAGGTCAAAGTAATGGAGTTGCGTACTGAGGTTACCGGGCAGAGTTAGGGATAAGAAGTCAGGTGTATGGGAGGGAAAAATGCTAATCTTCTGCCTGGCAAATCCCTGGTCATTCATTTCATTTTTTTTTCTAATAGTGAACAAAGGAGAAAAGGCATTTAAACAATATATGCACTCTGAATCTCCAGTTCCTCCACACGATTATTGTTAAAGTTCCACAGGGGGTGGGGAGTAAAATAATTTAACTGTAGGATTTTACCCTAAAAGGGCTGAAAGAAAATGTATCCACATGTCAGAGAAAGCAGATTTGGGTTATTACGTCCCGAGTCTCATGGACTTGAGGGGAGGAAAGGGTGAGAGCATTATTAGAGGAAAGAGTGAAGATAAGGGAAAAGGCTTGAGGGTGCTACCAAGGAGACAAGCTTAGGGACACACGAAACCAGGGCTAATGACAAGGCACCACCATTAGGCTTTACTCCATTTCTCTCCAACATTTTGCCAGCCCTGGGGTAAGGTTCCTTTATAGTCACAGGTGGATGATGATTACCTTCCCAACATATCATTCCAGTAGTGCTGAGAGTCTAATGTAATGATTACCATAACGTGACTTGACAATTGTACAATGTAATGCCAATGTATCATCATCATCATCATCATCATCATCATCACTTGACTCTGAAATCTTGCTCAATAACAAAATAAAATAAAACTTGAAAACTCATTTTGTTTTTGTTGTATTTATAATTTATTTATTAAACCCAATATGAAAAGCAGCAATAGGCTCTATTACCAGAAACTAAATCAAAACCTCCCATTACAGAATTTTATGCTGAGATATTTAAAGTAGCAATGTAGACTGATGTGATAATCTATGTTTCATATAGTGTGAGCTACTATAAATATACACTTTTATTAATACTTTATATATGCTGTTGTATCACAATGCTTTCACTTCTATGTTTTATCTTTGTATAATTTGATATATTAAGACCTTACTTATATTTAAAGTAGTTAAAGAGCAAATAAGTCAATTAATAGGTTAGTTGAGGGACCACAGATTCAGTGGCCTCTCAAAGTAATATAGTGATAAAATCAAGCAAATGCTGACCAAATAAATCTCTTTCTATAGAAGTTGACAAGGGCTTCATTTAATCAAAACTGAATGAAATTTGAGGTCCTGAACTGCTTATTGAATAAAATTTAAAATAAAAACAACAGCAAAACCATGTTCTTGCTAACAGCTAGGCTTAAATTTCAGAATCTTAAGTCTTGGAAATAGCCCTGGAATTATTCATAGTAAATAGATTTCTTGGTCATGAAAGTCATGAAACACTAACAAGAAGTACATTCTTCATCATTCCCCCAGGATGCTAACAGTCAGTTGACTTTGTACTTCTTATAAAAACAGATATGGAGTTGTAACTCCTCATAGTTGACAGTTTAAGAGAGAATAAATAGAGAATAAAGTAATTTTTTGCTACACTCAATGTTTATAGATGCCACAAAATATATAGAACATTTATGGTCCTTCTTTCCCTTAGGAGTCATCATCTAACATAACTCTGAACTTAAAAATCTGAGTCCTTATACATATATGTAAAACGCTGGAATATAGATCTAAAATTGTAGCCTTTTTGGACACAGCAGGAGGAACTAAAGAATGGACTGGTTCAGAATCAAACAGAGCTGATTGGTGGTCAGTAGTCATGACTTTGGGCAGGAACCTCACTAATCTGAGTTCCCTTTTCCTTATCTGCAAAACAGGGATGTAGGACCAATGCCGGATACTATAATGATGTGAGGATGATTTGTGACAATACAGGAAAGGCATCTAGCATAATTTCAGTGACCTGATAAATGCTCGAGAAATTAACTGCTTTCTTCTTCAAATCCAGACCTCTTAATAAGCTGAAAAGTAAAACACACACAGTTTTTTTAAAAAAACATCTTTCTACAGTGATTACTAAGCATGTTCTAGAATATCTAATTTTCAACTGTCTCAACAGATATGTTAATGCATATACATTTTGGAACTCATATCATATTCATTACATGCCGGTTAACCATTGGGGCAGAGTTTATTAGATGAAAATAAGTCTATTGTAAAAGATTTCCTTGCAATTACTTCACTGCCATTATCCTAGCCACACGCTTATGCAGCTTTTCAAATTAATGTGCTTAGATTACTGAGCAAGTAATCAGAGCAGTGGAATTCTATGAGGAACTCAATTACTAAAGAAAATGATCAGTCAAGCATTTGAGAAATTGAGGCTACATCTAATTTTGAATAGTGGGTCATTATTGACATTAGGGAAGTATTCAGTACAAACACTTGGACATGGAGCACCAGAATAGTACATCACTTTATATACATATGGTAAACAGAACTAGCTGCTGGCTAATATCTCTGTTCAATGTTATTATATCTAGCTGAAAAAAAGAAATACTATCAATCTTGGATTCCGTACTTTAAAAAAATGATCTGATTGCTTGATTGAATAAAAATTGGATTGTTAACTCACGTTTAAATAAACAATTCTAAATTTTCTACTTGAGATAGAGTCATCTTTATAGCCTGGAAATATCCATTGAATGCAAATTTAAAAACTGCTTTCCACATATTTCCACATTAGAAAATGCCTTAAATACTTTGAGCATTTTATTTTAATTGTTTCACCACTAAAAAGCCCTCTTTAACTAATTATATATAGATCCATGTTCCACGTTCTTACTCATTTAATAATTTTTAATCAGACTTTCATTTTCTCCAAATTAGCCATCATCCTGAGCCCAGTTTGATGAAGATTATTTTTCTAATTTTGATTTTTATCTAAGATTTAAAGCAAAGACTATTTAATAACATCGAATTATCTTTTTAAAAGTATATGCATTAGAAACAGCAGTATAGGAAATAAGTTGAAATTATTAGGTTTATTATTCTTTCTCTGTTTTCTACGGAGGTAAGCAGTAAAGTAAAAAAAGCACTCAAAAGTGAGTTACATATAATTCTTACAAGCCCTGAAGCCATGAGCTGTGTGGCCTTGGGGAAGTCACTTCACCACTTGAAATGCAATAATGAAGCACAACGACAGTGCTGATGGCATTTCAAACTACTAAAACCATTAGTCACATAAAACAAGGTATTTATAAGGTAAGAGTATTGCAGGAGATTATTGTGATTAGTCTGAGGTCCATTTTTAGAGTATTGATTCTTTCTCTGTGAGAGTCATTAACCCCATGAAAATATGCTGAAAGATTTGATTCATTTTCCCAGAGAAAATAAATATATGCACAGATTTTAAAAATGTTAATAAATTTCAATGAAGCATGTCCTCTTTAAAGCCTATATATTAACTGCCCCCATGTAAAAATTTCAACATACCCAAGAAAAATGAAAGACTTATGCAGCAATGTTTGTTCCCAGAAGCCCCAAAAGGGAAATAGCCCAATATCAAATACTGATATGCCCACACAGTGGAATGCCACTTGGCAATGAAAAAGAATGAACTATTGACACAGGCTATACCAAGTGAATCTGAGCTAGTCCAAATAATTATGCTAGTTAAAAAAGCCAGCCAAAAAGGAGAACAAACATACAGTATGATTCCATACGCTATACACATTTTAGACAATGTAATATATTGTAACAGAAAGCATATTAGTGGCTGCTGAGGGATGGGGGTAGGAGAGTGAAATGGGAATGGAAAGAGAAGCAAGAAGAAGGGATTACACACATTGCTACTGTTTGAAAGTTGTTTTGGTTTCCATTTTTCTCCATGTCTACACCTTATCACAAATGCAATAAATGCCATTACACACCCAAAATTTCATTGTTGTACGAGTCAATTGTTGCCTGATCAGAAGCTGTCCCCGCACACACCTCCAGCCTTACTTATACTTTCACCATAACACCCTGAACTGTTTAAGCACCCCTCAGCCCACATGAATCTGCAGAATAGCCTAAGCCAGTAAGTGCATGGCGCCCCTCATAAGTGAATGAGTGAACTGTGACTCCCCCCTCTCCAGCTGGACATGAAAAGGGAAGCATGTTGCTGCAGTTGCTCTGGGCAGCCTTCCCATGACCCCAAGGACAACCAGAGCTAAGCTGAGGCAAACACAGTGAAAGGCAGGTGGCATTGTTAAGCTTATGGAAAAATAACCTGCATTATTCTGAATTTCCTCTGATATCAAATGCTAAATTTTCTATCCACGTCCTTGAAGTCTCAGTCTAGATATCATTTGTTTGGTGACATCACACACTGAACGAAGCAGGACTGTTCCATCAGGCCCTACTCTCTAACATCTAGTGTGTATAGAGCTTCATTAACCGAATCACTGTGTTGAATGGCATTACAACAAGATCCTGAACAGCTTAAGGCAGAAGGTTTTGTTTTTGTTTTTATTTTAATTTGTTTGGTTCAGTACTTGACTGCATTCGTAAAAGAGTGCCTGCCACATAATAAGATTCTAGGTGTTTTTGGTAAATTAATGAACAACAGAGTACAACTAATTTTAACAGGCATGAGTTTAAAAAATGGGTGACTCCTGCTTACAATTTTCTGAATCCTATAATTAGAATTTTATTACTGACTTTACTTCCTTGTTATGAGCAGAGGAGGACAGAATTCTCCATAAAAGTGCAACAGCAAAGAATGCTCACATTATGTTTTCTAAAGTGATACTGGTTATTTATATATGATGGGTGAGACATACTGAATTCATTTTTATAAAATTTGGGGAAGATGATCTTTGATAATTTGAGGAGAAATGCAGTCCCTAACATTAAGTCATGGCTCAGAAATTTGCTTTCTTCTTAAGTTCTGGCATAACATTCATACAGAAAAGTACACGTGTTATAATTGTACCACTGAATGAATAATCACAAGTGATCACACCCACGTAACCATTACCCAAGTCAAGAAACTAAATTTTACTAGCACTCCCAATAGACCATTTAGGACCCAACCTTTAGAATAATATAATAAAAATATATGCAGTCTTTAGAATAATGTAATTCCAAACTACTGAGAGTAAATAATAAATAATCAATGCATGTAAATTCTATGTTAGAAACTTTACTCACTTTTGGAAGAACACATGTTAATAATTCTTAATTTACTTTCTGCTGCCAAATCCCTTAAACCCCTAAACTCTAACAGTAGAGTGACTGAATCTAAAGATAGTCCATAAAAAAGAGATTTGTAGACTTTAAATATGGAAAATATTCTCATATAAATTTGAATATAAGCCTTATTCAAATTTCATCACTGATCAGTTTGACTTGCTCATCCTCAAGTGAATGTGGTCTCTCACTGAGAAGTGTAAAAGAAAACAACAGGTTTTCTTCCATTTAGAGGAATAAAACTGAAGAAAATTAGAAACATAATAGAAAAGTGAGATTAAATCCTTCAGAAATTGGTTAATTGACTACCTGACTATTATAACAGAAATGCTTTAAATCTGAAACCTCTCCATCTTTGACTCTGTTTTTCTTTTCTACATAATTAGAAAAAAAACATAAGTGTGTTCTTGTATAGCTGGAACTTTGGGGAAATACATAGAGAGCTGTAGTCAGTAAAGTACCAGCTGCTTCTTGGTTGCTAAATTTATCAGAGACTTAGCAGCAAATGTGTTTTTGTGATTTATCTTTCCTGTGTATTAGGTTTTATAACTACGAACTGAAGAGAAGCTGCAAGCAGAAGCCATATTACCAAAAGCCATATTACCCAAACTGAGCTAAAATGCAGCACAGAGATAAAGGTGTGAAATGGACTATCATTACCAACGAAAGGCACCCATTTCTTTGAGGAACAGATATTAACACACACAAGAAACATTTTCCCTATTATTTCTCAAATAAAATTACTTGCCCATGATCTTATCAACCTAATTATATGACCGCAAAATACACCTATTACCAAGACACGTCAGATGAAGAGATCTGCCTCTATATATGACACACGATGAGAAATGAGGGCCTCCGATCCCCCCTTGAAGAGAACAGAGGAGCTGGCTGCCCGGACAGCCAGGACGAATATCTTGCTGGTTTTAATAATAAAAACACACAGTGTGTGGCAGAGTAGGTTTATAGATGTGAGTGCACAAAACAGAATTTACTCTTGTATTATAATGTATTAATTATTGTGTGACTATAAACCTACTTTTACCCCACTCTGTATTTCAGGAACTGTGGTCTCCTAATTAGGATACTTCCAGTGTTCAAAATAGTTATTCGTATGCATCTGAAGACAAATACTGGTGAAGAAAGCTTTCCATAAAATATTCCAAGTCAAAAAAGCAAAAGCTTACTTATGATTCTTACTATTACATCATATTTATCATCCTTTATTCATATTAAGATAACTGTTTCCTTCTCTACCTAATTACTCTGAAATAAAATGCATTTTAAAGCTAAAGGAGGATTTTAAAGTATTTCCCCTAAAGCATACATAAGACATTTTATAATAAACATTTAAAAATATGCTTATTATACATGGTAATTTAAATAAAGCCTTTTCTTTCTCTTGGCCAAATATTTGGTAAATTGTTTACAGTGATTCAGTGATTGGGCTCCTTCCATACCTACGCAACAAAAACTCTTTAAAACATTCTTGCGTCATCTAAAGGAGACAGAATGTCTGAGAACAAAATGACTGGTATACTATGGGACTTTTAGAGAAATGCTATTTTGCATAACCACAGATATGCTTCTTAATCCCTATTCCAGAGTCCTCTTTGCCAATCTGATATTTTTCTTTCACCTTCTCCCAAAATTGGTTGCAGAGGTCCTCATCACACAGGTGTGTTTGCTCTTTCACCCATCCTTTCCGAGGTTATTAAGAAACTACCATGTAAGATGCAGAGACCAAAAAGGTGTGCGTGTGTGTTGGAGGAGGTTAGGATATGTATAGCAGGGAAGACAGAATAATTCCAAGGTTTTTAAGTTTCTAGAGAGGAATGAGGGAAGTCTAACAGTTGTGTCTCCAACAAGATTCTAGTAAGTCCCATGCTAACTAAAACACCTATTCATTGAGCAGTGGTAATTTCTAGTGGAAAAAGAGAAATTAAGCAATTTGTACATAGGTACACAGTTTCTCATTTATAAAGACTAACACCACCCGCCTCATGTAACTTTTGAGAAAATTAAATGAGTTAATATATGGGAATTATAGTGCCAGTTGCATGGTAAACAGTCATAAAATAACAGATACTATTATTGTTATTACTGTGCAGGATACTGTCTAAGTGCATTAATTACATTATTTAATTTGCTATTCACAATAGCCTTATGTGGTAGATAACATAAGTCCCATTTTATAGATGAGTAAAGTATGAATTAGAAAGGTTATGTAATTGTCTAGTGAAACAACGCTAATACGTATTGGGAATGGAACTTGAACTCAGACAACCTAAGGTCCATGCTCTTAAATACTACGTTGTGGCCTCCAAAATTAAAGAGACTCTTGGAGAACAAGGCAGAGTCTGTATCCAGTAGGAAAACAACCCAGACCCAGTACTGAAGGCAGCTCCCCTGATGTGTTTTGCTTGATTACCTGGTATTGAACTCCATGGGTTTCCACACCAAATCGAACTCACATCATCAGTTATACACAAGGGCAGAAAAGTTAAGCAGCTTTAGGGGCAAGAAGAAGGAATGACTGCAGGTGGGCCCAAGAGATCTATTTAGGGAAAATATCCTAAAATTCCCCTGTGAAGTACATTTTTGTTGGGAGCAGGGAGAAAAATGTCCTAAAATTGGATTATAAAGTTAATTGAACATAACATAATAAATTTACTAAAAATCATTGTATTTCACACTTATAATGGGTGAATTTTGCGGTATGTAAATTATACCTCAAAAAGCTGTGATTTTCATTTTCATTGTAAAAAACAACCCAAAATAAGGCGTGGACACTATGTTTCTGCTCCAATCATCTCTGGATGCCCCATTTGGAGCTAATGATTTTGTTTTTGTCAATGAAATTCATAATATGTTGTCACTGTTCTGTTATCACTACTGAGTAATAAATGGCCTTAAAACCTAGTGGCTTAAAATTAAAAGAACAACTTTTTAAAATTAACGTCATAATTCTGCGATGAGGAATTTGTGCAGGGCTCAACTGGGCAATTATTTTGCTTCTATAGTCATTGAGGAAATTCAGTGGCACCCATCTGGTTGGTCTTGTAGATACAAGATGGTCTCAATAACACATCTGGAACCTGAGATCAGACGATTCAAAGAGCAGGAATGTGAACCAGAGGCACCTACACATTACCTTTCCATGCAGCTTAGCGTTGTCGCATGTAATGACCTCAGAATAGTCAAACTTCTAATATGGTGGCTCAAAACTCTAAGAACAAATATCTTTGTGAGCACCATGGAAGCCGCATCAGCTTTATGACCAGCCTTGGAAGTCATAGAGTACTGCTGTTGCTGTACTCTGTTAGGCAAAGCGGCTCCAACCCCTAAATTCACAAGGAAGGGACTTAGACTTTACTACTTCCTGTCAGTTAATAACATGGTCATATTTTAGAGTAGCATGTGGGACAGGAGATATTGTTATGGTCATTATTTAAAAATACATAACAGTTTACAATAACGACCACCATTAATAGAGGTTTCTAAAAGGCCTACTAATTCTTCAAAGCTTCAGATGTCTGAAGCTGAGGACTTCACACACAATGACCTCTAAACCAGGTGGAATTTTGGGGATGCATGGTAACACTCTCAAATACCTCAAGGAATTCAGGCAAGAAACTTGCTTCATGAATAAATCCTCACTTTCAGGCTATATGAGTAATTATACACTTAATATCCCTTGTGCTACTTTTTATAAAATGTTTCATATACAGAAAAATTAGTTTGATTTCATTTGGTTTGAGACTTTTAATGAGTAGCTGAATAGGACTGTGGACTTTCTCCTTGTAAAATATTTAATGATGACCATGACTACTTATGGTCATATATTGCCTAGCTTGAACATTACATTTAATGATGTTTGCCCAAAATAACTAAATTTTAAATTAAAATCACAAATGCCTTACTTGTATCCTATTTTAGTAAACATTTTGGAGTGTGTGGCAGAAACCCATTATAATAACAACTGTTTTAATTTGAAACCCCCTCAGTTTCCTATGCATCAATCTCTGAAGTTCCAACCTTAGAAACCTTTTCAAAAAATTGAGTTAGATGAAGAAAATGAAGAGAAAGGAAGTAAAAATACCAAAAAAACCCACAAATATTTCAACAAGGGGACAGAAAAACTGGGTTTAAGCTTTAACACCCATTGTGTGACCTTCTACAAGTCACTGAAGGCTTGCTGCAGTCTGTACTCAGAGTATGAAAGGGGGAGTAGGGCTAGATCAGGGGGCGGGAGGGGTGGTTTGTTTCTGTGGGGGGGTGGTGCTATGAGTTAAATGGTAAAAAACACTTCCAAACCAAGTACACTGAATCTAAACATACAAGCTGAGAGTTATTCTGGGTGAGGTTACCTGGAAAGCCACTCACAAGTCCTCCCTATTCACCAGTTCCTCCGCCCCTTAACCTACCCTGGAATCCTATCTCTCAAACATAAAATTTGAAAGCCATAGGATTAGACAGTCCCTAAAGGCTCCTTAAAGTGTACATATTCCCAGGAACTAAAAGAGTGCCTACTTATTAGGTAAATTGTTACATAACAAATGTTAATACTATAATGGGTAGCATCATGGATATTCACGTGTATTCAAAAGTATGTCCATACCATTTAATCAATACATGAGTCTATTGCTATTGGCAGTTGATTTGGTATGTGAATATATTATTTTAGGTGTGCAATAAAAGCACTATGATTTACTCAGAAACTACCTAATGACATACAAGATTATCACCTCCAAGCAATCTTAAACATAGCTACTAGTTCCCATCTGTTTTCATAAGGAAACACAGATTAGGGGCTATGTGCCTTTTCCATAATATTGAAATGCCTGCCATTGTATCCATAGGTTTCTCATCTCTGTGAGAGGTGGCTTCAAACCAAGTAGATTGGGGCTTTCTTCTGATGACTTGGTTGGGATTATTCCCTGATTCTTAGCTGAGAATGGTCTCAAAACAGAGGGTCAAGTGTTTCAGGTTCAAGGAGATGGTACAACAGATCGTGTTTGGAGAAAGCAGAGACGGAAAGGTCAAGTGAGTCTCAAGACTTCCCTCCTGACACTTTCTTTCTTTCTTTTTCCTCCAGATTTGATGAAAAACTTCAATGAGTAGAAGATATATGTGAGGGAGAGGACATATATATTTATACTTAATCAGTTAAAGTGCCTTTGGGTATGGGCTATTCATAGCAGTAACTAATGGCACATACACACATGCACACATGCACACACATCCCTCTATATGTGTATACGTGTATGTACTCTCCTACATTTGGCACAGGAAAGGCAAGAATTTTTGTGTGCCTAGTTTTGAAGAATATTGCATGTATCTGCTTGTATGTTTTTGCTAATGATCTAGCCTTGGCATCTCTTAACCAATATTATTTCATTAAAGCAGGAAATGACCTTATACAATATATTACCTGGTTCAACACTTTAATTGACACAACCACAGTCAAACGGTTAGAATATGGGCTGAACCTAGAATAGATCAATGCTAATACCCTCCAGGAAAGGGACTCTTGCAAACCACGATAGTACACACACAAACATGGATATGTTGCAATAAAAAATTTAACGTAACCAAGCAACTTAGAGAAAACCTATTTCTACTCCTTCATTTTTTAGATTATAAAACTTCAGCTCAGAGAAATGGAAAAAATGCAATCTTTTAAAGGTAATGACAGATTCCAATCTAGAGCTTCCTTCCATTATATATTGTGGTTAGAGATAATGTTCTTAAACTAAATCAAATGACTATGTATGACTGATGAGAGCTTAACCTGCTCATGGAAACAAAAATTTTAAATACAACTTTCTTTTTGTTAATTATAAACTTTTTGAGAACAGGAATTAGGCTTCACATATTTTTGGCAATTTTGCATAGTGACTTACCCTTAGTTAGTGCTAATAAGCATTTATCTGACTAATAACAGTCTTAAACTTAATGACAGACCCTAAGACAATATTCAAGCACAGATAATTCTGTATTCTGCTGGAGAACAGCTCCAGAAGACCCACCCAATCATGCATCCTATCGCCTCAGGTCATCCACATATAAATTAGGATTAAAATACATATGGCATTTTCCAGACACATTGACTAATAAATGTAAGCATAATTTGTCTCTTTAAAAGAGACTATTTATATTGTTCTAAAAATATGCCTCCATAAGCCTGGAGGCAAAAAAACATGCCACCCCTCTGTCTTCACTCTTTTAAACCAAATATAGATTATTCTAAATTTATTTTATCTGTCCTATTTTTATTTATAATTAGTTAACATTATTAATGCCTTCATTGTATTTTATTATTCTTAGATATACCCTTTTCAAATCAAAATTTCTGGCATTGTTCCTGTGATCTACATAGAAAAAGATTAAAATAGTTTAATTTTTCTCTGGGCTGGAAGTCAAATGGCCTCCTCAGTTCCAAAACTTGGTGGTCTTTTTGATCTTGGCACTTAGTAGAATAATTTAAAGTTTAAAAAATTAGGTCAATAAAAAAGTTCTTTTTTTTGGTGGTAAGGTCTAAAAGAATATGTGAGTTCTCCCTGCCAAAAATCACTGGAGCTATTATAAGAACTATTATAAAGCAAGTGATGATTTTTTTCCTCCTCATGGATTTTTCAACTGAAGAAGAGAACATGTGTCCAGGAAGAAATGAATATAAAACGGGACACTGATCAACATGCGATCATGATTTGCTTGAAGAAAGGAAATACTGACAATCCCCAGAGATAATTCCTGTGAGGCATTTAAAGTGCACAGACACAGAAATTTAGTAGATCGGTGTAAAGTATACTTAGAGCTCACTCATTCATTCAGCAAATAATTACTAAGTGCCTACCATGTACCAAGATATGCCTGGGACAAAACCTGGTGAAGATACAGGTTCTGATGGCTACATGTTAGAGTCCCAGGCAATGATCCTACTCATTTCTTATTTGATCTGAAATTTCTGAATCCTGGTGGTCATAACTAGTCTCCCACTAATAGCTCAAAAATCTGTTCATACAACAGCAAAATCAGAGCAGCTTCTTAAAAAATATATTGCCTCCTAGGCCTACCTATGCACCTATTGGATTTGAGTCCCAGTTTCTGGAGGTGGGAACCCAAGAGTGTGAGTGAGCATGTGTGTGAGTGTGTGTTTTAAACCCCTTCAGTCATTTTGATGCAGCTTGTTTGTGGACCAGAAGTGTGGAACCACTGATCTGGTGTTCACAATCCTTTTTCCTAAGAGGGAACCACTATTAACTAATC
Source organism: Trachops cirrhosus (assembly GCA_028533065.1). Lineage (NCBI taxonomy): Eukaryota > Metazoa > Chordata > Mammalia > Chiroptera > Phyllostomidae > Trachops > Trachops cirrhosus. Next base: position 17,085,108 of record CM052541.1, on the reverse strand, counting down.
CAGCTGAGGCGCCTATTACACAAACCCATTACAGTTACTGCTCCAAAGGGACTATTCTTATTCAGAGAGTGGCACTGCCATGCCTAGTAAAATTACAAGCACACTGGATTAGAGGCTTAGTTCAGGGGAAAGGCTTCTTTTTTAAATAGCTTAATATCAAAGTCATTTAAATTTATACCTTCTATCAATAGCTCTTAAAAACCTTAAAATATGGATATCTGCAGGTTCCATATATAGGAAAAGATTAGATAAATTAAAATTCAGATTCTCTCAATACATTAATGGTAAAGAGATATACTTGAAATTTATTCACTCTTGTCTCCTCGGTGCAAGGACAGTTCCTGGCGCAAAGTAAACGCTCAGTAATGACTTGTCGAATAAGGGAATAAACAAATGAATAAACAAATAAAAAATAGCAACAAGGTACTATTAGTTCAAATGTGCTTGGTCATTTATCAGTGGATAATGGTAGTTAATATAACATTTATTTTAGCACTTGTCATATTTCATGATAATTATTTGTTTCCATGACTGATTGAAACTAAGTCTTGTTTATATAATTGCCAGTTTTAGTCAGGGCATGGCATGTGGTAGACACTCCATAAAGGTTACTTGAATGAGTGGATAAATAGAGCAAGCTACCTCTTAAAATTCATACTCCATTTATTACACATCTGATACCAATGAATTTAGTTGACTTAGACATGATTCATGTACAGTAATTTAAGTGCTCATTTCAATTCATGACAATATTCTCTGCTAGTGGGGAAAACATAAATTCTAAGGGGACATTATAAATATGTCTGGGGACCATCATTCATTTCAGAGCTCAGATTTCATAATTAAGCAAGTAAAGAGTTCCTGAAAAGATTAGTTTATTAAGGTTTATATCTGGATAAGTTCTTGTGCAATATAATAAAGAAAATAATGTCTTTTAAATGACCTTATTACTTACCTGTGGAACTATTACATTTCTGAATCCTAAATGAGAACTGTTCAGTAAGACATTGAATCTAAATACTGTCTATAGTTGCTGTTATGATTCTGTAAACTTTTCAAAGTATAAATTATTTAATAACAAAGTCAGAGGGCATGTCTAATTTGTAAAGGGTCTAAAAGTATATAAAGAGGAACTATATATTTTAAGAACTATAAAATAAGGCATGGAGTGACTTAAAAGCCATATTATAATAATGCATAAGATTGTTTTTCATCATACAGAATGGATCAGTTTCTATAAATAATTCATTTTTGGACAGATTACTAATTTTACTTATGCCAGTGGGTTAAGAACAAACGGAGACATAAGTATATCAGAAAAACATGTGCTTTTCTAACCCATAACACTGATCCTGGTATATTATTCCAGGTGGATTGGAAGGTTTCTGATTCAGCATTGCAAAAATAATTTATAAAATGTAAAAAACAGTAAAATTGTTACAAATCAGCAAAAACATCCACATAGTAGAAGATACCCATTATTTGGACCTATTAATAAACTTTAAACAGCATATGTGTTTATTGCTCAACAGTTTAACTTCAGGAAAAACTGCCTCAATGTTTACCACTTTAATAAATATAATATCTAATAACTGGAACAAAAGAGACACGTTGTATAACTCCCGATACAACATGGAATAAGAAAACTAATGATATGTAATTTAAAAGAGAAATTTTTTGGCATCTGTATCCATCCCTTAAGAAAAGTAAATAAAAATAGACAAAGGACAAAAAAATACCTTTCTTAAGATATCCATAATAAGATGGATTTGGGGTTGAGTTCATCAATAACAGTTATAAGGAATACTGTTAAATGGATTGATATGGGAGAAAAAAAAACAAGCAAAAATGTACTGAGGAATTGCCAAGGAGGCACACCAGTCAGAGCCTTCAGAACACTTTGTGGGGTAGGACTAAGCACGGAACACGCCAGCCAGAGGTGGGAACACAGAGAGTGACAACATGAGATGCAGTGGTGGGAAAAACCTGTTTCCATGAGGGTGTAGGACCATGACACTCTCTTTTGTTACCCAGTTTTCCTGTCCGAACCTGTTTAGAAACTAGTTTTAACAGCTGTTTCATGAGAAAGAAGTTCTACAGTTAATTTTTGAAAACACCAGGTTGAGCAAAATTAAACACATCTCCCTCCTTCAAATTAACATATCGCTTTTAATAGGCCACGCATAGCATAACAAGGTTGGAAGTTACTCCACAAATATTTGTGCAACGAGAAGAGAAGAAAGAGTGCAGTGTTTCCCAAACACTGCTCTGCAGAATCCCTTTAGAAACAAGCATCTGGGGAGTTGGGAAAGCAAAGTGCTCTTTGGGAAGTGCTAAGCTACACTGCTGAAATAATGAATATAATTTTGAAAAAATAGGTTTATATTAAGTCTGTGTTTTAGGATGTTTTGATTTGTGTGTTTTTACAGTAATTGGCTTATCTGTGACCTCTTTCCATCAGCTTCCATTTAATTGAGAAGTTAACTAGATTTCTAATTTACACTTTATATAATTTTTCTGCCTTCTCATTAAGATGAGGTCGTCAGTAGAGATCGAAAACAATCTCATAAATGTCCATCTCCCTCCAAATTTAAGGAAATTTATCTCCTTGATCGTTTATTTGCCTTTCTTTGTGTTTATGTGGTTTACGTATTTTTCCCCAAAATAAAACTCTGCCAACGATATCTTGAAAAGTCATAGACACAAAATGTATTCTCAACCAATACTGGTTTGTAGATACTTGATGTCAACAAAACAATATTGTTTACTATACTGAAAACTCATTCACAACATAGAGGTACATTCTGTTTTCATTTTGACAGCCCCAAATCACAGGCAAGATTTCAGCCTTGTCCAAAGGCACCACACGGCTCCGGGCGACCTGAGCTGCCTGTGAGATGTTTCTGGTTTTGTCAATGATGTCCTCACAAGGACTTCAGAATCATAGCAGGGTTGGAATAAAATGTTATTTGAATAACAACCGATTCCCCTCTTTCCATTAGAGATGAGGTTTCCCAAACACAAGCAAAATGGTCATCATTTCAAACACTTCTTCAGGTAGAGCAACTTCTCAAATTTAAAGGCACCTCTGAATGACTTGAGGATCTTCTTAAAAGGTAGATTCTGATTAAATAGATCTGAGGTGGGGCCTGAGATTCTGCATTTCTTACATCTGTACCACTGACTGTGGACCACCTTTGAGTAGCAAGGTTGACATACACACCATGTCCTTGCTGACTTGGAAACAAATTCCCTCAGTTTCTATGAAATGTATTGCCTAACATCCAGCATGGCATAACTGAAACACTGTGAGTATATTCATGCCATTCTTCCCAAAATAAATTTGTATAAAGATTTCATTTTAAGGGTCAGATCCAGTCCAATGCTCTCAGAACCACTAATAGCTTAGATTACCATTTTTTCTGTTGGGGTTGCCATTTCCCCACAAGGCACTCACCACTTTATATCATTTGTTAAAGAAAACTTTCATACAGTAGGATACGGCCATCCACTAAACCCTGTTCCTGATCTATTGTAACTTTTCAATTTTACTCAGGACATTGTAACCCAACTTCTATAATATAATGGAAAGATTATTAAAATTATCTGGGACTAATGAAGACAACAATCAGATTCTTTAAGTTTATATAGTTATTTGCAATTTATATCCAACCAACCCACCTTCACAACATTTTGGATGGTGCTTGTTTCTTTCAAACTGCTGGCCCACCTTTCATCCCTAATCCAACAATGGTTCAAATGCCTTAGTGTGAATAGGTATCACCAGAAGATTATTGAAACCGCTAATTCCATGCCCACTGCAGGGAAAGTCTCATTCTTTAGGTCTGGAGTGAGGCCAGGAAATCTGCATTTTAGCAAATGCCCCTTGCATTTTTAGTGTAATCAGAACGTTTGACAAACAGTGCCCTAGCTGCAATCCTGACCCAAGTCCAGCATCAATCCACCCTTGCTGCTTAACGTGAGATGCTGTTCTTTAGCCCTGTAAGTTTTTGGACTGTTTCAAAGGCTGTGTTTTTAAGTGCATACACTCATCCACAACAATTGCTTCTTTTCTTTGAGTCACTGTTTTGATAATCTGCCTGTTTTTGCCATTCCTTCTTGGACTGAGGACTTTAACTCCAAATCTTCCCAGAGAAGACAGTTTATCTTTCAAACCAGATACTTTTGAGAGCCATAGGGAGTGTTATTAATGATTATGCCAGGGTAATTGACAGAAACCTGAACTGTCCAGAGCAGGGCTTATGTCATCCTGATCTTGAATCCCAGCTCAGAGAAATCTTTAACCACATTTAAAACTGAGGGCAGACTGTTGCCCACTGCTGGATTCTCCATCCCATTACTATTCTGGGATAGAAAATCCCTTTAGGACTTCATATTGACACTCCCCTCAGATATTCTATTTCCAGCAGACATGCTACTTTTATGGCAGCCCCGGAGGTAAGTCTCCCTCCTCAGACCCAACCTCACTGTGGCAGCAAGTTAATTCCCAAATCATCCCCCTGGGTGTGGTTAAGTGGGACATAAAAGGACTATGCTCATGTATGAGACGATATGAATTCAAGTAGCTGTTTTCATTTAGTCATCCATAGTTGAAGGGTCAACATCTTTAATGTCTCCTGATGAAAAATAATAGTTGAACATTATACCATTTCATCAAGTAAATGTTTTATATATTTCATCACCTTCCTTTTAATGTTTCCAAATGTGAAATGACTTGTAATTCAGAGGAATGAGAGAAGCACTAGGATGCATAATACGTTTCTACACATACCCAACCAACTCAGTGACAGTACAAAGTCAGGCAACTGCTCGGGCATCGTACCCACATTGACTCATGTCTCTCTGCTCTAAGTATTGATTTATCTAGCTAGTCAGAGAGGGCATTCAGAGAAATAATCCTATTCAACTTTAAAGGGATTAAAGTGCATTTAAATGGCTGTTTCATGGTCCATATAGAGAAACTGATAACACCTCACACAATGAAACATAAAATTAATTATATAAAGCATGAATGAAGAAAGACACAGTTATTCATTCTAAAGACTACTTCTTCCTCCTACTTACTACACTCAGTTGGAATGTTTTAAGAGAATTAAAATGGAAACAGCAGCTTCAAGAAATGTTTCTAGTACATTAGTTTAAAAGAAAGCAATAAACTAAGCATAAAGTTTTAAAATGTAGTGTAGTATTAGTAAATCATATACTCCAGGCTCACCTTACAGGTATGTGTTGTTTTTATAAATTAACTGAAACTGGTGTAACCCTAGGGTCAGGTTCAAGTGGTACACACCAGCCATCAAATTACAACTTGATGCAAATTTTGTCTCATTAAATAAGTCACACACAGCACCACTTCATTTGCAAAATAATTGTGTACCTGGCCAAGGTCAAGGGGTTTTTCTTCCATTCTTTTCACTGAAACAGCTCTTTTTTTTTATACAGCCAAACTGTGGGAAAGATTACCTAATTTATTTACATTTGAGAATATATCAGGAAAGCAAACTTCTATATAACTCAGAAGGGTTTTTTATTTTTGCTAATTTCTAATTTTTTTCATTAAAAAAAGGAATCATATAAAATATGCTTGTTTGAGGTTTTTGGAGAGCATATACTATATTATTATTCTCCTCCAGAAAGTTCTCATTCCATAATTCCTAGGGAAAAGAGAAAATTATTAATGCCAAAATAGCTATAATTTCCATTGCTTGATTATGATATGAATAAAAGATGTGTTTAAATTGTGCTCAAATATACAAATTGAGCTCCTTGTAGAAATGTGAGAAATAAGGTGATTTTAGGTCTTAAAGATGCATCAACACCTGAAGGTTCTTGGCTCAAATTTATATTCTAATATTCTCTGGCCTCATGATATCTCCAGTCACTTCTATCATTAAATACAATGATTTTAAAATATATATTTTTTGTCTATTAGATACTACTAGATTTTTTTCAAAGGAAGCATTTATTGTATGTATTCTCTTAGTTAAGATTCTTAGATAATCACATTTGATTTAATTCACCAAATTTACCTTTAAAAACATATATAGGGCTCTTTGCTTCATTTAAGAAATGAATCACTGCTCTACTTTTGTTTCCAAGTGTGCGACTTAATAAAGTATTTAATTTCATTTTTTGAACCTTTAATTTTTTCTGCAAAAGACAAATAGCTGATGAGAAATATGAAACACATATTTGGAGCTTTTTAAATAAAATAAAAACTAATGTTTGCAAAAGAAAGTTTGAAAAAAGAATGCCTAATTATTTGATATTAAGTAAAAATATAAAATTACTGTACAACGTATTTCTTTGTTGTCCTAGGAGACTATACTAAGTATTGTCTTTGAAGTGAAACTGACTGTAAACAAAGGTTTTTGATCAGCCCTGGCTGGTGTGGCTCAGTGGACTGAGGGCTGGCCTGCAAACCAAAGTGTCACAAATTTGATTCCCAGTCAGGGTACATGCCTAGGTTTCAGGCCATGTCCCCAGTAGGGGGCTTGAGAGAGGCAACCACACATTGATATTTCTCTCCCTCTCCTTCTCCTTCCCTTTCCCTCTCTCTAAAAATAAATTTAAAAATCTTAAAAAAATAAAAATAAAACACCAAAAGTTTCCTTAAAGTAAAAAAAAAAAATTTTTTAAACAGAATTTTTTTTATCAAACTAACAATTTTGAGTGCAATCCAGAAATGTCTTGCCTTGATATTGATGTTTTATTATGTGCATATTATAAGCCATAAAGTGTTCAAATTTTCAATTGGTTAAGCTACACTTTACTTTTCTTACTATTTACAAAAGATTAGTTAGATTAGTTATACTTTCAGCCTTAAATTCACTCCCTTTCTAATTGTTCAATTTGAGCTTTCTTCGGTGACTATAAGAGCTATTGGCTGTTCAAGAGTAACAAGCCTCTGATATTGCAGAAGTAGAGACCACCTCACCTCTGTTTTACTAACTGACTCAGACTCTTCTATTGACCAAACTTGAGTCAGGCTCCTCTGAGTGTTCTTCTCTAGGCCCTGACCTGTCCTTGGCCAGATTAGTCCAGAATCCAGCTGAATGAATTTAGCAAAAATTCCCCCACTATTACATCTGCTCACCCTAGATATCTGGTTGAATTCAGTAGCTTTTACTTTTAATGTCTGATCACCCTGGACTGCCTTCAGCAAGAGGCAAATCCAACAAGTCCAGTAAATCCAGCAAGTTCCCCTAGTCTTAATGTTTCCTCTGAGCAATTTTCCACTCCTTGACCCTCCCACCCCACTCCTTGGCTATAAATCTCCTCCTGTCCTTGTATTCAGAGTTCGCCTGACCTCTAGCCCCTACTGCCAAGCCCCCACTTCAGTGGTCCCTCCTCTCAAATAAACTCTTCCTCATTGTCTTTAACAAGTTTTATACTTTGTTTAACAGTATTTTTGCCCTGCAAAATATCAAAAATAAGGCATTTCTTGAAACTTATCTAGTTAATTCAAATAGTTTTTCGGGAGAACATGGGTAAACAGTGATATCAAACAGGTGAAGGGTTATCCTCATTCCAATCAGTTTGGTGTTTGAGTTTCAAAGACAGCAGGGAGCTAGCTACCTAGGAAGAAAACTGGTTGGAAATGGATAGTCCAGCTATAAATCTTCTTTGAAGAACAATCAGAGAATTACTATTAAATTGAGACTTTACTTTTTAGAGCTAATACGCTGAATACATAGAAAACTAAAGTAGCTTGATGGGACAATCATGGCCCACGATGAAGTGACTGTGGAATCGGGAACAGATTAATATCTGACAGGGTAAATGACCCCTGTTCTGTCAGAGAACCTGCAGAACATATGCTGAAATTCTTTCCTTCTTGGCAAATTTGAGAGTGGTCCTTACATTGCACCCCAGCCCCACATAGGACTGACAGCACTGAAGTGGACACGGAGCCTGTGCACAGAGGAAAAAAGCAGGAGCAGCCACACAAACAAGCCAACTCCCTCCTCAGGTAACTGGCAGCAGGTGTAGGCATGTTTAGGAAAGCATGTTCAAGTAAAACAAATCTACTTACGATTCCACACTGGCATGCACATGCTCAAAATACAGTAGGATATCTAGAGCTACATGAATTAAGTAGCAATACAAACATGAAAATATGTACTTTGAGGAAATTATAGAGTTTTAGAATCCTCTGCTATTGGTAGACTAAAGCTGAAAGAAAAAAAGAGGGTGGGATCTTTCTGCGTCAAAAAGATATAGAAAGGACAGGGCTGACAAGCAGCTCCATAGACGCTGAGCTTGGTCAAGGCGAAGAGATGACCTGCAAAAAAAATTACAGAAGTATTTCCCTGTAAAATTGAGGTGATCACGGTAACTATTTCTTTGTGTTGCTTTAGGAAATAGTGATGAGGTCAAACATTTACTATATACTAGATGGTCATGGTGAGTCCTGCAAGAAGCAGATACCAGGACTACACTAGACATATAAGCGGTTTATTATGGTAAATGCCTATGAGGGGATAGGTGGTGCATGAGACCTGAATGCAGGTCTAAACCTTGCAAAGGCGACAGGAAAGGGTGATTGGGTTGGAAGAGTCTGAATGATCAAATGCTTTGCTATTCAAAGTTCTGCTAGGCCAATTGTGAGCCCTCAAGCCAAAGTTGACAAAAATAGGAGTCCCCTATCTCTCAAGAATGCCGGGATTGGTGTCCATGCCATGCTCAGTCATTGCTGGAAGTGGTCACAGCACGCATAGCTTCAGCATTGTAGTATTTGGCAGTGAACTAGGCTGCAAACCGGAGGGGGGTTTTCATTGCTGCCTCATAGGTCTCACCCTAAGAAATTAAGAAGCATTAGCTGCCATGAACATTTTTTAAAATTACTTTTGCATTATAAATTTTTATTATTTAAACTCTGTGTATAGTTACCTCAAATTCACATATAGCAACTCATATATGAATATTTCATGTTACCAAATTGTGGGAAATCTTAACAGCTGGTAATTTAAGTTCTGGAATATTATCATCTTTCTCTGAATATCAAAACAGGTACAAATTTTTAGTATTTTATTATTATTATTTTATTGTTGTTCAATTATAGCTGTCTGCATTTACTCCCCACCACTCCCCCCACCCCAGCCAAACCCACCCCCTTGCTTCCATCCCCACCTTGGTTTTGTCCATGTGTCCTTTATAGTTGTTCCTGAAATCCCTTCCCCTCATTACCCCCTCCTACCTCCCCTCTGGTTACAGTCAGATTGTTCTTAATTTCGAAGTCTCTGGTTATATTTTGCTTGCTTTTTTCTTTCATTGATCAGGTTCCTACTAAAGGTGAGATCATATGGTATTTGTCAAGGTTGTTTAATTTAATAGGTGCCTGAAGTTTGGGGAGGTCACCTGTCATTTTTCAACCAGAATGGCTTTCTTTTTATGTTTTGCATATTAAATATCCAGGTATAGCTTTGAGAAAGTGTTCTGTGTCCAACAAAAGACTGAAAATTTTTGTCCTGATTATTTTATTAGAGTTATAAGGAAAATTTAAAAATCATTGTGCTTATCCTAGTAATTAGAATCATGAGTCACATAAACATAATAAAAAGGAAGATAAAGATGCTGAAAGTAATGGATCTTTAGCCTCACATTCATGAAAACAAAGCCATAGCTCTGTGTTCTCAATTATGAACGGGAAACTTATTCATTAACAGCACTTATTCCTGCATGATTGTCCAAAAAAACACATTACTATAACAAGAAGTATGCTCCATTTTTTACAGGATCACTAAACTTCCCATCTCTTTTGTAAGTTATGAATAGATTATATTGTAGTTCCTAAACAATGACTTCCCATTATTCAATACTAGAGATTTATAAACATATTTTAAAAATACTTCTCTTCCTATTCATATTTAGCTTCTAATCTATGAATAAAGAAGGCCCTAGCTTTCATATCCTGTATTTATGGGTCCACTTTCATTTATAACTAGTGGAATTATTCCATTAATCTTTAACCCATGAATCTCTTTTCTCATTTTTTTTATTTTTTCAAGTAACTCTCAATTCACATTATCGAAAATAAACTCCACAGTACCAATATGAAATTATGATATTCATAATTTTATAGATTATATTCTTTCATTTTATCAGCAAGTTCATCAATAAACATGTTTAATAATTTCATACATCTTTTGAACATCATTCAAAATTCCCCTGACCTATGGCTCAAATCCGGGGTGACACTGAACCACGAATAATACTCATGAGACTTCTTATATTTTTCTACACGTGTTTTCCACATACTTCCAGTAAGAATGCATCATGTGGAAATAAAGTCAATGCCAAGAGAGAAAAGTAAAAACTATTTACTGCTTTATCTAAGCTTGTCATTCTATCACAGTCCAGAGTTGTCAGATAAAATTAAATTTTTTTATTTGCTCATTCATTCGATCCTGAAGTGATGGGATTAACACATGATTTCCTTGTTATAGTGAGAAGGATGTTATAAATCACTGTGTACTACCACATAAAATTCTAAAGTCACTGAAAATAACAAAAATATATAATGGAGTTTTACTGAATATGGAAGAAGTCCAAAAAAGGCATAGATTTCTGACTTTCAGAAGTAAAGGACCTCGGGAAACCAACCCCTATAATCTCATTCTAAGCACACCCTTCAACAAAATTCATTACAGAAACGACCCATAACATTAGTATCATACATGGTTACTTTCAAAGTCATAATAAATTCGATGTACTTCTGGTCACACAAATACAGAAGAAGTACTGTACCTGAGTCTGCAAAGAGCTGCATACATTTCACTAATCAGGCTAGGTTATTCAAATTTAATTTTATGTATTAATTTTTCATGCTTAAGTTTATATTTTATATTTCTTCCTATGTTTACATTTACTAAATATTCATGATGTGGTACACATCATGTACAGCCTTTCTTGATAACCCACTTCTTATAATAAATTACATATAAGTAATGAAATAATTCCAACACAAAATTATTTTCCATTTTTACATGATTACTCTAGTCTAAAACTCAGTTCATTTTCTAGGGGATAAAAATTAAGAAGTAATATTAATACTCTTTCCTAGAACTTGTGATATGTGGGGAAGCCTTAAGAAAGATATCGTGACAATATAGATGAGCCACAGATTTGACGATATCACAGAAGAGAACATTATATACTCATATATATTTAATAACATACAAAAAGTAATACCTCACCTTGGCCATGTAGCTCTTTGGTCTGAGTGTTGCCCCATCAACCAAAAAGTTGGGG
>CM052541.1:17030480-17073334 GCA_028533065.1 Trachops cirrhosus | reverse complement strand
CTGGGAAAATACCTGCAATGTAGTTATTCTATACCACCAGCTAAATCTGAGGCTCTGAACTAAAACTGTCCCATAAGGGGAGTTAATAAATTAGGCCAAATAAGTGGCTTTACCTTTAAAACTGATTTTTAAAGGTCTGAAATAAATATTGTGTATAAATTTAAAATGTAAAGCCTGAATATTTATTGTGACAGTGATAATGTATCTAAATCAACCTAGTAAATTGGGGCTTAAGAAAAATATTTTTTTCAGTTCTGAGAGCAAATGTAAAGGAGAAGGAAAAATACCTTATTTTAACTTTGAAAAGGTATAGAAGTAGTACAATGTACATTTTCTACTGTTTATCCATTAAGAAATTCAAGATTTCATTTACATTTGAAAGATGTATGTTCTTTCAGAAGCCCATGTACTGAAGAGTTTATTTAAGCTGATAAGTGAACTTTAATATTAGTTGTCTAGACAATTGAACTTCCATTTTAGACACACACTCTCAGTGGTGGAGATAATCAGTTCTTTGTCAGAGCAGATAAAATAAGCTCACGGCCAAGAATACCAGGGCACTATTTTTGTCAGGTGCATATCAACATTTACGTTGTCACCCTATCCCAGCAGAACATTTAACAGATGTACTGTATCTACATTTCTTAATTATCTGATAGCTATTTTTATATTTCCTCAATGACTCTCCCCCCAAACGGCCATGAAGTGACAGAGAGTATGAAATAAAAATGTTTTTTAAACCAAATACATTATGCCCAGATTTTGTGGTCTAAAGGAGTTGTTTTCAAATCCAATTCACACTATATTTTGTTACCTCGCTTCATACCAAGCACTAAAACATATATGTAAATAAGTAATATATGTAAACATATATGTAAATAAGTGTTTATGTAAATTCCTCCTGAGAAAAGGTACAAAATATAAACAAACATGAAGTGGAAACAAACCATCACTATGTTTTATAGTTTATTTTACAGCACTTGGTGTCTCTGTTATAGCCCCATCTCAACTAGATCTACCACGCAATACAAGTGGAAGCTTTAAAAATTGGAGAGGACCCTATCATTTCTGATTCCTTGGGCCCAGGGACTTAGGGAAATATGGAAAGAATTAAGGACAGATAGAAATAACAACTAAAAAACAGCACAATAATTACTAGTTTTAGGAATACCAAACTCAATTTTTCCTTATGTTAAGTATTTCTCCAGGCTTCTTTGTAACAACTGAATTTTCTGTTTTGATTTGCACTTCTGATTAATACAAACAAAATGCAGTGGTTTCTGATGCGTGTACTAGTTTGGCTTTGGAGCTGACGGAACTAGAACTTGTCTGGCACAGGTTTATCTGGAAGAGTCATATCAGGCAGTGTGAGTGCTAACACTGTAAGTCACAGCGCTGGGAAACATGCTTTGGTGAGCTTTCCAAAACCCTGACTCTCCTCATGGCAATAATGACAAATTGCGTTTTCTAAAAGTCTGATTTGCAGATGATATTTAAATACAAAGGAAAAAATGATAGTGTTCCACACTTAATTTTTAAAAAACCCAAATGATTAAATATCTAAATTATGACCTACACAACTGATGATAATTGTTTAGGAAGGTCCGTGTCTTCCAAGACTTCCATCACTGTCCTCTGAAGCTTTATTTTTGGGAAATCAATACAACTTTAACTGATGTTTTCAAGTCATTCTTAACTTTGGGACTTAAACAAATAATAGGGCATCAGAAGTTACTACTGTATCTAAACTAAGGTCTGTGGGAAAAATAGTTATTAGAGAGTTTTAACAGAATAGAAGTGGTAGTCTCTGTTTTTTAATCATCAGCTTTCCTTTTATATCTCTTTAAGATTTAAAGAACTAGTAAATGAAACAAAGGACTGTTAATTTATTAATTTTAAAAAATAGAGGTAATTCAGGATATGATATTTAAACAAGTCTTAGTGGACTTTTAGGGGGGAACTTTGAGAAAAACTTTTTATAATAAAAAATTTTACAATACAGTTTCAAGTGATTTCTAGTCTATTCAACTAGCTTTAGGCATTATGGTATTCAATCCCCATTCAGTATTTCCTACTATTACATATTTTTAGATGGGAAGGTATCTTGTCAATTGCCTTATAAACCAATTAAACTACAATATTTAGCATCAAGAAACATTTTAGAACCTAGAAATGAAGTGAAATAATCATTTCACTACCAAAGAACATTCATCAAAAAAGGTCGCGGGAAAAGAAAGAAATGTTGAAATCCTGTCATTGAAACTGAGCTCATACCTCTAAGTGAAACACTTGGGTATTTCAGCATCAAATTTATATTTTTATGACACTGGAAACATGCTGAAGAAACTCTCACCTGTTTAGGCAAGGCACCTGCATAGACAGCCAGATTGTCTCATATATGATTCCTCCAGGTCATCATAGAAAAACAAGAATAAAGTTTAAAACATACACTGACTTAAAGAAGACTACAAAGAAAAGAAAGGAGTCAGTGTTATAACTGATAAGCCATGAGGAAGACTGTATCTGAGTATCCAAAAAGAATAAACTATTGTTGTAATACTGGAATGTTTAATACATTCTCATAAAATAACAAACAAAGAGTATCTGTTACAGAATGTGAATGTTCCTAAAGATAAAAATGTGAAAATAGAAGGAAGTAAACCGAAAGCTCAGTGGTCGAGCTTGACTGGAGACAGTTCACAGCCTAGGGCCATGCCCCACGAGAGCCCATGGGAACATGGGAAGTCTGTGTGTTTCTCCAGTGTTCTCCGACTGCCAGTTTGATCTCTCAATATTGAATTCTTGCCTCTCTAGTGCAAAAACTGCTTCCGAAAACAGGTTCAAAATCTCTTTGTCATACACCGATGATTGACAAATCAACTTCCATAACCATAATCCAAGACTTAGGCAAAGAAATAGAGACTATAACTTGGATAATTAAAGAAGTTTTTAACCAAAGCTCTGCTAAATTCACATTAAAAGGTCAGGTGAGTCTTCGATTAAGGCGAGATATGTGTGTGATTCTATTTAAGGACCTGTGCTTCCACAAACAAGAGATGATTGCCCGGAAGTTATCAGAAGAGGACACAATGAGTTTCAAGGGGAGTGACATAAATATAAATGCCATAGGGTGATACTGCATGGTCCTTAGAGCACTGGGGACACTAGCTCTTCCATGGGAACTTTCATTTGCAGGAAGGGAAGCAAAGGGAGGTAATTAGAAAAACAAAGTAGGTAAAAATTACTGGATGTTTCCAAGCGACTTTAACCAACTGAAGTTGGGCTTGGGAAGGCTTGCCTAGATGCTGTTTTCTTCTTTTCCCTTTTGTTTTAGGGAAGTTCTTATTAATCATACATTGAATGCAAAGACTTGTGCTAGGTTTATGAGGACTCTAATGTTGGATAAGGCAGAAATCTCTGTCCTCAGGGAATAGTCTATTAGAGAAGATAAGACTTTGATATTTAAATTGTATATCTTAAGATTATGGTCCATTAAAAAATCTTGAATAATTTTACTATAAAACATATAAGTCAGCATTTTAATAATACAAACTATATTTTCCAGTTCAATCATTTATTGTATATATTCTTCATGAGTTACATTGCATTTCACCCTTTGTGTATCATTTTATTATGTACCATTTCAGATATTCTTGTATTTTATGGACAAGACTACTATATCTTTGATAAAATTCTGAAGAACAATAATAGTTTATTTTATGAATACTAGGATTATACCCTGTAGGATCCCAAGCAAAACTATCAGCATTAAATAAACTTAAAAATGGGCTTCTCCGTGGCTGTATAAAAATAGTCTGTAATAAACAGTGAAGTTTACACCTTTGGAAAGAAAAAGGGCTCTGCTCTACAAACCTGTTGAAATCTTTAAACATAGTCAATGAAGGCTGGGCATCATTTGTGAGGCTTTAGCTTAACAGCTATGGAAAAGCCTGAGAGAGATAAGATATTAGCATGTTAAAGCTTCAAGGCACGGCAGGGTCACTAGTTAGTTATTCTAATAATCCTGAGCCAATTTTCCCAGCTTCTCAATAAAAGGCATTTTAAAATCATGTCCATCATCATATTATATTCACACTCAGTCATCTTGTCAGCATTTACATAAAATCTAGCTGTTATAGGGTATATATTATATTAACTATTATGGGGTTAGAGATAGTGCAAGAAGTCAAAATTTTATATTAATAAGCATAGTGAAAACACTGCCAACCTCACGTACATCATCTGTTCCCACCTCAGCTTCCAACCTTTTCTAAGGAAGTTAATCACACCAACTACAAGGGAAATTTGTAATGTGCATTTCAGTCCCACTGAGGTTAAGGGGAAAGCACCAAGTAAAATTAAATGAATTCCCCTCTAGGTACAGTAATAGATTTCAAATAACCCCCAAAGGTAAAACAGTTATTGTTTGTCCTTAAAACTATATTCAGCTTTGAGCACAGAAGCAATTTGACCTTTTGTATGAAAAGCTGATTCTGTTAACAAGCCTAGTACCTTTAAATAACACTTACTGCTCTGAACTACTTGTTGCAGACCGTCTCAGCCAGTTCTTCGAAGGGCGCAGGCAACCATTCTCCTGTACTGATCCCCACACAGCTACAAAAATTACACACATGTTTTCATAGGAGAAGCAAGACCTCATTAATCCAGTTCTACCCGCTCCCATTAGCCACGGGCAGGGCCAACTGGTCTGTCCCAGATGTCCCACCCTACACTCCGTGTTTCTTGTTAATTGGGTTTACAGTGAATAAAGAGTTGTTTTAAAAAATCTGAAGGCTGTACTGATGGTATAATTTGTTTCATGCAGTTACTTTCCCAATAGCAAGATTATTATAAAAATCATCATAAAAAGTAAATTTAAAAAATGCCAATTTTTCACATAAGATTTAAGTACTTTTTTGTTATTTTGCATGTTTTCTATAACAAGTTGGCATATTTTACAGTCTCACTCTACAACTACCAGTACAGGTGCCCTGGTTTTCAGCTATGATCTCATAGCGCTCTTGCTCTGCAGGTGGACACGCGGACCCACGTAGGACACCCCCTTTGTATGATAAGCTGATCTGACCACCTTTTAACTTGTTGTATGAGTGCTCACATTGAAGCAAAGTACTTGAACGCTAACTGGAATACTACTTTCCCCATGGAAATAAAATGAAAATGAACCTCTTGGTTTTGCTATTTTTGTAACTTGTTCATAGGAACACCTTATTGATTAAGATATGTTGTTAGGATTTTAGGTCTTAAGAATCAAACATGAATAACTTTTGTTCTAATACTATTAGAGATCTGATGGATTAAAAAATGTAATTTTCAACGTAATTTGAATTTTAATATATGTAAATAAAATGTTTCATAAATATGAGAAATAATATGCTTTATCAATGTCTTATCTTTCAAATATTGTATGAAGGGCCCTGGACAGCTGGTTAGGTTGGTTGGAGCATCATCCGCTACACCAAAGAGTTGAGGGTTCTGCCCCAGATAGAGGTGCATACCGGAGAGGAGAGGCAGCCGACCAATGCTTCTCTCTAGCAGCAATGTCAATGTATATGTGTATGTTTGGAATTCCAGAAGATAACTAGTCTCTTGGCTTTTGCTTTTCCTCCAATTTACCCTTTGTTTACAATACAGATCCTTGCTAATATTTCATTTGAACACTAAATTTAAAAATAAAAAAGATTTCATTTCTTTAAATATTATATAGTTTCCTCTTTATTATGATAAATTCTAAAATGTCTTTAGATGGAATCCCCCATGATTAAGAAGAAATGGTAACACCCATTTATCAAACAAAGCAGTGTACTTATCCATCTATCTGTGAAGCAGAAATGCTAGGAGAATGTGACTTCAAAAACACAGACCATGTATACACAGCTGCAAAAAGTTATAAAAATATATTAACTTGTTATAGATAAATTGTAGAGAATAGGCAAAAGATGATTATCAGACATTTATAATAAATATTTTAGACCTTTGTTTCATGAAGCTTAATACTTTGAAATATGTCACCTTTTATTTTTGCCCTCTTCATTACATGGAACTATGCACTGGCCCACAGTGAAGACCAGAAACTGAAAATGGTCTCATAAACACATCAACATTTTCCTTTCATCCGCCTCCTTACAACTGTTCAACACTGAATAGTGCAGAAATGTAGCTTTCTATCAAAGGTACAGTGTACTGCCCTACGCTGCACGGGAGACTGAAATTGCTCAGACTGAGGCACTTGATTACCACATTACACTGTAAGAATATAGTAGGTAAGCACAATGTATCCTTTCTGAGCTGTGAGGGTTTAGATAGTGGACAAACAATGATGGACTTCACGGTGATGAATTCATTTGATTTCCACTGCCCTCATGCAGAATCTCCATTAAATTACTCTTGAATGTAGTGTACTCATTCCTTCTCTATTTGTCAAAGTGCATTTCCTAGGTTAAATCATGCTTTTTAGAGCATTTCTAAATAGTTTCCTATAGATATTTTTAAGTTTTATAAGCCAATTTGCTTGAAACTAATAATATTCAAACATAAACTCTATTATTTATATTTCCATTTCTAAAATGGTGGAGCCCTATCTTCCCAAATAGGAATACATAAAAAAAACCCAACAAGAACCATATTAATATTTCTAAAAGGGGAATTCATAAAATCCTTAAGTGACCTGTGCTATTCATGTTGTATTGTTATTACTTTTAACTATAATACTTCATATGCTTAAATATTTTACATTGATTATTTTTTCATATACATTCTACATCTGGTAGTCAGGAAACAGTATTTATTGTCAAATAATACAGTTAACACTTAGCACAATTGTGTTTAACAATATTCTGAATATCTCTTAAAATATGGACAAGTGAAGTGAATGTGTAAAACAGACAAATTCATGTGAAAATTGTGCCATTCACATAGTGGAGGATTATAAATGTTCACATGGCAACACACTTTTATTCCTTAAATATATCATTTGTGTGGCATCTTAGCTCACTATAATTTAGGTTTTCAATTAGAATATCTTGGTAGTTAAGATTTGTTTCATTATTGGAATTCTTTACATATATTTATATTAGTTGTCTAAATTATGAATAATTAATTTAAATAATAGGAAAAAATGGTAGCATAGCATAGGCTTTAACCGGGTTAAAGATTACAAAAGCTAAATGTTGCCATTATTGACAACTTACTATGACTGAGTTAAAAATTAGAAATCAAGAAGTATTTATACTTTAATAATATCTTAGCAGTAACTCACCTGCATTAAACACTGGATGCAGAATCTAACTGCAGTTATGGAAACTGGGGGCTAAAGTATGTTCACAATACATGAAAGAAGATAAATCACTTGCACTTATTCATTACACATTCAGTTCAAATTGTGTATTATCCTAATTTCTGGCATGCGTAATGGATGCAAATTATTTTATTTTGGCTCCATCCTAGCACAAAGTATTTAATATTGCTTATGAAAATCCCTCCTCTGGAGACCCAGAAGGTGGGGGAAAACAAACCAGTCCATCATAATTTGCCACACAATGTCACAATAACTACAGTTCTAAAAACAACAAGATCTTGAACAAGACTGATTTTAACTCAGAATACTATTCTCTTCCTTATTAATACCACTGTATATATTAAAATAGGTCTAAATTTGATTTGTGGTAGATTTGGTATGTGGAAGCAAATAAGAAATTTTTAATTTTTAAGAAACTTGAAGATAATCCATATATATGTATATATGTATCTATGCATATAAAAATATATATATTTTTTCCTTTATAGAAAATTAAATGATCTGCATCAAAGCAGTTTTCCATTCTACCTAATGGTTGGGATATGTTTGTATTGGAAACAAAGTAAAAGGTTTAGAGGAAAGTCAACTAGTAAAACCTAAACCAAATTACTGAACATGAATTTGCAGGTTTTGTTTTTGGCTAATGCATCCTGTTTTTCCTAGTTTCCAACCTCACAAAAAGGAAGAGCAGAGGGTGGCAAACACTGGCTTAATTATCCCCATCAGTCTCAGAGACAAGGCGCTTAAGAGTTTTAGCTGCTGTAAACACTCCCCTGATAGCAGATAAGAAATCTGCTGAAAGGAGGTTTTGTCTGGGGAAAGCTGGGGGCACAATAGTTAATCATTAGTACAATATTGTATATGCATTACTACTTCAAAGGAAACAGAACCCAATATTCTATTGTGAAGATTTTCAGTGTTTTCTTAAAGGAAAGAAAACTAATGCTAACCAGCAGAAAATGTTTTTTTATTTTTAAATTACATTTGCTGCAGAAACAAAGTATGTTCTACTTTTCATTCACTTTTTTTTCAAAAGAGAATGACATTGCTGTTTTGTTTTTCTATGTGTGCCTGCAGAGATAAACAAAGTTTCCACTGAAGTCAAAGATGTAACTTTTGTCTCAAGAAGAATTTGCACCTTTGTATCTAAATGCATTTCTCAGAACCAGAGACTATCACGTAACCTTATTTAATCACAACACTAGAAGTAAAACCAACGTTCTTGCATATCAGTACTGTGTTTGTCTAGAGATCTATGTGTGGAAAACTGATACCTCACTGTCCCTAAACAGAACTGTTCTATCATTTCACAATGAAGGCATCCAGAATGACCTCCTATTCTTTAAATTTAATAGACTTCTCTTAGTCCCATAATCAGAGAATCTTAAAGGCTTCCAAGGCTTTACAAATACCTTTCCAGAGTTAACTTCTACTCTGCCTCAGCCCTTCTGCCCCTGTGTTCCAGGAAAACAAACTCTTTGGTGTCATATGCTCCTTGCCCTTTCCCACACCCTGGCTTTAACATACAGCACTTCTGTTTGGATGCCCATCCTCCAGGCCCATGTCTGCAAGTTGCACCTTTTCTGGCAATTCCCAGTCTCATCCGGCAACACTGCCTTCACAAACCGTCTCTGTTCTTGTTTTGCTCATGCAGTTGGGGAATAGTCTCTTTTTTTCCTAGGGGCTCTTTTAGCAACCTTTTATCATAGTAATGTCCGTTTTAATATTTGGTTCTTTGTGGGTGTCGCTAAATGACAAAACTTAGTAAAATCTGTCAAATTTTATTCAAGATTGTTATGTGGATGTTTAGTGGAATTTTAAGGAGTGTAAGATAATCTTTTTCTACCACAAAAAGTGTGGTCAGTTTTAACACTTTGTAGGATTCTTAAATGAAGAACATTAACTCAAATTTGTAGAGGATTTATTACACTATAGGGTGCAGTTGGCACTATACTAAACGTTTTACATCTCTATAAATATACATAAGATTTTTAACCTGTAATGCTGCCCCATCAGTGGGTGTCGAATATCATATAAATCATCCACTTTTCATTTTTGATGAAAGATTTGGTGGTATGCGCTGAGGCTTACTTAGCTAATAGCTTGTGAATTCGTCATGGCGAAACATATATGTCTCATTTAGCCATTTCTAAGTTCAAACTTTGCTATTGTCACATCTGCTACAGTCTCATTTTTTTTAATAGATGTTTCTCAGAGGAAGTTTTCTGTTTACCTTTTAAATCATGGCCAAGTTGACATAGATTCAAAATGAGGGAGTTCAATATGTAAGTAAATAAAAGATACTTAAGGGGTAAAGTTACTGAAGGTGTTAAGTTTTTTGTATACATGCTTATGTTTTACAAATGTGTGGTCTCTGTATTGTTCCATCCTCAAAATGCACAGTATAAATAATTTTATTTACTGTGTACAAGTTTCAATATAAGCCAATTTTGTGTAATAAAATGTCAATATGGGTCTTAACTATCTTGGTTTTAGGTTTTCAGAAAGATTTTATACTATTTGAGTCAAATCATATGCTTCCTATTATCTAGACACCACTAGTCATATAAGCCAAGTATGTCTCAGACTGATCAAACGCAGGTAAACCTCTGAGAGCTGACATGGAGAGTGGCTCTTTCTAGAGCTGGGACAGTCCAGAAGGGATGTTTTGAATATGGAATCTATTGGAAGTAAACGACATCATAAATGTGTAATTTTGACCTTCAAATATACATTGCACTGCAGATTTTTTAAAAACTACAAATTAACTCTGTTGCTGGCACTCATATAAAATAATTAGCAATTTGGGCCAGACTTCCACAGAAAACAAAATCCACAGTGCATTAGAGTACATGTTTAGAAGAAAGCTTTTCCTTATAAATGTAGAATAATGGTTAGGGCAAGGGATCTGTAGCTTGATGGCCACTAATTCGAAATCCATTTCTGGCTACTGCTAGATATATTGCCTTAAGCAAATTGTTTAAACTCTATGATCCTCAGTTGGTTCACCCATGATAAAGAAATGCTATACATAAATACTATCTATATGGCAAAGACTAGCATGTGGAAATCATGTTATCATTTGATAATATGAAAAACAGCAGAAGTAGGAAAGTTTCTCTATACATTTTTAAAAAGGAGTAGAACAGGATAACTAGCCTTTTAATCCCAGATATTGAGCAGAAAGAAAAATAGATCAGTTTAAACTATACTGGCTTTGGGGCCTGGATCACAATGAAATGTAGATACGGTTCATTCTTTCCCTAGATATACTAATAAAAGATTACACAAAGATAAAATGGAGAAAAATAATATCAGTGAAATTCACTTCTTCAGGTGTATACATTTTGGACCATCAACTGATTACATGGTACAATGTTCCGATACTGTAGTATAAATGTACATTTCGAGTGTATGTATTCATATAACATTTTAACAGCAAACATGTTGATAGATAACGTGTGTGTGATAAATTGTAGCCATATCAAGCATATAAACTGTATACACATAACATTTTAAAGTAGTTTCACAAGGTATACAAATTTTTGAGACACAATATAATTGAGTATTTCAAAGATCATAACATGATAAATATCCCATTTAAAGCTATAAATAGTTTTCTACTCGGTTATAAAGTTTTCAAAAACCACCATTTTGCTTTTCTTTATGAGTAGAATCTGGCAAAATCATGATTTTCAAACTTTTGACTGAATACTTCCAATGATATGCTAACATAAAGGATTAATACTTGAAGTACAGATAAGTTAATAAAATAAAACAGCTAATTTTAAAGAAAAAGACTAATGCAGCTTATTGTATAAGCTTTTAGATCACCTGCTATGTGTTGTTGGATAATATTTTTATATTTTAAACATACACCCACATATTTTTAGCAACCACCAGTTCATTTTGATGTGCTAAAAATTTAGTCCAAATCTTTGAAAAAATAACTTGTCACTTCAGTTATTTAATGTGATTATTTTCTCCTGATACTGATACCAAATATGCTAACAGATGCTAAGTGCCCAAAGAATGCTATATCTTATTCTTAAATTTAAAAATGACTCATAAATGGGCACATTTCCTAAGTGGAAAACTTCATTTTATCAAAACAGAGACAGTCACCACCAACTCAATCATTATGAATAATAATAATAATAAAATAATTCACTAGAATGTTGTATAGAATCATGTAATTTTGATCTGAATAACAAAAATATAACTGAAAAGCACACCCAAATGTATACCTAAATATTCTTTCACTTAAAAAATGTATAGTTTTGAAAAGAGCTATGATTTAACAGTTCTAATTATAAAACAATTGAAATTTAGAGATTATGTGCTTTTTAATCCCCTCACCTCTTCACCCATTCCCCACACCTTTCTCCCATCTGGCAACCATCAAAACATTCTCCATATCCGTGATCCTGTCTCTGTTCTTCTTGTTTTCTTAGTTTGATTTTTAGGTTCAATTTTCATAGATATCCACTTATTGCCATTACATATCCATAGGAATGTAACGTACAGTATAGGAAATGGAGTAGCCAAAGAACTTATACACATGACCCATGGATGTGAACAGTGGCATGGGGGTTGACTGAGGGAGTGGGGGGTGCTGGGGGCAGGGACAAAGGGGCAAAAATCAGGACAACTGTAATAGCATAATCAATAAAACATAATTTAAAAGTAAAAAAAATAAAAATATATGATGTGCAATACCCATCTAATGTTTTTAATTTAGTCCACGATTATTTTTTAAAGGTACATTATCTATCTATAAACACATGAATTTAAAACATAAAAAAGTCGCCCTGGCTGGCATAGCTCAGTGGATTGAGCGCGGGCTGCGAACCAAAGCATCGCAGGTTCGATTCCCAGTCAGGGCACATGCCTGGGTTGCAGGCCAGGTCCCCAGTGGGGACCACATGAGAGGCAACCACACATTGATGTTTCTCTCTCTCTCTCCTTCTCCCGCTCTTCCCCTCTCTAAAAATAAATAAATAAAATATTTTAAAAAATAAATAAAATAAAAAAAAATAAAACATAAAAAAGTCTCTCTATTCATCGACTATATAGTGTATATATTGGTTAAAAATGATTAACAGTAGATATTTAACATTTTGTTATAGATTCTCTTATAAT
Source organism: Trachops cirrhosus (assembly GCA_028533065.1). Classification (NCBI taxonomy): domain Eukaryota; kingdom Metazoa; phylum Chordata; class Mammalia; order Chiroptera; family Phyllostomidae; genus Trachops; species Trachops cirrhosus. Next base: position 17,060,877 of record CM052541.1, on the reverse strand, counting down.
TATAATACCAGATATATGCACCAGATTCATATTTATGCAGTGCGATATACAATTTTTAAATTTAAGTGCTGTTGGATAATATAGTTTTTAAAGATATACAATGTTTACAATTGTGATTAAATGGCACATGCACAAATGTTTTTGTAAAATATATAATATAAAAATAGTTCATTTTCATCATAGCTTATTAAGACATTATTAGGAAAAGATCATTTTGTATAACAAAAGATAGAATATGAAAATAAAAAAGACCCTTGACTGATATTTATTCTACCTCCTTATCATTGACAATAGGAATATATATACTTCTTTAAAAAGTAAAATGCACATGGTTGCATAAAAAAATAACAGAATATGTTAATATAATCACTATTTCACTGAATTGTTAATATTTCAAATTGTAATATTCACATTTATCCTGAAATATTTTCAAATCCAATAATATACTTAGACTAGAATGAACCAATGCCAGCCATCTATGTAACATTAACTTATGTTTGACAACAAATGCATCTAAGTTACCTGCGTTTGTTGCTTTCTTAAAAATATAAACTTCTTTTTGAAATTTAACATTTAGTTATATATTCTGTTATAATTATGATACCAGATATATGTACCAGGTTCATATTTATGCAATTTTTGTTCTTAGAAAATGGTTACACAAAAATTTGTTAGATAATTTAATTTATATGTGAATTTATCCTGCAATACAATTTTATTGAATTTTTCAACACAAAGTAACAAATAAAATATGTTTTGTCTACTTAACTAAAGAATAAATTCAATGGAATAATATAACCCATTAATCTGCAAAATATTTGATATTTTCATGTTTAAATGTTTACTTTGGTACAAAAGTAAACATAGATGCAAACTATCAGGACTTAAAAAAATGCATATTTGATTTCTCAGATTAAATGTTATAAAATACAGCTCTTGATACTTGTATTTCTTTTCTTTTCAACCTACTATAAAGTAATATCAGAGCTAAACCCACCTGTATACATGCCTACATATTGATTTACAAATTTTTTCAAGAAATACCAATTTATTATTGCCCATGATTTCCATTATAGATTTGAACTATAACTGACAGACACCACACAGGTAATGAGAAGAAGATCAAGGGCAGCAATAGCCATGCTTCCAGATGCTAACACATTAAATGTTGTAAGAGGAACCGTGAGAACCACCTAGTGAGCACTGTGGAATGGCACAATTTCACAAATTTTTAAAAAGACAGTCCGTTTATTAAAGAATTCGTACAGATTAAAATTTACTTCCTCTGTGGAATATTGCATATCTCAATATTGAGCTACACCTTCTTCCTTTGGCTTTCTTGAGTAGTTCTAATTCCTTCTGTAATTAGCCATTCTTTGGAATCAACCTAGCATACAGCTAGTTGATTGTTTAGGGAGATGGGAAGGAGAGGGAGATGGGAGAACACGTGGGGAGTGATTCAGAGCCTATTGCCAAAAATTTTACACTGTGCATGTTACGCTTTTCCACATTCACCTGTACCCAATTAGATAGAACTGAATTTTTTTTCTTTAAAAAATGAATTTCTGTCTCAAGCCCCTTGACTTCTACTACTGCTAATAAAGAATTCTCAGTCAGCAATGTGCAGACTAGGGAAGCCAGGGATAATGGAACTGGGCAGCTTTTACATGCAAAACAAAACACCAAAGAAAGGGAATCAAAAGGCTTACAAACAATGTAAGCTCTCCCGTAAGGCTTATATGCATTTTTCTCCCTTTAAAATGTACCACAAAAAAAGCTGAATCAACTGCAACTATAATGATGCAAAGTTTTGATTATTATGGCAAATTATACCTTCGCTGTTCAGGAGAGGGCAAAAAAGTTTTGTGGTTTGTCAAAAGGAGCCGGGAGTGAGAGCCAAGGCCACTGACATTTGTGGTGGCAGATTAAGCTGTGAGCAGACTCTAAATAAATCCCATTCTCCCTCATCCCAAAATACACTATTCTGGCTTTTAAGACTGACTTGCATTCTATGCATGCCAGTACACTACCCATTCAGGGTCACTTATTTCCTGGGAGACAGGGAGGGCAGTCTTCTGAGGCCGTCACAGACTAGTTGTGTTTGTGTGTAACAGACTGCTAACTATGAGCGATTACAGTCTCTGCTTCCCATTTAAATAAATCATACATTTTGTAAAATCATCAAAATCCTCCTAAGCAAAAAACAAAAACGAATGTCTGTTCATTTAATTTTTGAATCAGTATTAGTCTTTCTGTCACCTCAAATACCTAACAAGATCACCTTTAAGGAACACAAAATAAGGTTGGCAAAGACATATACCTAAATCAGCCAAACCAAAGTTTTCAAAAATATATAAGCCGATATAAGAATAAAAAGTCCAAATTATCTTGTGAACTCTGATTTTTTAATGCTTTTTTAGAAAAAACGTATTCCCATTTGGAGCAGAAATAAGAATATATAAATCACAAGATCTAGGGGAAAATGTAAAGCAAATAAGTTGTAATAAAATGCTAAGAAAACCATAATGACTCTAAAATGAAATTACAGAAAATTAGAAATCAAGTAATAAAATAATTAAGGCAAGTAAACCAAATATCATTAAAACTATTGAAAATCTATTACAAATTCTGTATTATTGTCCAAACTGATTTTACCATAACATAGGAAAAAACTCATAATCTCATTTCAAACTTAATTTTAATAAAAATATATCCTTCACTACAAACAATTTTGTGAATTAAAATAATTAAGAACTACTACATGGAGGAAACAAATAGTCTTTGATAAGTCAGTAAAATTTGTTTCTCCCACATTTAATGATATCTTATCTTATTTATATGTATGTTTTATATTTTTCATTTACAAATCAAGATAATGTATTCAAGCTAAATAGCATACAAAGAGCATGAATTATGTCCAAATTTACAAGAACTCATAAATAACTAAGTATGTATCGAGGAACACAATGCCCTCAGCTTTTCTTTCCTCAGTTTCAGGTGGTGTGTCTTGAAGGCAAAAGCACCCCGCCCAACCAGTCACATCAGCCAAATCAACAATGGCAATTAAGCACACGGCAGACAAAGCTCCTTCGAATTCAATGAAGTGCCCCGAAGATACATCCCATGCCATTCAGTGACAGTGAGGCAGAGAAGACAGGGATAGCCAGCTCAAGGTGCAAGCCTGCTAAGAGATATAAATATTATGGGCACAATCTGCTTAGATATCATTTCCATACTATTCACAGAATAAGAATGAAGTTGAAACAAGTATTAGAATATTGTCTCTGACACTATGGCATGTCTGATATAAACTATCATCGTATTAAGAATCTTGACAGTTTTCCCCTTCTGCTCTGGTTTGTGAGGGACAAGATTGCAAATATTGTTTTCTCCAAAAAACAATAATGAATTAAAACAATGATTAGGTTATTGCCCCAGCTTCACTGGACTATGTATACATCACAGAGGCTGTAGACATTATGACGAAAAAAAAGAATATTGAACTTCACTAGCTCCATGCTTCAAATTACACCTTTCTGTGTTAAGGGTACAAAGAGGCTTTAAAGCGGAGCATGTAGAATACAGATTCAATCAAACAGGTCTCCACCTACCCCGCCCACACTGCTGTGCTAATCAAAAGTGTTGTTTTGAAAAGGTGTAAATGATAGATGGCTGTTTACATTTCCAGGTGATCATTTCATTAGTGATACATTTGTTCTCACAATTGTATCACCAAGAGAATGTATGGTCACATAACTTAGAGCACTTAACGCCACTTCAGTATCATATCAAAACTTCCTTTTAATTTTCTTTTCCTGTTTTCAACTCTATGGATTAAATCACATGATTAAGAAAGGACACATGTTCATGTATTAAATGGATTTCAGCCATTCCCTCCAAACAATTTTATGAAAATTATAAAATCTTTCAATAGTATATTGTTTTTATTGAAAATGATAAATTATAATTGTATAGATTAATCTGAAATTGACAAATGGTTTCTATAATGGCCTAAATTGTATGCCTTAAATATTTACATGTTTATGCACTCATCTGACATGACTATGTTTGGAGATAGGCCTTTGAGGAAGTAATTAAGGTTAAACAAGGTCATAAGGGTAGACCTTAATCAAAGAGAATGTGTTTCTTTACAGGAAGAGGAAGAGACACTGGAGATTTCTCAATCTTGTGGACACAGAAGAGGCCATTTGTGGGCACAGAAAGATGGCAGTCATTTATAAGACTTGGAGAGGCCTCAGAATAAAACCTATCTTGCTGGCACCTTGATCTTGGACTCCCAGTCTCCAGAACCATGAGAAAGTTAATTTCTGTTGTGTAAGCCAGTTAGTTACCTGTGTCATTTGCTACGGCAGCCCTAGCAGACTAATGCTATCTCGGTAAGTCTTAGTGTTTGTTCTGTAGTTATTTAGCTACATAAGGCTGAGGAAATCATTCAATTTCTCTGAACCTCAGAGTCTTTATTCGTAAAACGAGAGGAATGGGCTAGATAAGGGATGCTAAATATAAGACACATGTGCCAACTCTCTTTTTTTCCCTCTGTCCAAGGTAGACACACCATTCCAAGTAGCCATAACTAATCAATAGGAACTGTGAAGTTTTTTAAGTTAAAAATTTCATAAACATACATTTATTCAAGAAATACAATTACTAGCATCTTTGATATTTTAGTGACCATTCTGACTATAAAATATTCACAACATGTATTCTTTTACTTTACACCAAGTCATGCTGATATTCTTCATAAGTTTTAAAAAGGCAAAGGGAATAGAGAGACGACAGACTTTAAAAGTGTACATTTAAACTACTGGCAGATTTTATTTATGAATAAGAAAAGATAGTCTATGGTCTTAGTTAGATAAGGCCTGTTCACCACAGGAGCTGGAGGATAAGATCTGTGGTAGCAGTAGTATTGTAGGCCCCTCCTCCTCGCAGTGTGGCGCACGCACCAGCAACATCAGCATCAGCTGGAAGCTAAGGAGAAATGCAGAATCTCAGACCTTACACCTTCTGAATCAGATCTACCTTTAACCATATTTGCAGTGCACGCTAATGTTTGACAAACACTAATCGAAGATTTGGAAGTTTCTGAAAGGAAGGTTGCAAAAACTAGCAGCAACAATCTGAATGTGGCCCACTTTATTTATTTAGGTTTTTTGGTTTGGCTTCTAAACAGTTTAAAATTCTCATCCAAAAGTTTTCATTTTCAACTCGTAACATAATTTGTCAAAATTAAAAGTAGCGAGAGTTTGTATAAAGATATGAATTTGTTAATAAATAGGAAGCGTCTGTAAACATGGGCCAACATTTCTGCTGCTATCAGCTGGAGCGAGTAGCGTCACCTCTTCCTGAAGGAAACTCTGCCTTCCCTGTGACAGGCCTCATCAGTCCTTGTCATTGACTTATTTATCTACCTGGCCCTGCCACACATTTGACTTTGTAATCCCTGGCCTTCGGTCCCTTTTCTTCCACTTACCATCAAAGAAAAAATAAAAAAGGAATATTTAACAGTAAGAGATTTAAAAATATATAAGTATCTGTCCAGAATTAATATTCTCATTTGATAATTTTTCATTTTCAAGTTTTTCAATATTAATTTGCTTCGATTTAAACCTTAACAATACTTCCTTTAATGAAAATATGTGTAGTATGATCAGCATTTAATTGTTTTAATCCATCAATAATACACTGTTTAAATTTCTAGCAGTCTATGAGTAAATTCTTTTTCTTGAAAGAAATACACTCATTTAGACTGCCTTTTTCTACATGTCTTAAAAATATCTCACCTTGAAATATTTTTAAGAACTGACCAAAGACTAATTCAGAGGAATATAAGACACTAGCTTGGGGAATGCCAAAAATCTAGTTATGGTAACTGTCTTTGGTAGCTACTTGGAAATAAAGGGAATTAATCATAATATAATGCCTCAAAGATATTTTTACAAAATAAAAAAAATGGTACATTCTTAGCTTCATAAAATACCTTGGGCCTTGAATTTAAAACTTTCAGGGGTCATGATTTTCATTGGAATTAATGAAAAATTAAGAAAATATGTAACACACTGGTAGTATTATTCCCATTTTGACTTCCTATTACATTAGAAGTTTTATCTTCCTACCCTCAAACCCCAAATGTTATTAATATTTTAATGTTCAGAATCATGAAAGCCATTTACATTTCTATTAAAAAACATAACCCTCGGGTGCTGATTGCATTAAACATTGCATGTATCCACATAGTTTCAACCATAATGTCAACAACAGGAACTCTTTCTCATCAATTCTATTGATCCAAGTTCTCATCCTTCACCTCTTATCAAATACCAAAAATCTAATAAATTTAAGTCACTCAAACTCACATCTACTACCTGATTTTATTTCTTTCACATAACCATTTTTTCCTTAACTGACTGTTGATGGAACTGACAAGCACTATAATTTTAGAAATCACATGGTGACTAAGCGAGTAGCACTAGACATAGGGGTAAAACATGTCACCACGTTCCCAGATTTTCAGTGAAAGCGTGTTTCAGTGAAACCTCTGGATTCCCCTGCCCAGCTGCAGTGGGAAAATGACCATTGCTTTCCCTCCTCTCACTGATCCTGCTCAGAACCGGCCTCTGCCCATCCTGTCACCTGCCACGTTCAGATTCTTCTTTACACAGCACGACCATTATGCCGTCCTGTTTGGGCATCACTAACACTTTCTTTATTACTTTAGAAACATCAAATCTAAAATTCTTTTGTAGTGTAAGTTCTTCAAAATCCGACTATCCTCTTCCTAGCTATCTGGACATATTCTCTGCTCTTAGCAATACAGTTAGTAGTTTATTATCTCCAAGACTTACAAATGCACAAAACTGTGGGGGGTTTTGCACATTCATTTTCCATCTCCTCCACTCTGATTTTCTTCTAACTCATTTTAAATTAAATCAATATGTATTTATTACCACCATGTGCCATCTTTTAATACCCAATACAGTAAGTCTTTTCTGATTACATAGGCACTCACTCATCTGTGATCAGCATGACTGATAGTTTCAATAGCTAAGCCACTTGGACTGCTTACTATTGCCACATGGCCAGTTAAGCAATTTGCATACCTCATTTCTTTAGTTCCTCTCAACCCCTCTGTGAGGTCAATATTATAATTCCCATTCCATAAATGAAGCTCAGAGCTCTCATAACACTTAGTCCAAACTACAGAAGTTAATGCTACTTCTATACTGCTTTCTGTAGGTCACTAGTACTTAGTGTCCCCAATTAGATTCTAAGTGCTTTGAGGACAGACAGCATGGCTTATTTTCCTGTATCTCTGTAGTACTCAACAACTGTGCTGAACAACTAAAATGTCATCAATAAAATTTAGTTGATTAATAAATTAAATGCCCCAGGCTATAACTTCAGGTAGCCCAGGTCACACAAGTGATATTACCACCATAAAAAGTCTTATTTTGAGCTAAGAGGCTCAATCTCATCACTCCACTTAAAAGAGAAATAGAAAAATGCACTTAGTTAGGCAAGAAAATAGCTTGTGTGAACATCAGGATAATTGAAGATTATAAGCAAGGATCCTTTACTATGAATATTTTTCTAATTTATAAAGTAAATAGAGATAGTATTCAAATATTTTAAATTTGTATTAAATTTTCTCACTTTTAAACTTTAAAACAGGATTATTGACATAGCCAAGAACACCCGTACCTTTATTTACAATGTTGGAGACTCTGGAGAACATGAGACCCAGAGAGCAACAGGCCAAGTTCAAACCGAATCCCCCACCAACCAGTCCTGTGTCTCATGTGCCCTTTATCCTCACTTAACAAATACTATCTTTGGTCAAAAATAAGGACCCCAAACATACAGAACAGCTATTTTCTTTCTTTTTGGTCAATAGTTCCTTACAGTCATCACAGGTTCATGGATAAATTGAATTTAAATTTATAAGCAGGTTCTCATTAAATTGCTTGACTTCATCATAAAGCAAAGTATGAAAGTATAGCACAGTTGATTTGATTAAAAATGTAGGACCTCTACTGACATAAAGCAAAGAACCTCATGTTGACCTTGAATCCTACAGGAATTTCTTTGCGTGGCTTGGAAGGCCTGCCCTGGTTGGATAACTGACTACATCTCTGCCCTTCAGTTTAGCTATGCCCAGCTATTGCACTTCTTTTTACAGTACATCATATTTTCTAGTGCCATGATATTCTACATGCTCATCTCTTGCCTGAAATGGCTTCTTTACCCAATCATCTCTCGAGACAAGTTTAACTCTATTCTGAATAGAAAACAAAAGCAAAAAATCAATAATTGATATTGCAAGTATCCGAAAAAACTTCCAAAGTTAACTCTATTAAACAACATTTTTTGTACTTGATGATTAAAATGATGTTAAGTACAATGATAATTGATGGTGATAATACTAAATAATTTTATTAATTGGTTAGACTCTCTGCTGAAAGTGTTATATATTTTACCTAATATAATACCAAACATAAACCCAGCATGACAGATATATTATCTACATTTTAGAGGCTGGGAAACAAAAGTAGAGAATTTAAGTAACTAGCCTAATATTACAGCTAGTGAAAGCAACATTCACTACCCATTGTGAACTCAGTTACAACTAATTTAATGCTATAGTGTAAGGAGAGCACCAGTCAAAATAATATACTACTGTAACACCTTTTGTTTCATTATTAATCACATTATGGCAATGACTCTTTCAAGGAAACATCTTAATATTTTTGCAGTCAATGAAACTGGTGGTAAATCCACAATAATAATGAGTAATAGTTCTCACCTTTTTGTACTATTTTACTTACTTATAGGTGATGGTAATTCCAGGATTTTTACAAAATCTATAACAGCTCGCCAAGCAAAATAATCAAAAATAAAAGTACTAAGAATAATAATGTAGCAGTTTAACTAATTTTAAAATCTAAAAAGTCACAAAATAAGAGAAATCAACATTCTATTTTTAATATAAGATGGTTTAAAACTGATAAAGTCAATTGATATATATAAAAATAACATGAATTTATTTAAATATATACAATTACTACAAATACAGATGTTTATGCGAAAATAAGACCCTTATGCTTTTTTATTTTCTAATCTTTAGAAAAAACAATGATAACCCTATATTACATTACATTCTAAGACTTCACAGAGACTCTAGCCTGTGTAGGAAGTCAGTGGGAAGTATTAACAATCTCTCCATAAAATATCCTCCTTAGTCTTACGTATCTCTCTGATCATCTTTGTGGCTCCATGATGAATACATCTCCAAAGTTTTGACAATATTAACTGAACAGAGTATGGTGATACAATGTACATTTAGACTAACACATGTCATATACTGGATAAAAATTAGTTTATTTCCTATTATTACAAATGTATTAGCTAGCAATCCATAAAGTTTTGTGCAAAAATGCAGTAATAAGTATTATAATTTACAATATGATGACATGTATTAAGTATTTAAAATGAAGATTTTTGTTTCATTTTAAAATAAATAATTTAGATATTCTCAAATATTATACTATATTCATTATAAAAACCCTGATTTTCTTTTCTAATTTTGGACATTTATAACATATTTATAGTGAGTAAAATCAAAATCCACATTCATTTACCATTCAGAATCAGGAATGAAGTGTTCAATTTTTTGTAAATTCACAGTTGAAAGCCTCAAAGCTTAGCTGACACTTTTTATCAAAATATTTTATTTGAGCGACTTTTTCTTGTTTCCCCAGGTTAAAAACATCCTCAAAGGGAAACATTTTGTCAGTGTGGAAGAGGTGAAACAAAAAATGCAGAAGCACTAAAAGGTACCAAAATTGAAGAGTTCAAAAACTGTTTTGAGCAGTGGTGGAAAAAAGATCTCAAGAGATGTATTGCATCAAAGGGAGAGTACTACAAAGGTGACTGAAGTTTAAACATGTAAAAATAAACACACACTTTCTTAGAAATAAATTCTATGTTTTTTGGAGTGCCTCCTTATAATCGTTACATAGCATACATTTTTACAATTGCAAAAATTACATTTGAATATTATAGAGATTGATGACACTCGGTTTTAATTCAGCATCAACTTGAGTGCATTTTGTTTTTTACTTATTATAATATTATACATGTATAATATTTTCAAAGTTAAAAAGAAGTCCATTCTCCATTTCATAATACAAAATCATATACTGGATGATCAGAACTGAATCAATATGAATTTTCTAAAGCAAAGACGATGGGCAGGAGATATTGGATTTCTTTTTTTGTGGCCATTATTATGTTAAAAATGATTATTTTTCCATAGTTCAAAAAATAATCTCAATAGCATTCCTACTGAAAAAAAATGTGATAGTTGAATGTGTTCCTACATCAAATAAAATGAAAAGTTCCAATTAATTATTGCTCTCTCATTTGCTTTTTAAAATGCAGATGAGCTCAAAGCACTGATTATATTTCAAGGAAAAATTAACTCAAATCATTCTAAAATAATGGAAATAATTGTACCAAACTAGACTCCTATAAAAGCAAGTGTGTCTGCTCCAAAGGTTAGGGAGAAGATCAAAGGGTTAAGTTCAGAAGAAGCATTTGTGCCTTAAATGATTCAGGAACCATTTCCAGGGAGACACTTTTTACTCTACATTGGAGAAGGGCACAGAGGTAACGCAAACACAATCTTTCTCATCCATACCAGGGTTACAAGATAATTTCGTGTGGTTAATTTTGCTTCAGTGCTTGGAAAACCATACACAAACTAAGTAAATCTATTAAATATACACATGCAAGGTGAAGAAGACAGTGATTTTCCATGTTTTCTCTCCCAACCTAAACAACAGAGGGGTATTTAATGCTCCAAGTAATTGTGGCATATCTCCAAATGCCACCAAATCACCCACCTTAAGTGAAATTGGGCTGTCTGCTAAACAGCCATGTCCCCAATTGCTTCATTAGAATCACATTATGACAAAAAATAAAATAAAATAAAAATCAGACTCTCAAAAACACCCAGTTAAGCTGTCTAGGCATGGCCTAAAATTTTAGTAATAAAACTAAATTTACCAAAGAAATCAAAGTAAAAAATACACGGAGTAAGTTGGTGGTTGCCAGGGTCTGGGGTTGGATGAAATGCGTAAAGTAGGTAAAAAGGCACAAACTCCCAATTACAAAATATGTAAGTCCTGGGGAATGTGATATGCAGCCTGGTGAGTATAGTTAATAACACCGTATTGCATATTTCCAAGTTGCTAAGATCCTAAAAGTTCTTATCACAAGAAAAAAAATGTAATTCTGTGTTAACTCGATTTACTGTGGTAAACATTTTGCATACATACAAATATCAAATCATTCTGTCATATAAGTGAAACTAACACAAAGTCACATGTCACTTTTACTCAATAAAATAATAAAGGAAAGAAAAAAGAAACTGATCCATAAATGTATCATATACTCATGGGTAACCAACCCTTAACCAGTCAAAGCTCATTATTTTTAAATAATTTTTGATATTTTAATAAAATACATTCTACTACCCAGAACTATGTTAATTTTGTTCTACATATTACCATTGTTTGTCTACTCAATATTAAAAATTAAGTTTCCCATCAAGTCAGCACCTGCATCACTGTGCTCCACATTCCTTTCCACTGTGGTGCACGAACCAGTAGCAACAGTTTCACATGGGAACTTCTTAGACATATAGAATTTCAGACCCCAGCCCAGACCTACTGAATCAGAATCTGCAATTCATAAGATTACACACCCACACATATACCTATGCATATATATGTATGTATGTGCACCTAATAAAACTATAAAAGCATTTTCATATACCCTATGTAACTAATTATATATTTTTCCTGCAACATTACAACTTTGCAATAGGACAATGTGAAGTATACAATTACATATACAATATGTATATATATATGACAATTATACAGATAAAAAGTAACAGCAAGTAAAAGGCACTTCTTTAGTTATTTTGTTATCTAAGAAAATTCTTTCTACATTTACTGTAAGGACTGAAGTACATTTCACACTGCCCAAGGAATCACAGATTGGTGCTTTAAACCATAGTTACAGGTAAATGCAGACAACTGTACTTGAACAACAATAAAATAATTTTTTTAAAAAAAATTTCCATAATGTGATCAGCAGAAGAAAAAAATAGTTACAGTTTGAACATCCCAGAGAGCACTCAGCACAGTTGCTTTGCCTGCTGTCATTGCCTAATTGATATTGGTTCAATTAATTGTTTTGGTTTTATCTGCAAGTTTTCCTAAATGTTGCCTGCTCCTGACTGAGTACTATTCATTTTGCCAGTATCTATAAGTTGAATTTTAGAAAAAAAAGGTGTCCCCAAATTTATGAGAAGGCACTACTTTCTTGCCCCAGTGACTACTAACTCTTAATGAACACAGAAGCTGCTTTTTCATCTTCCCTCAAGCGAAACATCGTAAAAACCAAGAGACAGCAATTGTGACCCTATCTGGGGAAGTTTATGAGACTGACGGCGGACAGATTGAGTTACTACGTTATTGTAACACTTCATCAAAATTCTTGTCCAGGTTTCGAGCAGTGACTTAAGACAAGTGAATTGGCCTATACGTGCTGGGATCACTTCCAGCAACTTACCCAGAACACAAAATTACCCTTTTCAGTTAACCCCAGTTATTTCTCTCTCCTTGTTGTAGCGGAGAGAGTACATAAGGGAAAGGGGTCCTGGTCGTCTGGGACAGGGAGGCAAAGGGCTGAAACATCTCTACTGCTCTGCTTCCGAAGAGATGACTCTTGAAATGACTATGACATTGCATTAGCAGGGAGACTAATGAAGAGGTCATGTCCAAGGACTTCATTTAATTTTCTTTTATCAGCTTGAAGCCATTTAAGAGCTATATTTTAATTTTAGAACTATTTCAATAGAGCAGTGAATATGTAAGAACAAATTATCCATATTTAAGAGCAAAATGACAATAATTTGTGTAGGTATATAGATGTAATTATGGAATCCATTTTCACCATTCATTTTCACCTAAAGTCAGTTTTCTAAAGTAATAAAAACCAGTATGGATTTTCCTAAGAAAACATCTGGCAGTTAAATTTCAGGAGTGCTTTTCAATATGAGAGAATGTTGTAAAAGCAAAGGAAGAATCTAATTACTGTCCTTAAATCCAATTTTGTACATGAAAACAAAACAAACATGTGTATATATGTAGATATATACATATATACATTTGTACATGTATTTATATATATATACTATATATATATGTATACATATGCAAGTATACAATATACTCCATAATATATTATTTTTCAAAAGGGGAGAAAAAAATGTTTGTGTAACTTCACTCTTCATGTTCATGACAGAAAAGTTCAACAATGTTTGCAAACAGACAGAGAGGTTACATTTAATGCAAACAAAAGCCTTAAGTAAATTAACTCAACTCTAATTGATCAGCAGATGACAAGTTAACTGTAAAAAACCGCAAACAATGGCAGTAAAAAAGCTTTTCTGCAAAAATATACTTGAGCATATTGAAGACATGCATTATATCTATTAGGCTTAATTCTATGTTTGAAATAAATTCTAGTTAAGATGGGATGTTTGGTAAAGATATTCACATATGTAGCATACAATGTTTTGACCAAGGACGCATAGGAAGAAAAGGTGGGCAAAGACCCTGAATGAATTCTCAGTCATGGACAAACTAGGCTTTATTTTCTGAATAAACTATGAAAACTCTAATTTCAATCTATATGAGTCACCACCAATCCAAAGATTAAAACAAGCCCATACTTGATCGCCATTATATATATAAATGAAGCAACTCTCTTCTTCATATAAAATGAAAGTGAGTTCTTTTCAGTTACTATGCTCATGAAATAATATCGAGAAGTTAAATCCTGGCTATTCTTCTGGTTTTTGTAATAAGTCTGGTTGCTATCAATATTAAAACTGTAAATCACTCAGTCACAAGAGAAAAGTATTAGTAGTTTTTTTTATTATTTTGTTATTTCCAATAATCTACAATATTAGTATAAGTTCAAGTAAAAAGAATGGAAAAACACCTCAATATTTCAGATGTAAGGGAAATAAAATTAACAGATAAAATATGCAAACAAAATTTACATATTGAGAATTTTGTTTTTAAATTATCCATAACCAAGATTTGACAGTGTAGTTATTAGACCAATTGCTTTATCTGAGTTTTTAATGTGTTACTTATGATTTTTTTCCTTAAAAATAGCATTTTGTTTAATACCCCTATTTTCCCTGTGTATGGAAATGTTAAGATAGACAACCAGTCACCTTTGCGAATTTTCCTTATGCCTCTCCATCCTGATCCTCAGGGTTCTTTCTGTCTCTTATCCCTTCTCATTTGATATCTTCTACTTAAGTGTTTCTATTAACTTCTGTGGATTCATCTCCTAGGTAAACACCAATTTCTGTTCTTCTATACTGACCCATGCATCTTTCTTAAAATTCAAATGCCATTATATGCATACTTATCGTCCAGATCTCCTGATGTCTCATCTGCACATCAAATGGTTACTGATCACACATATCCTAGCATCTTTCTTCCTCCCCTTCTACAGGTATGAGGTGGGGAAATGTGCAATGATCTATCCATATCCTTCCTGCAGACATAATGGGAGCCATGCCCATCAATTAAATCTCCAACACAGATCTTGAACTCATCCCCCTTGCCCTATATGGATAAGTAGAAAGGCTTCTGCTCATTCTGCACACCACGAGGAAAGTTTTCCCTTGCAAAATCAAATATACTTGTGCACTCAAAAATCCATCAATAAGTTTAATCACTTCTGTCCAAAGGAAAACTGCTGAGCATGAAATAAATATGTCTAGATCCCACCCATATGTTAGTTATATTCTAGCACTTACTCTAACTTGTTTTGTTAATGCACACACCACTACCATCTCTACTTGGAATATGCTCAATATACTTCTTGTTCTTTTAGTATTAAGTCATCATTCTTTATTGAAAAGTTGTTTCCTTATTTTCCATAATGTTAATTATGTATTTGTCCTAGGGGGTGAAGTTCTCCTGATATCATGTATTTCGCCCATTACTGTCCTACTGCTCCTGCAGAGCTGTGAGTTTATCTTGGTCATCTGTATATCGCTAGTGTCTTGCAGAGTGCCTGACTGTTGTAGGTTACTAAAAAATTTTGAATGCATCCTTATGCAAACAATAGAATAAAAAGCTAACTAATTACTTTGATAGAAAGTGAAGGACTTTAAAAATGTATCTTAAAGTTTTTGTCCTCCAAGTATTTAAAAAAAGATTATTTAAATTTATCAGATTTAGAAATACCATAGAAGGTGCATACCGTATGTGCCTTTTATGAACACAAAAACAATAATAAGTAAACCTTTAGCCTTTCCCTGGATTTTAGCTAATATCAAACATAGTTTTAAAGTTGCCAGAGAGAAAGAGGAGTGAGGTGGAAGGTAAAGGGGCAATGAATGGTGATAGAAAGAGATCTGACTTAGGGTGGTAAACACACAATATAACATACAGATGATGCATTATAGAATTGTATACCTGAAACCATATAATTTTATTAACCAATGTCACCAAATAAATGCAATTAAAAATAAAGTCACCAGACACTACAAAAAGCAGGAAGCAAGCATACACCCTGTTAACTGTGTTGAAGAATTCTGATCTCCTGTACAGAACATGATGAAACAATGCCACTTTATGCCTCTATATTTTCTATTCATTCTGCCCAGGATGAGCTCTGACTACTTTGCATTTGCAGAGCTTTCACAAAGAATCTGCATGTAAGCCATATATATACATTCATTGATTTGTAATCTTTGCACTAAACTAGAATGATAGCATTGCCAAATCTAGAAAACAAAAGGAATGAGACAAAACTTACAAAACTAAATAAAGGAACAGAAAGAACTAAAAAGGCTTTCTAAATGGCTTGAAAAATAGAAGTATATTAACTAGGGCTTTAGTGTTTTCGTTCTCAACTAAGTCATAATCTCGTAAATCTGCCTCCTGCAGTTGGGAAACAGTTGGATCTTTCACATTTTGAATGTACTTCGTTCTAAAATTTTTGTGAGAGAATTAAATGTTATATGTCTGTGCATATGATTTGATTTCTCAAGAGCACACTTGTTTTGGTGGATGTGAACAAGTCAGCAAAAAGGATGATTACCAGCTAACACTGTCTGCATATATACTATGCACAGAGCGCTGTAAAATTAACTAAGGATATATGGAAACCAATCTCAATACATGCTTCCTCATCCACTGAGGCTCACTCACTGAAAGTAATACCGATATTATAATGTTGACAAAAATTAAAAACATATTGCAAGCAAATGCCTTCTTAGAAAGGCCCTTAGAGGAAACACAGTATACTATCTAGAAGTCTTGGTATATCAACTGGGTTTTAAGTACTAAGTAGAGGATTAATTAAGAGACACACAACTAACCTGGTTTTACTCACTAGAATTTTATGAAAAGATACCAAGAATTTGGTAAAGTAGGGAAAAAGTGAATAATTTTCTGATTCTAGTGGAACTAGCTGTAACAAAACTACAAATTTGCTGTTGCACACTGTGAAATAGGGAAAGTGGCTGTCAGAAAATTCTTTCTAAAGCATTTTGTTTGAACAGGCCCAAATATGAAAAGGCAGGTCTTTTTAAAAAAAAGATACTTGGAATTAAGAAGTGGTTGCCACATGTGAGGCTGTTGAAATAAGGGAACACAAACAGGTTAAATGACTCAAGGATGGTTCCATTCACCTTGGAGCTCTTCTTGATGAGACACCCAGAACTTGGCAGAGTGGAATTTCAAGGAGCCAGAACTCAGGGGGTAAAAGGGAAGGTTAGAGGTCATAACAATTTCCCTCCAGAGTATAGCCAAAGTCCACTGGAATGGGAAAAAGCCAGGTATTATCCAAACAGGCTGGGCCCAAAGCCATGAGAAATATGATATAATTTTTCAAGAAAGAGATGGAGAAAAACAACTCATTAAATGGGACAACTAAATGAAGGCAAGGGTACTTAATTTATATTTTGGAGTCAGTGCCATTTAAAGCGGGTTTTGATATATTGATTAAAAAATAGAGTTGAAGTTCAGAGTAAAGGGACCATTTTCTTCAAATGGGATATGTTAGGTTCCTTCAGCTATAAAATACACTATCATATTGGATAATTTTTAGGATATCCTCCTGCTCTAAAATGTTATAGCCTTATTTTGTGTACACAAAGTGTAAGTGATCTGGTACTGTGTACCACTTCAACAGAAACATAATCCATTACTTATATAGTTATTTATAAATGTTACATTTCACATCTTGATTGTATCTCCCTCACCCAAAGTGACCATTCAATTTAACATCCAAATAGGTACCCTTTTGTGTTAAGTTCTGGTTCTTAATAATTATGTCACCACAATAGGTATAAACTTGGACAATTCTGGGCAAATTAGAGTTCATGGTTTTCCTATTCAAAATCCATCACAGTATCTTCCATGTAAAAATTGGTAATCAAATATTATATAAACAAATTTATGGAATAAATATTGTCCTGCCATCTATGGAGGAATAAAGTTCATACACCAATATTTGACTATTTCAAACAATTGTCATATGTATTGATGAAGAGTTATCTTTTAATTCAAACATTGGGACAGCTACTAGATTTCTCTGATATCAAAGACAAATCAGAGCTAGAAATGAACTAATAAAATGATTAGACATCTCTAAATATCATTTTACTTCTAAGCTGCAATGTTTACTTGCTCTCCAAGACAATAAGTAGATTTATAGGAATTTGTGAGACTAGCAGCAAAGTGTGTGGACCACAGATCAGGCAGGTTGGTCAGACCACCTGGGCCAAAGTCTCCAGATTTCAGGGGAAGTGTCACAAGCTGGAGCCTAAATCTGATCATCTGGCATAATATTAGCACCCATTCTGACATTTTAATAAATGTGATGTAGTTACAGAATTATTGTGCTCTAAGACAAAAGATGACACATAAAATACGATTCAGAAAATAATACAGTGCATAATCACTGATACTATGCTACGTATAAAGCCAAAATGTACCCAGCCATGTAATATAAGAAAAATAGAGACATTTAATGAAGAAGGTACAGATACAAGAAACATTGCACATAGGACCATGATGCCTCAATCCCCTTCAGAGTAGGCACCTTGGACCTTACACAGTTCTCCCAACTGCCATCAGCTGTCCTGTCATATTTTCCTGAATCTCATCCACAGTCTGAAATCTCTTCCCTTTCAAAGGTGATTTTAGTTTTGGGAAAAGCCAAAAGTCTCAGGGCGCCAAATATGGGCTGTAGTGGGGCTTAGTCATCTGAGCGATCTAATGTTTCACCAAAAAACTCTGCATGAGACATGATTCATGACTAGACACACTGTTGTGATGAAGCTGCCAATCACCAGTTGCCCATAGCTGCAGACTTCTGAATCATTTGAATAGTTTCCACCGAGCAATGTTCAAGTTTAATGCAAAATTTGATGCAGATTTGCTGCTCTACTCACTCAGTTATTTTGAAGGTGTCAGCCACACAGTGCACATGCTCACTCGAGGGCATCTACCACCTCCACTGATAGTACAGTGAAGTCATCATTGTTCATGCATGCGCATTCCAGTCCAATCTCCTTGACTGCCAGGATACATTGATGTCACACAAACCATCCTCATTATATTAACAATGGCTGGCCTTTTCCCAGACAGAATATATATATATTTACAAACATAGGCATGGTATGTCCGAAACAGGAATCAGTGTTCAAAGTTGTATATTTTACTTCAAGTTCAATTATACATGCGTAAGGCCTTAAACTTTAATTTCAAAAGCAAAACTATATTTTCCTTATTTCCTAGTTGTACAAATGGTAATCATAAAAAATTCTCAAAAATTCAGCTCTCTGGTCACTAACCCCCCAAGGGAGTAAAATCATTCATTCAGTCATCCAATCTTTCAGCAGACACATGTGGAACACCGAGTATTTTCTCAGCACTCTCCTTACAGTGGGACCAGGGCAGTGAGCAAAACAGACAAGGCTCTGTGCGACTCATGTCCTAGTGCACAGTGTAATAAAGACAGTAAAAATATTGTTAGTAACCATTTACTGGGCATATATTATGCTCTAGGCACTGTACAAAAATTTACCTTTTATACATGTATATAACTCTAAATCCCATTCAGAGCTTCATGGAATTGCTAACTTTTAAAAATATGCAATCAAAAAGTTTACAGAAAAGAAAACAGTGGATTTTAGAAAACATACTTAAAATAGTCCAATGGCTCACATGCAAAGCCATGAGTCAAACCCAGGTCTCATTACTCTAAAAAACCATGCTCTTAACTCTGCTATGCTACAGATATCTGGAATAAATGAAATAGTTCAATTTACCAATGAGAACAGAGAGGTCCAGAGAGATTAAGCGATTTTCCTCCCTAGTAAAGAAATGCCCAAGTTGAAGAGGCTAGAAAGAGAAGTCTGTTACTTTAAATGAGGGAAGCTGTTAACGCAGAATCTTAAATTACTAAACCATCTGCAAGTTACAATGTAAGGTATCTGGAATTTTCATTTAAAACATAGTTAGAACACAATCATACCGCAAAAGGAATTTTCACTGTTCCTGAGTTTATTAAGGATTCTGACATTGTAGTTCTTCAGGGCAGAGACTTCATTTATTAATATTTTAAGTATTATGCAAATTGTTTAAATCCATTTAAGTAAGTTAAAAAGCATTTTAAATATCAAGTTTTATTTCATTCTGTTTTTGTTGTTGTTGTAAATATAAAATAATTTCCCACATGTTATCTCTGGGAAAATTTGTACTCAGAAAGAAAAAATAAAAAGGAATCAATGTGTAAAATATTGTTAAACTAGCCATGGCTGGTGTGATTTAGTGGACTGAGTGCTGACCTATGAACCAAAGGGTCACTGGTTTGATTCCCAGTCAGGGCACATGCCTGAGTTGCGGGCCAGGTCCCCAGTATGGGGCGTGTGAGAGGCCACCATACGTTGATGTTTCTCTCCCTCTTTTTCTCCTTCCCTTCCCCTATCTCTAAAAATAAAGTAAAATCTTAAAAAATATAAAACAGTGTTAAACTAACAACTCTGTCAAAGTGATACATACAGAACATCTAATTTTTTTCTTTTGCTTCACTTATATTGCTCAAATACCATTGCTGACCTAAATGCTAAAAAGGAAAGCTATGTTATGTCCTTCAATATACAATGGATTACAGAATGTAATTCACTGAAATGAAAGATTATACTGTCTAATGCATATGCCTTTTTCTTCAAATGGATTTATGAACACTTTCTCCAAGAACTGCTCAAAAAACATTTTCTTAATTTCTTTACTGATACTGGATATTTCCACAAGTCTCCTTTTCCTCCCCTTTACCCGCAGAAGAGGGACTGGGTCAAATATAAATTAAGATCAAGTGGCCTAAGAGGTCAACTTCCATGCCCAAGAATGATTATCAATGGTGTAATATGGGTACCATCACAGGTGTGCTACCAAATTTTAAATATGTATAAGTTACTTATGTTGCAACTGAGTCTACATAGTGAAATGGTAATGTCTGTTATATGAATTTTCTTGAGTTACCCGATGCAGTATAAAATGGGATTCTTTGGACTACCCATTAATTAATATATAATCTAATAAACAGTAAAGGTAAATTTCTTATGCTGTTTTAATTTTTTATCACAGAATTTGAAATAATCTTCAAAACTATGGCTGTCTTTCATGGAGAACAGGAGAGAGAGGCAGGGAAAGAAGAGGGATAAAAAGCTTTATACAAGTTACTCTAATATTTTAGGATCAGCTGTAGATTTATGAGCATTCATTATATTATAAAGAAAATAAAAATAATGAAAGATAGAGATGTGATACATAAAGAACAAATATTGATAATGAATCATGATGATAAATTCATTTTGTTCAACAATGTTCCTAATTACCATCATCCTACTTACAAAAAAACAAAATAAAACAAAACAAACAAATAAAACTTAAGCTTGTAAAAAGAAAGTTTTGCAAGAGAAGGTCATGCATTTACTCCTTACTAGTACTTGTGAGCATCTATGACTTGGGAGTATTTGTGAGAGTCCACGAAGAAAAGCTGACAGTGTCCTCTTTTCCTCAGGGTGAATGTCAACACCCAAGTTTTTATAGGTGCTATGAGACAGTCTTATACAGTAGTGCAGACTGTGTGTTAGTTACAGCTGACTGTGGTCTGGGGTCATTTAGTATCTTTAAAATAAGCTGGCAAAAATTCTACTATTTAAAAGTATTCTCAAAAAGAAAGAGTGGGAGACTACTTGTCTATGACACTAGAAAGAGAGGAATAGATACATAACGTACTCCCTAAAGTTCTGTAATGAACTCCAGAGATGTCCTGAAATATGTGGGACGAATCTGTGTCGTGCTGGAGACTGTTAGAAGTCCATCCTCATCTAGCATTTGGAATGCATCCAGAGATGATCCTCTAGAGTTACTTGAACCTGCCAAAGTAGAGTTGAGCGGCTTTAGAGCTAGATTGCCTGCACTCAAGTCCAAGCTCTGCCCCTCACTAACTGGAGTAAGTGAGATTCCAACACTCCATCTGCCTCAGTTTCTTCCTCTGAAAAGCAGGGATAATCAAGTAATCTATATTATAGTGTTACTGTGAGACTTAATAGATATAAAAATACCTGAAATAACATTAATTCCCCATACATAGCAAGAATCCCTAAATGTTAGTATCATCGTGTTCATAGCAGCTTCAGGGCCTAGAGAGAACTCCATGGGAATATCTGCATAAGTCATAGCAGCACCCAACCAATGGTTCCAATATGTTTTTTAACTTTTACTTAATGACATTAGTGGTTTTTGAAAATGATCTTTAAAAAAAGATAGTTCATTTTAAAGAAGAATAATTTTGCATGCCTGTGCAATTTGAACACGTTATGACAATGGTATAAAGGAAGAATTTAGTGATGAAACTCATCACAACGAAAGTGATTAGACCAATTCAATTATTCAAGGCTTGTCAAGGTTTACAAGACCAAAGCAAAGTGAACATTAAGGTATTAGTGTATAAATATAAAGGATTTCCTGAAAACATCTTCTGTCTCAAGCTATATTTGAGAATATTCATATCCTTCATTCTATATTCTCTGTATAAAGATTGATATTATTTACTAATCCTAAATATAGAAAGAAAAAATTAGTAAACTTTATAAGAATAGGAAAAAAGATAGGCAAATATTTAATTGTTCAATTATAATTGGCTCGGAGTCAAATGATATATAGATATGTATAGAGAGGTCACTTTATTTCAACACTGTTTATGAACATGATGTTTTACAATAGTGGTCAGTGGAAATTTTGTCAATATATTCCTCTTCAATCTAAGAGCTGCAAACGATGTCATGCTGTTTCTTATTTAAAACAAAGTGATCCAAAGTGATGGGTTATGTAAAGGCAGTTTTTACTTCCTCGCTTATTAATTTGATAGCTACTTGCTGAGCACTGATTATGGGACAGTTGTTATCTAGAATCAGCAATAGCAACACTGAACAGAGCTGGCTCCTTCCAGGGGAACTTGCAGGACAGTGGGACAAGGATGGAAACACAGTTAATGTAGCATAACACAGCATATAGAGTGACGAACGTTGTGATGGGGAGAGTTCTGGATGCTTCAAAGCCTACAGTCCATGGGGCAGAGAAACGCTTTCAGCAGAGTGGACCGGGCGTTAGCCAGGCTGAAAGGACTGGGACCCAGGCAAAGGGAAGTATCCACGAGAGGACCTGGAAAAAGTCAGTTATGACTGAAGACAAAAGCGGCAAGATATGTTTTTGGAAAGATGGGAAAAAGCCTTTAAATCTGTGCAGAAGTTTGGACTTTCTCCTAAGAGCAAAATAGGAAATTTTTAAAGATTTGAGGATCTAGTTTGATCCCCAGCTGGGGTACAAACTAGAGGCGACCGATTGATTGATATTTCTCTCTCACATTGATATTTCTCTCTCTCTCTCCCTTCCTCTCTTTCTAAAAATCAATAAACATGTCCTTGGATGAGGATTTTTTAAAAGTGTTCATCTGGTGAGCATTCATCTTAAAATGTAATCATGAACCTCATTATTTACCCAGTGTCTTCACACTCATTCCTGCTTTTTACTAGACAGAGCACGTTGGGATTAGACACGGATTCCAGTCACGCTCCTATTGTTGTTAGCTATGCAATCTTGGGCATGACTTAATGTGCAATTTAGTCATAATTTCTTCATTTATAAAATGCCATGCTTTCCTCACAGTTATTGTAAGAACCCAGCATGATAATATATATGAAAGGGTAAGACCCAATATAAATATGTGATTTGCTCACTTCATGATTGGCTGCTACATGAGTGCTTTTTTAGATACGTCCTTTCTATAAAAGCTATCTTGAAAGTTTATATTGATTAGAAATACAAATGCTTTGTAAAAATGTTTGTAGTTACCATTAAAATATATTTGCACATATAATGGTCCCCAAAAATGACTGAACATATGCCAAAATAACTAAATAACATAAGCTATATTATGAATTATTTATAATGATCAATTTCTCATCTCAGAGAAAGATCCATTATGTTTATTTATTCAAAGCTGTGATCTTCTTTTATATAAGAATCATGTATTACACAATTGTTTCATTCTCCTTTGGCAATCTGCTAGTGAAGCTTAAAGTCAGGCTCTTTCCCTAATAGAAAAAGCCATACATATATTTATTTCAAAAATTATATTAGTACATACTTTCAGAATGGCTGAAGTGAAAAACTATGACAACACCAACTACCAGCAAGCATGCAGAGTGTCTGGATCGCCTGTATCTTGCTGGCGAGAATGTAAAATAGCAAAACCACTCTGGAAATATTTTGGAAGTTTCTAATATAACTAAATATGTATTATACAACCCAAGATTGTTCTCTTGGCCATTTGTTGCAAACATACAAGAACTTATGTTCACACAAAACCCTGCACACTAAAATTTAAAGCAATTTTATTTATAATAGTCAAAAACCAAAGTCAGCCCAGAAAACCTCCCGCAGGTAATGCTTATACAAACTGTGGTTCACCTATGCCCCAGAATACTACCCTTCATCAAAAACTCGACTGCGGTAACTGGAAGGACATTCAAGACAATTGTGAAGAATAAAAAAAAACCCAATTCCAAAATATTCCATATTTTATTATCCCATTTACATAACATTTAAAATGACACATTTCGGAAATGAAAAACAGTTCAGTGCATGCCAGTGGTTTGGGATGGGGTAGGCGGGGTTGGAAGGGGTATGATTACAAAAGAATGAGAAACGGACCCTTGTGGTGCTGGAACCGTTTAGCATCCTGATAGTGACGGGGTCCGTGAACCTACCCAGGCAATAAAGCTGCACAGAACTCACACACACGTACGTGGGCACAAAGAAAACTGGGAAACCTGAAGATCACTGCATTATGTTATTTTCAACATGTGATCTTGATATTATAGTTTAGTTTTGTAAAATATCACTATTTGATTAACTGAATAAAGTGTACGAGGGATTTCTGTGTATTGTTTCTTACAACTGCATGTGACTCTATAATTATGTCAAGGTTTCCACTGAAGCGTCGTCAATGGTAATGCATAAGCAATAGGAAGGGATATCGGAGGTGTAAATTAATAAGCTCTAAAAAACATTTTTGTTTTATTTTGAACAAAAATACTACACAAAATTTAATAGTTATATCATACCAAAGTAAATGTCATACCAAAAGTAATACATTAAACACAGCTCATCAGTTTCTCTTCCTGATATATTTAGTTTTATTCAACTTTCACTTGACAGTAGCATATATACTTTGTTATAAATGGTCTCCATGGGCTAATAAATGTTACGGTTAAAAGACCTATAGTTTATTCAGTTCAGAAACAAGGGAGGTTTATAAATGAATTACAACTATTATTTCATTTATTGACTTTGTAAAACAATTATTTTTCATATGTTAAAAACTAATTGACCCAAATAAAATCAGATTTTAGAACAATGGTATACCTGATTTTTATTACTGTTTACTAAAATAGATCAAATAGACTTTTTTTAAATTTTAGAAAAAGTAAATTCTATTAAAATTTACTTCTTTTACTCCCTGGTTTTATTTATTTGGCTACAAAGAGCAAATAGGTCAATAAAAGTGTGTAGTTTATAACATCAGAAATTTTAGGAGTTCCCTCAATTGAAAAACAAATAGCGGAGCTTTAATAATCATTCATGTTGGGGAAGACAGTATGGCACCTCCTCAAAGAAATAAATAAATGAAACTAAAACCACCATGTGATCCAGGAATCTCATGCCTGGGGAGTCGGAAGTCAGAATCTCAGAGTGATCCTTCACCCCCATGTTCACTGCAGCACTACTTAGAATAGCCAAAAAGTGGAAACAGCCTAAATGCACATCAGCAGATGAATGGATAAAGAAAATGTGGTACATACATACACTGGAGAAGTTTTCACTCAGCAAAGAAGAAAATCCTGCCGTATGCAATGACATGGATAAACCTGGAAGGCATTGTGCCAATGAAACAAGCCAGCCACAGAAAGGCGCATCCTGCATGACTTAATTTTATATGAGGTACTTCAAACACTCAAACTCATAGAAGTACAGTGTACAATGGTGGCTGCCAGGAGTACAGGATAGGGAAAATGGGCATTACTCATCAATGGGTATAAAGTTTTAGTTATGCAAGATGAACAGGTTCTAGAGATCTGTTGTCCAACACTGTGCCTATAGTGAACAGTACTGTATGACATGCTTAAAAATCTGTTGAGGGCAGATCTCATCTTAAGCATTCTAAGAATAATAAATAAAGTTTTAAAAGGCAAATATAAATTGGAGTTACTTCTTACACATTTCCTTCGGGCAGGTCTGCTAGCCAATGCTACTCCTGACACCTTGATATATTTTAAGGAGCCAGTGTAAGCCATAATAGACTAACACTTTTGGATGGCTTAAAACTACTGAACAACAGCCATCACTGGCTACACTTTTTTTCTTTCATTTTTATTGTTTTTCAAGTACAGTTGTCTCCATTTTCACCCCACCACCCCCACCAACCATCCCCACCTCCCACCTTTGATCCTCTCGCCCTTTGGCTTTGTCCATGTGTCCCTTATACATGTTCTTTGGTGACCCTTCCCTCTTTTCCCCCCCATTATCCTTCCCCCCTCCCCTCTGGTTACTGTCAGTTTGTTCTTAATTTCAATGTCTCTGGTTATATTTTGCTCGCTTGTTTGTTTTGGCTTTAGAGTAAAACTGAATCAAAATGCAGTGAGTGCTCCCACAAGTCATGAGGGAGGAGAGAAAAGGTGAAACCTTAAGTAGAAATAAAAATAATAGCATATATCATCAGGCCCAGTAGAAGTCCAAAGATAATAATTAATGTAGCAAATTAATGGCCAAATTAAGACTAGACTTTCTTCCACAAGTTATCCTTTCTTCCTACTCTTCCTTCAATACTCAGTAAACTTCTATTTATTTTTTCAAGACGAAGGTCAAATATTGTTAATCCCTCCTGGGCCATAAGCAGAAATAATCACACCTACCTGTGCTCTCAAAGTGTTCCTAATTACTGATTCACTTATGTATCCATTTGCTCTTTCATTCAAAAAATATTTTTGAACAAGAACTATATGCCCAACACATAGTGAAATTAAAAAAAAAGAAACAGACCAAAAATATTTTTCTGATGGATCTGATAGCGGTGAACTGGAAGACAAATAAAAAAGTTTTAAAAAAGTAAAGTATACGATGTCAGTTACAGTATGTTAGATGATGAAAATTAGCAGGGAAGAGAGATAGAAAATATGCATCTAGACATGGAGTGTGCAGTTCTACACAGGACACTGTAAAGGCCTCAGTAGGAAGAATAACACTTGATTAAATACCTTAAGAAGGTCAAGATACGTTCTCATAATTAATTGTGAAATTCTATTTTCCCCTATCAGCCAAGATTCAAGGTTAAGGACTGCATTTTAATCATATTTTTATGCCACCATATAGAACAGGATCTGCTATATAGCAGGAACTTATTAAATATATGTTGAATGAAAAATCTCACATTTCTTAACTTAAAAGTTCAGCTGCCTTTCAACTACATGGGGTTTTCTACTTCAAAAAATTCTTGAGTCTGAACACAATACTGATGCACATCCACAGCACACTTAGAGCTGCCTCTACACTCACTGCTCAACAGTTGAGAATGGAGTAGGAGTGCAGTTTTTCCAAATGTGAGAGCTCAAAACATCAGCATACAGATGAAGACAACTGAATCTTCAAAATGTTGAGGGACAAGCCCAAGGCCACTCGCAGTGTGGACTGACGGATGCCCCAAATCTACATTTTCACAACAAAAAATCAGTGAGTTCAAAGTAAGAATATTTTATCAATTTCTCTCTAACCTAATTCTGATTTGGTTCTGGGTTTTAAGCTCATTTTAAGTATTCCACAATACGACTAATTTTCTATTTAGCACTATTGTCACTGACTTTGTGCCTGTGGCTACAGACTAAGTTCAAGATGTCTTTGTCTTCAAACACCTGCCTGCAGTAATGCCTCATGTCCCAGTAACTCACTATACAAGGAAGAGCTCCCTGAGAGTCACAGGAAACTACAATAGTACGTTCACTTTGTACCGAAAATACAACCGCAAACTGGAACTAACATGACCACTCAGTGTGAGAGGATGAAATGGCCAATTTCTTGGCATAGGTCGGAACAGCATATATGGCTGAAAGCCATATTAGGGGCAAAATTACTGCTACTTATGTGCTGTTACAAACTGCAGATAAAAGACGATTACATGTATTATAGTTATCTAGTTTTCATTATAAGGACTAAATGATTGAAGATTATAGAAAAGCCAGACTGAATAAAGAGCACAGGACAGGTACATTAACGAAACATTTACCTTTGTTGCTCCCTGTTAAAAACCTTTCAGAGACTCATCGTAGAAGGGAACTGGCTCGGGTTGGTCATTTGGGATAATGTATTTGTAAGTACATCGATTATTGATTCTAAAAATACCAATACTTGCATTATAAGTCTTTCAGCAATTCTCCATTACCAAGAAAAAGTCTGAACTCCTTAGAAGACACAAAACTCTTTGCAGTCCGGCTCTTCTCTCCCTCTCCACACATCCCGCCCCTGCCTATCCTGAGCTCTCTGCGTTTCCTCCGCATGCCATGCTTCCAACTCCAGTTGTTGCAAATATTCCTTTCCCTGCACAAATCCTCTACCCTTCCCCTCCCAACTGGGCAAATTCCCTTCAAATAGTCACCTTCATCTGGAAGCCTTCCCTGAAACCCACTCTCCATTCCCCTCAATTAGCATCTCCTCCCCTACTAAATCTTATTATTGAGCGTATTATACTGCATTGAAAGATTGCTTGTATATTTGTCTCTTGATTAAAACTTCTAAGTGTCTTATTCATGATTTTAAAAGCAAAAATATTGAGTGGAATAGCTGAATAGAAAACAAAAGATAACAGAAAATAGCATCTATTTAGTGCCTACTAATTGCCCAGCACTCTTCTAAGGTTAGGAATCTGAAGCACAGAGAATATGAGTAACTTGCCCAAGAGGAGCAAAGCTAGTAATGGACAGACGGGATCTGAATTCAAGCAACCTGACTTCAAAGTTCATGCTCTTCACCACGATTCTACAGATTCTCCTTGAATATATGTACATATTTGTGTTTTTAAGAAAATACAGAAGCTTTTTTGTGTATATGAGAGGGACCCAAAACCAATTTATTTATTAAAAAATGTATGTTTATTCTTATGTGTTTAAACTTCAGTCACCTTCAAAGTATTCTCCATTTGATGCAATCTACCTATCAAGATTTGTTCCACTACTCAAAACAGTTTTTGAACTCATCGATTTTGGTGCCTTTTAGTGCTTCTGCTGGGACTGAGTGAATAGGGAGGGAGGGAGAGGCATGGGGTTCATGCCAGTTCTGGGTCAAAAACAGCTAAACACTCAGCACGGTGTGGGAAGGTGCACTCGTAAATCACCCATCATGAAATGGACAAATGCATTGAAAGAATCTTTAAAAAAATATCTCTGAAGCCTAATAATGCAGCCTCTCACACCAGTGCCAGTTGGTACACTGCTACAGATAGGTTCCTGAACACTCACCTGGCAGGGGAAGCCTGTACTATAAGGGGCCCACTCTCCAGAAGGTAATTCCAGGCACTTTTGGGTCCCCTCTCACATACTATTCAAGTGTGAATACATGTATATTTACTTCTGCATACATACAACAAACTGACTTTTTTAAGAATGAACTCTAAATAGTAGTACAAAGTAAGTTCCTTCAGTGAATTAGAAGTTTAACAAAAAACCTTCTAATATCCTAAAAATTATCTTCTTTTCAACAAATATATCACAGTAGCCTATTTAATAATTTACAAAATATTAAATCACTGCATGTGAATTGTTTTTATGTATTGAGCTGTGCATCGAAAGACACCCTTATCATCCCCATGGGTGACACACTCACCACTACTAGGTAGCGGAGAAAACATTTGAAATGCGTGCATAAGGTCCTCATTAAAAGGTTAGATCTGCAAAATACTTTTCCTTGTAAAGACAATTACCGCATTTTATTAGGCAAAGAACAAAAATATATATTTATAAAGACATAAAAACTCTATTTTATTCAGTAATATTTTACATCCCAAAGTTTTTAATTTAATATTGTATATACCAGTGGTCGCCATCCCTTGTTGCACACTAGAATCACCTAAGGAGCTTTCAACACCCAAACCAAAAAACCCCGATGGCTGAACCACCAACACTCTCCAGTGCCCCCAGCAAGATGTTGTGACAACTGAACATTAGGGTTGTTTTAAAAGCTCCCAGATGATTCCAATATGCAGCAAAGTTGGGAACAAGAATTCTACTGAACTCTACCTGGATTTATTCTAATTTTTTTACTGGACTTTAGTCTACATCTCAGTTAAAAAAGCAAACCTGATTAATTCTTTCAAATAAACATCAACTCAACAATGACAGCACCCAACTTGTATTTTCTGGTACCAAATTTATTACCTGACTACTTCATTCTTCAACTATAATTTCTTTCATTTTGGCTAATTCTCTTTACAGATAATAAAAATAATTTCTTTACTAAATTATCTTTTCAAGGACATCTTTAAATTTACTACCTAATTGCCAATTTAATTATGCAGAATTATACTTCATTTTCATAGTGTATCAATTTCCATATGCTTAAAATGGAAAAGCTTGTAGCTCAGACAGGCA
>CM052541.1:16951295-17029980 GCA_028533065.1 Trachops cirrhosus | reverse complement strand
TGTGGTTGTTCAGTGAACAGGATCTAGAACCAGACCCATGCCGGTTTGCATACAATTGTCATAGTTCCATGTTCTCTAGCAAGATCATTGATTTTTATTCCTCTTTGTCTTTGAAATTCCACATCCTATCTCTCAGCAATTCCTGAAGTCTCTCTCTACATTTAAAATGTATCTAGAATCACACTCCTCACCATATCTACCTGCTACTATTCTGAACAAAGCCAACACATTTTCTTGTCCGGATTCCCGCCTGTGGCCCCCATCAGTGTATTCTCAACCAAAGCGCCAGGGTAATCATAGACTGTAGGTCAAAT
This sequence comes from Trachops cirrhosus, assembly GCA_028533065.1. NCBI lineage: Eukaryota > Metazoa > Chordata > Mammalia > Chiroptera > Phyllostomidae > Trachops > Trachops cirrhosus. Next base: position 17,029,666 of record CM052541.1, on the reverse strand, counting down.
CAGCTCAGTCCACTTCTCAGAACTCCCCAATGGATTGTTGTATATCTGAAAATAAAAGCCAAAGACACTACATGCCTTCCTTCCCCTGTTATTTCCATAGCCATGTCTCCAATGACTTGCATTTTCTTATCCCACCATACCCATTAGTTCTTGCAATTTCCTCAGACAGAACCATCACAAGACCTAAGCACTTGCTGTTGTAACACTTTGAACAACTCTTTTAATAGCTTTTTCACGTCCCTCTGATCTTCACTCAGACATCACTGTTTCAGTAGATCTTTCCCTGACCACCCCATATAAAGCTACAGTTTTGATTTCTCAACATTCATTGCACTCCTTCTTGATTTATTGTTCTCTGTAACACATCATCTAGTGTCCCATGTGATTTATTTTTTTGTCTCCTTCCAAGACATTATAGACTCTACCAGGTCAAGAATTTTATCAAGAATTTTAACTGCTTTGTGCATGACTGTTTTCCAGTGACTAAAACATTCGTTGAATAAAATGTTGACTGAACAGTCAGGAAATGACATTACCTTTTTGTAATCCAGGTAATCTGTTGCTTAGAGTATTCTTTCTCTGTACCTATCTCCTGAGGAATGACTTTCCCTAAAAAGAGGTGGGAGTGAAACTCAATGATCGTAATGATACAGTAATGTTTATACTTATTAAGAAAGATAAATAGAATTTTATAATCATCAAAGCCATTTTAGGTATAATTTTAAATGACTTTTACCCCAATGTGTAATCAAAAAAAAAATAAAACTATGACTTTATGTTTCTGTACGATACACACTACTGACGGCAATTTGCTTCATAGTTACTTTTAATGTGATTAAACTGTGAGTAGCCAGGATCATGCTGCTGTACAACTTTTTCACTCAACTGCAAATCATAAGTCATCCCAAATTATTCAGTGAGTGCTCTCTCTATATAACGCTCCCAGTGACCCACCCTGCTAAGTGTTAAATAATTTGGCTTCTGTAAATACAGCCTTGAGTTTTCTAATTTAAAGTCAAAATTAAACTTTAGAATGTCTAAATGTCACCAACAACAGTAACTAGCAGTTACATTAGCTTATTGAGAATTAGTTGATAAGGATTCAATTAGATTTTTAAATCATCATTGCGAATTACTGAGCTCTATTACCAAGACACATATTTTACATCACTAACGACCCATAGATGGTGTAGAGGGCAAAATTTTTTAAGGGATGACCTCTAAGAGACCTACTTTTAGTTTGCTTGTTCAATGAAGAATCACTTATCTAATTAGCTTGCCTCATCACTTTCTTGGATTATTCAGAGGAGCAGAGAGAAAGGCAGCTCCTGGAATCATCTCTGAGTCTAATAATACAATACAGCATTTTCCATACAAAGTATACAATCTTAATTATGTGGTTGTAATTAAATACTATAATAGAAGGGAAAGGGATGTAAATGAACATGCCTGAGGGACGCATGGATGGAGTCAAGGGGTCTGGGATTGAGGGTAGGAGGTGGGTATGGGTAGGGTGGGGGAAAGTGGTGGTGGGAAAATGGAGGCAACTGTATTTGAACATCAATAAAAAAGGTAAAAATAAAAAAAATTTACATTATGAGCTTACATTGAAATAAATGCAAAAATCTATGAAACAAAAAATACTATAATATAAAGAGTTACATATTTTAAAGGCATAATATTTTAGAAACTTAATACTGAATTTAGCTAAATTCTTTCCCTTATAGAGTAGCCATTATAGAATAATTGATATTTTCTAAAATATTTTCTAAAATTCCATTAACCCAAATTTTCATAATGGATATTGTTATTCAAGTTTCAGTGGCATCTACTATCAGTGTGATGATTCAAGTAGAAGCTATATAAAGTATGAGAGACCATTAAATGTAGAACATTTTCCCTAAGATCAATATATATATTTTAACTGGAGAAACCATTAAGGTAAGTTTAACAATTTTCATATCTGCTAGAAAGCATATATAACTTCTGAAAAGCCTAACATGTTCAACCACTTGCATTTTATAGACAGAAACATCTCCACATTTAAAAATTGATAAACTAAAAAATGTTACAAATTGAATCTCCTCTTAACACAAGTTTCACACTTTATTTATTCTTCACTTCGCACACCAGGTCCTCAACGAGAAGCGCTGATCTAAGAAAAAAATGGTTCCTTGTCAAAAGTCCTTTCTTGGAAGAATTTTGATCTATGTACAATTCATTGTCAGTGAAAAACACATATATATCTTGAAATGTTACAAAATATCATGTATCATTTCTTGGCTCTAGAGCAAATCAATAGGAAGGTGCAGCTGCTCAGGACAGCAAATCAAGCACGCTGAAATCTGCACGCTTAGCTGTCGTGAATGAATTCCATGGAACGGCAGTGCGCATTCTAAATTCAAAGCCTGTGTGTACTGACGGTTTTGTCATGCGTTCTCAAAGCCATGACTTGAGAGAAGAATGCCCGAAGAGATACTTTAAGCTTGAGAATTATTTTTCTCTCTTCACCCATTAAACTACCTCTCAAGAAAGCAGCAATTCACAAAGCGAAATTAAGCAAGGACTCAATTATGGAGCTTTATGTTCCAGTTCCTGTCCATGCTTTAAAAAGGCATGTTAAAAATCATTTTGCTCCTTAGTAGTCCACAAGAGAGCAACCAATTTACAGTGGAATTTCATGGTGTGGATCCATGGTCTTGTAACCTGGAGTTCCAGCGATCACTGACAGTTAAATCAGAGTGGTTACGATGAATTCCGAAATTTCATGACTGCATGAACAGAAACATGATCTCATGTGAGCGGCAAGCCTTTGAATTTGAGAGGTGCTAGAAAGAGAGAGCTACAATCAAATGAAAATATTTGTTCCTGAAGTACCTAGATGAAGCTTATGGGAACTACAGGTTTTCTTCAGCATATCAGAATATTGACAATTAAGAAAAAATGCTAGAATTAATATTTTCTCCTGTATTATATATTTGAAGCATTATACATTTGGAACATCTCCAGAGGGGTCGTAAGAGAAGACAAGAATTTTCTGACACAGAGCCTCAAGAGCCATAGGGGTATGGGTGGGAAAGATGTGCAAAAAAATTAACCACACTGTTGCTACCACAACCTGGAATCAATCGAGTCAAGAGACCTCACTCATATACATATACACATAAACACATTCAACTTAGTAAACTGCAAAATTTCAAATATAATCTTGAATCTTTGTCTTATGCCAGTAGCATGGCTAGTTTAACGAACCAAAACACACCCTATTCTCCTTATTTTGCCAACAGTAACTTTTTTTGTAATCTCCTTATGCTACGGAAACAAAACACCAAAGTTCACATTCTTCTCATGAAGATCATTCTCAGTACAACTGACGGAAGAGATATAGTGTGTAGCTATTGTAACCAGCCTGTTAGATAAAAAACGTAATATGTTTAAAATTTTACTACTTCAGATTTTCCATCTTTCATCATTTTCTGAAGAAAACTTTTAAGGAAAAAAAAAATTACCAAGTCCAGATTTATGTGATCTAAAAATGAACTGAAGCTTGTTTCTACTTAAAAGTGTATTACTCAAATAATGGGGATACCTTGCTAATTATTCATTCACATTTCTTTTAGGAAAGAAACAGTGTTGTTTCTATGTCTCACAGACTTTAAAAAAAAAGCTAATACCTCAGAAAAAAAGATTTAAAATCAGTACGTGGCCAGAGGAGATCATGAACAAGATGACTTCCTTGTTCCTCCTAGTGACCTCGAGTGTTTGGTTACCATCTCCTACCATCCCACCCAATTCTCAGGCAAAACCTCTAAGAGGTCCATCATCATCACAAAACTCTGATCTCCTTTTTTTTTTTTTAAATCATGGGCAATATTTAATAGGGAAGAAATATTTTGTACTGCAAGCACCTGCTTATTTGGAATATACATTGTTGTCTTTCCCTGGAATTCTAATTTAGTGACATCAAAAGAACACCTCCTGTTGAATCTAGAAAACTAACATAAATATTAACATTTCTATTATGGCAGATGTCATAATTAAATGGAGAACATAATTGTAAAAAACCTATACTTGTAGAAATAAAAACATGTATAAAGCTAATGATGAAAGCTAATATTGATTGAGCGCATACTAATTCTACACTCTAGACAAAGTGTTTCCATATATCTCCTAATTTACTCATGTTGGCCCCTGAGATAGATATCAATATTATTTATATTTTTTTTAAAAGTCTTAAAAATTATACCTGGGTCAAGATCCAGACCTAACACTTGATCCCGTGGTTCTCTGATCCCAACATTCCTGCTCCAAATCTTTGATCTAAATATTACATACACTGCTTATAACACTTATAAATATACATTTAAAAATAGTGGTATGGAAAAGAAAATAATAATAACCCTTTGGTATGTTACAGAAATTTCCCAGATATGTCAGGGCCTAAAAATGATTCTGTTGAGAATCTTGACCAATGAATAGGAAATTCAATACATGGCCCAAGAAAAGAGAGTAATTCAATCATAAATGCAGGGGTAGAATGTGACATAAAAATGTGTCAACCATGGTAAATATTTAATAAAGAGAAGAGCAGAAATTGATAAATTAGTACAGGTAATTTCTAGAAAGGATTTCTGTCAACACAGGCAGGAAAAATACATACATACATACATGCATGCATACATAAAATAAAAAATAAAAAATATAATATTGGTACTGTATGTTTGTTGAATGAATAAATAATTATGGCCAAATAAACATATTTAAATAAAATACATAATTAGTGAACTATATTTCTATATTTCATACTATTAAAATAAGCAATATTTCCTAATTAATACTGACTAGAAAAAATGTTTAACAGTTCTGAGGAAAATTAATTAAGACATGGTTGAAAGAAAGCCCAAAGACATGAATTAAATTAAACATCTTGCTAACAGAGGATTTCCCACAAACTCATCACTTACAACTGTATTCCTCATCCTATGTTAATTGTTACAGCAAGTAATAATATTGATATTTATTATTATATCATACCAAGACCAGAAGGTCCATAGGCCCCCAAACCTGTTCATTAAAAATATATAAATGAAATAATTTTATAATAATCTCCTAAAATTTCAACATCTTAGATATTCTCTCTCTCAATCTTTGCCCATATACAGAGATGGACAAAAGTAGGTTAAATTACCAGCCATCATTAGCTAAAAGATGAATCTTAAGTAAGGCTACAAAATAATAACAATAACAATTGAAAGAGGACAAATAATACAAATAAATTATAGAATAATAAATAAGTAAACAATAATATGAAAATAAACTGTTTTGTGTACTCACAACTGTAAACCTACTTTTGCCCACCTACTAGATACATAATTTTACCATAACATAGATACCATTTATGTTTTTCTTTTTTGTATTACATATTGCATGCATTTTGTATATTTAGATGCAATTCCTCATAAATTCTGTATTAAAGGCTATGAAATATTATATAAAGGTGTTGTACCAAATTCATTTAAACATTTCCCAATTAATAGACATTTCATAAGTAATGATGTAAAGAATATAAATTGTTCACCGTAAACCTCCACTATATGGAGAACAATCCTGCCTCTGTGCCACGTGATTTTGTCTGGGGGAGAGGGATCAGTAACAGCACGGTTTGCTTGCCCTCGATGCACTTGTGCTGCTTATTTCTTTGCTGTGTTAAAAAATAGTGTTGACATAACCATAATTTAGCGTAGAATTCGTGAAGATTCATTGTTAACCACACTGTAACTTCTGTCATGTTTTACAACACATTTAAACAACAAAAATTACGAAGGAAACATGAAATAATTTTCAATAGGATGTAATGGTAAATATTGTCTACAAATAGCATATATTTATTTGAAAGTAAATGATTCAACTAGATTTTTTTGAATCTAGTACAAGTAGTAACTTTACAAGTCACAGGGAGTAATATAAAAATACTGAATACCATTACTAAATTCCTACTTACTTGTCAATGTTTTAATTAGTTATCACCAACACTTACCACAGCCCTGCAAGATAGGTGATGCCCCTGTCATACATAATATATGAAGTTCAATACTCTCCCCAAATAATATAAGTTAATAAATATTGGACATGTGAAGGAAAAACATTATTTACAGATGTTATAATTATCTACATGGAATCATCCAAGAAGTTAACTAGAAAACTTTTACAACTAATATGATAGTTTAATATGTTTGCCAGAAATAAGATAAATATACAAAAATCAATAGGTTTCCATTTCCAAAATAAAGAAGAAAAATCATACTCATATTAGTATAAAAAGCTATAAACTTCCCAGCAATGAACTTAATGAAAAATTCAAAAGACAAGCAAATCTATAACTTTTATGGAATGAATAGAAAATCTGAATCAATGGAACAAACTTTTAATGTTATTTTTGTAAACATTTAAGCAAACTCCTGTTAATCTATACATTTAATATAATTGCAATCAAGATGATAATTTGCTGGGGTGGTATTTTGGGGGAAAAGCTAAAACTTGAGAACATAATGCTCTTATCAAACCAGAAAACTGTACAAGGAGAGCCATTAAATTTTTTGCACAGTTAAACATTGTGATACTGGTGCCAAAACAATTAGAATAAAGAAGCAAAATAGAGAATCTATCCGGAAAGAGATTTGCTTCTACATAGAATTAAACACATGATAAACATAGCATCTAAAATCAATGGGAAATGATGGAGTTTGCAGTAAATTGTGTTTTAAAACTGGATGTTGATGTCTGTTTGATATTCAGAGAGACCAAGTAACTAACCCAGGTAACAAGTTAGAAAGGAAGTAGTAACTAGCTTTGGACTCTAAAGAGCATGCTTTGAACACTGCACTTCACTATTTCTGAAAGTCTGCCTTAGATACCCTACACAAGTCCTCACTGAGAGAGAAGGCGCAAGTTTTCAGATGAGTAAAGTGAATCCAGAATAGCTAGAAGACTGCCCCCAGGTTATCCTGATAGTGGTGCTGTTGAAGATAGAACTACACCTTTAATTCATAGCTCATACAAATTCAAAATTTAATATTCTGCTCATTTCTAAATTTGCCATCAAATGTGTTTCTAGATCTAATTTCCAGATTTTTCATTAATTCAATCAAACTACTTGATCTTTTTTTGAGCACTCCTATTAATTTCATATTAATATACATATTCAGCTGTGATCTAGATAAAATGTGTCTAATATTTAATATCTATAAAGCATTTGTGGAGGTGAATTCATAGATTCTGAGATGTGCCTTCCTCCATTTCAAAACATCTCATTTAGATCACTAAGGTATAAAATTTTGTTGTAATACCTTCAACTTAAAACTGTTCTCCAGTGCTAAAACACATTATTTCTGAAAACATAAAGTCTATACAATATTTGTCAGGTACAGCTATGAAGAAAACATAATAATGTGGTAGAGTGACTGCTTCTGGTGGGGATGGAAGAAGAAAGTTTTGGTTTAATAAGAATAATAAGGAAAGACCTTCTTGAGGAAGTGTCAATAGAGTATATTATAATGAGATTCGAGTAGTCATCCAAGACCTAAAGAAAAAGAAATCAAGAAGCACCACAAAAATACAAGTATAAAAGCCCTGGGATTTATATGGAATAAGCTTATTTCACATTTGAAGGTAAAAAAAGAAAACTGGTATAATAGCATCATAAACTGGGGGTGGGGAGATGTACTAGAATATGATGCTATCAGACAGAGAGTCAAAGACTGGAACATTCAGTGCCCTGTAGGAAATGATAACACATTTGCAACTCAAATAAAAACAAAGGAAAAGTCAAAGAGAATCTATGAGAACCATGTTTAACAGTAATAACACCATACCTAACTATTCCAAAGGGAAAACGGTATCCTAACATAGACAGGGTAGTTGAAAACCTAGCTAATCCTTCATTTTAAAGAAAAATAAAGTTCAGCAGATTTAGGGTCCATGTACTCTACTAGTTTTTGTAAAATCTCATAATTTTAGTATTGGAATAAATATGACTTCAAGTTAGGTAAACTTGAGGTGCCAATATTGAATGGAACTGATAGATAATATCTAACCCACATGTCTCTCTTTAACATGGTGGAAAAGTGTCCATTGGGAGTTAACAGGAAGAAATAGTTTGATTTTATACAGGAATAAACACATTAAGCACTATGATCTATGATAGGGATTTAAGAGTTATAACTGTAGTAAGAAAATGCATAAATAATTTAATGAGCATTCCAACAGTGATGGGTAAAGGCTGTCACTTACATAGTACACTAAAAAACTAACTCTTCATAAAAGACATATAGATCTATTCAATAAGAGTGTGTGTGCATTTTAAAAGATTATGCTAGTCAAAAACACTGCTTTCTTCCATATTGATTTTCCATGGCCTAAAACTTATATGATGTCTTAATTACTTTCATATGTTTATCTGAGATTTTTCACACAAGTATTAAGTGCTCCATGAATGGTTACTTAATTGAATTGAATGGAATCACACTATCATTTTCTGTGAAATAGATTTCAACATCACATTGAATCTGGTATTAAGATGTATTGTTCAGGAACTACTATAAAGGACACGTGGACAAAACCAAGGGGGAGGATGGAAGCAAGGGAGGGAGGTGGGTTTGGAGGAGGTGGGGGTAGGGGTGGGGAGAAAATGCAGACAACTGTAGTTGAACAACAATAAAATAATTTAAATAAAATTTTTTAAAAAGATGTCTTGTTTCAAACTCAAACCCAGTGCCTTAAGAAATAAGGCACTGAATTGTGACTGAATTCAGTCACTTGGTAACTGAATTATTCAAAGGATTCTATTATAAGGTTCAATTCAAATAGTGAACTCTAAGATAATTAGAGGATCCCTATGCTAATATTATCATGATGTTCCAGTTTGCAATCACACTTCTAAGGGATACTCACATGCCAAAAAAAAACAGTAATGATTTTAATGCATGTGTCAACTCTAAATCTTTGTTCCTGTTGTTCTGTGTCTTCAACAGAGTTGACTTCTAAAGGGGAACACTGGAAAAGATAAGCATGTAAACTCAGTCTGAGGAAGTATTCCAAATAAATGCCAATATAATTTTTAAAAGCAAAATATTTCTTAAAGACTGTTAAAAGATTTATTTTGACCTCACATTTGCTAATCACACCAGATTTTACAGAACATCACCATTTGTTATCTGCAAAGCAAAAATACAAATGAATAAACTGTATCCAGCCATGTGTATAATCCTCCCTCAGTTGATCTTCAGGGCATTGTACCATAGTGGGAGTGCGACTTTTTCTGCCTCTTCTATGTAACATAAAAAAGGTATTAACTTTCACTTAAAAAGAAATAATGAAAGAAAGAAAAAGCAGCTGCTGTTTGTACATCAACACCAGGCATAGAGATTCTATACTGCATCCTAGGAGAAACCAAGGAGCCAAAATAATGAGCTTAAAACCTAGGGAAAAAACAATCTGTGTCTATGTTTCAATTATTCGAAGGCAGTTACTCAATAATCTCTTACATGATACAGGCATCTTTTCCTTTGTAAGATGTGCTACTTTGTTTATCTACCCCAGAATTTTGTCTTTAATTGTTGTTAAGCTCTTTGTTCAAGATTTTATAGCTTCATCCTCTGACACTTCCAGATTCTCTTTCTGTTTGGGTTTTCTAGCATGTCGTCAGTTAGGTTACATTCAGTTTTCCACTTTTATATTTAGCCTCTACCTCCATCTTTCCTTCCCACCTAATGCATATGCAGTCATTTATCCTTTCATATTTCTATTCAGTCTAAGTTCTGATTTTGTGTGTGGATTTTTTTGTCTTTTGAAAAGAAAGTGTGGCTTCTCTCATTTTCCCATAACTCATTAAAATGTCCAAATTTCTTTTCCCACTTATATATCTTATAAGTATATAAGATACTTATATCTTCTTTATTACTGAATAGCACAAAGCATCACCTTGAAAGAGATTTACTCAACAATTTGTTGTATCTTAGCAATGTAATTCCAGTTTGTCCTGAAATCAGATGTATATTAACCAAGTAAAGAGTCATTAGCAGAATTACTTTATTGCCAATAATAAATATCAGCTGACTTCTGAAATTTTGATGGCAGGCATTTGATTACAAGTCATTTTTGGTAATTTGTCATGCAAAAATACCACAGTTTCTATAATAAGTAAAATTTTTTAAAGGAAAATCTAATTAAGTCAAATGTGCATTTCTCCTAAAAGAATGAAGACTGTATTTAATTATATACAACTTTCCTCAGTGAGATGATAATTACAAATAGCACCCCAAGTAATATTTTCTATCAGATGTTTTCTGAACTGTATTTAATGGATTTCATTGTTATTTTTATTATTGCTTTTAATTATCATAATTTGCATTATTTACATTTGTATGATTATTTACCTAAGTTTTCTTGTAGACTCTATTCACAGTACATTAACTTTTACACTATTCACACTTCAATAACTTTTGGCCCTCGAGAACAAAAGGTATCAGACTCTATTCAGTGAGTGATCCATGACCAACATGAAAAAATGGAACTCAGGTGTATAAATATTCTCATACAGGTATAAGGACTGGATGAACACCCTCCCCACTATCACACATTTTGTAATTATAATTCATAATTATAGCTGTTCATTCATCTATAATATATGCATAATAGATGTTTACTATATATTTGGGATATATGTAGTTTTGCAAGTGTATTATCCACCTCTTTTTTCTCCCATTCAATAAATCATTAGCAGAATGAGAATAAGTTATGGGAATAACCTTACCTATACTCAAATTTATTGGAAAAGAAGTAAATCATTTAAAAAATTGGCACTTTACTATTCCTGGGTACAAATTACTTGGGACATATACTTCAGAGGGGATCACGATGTCTGTCTCATGAGCCTGGGAACTGCTAACCCGGGGTTTCCTTTCAAACCCAGCAGAAGTCAGGGACAATGGTCGTAATGATGTAAACTCTCACCGTGGTGAGAGTCAGGCTCCATTAAGTCTCTGTGGTAGGCAGAATAACGACTCCCAGGCATAATGGCTCCCAGATGACACCCTAATCCCTGGGATTTGGGAATATGTTAAATTTACAAGGCAAAGGGATTTAAATGCTTGAGATGTGAGATTATAATGCATTTACTGGGGCAGCCCAAGGTGATAGAAAGGGTATTTATAAGGGAAAGAGAAAGGCAAGAAGCTCGGTGTTAAAGATATGAGAAAGGAAGGAGATACAGAAGCGAGGAGATTGGGGACCAAAGCTGGGAAATGTGGGCAGCCAGGAGAAGAAGCTGGAAAAGAGAAAATGGATTATTTTCAAGGGCCTCCAGAAGGCATGCAATGCTGTCAGCTCTGATTTTGACCTAGTGAAACCCATTTTAGACTCCTGACTTCCAGAGCTCTGAGAAAACAAACTTGTGTTGTTTTAAGCCACTAAGGGTAAGCATTTGTTATGGGAGCAGTAACAACAGTCTTTAGGTGGGGAAGGTACATTAATGTACATTGAATATGTCTCTTAAAGCATCTGACTCCCTGCCTCATAAGAACTTAGTTGACAGTGACTTAATTACAGTCTTCATTCAGTGAGATAAAAGTATTTGCTTCATATATATGGTGATTTAATTATCCACTTCATCAAATCAGAACTATCCATTTGGTTTCATTCTTCCTGTTTTTCCCTACCTGCTACATAAAATAACTCAATGAAACCAAGGGTCCTTATGATTTTTATTAAATTTAGCTTTAAATCCTAGCTCTAGAAATCATATGTCTTGGTCTGAATATATGCCCCTCGGAGACCTAGTCTACCTCCCTGATAATTAGCAACCCTGGGGGCAGCAGAGGACAGCAGCCTGGAACTGACTCAGGATCACAAAGTCCGGTCATCAGACAGGCGAAAGATAACATCTTAGGTTGTGTTTCATCTTCTGAGCCCTAAGGTGGAATAATCTTTCCCATGACTAAGAAGAACACTGGAACAGTTCTCAGAAATGTCCTCAAGACAGGAAGAAGTGGTTTATTCACCGACCTTGCCTCCAACCAGACAGCTCCCAGCACCACCCCAAACCCATAACCCACGGTATCTTGTGATTTTTGCCTTATATAACCTAAAACCTACAGGCCATTGCAGAATTTGGGCTTTTGAGCATTAGCTTCTCATTGTTTTGGATGGTGCCAATTACAATAAAATAGCTAATCTTTCTCTACTGCAATTCTCAGTGTCTAGTGTTGGCTCTGCTAGTGCTGGGTAGACACACTTTTTCCATGTGATAACATTAATGAATGAGAATACAGGAAAATTGGGCACATTAGAAGAGAAAGTGAAAAGTAAAGAATATAAATGAATGATATTTTGTGCTTTAAGAACAAACTAATTAGTATTGGTTACATTAATTTTATTTAGCAACTTTAACTTAAGTATATACATTTCCATGGTGATTATCACTTCTTTTTTTAATTTTTATTTTAATTGTTGTTCAAGTACAGTTTTCTGTCTTTTACTCCCATCCCAGCCCACCCCCAGCCCTCCCCACCTCCCTCCCATTTCCACTCCCCCCCAGTTTTTGTCTGTGTGTCTTTTATACTTGTTCCTGTTGATTATCACTTCTATAGAAAACTATATTTATTTGTGAAAATGACTATTTCTAATGTTTCAGGTAAAGATTAATCTCATAGCTCCATTCTTCCATTTTAAAAAGTATGGATTCTTCTAATTTTGCTCTACATTATGAATTCTTTTCTTATAATCATTCAATTGAAATGTAATGTGATATAGCACAGAAAGTAAATACTCTTTCCAGTTAGTAAGATATATAACACACTTTTACGTTCCAAACATATCACTTTATATTCCTGTTACAGTTCTACCCAGAAATCCTGAAGTTAAGAGACATTTTAAAAACAGAAAAGGTTGTTATACATAATGTAACATACTGGCTGTCCATCATTCCTGTCATGAAATGCATTTCTTACTAAACAAACCTGTCCTTCACGTGTTAAAGGAATCAACTGAAGGGAACTGCGCTGCTCCTTCATCTCCAACAGGGCTGAAACAATGATCCCTCCCACGTGATACCAGAGAGACACTCGGCAGACACATTGAAATGCTGAGGGAATATGGCTATACTGAGGCCTGCTTCACTACAGATTAGCAGAAAGCCAGATGGAGTTGAGTGTTTAATATTACATAATGTTACACTTAATATTCATATCTAAAACATGATTAAGAAACAGAAGGACATGGCAGTTTCCCTATAACCTATGTCACCATTATGTTAAACAAAAGGAAGTTATTGTTTTGATAAAACCATTGCATCCTAACACATTAAGTTTGTGAATCAATCAACAAATATTAATCAGAGTGATTACTATATCCTAGGCATTCTAAAATGCAGTAGAAAGTTGCAAAGGAGGAATGTTTTAAGTAAAAGCAGATAAGAGAAGGAGCCGGCCATGTTGTTTTATAGTCCAGTTGTTGAGAAGGCTATGAATAAAATATGTCAATACAATTGTTGAGGACTATGCTACACATTTTGTACAAGAATAAACCCCTAATATTCTGCGATAAAGTTGGAAACTGTTTCCAAAAAAAGTGGATTGTTGAACTATGTTTACAAAAGAATAGTATAAAAGAAGTATTTCTAACGCTGTCTCATAATGTTGAAAAAGCATCAACTACTTGTTTAGACTCTATGATATTAAATAGAATTAAGAAATTTAAAATATATCTCAATGGAAAAGACTGAATTGATATAAACATTGCCTAGTCCTGTGTAAGGCCCTTCTTATCTTTTTAGCTAATCCCAGCCATCATCACATTTTTGATGCAGAACAAACATTACATAGTGATAAGTATACTAGGGATTAAAGCATAGCAGTTATGTTTTTTCTTTTTATTAGTTCATTAGTTAATAAATTTTAACAATATTAAAATTAACCCACACTCAGTTTATCTCTAATAGTTACATTTTTAATAACCCAACTGTACTATATAAAAAGTTAAAACTAGAAAACACATAGTTAAGAAACATCACCGGCTTCACTAAAAATCATTAACTCCAGCATCTGAAGCAGTGTACCAACATTTCCCAACAGTTAGGTACAGCTGAACTTCAACAATGCAGTAAAATCCTATACTTCACACTTGACCATACATTCCTTTCATTTCTGCTGAGTTGCTACAGGGCACGGCTATTCATATCTACAAAGCCTATTGGATTTACATGTGAGGGGAGAATGGGTTGAAATGAGGGTTGTATCACAAGAGAAGGCATGAAGCACAATAGAACTGAACAAGGGAATGATTGTCTGAGGCACCTCTCACGTACATTGCATGGGTTGGGAGTGTCCAGTTCTTTTTCAGATATTTATCAGGGGCAGTTAACTATCAGTCTTTTTGTTGTAGAAAATAAATGGGTAGGGGTGGGACAAGATGTCATGAGTAGGGCAGAAAGTTATGTGTGGAATGAAGGGGGAGGATGATGGGAGGGAATAATTTACCAAGGTTCTTTAAATCATGCAAGCTAATGACCTTGCACATTTTATTCACACGTAGCCTTTGCAACTTCCACAGAGACTTAAAAACTTGTGACAATGTCAGAGTCTTCTGAAAAGATTAAAGTATAATGCCTTTTGAACTCAAAGTTTAAACTTGTAAAAATAAAATGTAAGTCTTTTGATACCTTTGTAGAGAGATGGGGAGAAAGATATTTGTGTCTGTAATTTTTGGTTTTAAAATTACATGTTTTACAAACACATGTTTTATAAACCAACACATATATCCAAATGTGTAAGTAAATATAAGCAAGAAACAGAGAATACATTTAGCTTTCCTGACCAATATATAAGTCAGTGAAATTTAACACCAGCTCAGAACATCTTTATAGCAACATATAGAAGGATGTTACTGGGGAAATGAATATTTAATTGGAGGCCAGTTAGAATCTATTATCATTGAAATACATTCAGATCTGCATATTCACATATAAATTTTAATGTGTTTACATACACCAAGGCCTATCGATAAAGTTTAGAATCAACATTTGAAACTGCATCTTAGAATATAAATTTACCCTAAGTTTACAAATATTTGAGCAATTAATTTCTTTCAGTAAGACAGGTCCACATACTAGAAATATTAAAGTAAACTGAAGGAAATTAAAGATTATTTTTAAAACTGAAATATTCAGGACAAATCACAACTATTTGTATACAAGAAAATATAAAAGGTAGCATTACTAACTTTGCCCTCAACACTACACAATTTGTAAGAGAAAATTTTCTTTACCACATTTGTTAGTTTATTGGAACAAACTCAGATTATAAAATGATATAAGACTGTTCAAATTCTATCTCTGATATTTCCTAGTTATGCAACCTAGGGCAAATCACATAACATGTCAGAGCTAAGTAATTTCAGCTATAAATAAATAAATAAATAAATAAACCCAAGAATGATATTTACCTACCTAGAGCATTGTGTGAGGATGATGTAACTGCATAAATGTTATATGATGATAAAAGTATCAAGCATATAACTGTATAACTGTTAGCACTCACTTCTCCTCACCCCATTCTCCTGTAGACTCTAACTCTGGCAGTCCATTTTGAAAAGAGGGACCTCTGCTAATTTCCCATTCGAGGTCTTTGACGTCTGTGCAAAGGACTGTAGAAGATAAACAAACTACTTCTGCCTTCAATAACTGAGCTATTTTGAAAATGCACAGAGGGCTGTACCTATTAATTGTACTTATATTAGAGCAAGGAAAAGAATTTCTAAAAGCAGACAACTTGTGATTGCTTACTAAGCTCAGTGTGTTTTGTTTTGTTTTTAAATGGGGTTCATATTTTCCTATACTTTGTTGATATCCACCAAACTTTGATATTAGTCTATGTTTTGTTTTTGTGAGATTTGCGATGAGTAATTTGTCATTTCTTTGTATAATAAACAATTTATGCTTTCTATTGTTCCATATGATTATTGCATCAGGGTTTTTTGTTATTGCTATTATTTTAAAATTTAAAAATGGTTTTACCTAGCTTTCAAAGAAATGTATTTAAGCACTGCAGAAAGAAGTTAGGATTGAGAATATAAAAGGTCTAGTTGACTTTATTCATGTTTAGGATATTTAAACCTTATTTTATCAATCTTTAAATATTTGACACAGAACAGAGCATGCAAGTATTTTCTGCCTACTGCCCAAAATCACTGGGTACATCACAAAATTGCAAAACTTTTATACATCAACATATACAATACTGTATTCCTTAACTTCTATAACTTACCGTGGTGGGGCACTAAAAAGATGCCAATTTGTCTTCTTTTTCACTGAGAAGACAGACTAATTTAGGATGATTTTTCTTTCATACAACCCAAAACATGCTGTCAAATTGAAAGATTCAATGACTGCTTAGCATGAAAATGCCAATTTGAAAAGCCAGCTAGTATCTGGGAGTCCCTGCCACACTGATATATTTCAGAAAAGAATATTTATGCATAAATCCCACACATTTTTAGAATCTGTATAAGAAAAGAATATGAAAACTTTTGAATTATGAGCTCCTGTAGAAAGGTGAAAATTGATTCTGCAATAAATAATATTTTAATCTATTTCAAAAATAGCTTAAAAGATTCCCATGAGCCTATTATGAGAACTGTTCATTAATCTAAAATTTTAACTTCTAGTAGATATAACCACAATCTATTAACTTTATATTTCTTCCAGTCCTAGCTGCTGAACCAAATCAGCAAACAGGAGCAATGTAGTTAGAATTGTGCAAGAGCACACTAACAAACAGTGTAAACTTAGTAAGTCATTTTCACTTTCTTGGTTTGTCTTCATGTCAACAAAGCAAAGCAGTTGGACTCAATTTCTGTTCAGATCTATTTTGATTCTAAGATTCCCTGAGTTTTTCTTTTCTTTTTTTTTTTTGTAATAATAAACATCAGGAAAAATGACTATCATCTTGGAACTCATTTTACAGGAGAATAATATGTGCCATACATTTTAAAATAGAATGCAGTGTCAATATTTAGACACTAAGAAATAATAATAATTAGCGTGGCAAATCTGGTCCAAGCTATAACAAATTCTTGATCCTCCCTCATTTGGCTGTTAAACATTACTTAATGGATCTCTATTTGACATCAAGGACCTCAGTATATTTCTCCATTCATGAAAAACTAAGAACATTAGTTTACATGACGTTATTTTCTCATTCTTCTTCCACCCTTCTGACAATCTGATCACTTTCAAAAGATTGTTGCCCAACCCCATGTGTGTTTCCCTCAATATTCTGCTTCAAGCACACATTATGCGTCTTTCCAACCCTCACTAAGAGATTTCATGTGTTCGCTTGGTTTTAATTATCAACTAACATCTTGATGATTCCCAAATCTTTATCTCAGGCTCTGAGCCTTCCCCTAAACTACAGTCACATGCCTAGCTGTTTACCTACATGGACTGCCAAACAACTCAAAAACTCAGTCTAAAAAATGTGTTACCACCCTCCTAATCCTAGTCTTACTCCCACGTTCTCAATCTCTGTAGAAGGCAACAGTCTGGCCCTGAGAACCGTAACAGGCATTTCTGCTATGATGGAGTACCCTGCATCTGCCATGCCCAGCATGGTAGTCACTACAACACAGGGTTGCTGAGCATGTGAAATGCGGTGAGCAGAGAGCTGAATGAGGAACTGAATGCTTGATTCAGGCATTCTAAACTTCTTAACCATTAAAACAGTGTTTGGGGTTGTACTAAATTCCTGCTGATTTCCATTACCAAAGATGGGAGAGAAGGAGAAAAGATTGTGGATAAAACATAAACCACAGAAATGAGAAAATTCTAAACCTCAGATGCACTTTCAATTTATTTTTATTGAATTGCATAGAAAAATGAATGAAATGTTAATTTTAGAAAATTTAGTTAACAAATCAATAGAGAATACCAGTGTCTAATTTTCTCCCTTAAGAATAAAACAAGTATTAAAGCAACATGTTGTTAAAAATGTCACACGTTCATGTGTTTACTTGACAAATATTTATCAAACACTTGCTATGTTCATGGCACCTTGCTAGGTGCTGGATATTCTGCAAAAAAAATAAATACATAAATAAACAGACATCACCTATACCAGGAGTGTCAAACTCATTTTCACCAGGAGCCACACCAGCCTCGTGGTTGCCTTCAAAGGGCCGAATGTAATTTTAGCACGGTATAAATGTAGACCCCTTAACAGTTAAGCGAGAGCTCAGTGCTGCCACTGGGTAGAAACAAGGCCCTGGATGGTTAAAACAAGGTCGAGGACCCCCGCGGGCCTTGCATTTGCCACCTGTGAATCTATAGCCTCAAATACCTTTCATACAGTGGTTTCTCTACCGAGCTGCCTTTCTTTATTGGTTTAAAAATTCAAATGTATTTCACACTTCAAGGAGAGCTAGGGAAAATGAATCAGGGAAAAACAAACACAAATATTTTTCTCCTGGGGAAATAGTGCTTTCAAGTAAAATGCAGCACACCTTTATTTAAAGCAGTACTTTGTTTTTATTAAGTCTAATGTTTTTTTTTTTGTTACTGCAACCTTTTGGAATAAGAGAAAATGTAATTTCGAGGAACAGCTTCAAAAGATTGTTTCTAACTACCTGACAGAAGATGAAATTGGTGTAAAGAACGACAATAAAATATACGTTAATAACAACCTACGTAGATACATTTTTAGTTTTATAATCACTACAGCAAAACTATAGGACAGTTGTCAGAAAACATGGCATGCCATATGTAAGTGTAATATTTTTGGAGTACAAATACTGATGGGATAATAGGACACAAGATTAAGTGACAGGTAGAAGTACAAATACGTAAGAGCTGATTAATTATTACAGAATTGTACTCTCAACTGATTATTATTCTTAAGTATAAAAAAGATTGAGTATGCTGTTTATAAATACTGCAGTGCTTCTTTCATTAGTTATCTTCTCTTTAAAAAATTACTAGGTTGATTAATTGTGAAGGTTAAGAAACAAATACTCTGCTAGAAGTATTTGAATACAGAAATAATTTGCAACTAAATACCAAAAATTAATACAGTTATTTACACTTAAAATGTATAATTTTACAGGGTTTTTGAGGACAATAAATATATTTTAGTTTATTTCTATATATGTGTATATATATGTCTATATATGTGTATATGTATATATTTCTCTCTATATATATATACATACATCCACAAAGTTTTTAAAAATCATTGGCAGTGTGTTCTATGTGCTATAAAGAAGAAATTATAAACTAGACTTTTCCTATTATGTAGAAAAAGTTGATTATAATGGCATTAATTTACTAAATCTAAATACTCCATATTCTAATATGCATAAGTTAAGGTTTTATTATAACCGAGCCTGGAAGTCTGCATCATTCATCCACCACAATATTCACGCCCTTATTGGCCCACCAGTGTAAATGTGACAGGAATGTATAATGATCTTCATCCTAGCAACTTAAAGGTCAGGTACCTCAGAATGCCCTAGTTGTCTTTAATGACCCATCACAGAGTAAATGTTTTTAAATGTGTATATAAGTAACTCCAGAAATTAATTAAAGACTAATTAATTTTAAAAACTAATTAGCTAATTAGTTTTTTGGTTCCAACTATATCAAAATGTATGTTAAAGCCTTAAACCATGAATAATCCAAATAAAATCAGTAAGGATTTTAGAGTCCTCCCATTACATCTCATTTCTGTGCTCTCCACGTGACCGTTTTGTGGCTGGTCACCTCACACACGTGAGCCCCTGCACTGCTCCTCAGATCAGTTCAACTCCTCCCTTCCGACTGCCCCAAGTCTGGCCAAATCTTTGTTGACATGTTACCACACAGAGTATCCCGCAGAAATGAACACCCCAAATGAGACACCAAGGTGATGATGAGTTTTATTTCATTTTAGTAGCTTTCTTCATGATTGCCTTTGATATCCCCATAATTAGTGTTATTAAACTGCAACCTGTCAGCCTACTGGCATAATACGGTTTGTCTCTAAATCTTTTCTTTTCAAGACCCACATTAAAATGCATCCAACTTTTTTCAATCAACTAAGACAATTTTCCCTTGAATGGCTTTTTCTTTGCCTAGAAGTATTTGAGATGACGACAGTCTTGATCCTGAAGACGATTTGAAAGATAGGATGCTGGCGATATCTATCTCCCTACAGCATTCCAGGAATACTACTGTGTTTTTTTTTATAACTCTGATGTAGTGACATAATTTCTTGTGATATTTAAAGTATTTGCAACATAATTAACTTCTATTTTATGTCATAAAGTAACGGGAATCAGCAATTGTTCCTCTTGCCATGGATTCTAAAGCACTTTTCACAGTTTATTTCACCAAATTTATGAATGCCTACTATGTTTTATGTGCACTGCCATGTGCTGAGCATATGGATAAAACAGAAATAAACATTCAGAAAGCAAATAAGCATGAGCAAGGGAGAAAAATCTCAACAAAAACTGTAAAACTAAAATAGGTTTTCAAAGTACCATACGAAGTCAGCTAAGGGACTAATTCATTTACTTCAGGAAGAAGGGAATCAGGAGAAACTAATGGCAAGCATTTTATTTCTAGTTGGGCTTTGAGATTTATGTAAGAATCGAAAATAAACATCTGGTGAAGTAAAGTGGAACAAGAGGAAGAGTAAAGAGGGTATACAAGTGTATCGTTTGTTAAAGAACACTGAGGAATCCAGTGTGGCAATAAGGAAGGCCGATGTAGATACAGAGGAAGAGGAATTGTGGAAAGCAGAATGCAGACCACCATGGGGAAAGGACCCGCTAAGTTGCACCTAGAAGTTTGGACTTTAGTGTTCTCTTGGCAGTGGAAGCTTTGGTGCAAGAGTCCACACTCAGGTCTGTTTTGGGAAAGTTCACTCATAAACAGTGCCAAATAGGTATACTGGCTAGGGGTTGGAGGGACCAACTGTGAGACAATTGGCTGCTATAACAGTTTCAGAGGGAAACCAAAATTTAGGCAGTGGAACTTAAGAGGAAAAGAAAAAGCTGAGAGAAGAGGAAAAAGTCTGGGAAACAAAACTTAAAAGCTGGAGACATGGTAAGACATAATACCCCAATACCAACAAGTTAAGAGGTACAAACTAACTATTTTGTTTGTGTCCCCAGCCATTTTCCCTCAATGAGTGACTCAGTCAATTAGTGACAATCTGTGACTCAGTTCAAGAGGTGATGATTGGTCCCTGTTTCATATTGTAGAACTATCAACCTACCTATGATAGATGCAAGGACATTGAGAATCTTTAAATTTAAGCTTAATCACCCTGTCTAAATATTAAATATAAAGAAATAAGAAATAAGTAGAAAGGTAATACCTAAATGGTGTTCAAACCATCCCTGAGGTAGAACAATTCCCCACTCGCTCCTACCAAATGATACATTCTGTACATAGTGCTTGTCTACCAACAGTCAACACCTCTGGAAGCGGATTACAGAGACGGCCTCCCCTCCTTAACTGGTTGGAATGATTCAGCAAGGATTAGTTTTGCATGAGAGGGTATCAGTAATCCAGGAAGTCTCAAAATAATGACTCTCCTTATCCTGCAATCCAATTATTTTACCAAGGAGTGAATGAGATGTTTAATTATTCCTTTGAAATTAAGTAGGCTAGTTTGTTCTACTTTCATTCACAATTATGTTACATTTTAAAGTAGTTTTCACAACTTTTGCAATTAATATGGGTATATTTCTTATCTAAGTAGGTTTGTTTCTTATATGAAATCTCTCTTTCTCTCTCTTCTTATGGATGAATGAATATTTCCAAGGCAAATTCCATCCCAGTAGAATTATTTTGCAGTTACCTCTGGATTTTTTCTTGTTGTTGTTCTTCACATTTGTAAACAAGTACAAGATATTTTTTCATAGCATTTGTGAGATTAATACTTCCACATTTCAACATGGACATATCAGTTTAGCAGCCTGAGGATCAATGGGGGGATAATGTCTTATATTCATTTTCACACTTTAGGGCTCACAGTTTTAAAGTTCTGATTCTACAAGCATTAACACCTGTTGAGTGGTAATTCACTCTGACATAGCTAGAAGTACCTCATATATTTCGGGCAACTATGTCAGTCTCCTAGAAGAAAGTTTTGGGTCCATCTGCCTAAAATATATATTTTTTAGTTACCACCAGAATTTTAAATGTTTCTTTCTTCACAAAATCACAGGTGGTCAATAACAATGTTGGCAAACAGCAATGTTTTACACATAGCAGACACTGGACCCAGAGAGGATTATGCTAAGTGAGATAAGCCAAACAGTGAAAGACAAATACAATGATCTCATTTATATGTAGAATCTAATGAACAAAATAAATTGACAAATAAAATAGAAACTGAGGAATGGATACATGGAAAAGACTGATAGCTGTGAGAGCAGAGACGAGGGAAGGACTGGATGAAAGGCAGTGGAGGGATTAGCCAAAGAACATACATGCATAACTGATGGACACAGATGACAGTGTGGGGATGGCCAGAGGGAAGGGAGGTGATGAGGGCTGAGTGGAGGTGGGCAAAGGGGGAGAAAGGGATATCTGTAATAGTGTCAACAATAAAAATAAAGTTAAAAATGTTTGTCTAAATTGATCATTTTAAAAGTCACTAATGTATTATAATTGATTTAGAAGGGAAATGTAAGAAAAAAAACTTAGAAAGGAACATTTAAACTACTGCAACTGGGAAATCAGCAGACTATTTGAAATAATACTAGAATGACAGTCAAACTAGGTTCTTACATAGTTCTACCACCATCTAGCTCTAAGGTACTATAAAAGTCACATGATCAGAGTGAAGCAGACAGTATTACAGTGTTGAAGAATGAGCACAAGGAGTCCAGAAAATAAGACGCTTTGGTTTGCAACCGAGCATTTATATTCACCTTTCTGGGTTCCCTTCCTCACTTTAAAATGAGAGAGTTGAAATAAATGGCCTCTTAGGTCCTCACTAGAACATTATAATTTCATGAAGGGGACAATAACTAATCGCATGATTAAAATGGCTGAAGTTTACCATTTTACCATATGTGAAAAGTTCCTAAGTTTTGTTTTATTTGAAATTTTCTGGATTAGGCAAATATGAATAAACAAATGGGAACGCAAACAGCAATAATCATAGGATACCTATGTGTTGAATAAATGAATAAGTAAATGAATGAGGAAGCAAAAATAGAATTACTATAATAAGTGCTATTTTATATCTATTATTTCCAATGTGTCTTCCTGCACATTATGCATGTACCCATTTCATCTTATAAAGAATTCTTTGAAAAACTTAGTAAGTAAATTACTCCAAATCACTAAGACATACAAAAGGTGCTTCAAAGCCAAGCATTTGGAATCATCAGAGTAGGTCTGATACTTACTGTGAATATTTCTCCACTTTCTATTGTCCTGCTTCTCCAGGCTTCATGGCCTTCTTATTCAATACCCTTCTGTGCTTTTCACCAACTGCACTTTTATTACTATCCTCTGACTATTCAAAATATACATAGACATCTTTTGATCACTCTCTTTTTCCCTGCCACCTTCTCTTTTCCAGCTTAGTTTGCTACAAACTTTTTCCTTCTATTTTAAATTTTATATTTCATTTAAAACTGATATAATAGTGTTAAATTTTAACATAAAATGGAGGCCAGGCTTGATAATTTCCTGAATAGACAAAACATTCCAGCCACGTAAGAAACAAAACTAAATCTAGCTTATTTCATGAACATAAGTGAAACAGGTTATTTCTTGTAAACGCCTCTGACAATCACAAAAGAAACTTGCCATCTTCCTAAAAATGGTGTGAGATAATGACTTTTAACCAGCCTCCTCACCATCTGGAAACCCCCCATTGTACTAACCAATTGTAAAGTTTAACAACTTCCTCATTTTCACTTGGTAAGCTATCCTGTAAATTCATGCCCCTGAACTTCATATCAGTTTTTGGTTTTGAAAGCTCAGGTTTTGTGAACTGTTCTGGTATGTACAATATACTCTTATTAAGAATGATATATTGATTTGGTGGTTTTAATTTTGCTATTTCTGGATTTTTGACAATAGCTAATAAGCTCGGTACTATACCTAACCAACAGCCAAAAAAATGATAACCATAAATTTTAAGTAAAATTTCAACCAGAGCCACCAATTTCTACAGGCTCTGGAAGTATTTAAAGCACTCTAAAAGTTCTCAAAAGCCTTTATTCTGTTTTAAATAAAATCTATTTTATAACAATATTCAATAACTATCATCCCATTTTACAAGTTTAAAAACATGATTACAATTTCAACAATAGTAATTTCCTTTTATTATTTGAAACTATATTATTTTATCTGCATTAGATATTATAGTTTTTTTAGGGCTGGACTGAAAAGAGTTTCATAGGGACTTCTAGACATTCAAGATAATCTAAAATTCAATTTAACTATTTGAACATGATAGATTTCCTTTATAACTTACCTGCCATATTATCATTTTTAAAAAAATATTCAATGGTACAGTTGTTTCTTCAAAAAATAATTATTTTCTATTATATCAGTAGGTCAGTGTTGATTTTTAGATTGTTATAAGGATTAATCAAATCTATTTTTCCAAAGTTTTAACTCTTTTAATATTTAATCTAAAGAAAGATGAATCAAAAGAAGCCAAACACTAGATTTTTCTTTATATTATTTAACTTACTAAGGAAGGACTTTTAAAAATCTACATATAACACAATTATGACAGTTTTCAACTAATAAACATCTCAATACATATTCTAATTACTATAAATAGGACCATCTTATTATTTGTAAATGTTGCATAAAATAATGTTTTGAATGTTTAGCATCAAAAATACCTCAGTTTTTCTCCAAAAATGAAACCATTATGTGATTTCTATATTTCCATATCTCTTAAGATAATATGGTTTCAGAAAATTAGCCACTTGGAAACACTTGGGGATAAAATTAAATGAAGTTATAGTTTTATACTGATTGTACACTTCCTTTCATCAAGTTTCCCCCAAAGATATAATATCTGCCACATATATGTACCTTACTGCTACTGCGGGACTGTGATTGCAACTTCAGAGCGATATGACAGGAACTTGTAAGTTGCAGTTCTGAAAGGTGCTAATACGGCTTGGGTTCCAAATGTACTTAGCACTATAAAAAGCTTTTCAGATTTTCATTTCCTGGGTTACTGTTTTCGAAAGACAATCACTGCACAAGTAAATCTCTTGCAGCTATTGATTACGTATTAAGGGTGTTCATGTTTTGGGAGAGTAAGACCTCAAATTTGAGACCAATGTATTGATTTGTGTATTTGTGTTTTTAACAATATACATACATTTCAGGTTCTCAACACCTTCAGTAATCTAGTCTCACCATACATATTCAACCTTTCTTTCTCAACCTTTTCATCCTGCAAGGGGCAAGGGTCATGGCTTTTGGGACATCCAGTGCTTATCCCTGTTTCTAATATATTCCCTAAATTCTTCTTTTGGAAAGAACACTAGGTTTCTTTAGCTCTACTTATTAATAAAGCCAAACTAAACTTTTCAAAATTTTCATGAGACTGCAGCTTATATTGACCCTGACATTCTCTGAAATTCAATTGCACATGTAGTCTACAATATCACACAAGCTCACAACAGGTTGTTCTTTTGTTTGTTCGTTTTAGGCCTGTTCATTACACCTCTACATGTAGAATGTAAATTTCTTGTGAAGAGAGGTCAAGTCTATTATTTTGTGATTTGTTGTTACCCACTCCAGACCAAGATATAACCAGCAGTAAGACCTTATACTGTTCCAAAGAATACAAAGATACTTTCCTGACAGTACACTGAGCTAGGGAATAGTACCAGCTTCTCTGTGTTTTACCCAGTCAAAACTCCATCATCATCAGCTCTAGCATGGAACAGTGTCTGCCTTATTTATGGAATCTATTTTCTACTCCAACCATATGCTTTAAGGGGGGTTGCCTATCATAGTACCAACTTCTTGCTATACAGTTTTACAAATAATGAGACCTAAGCCAATCAGAAACATTCCCTGAGGAGTTTCCTATTGGAATTAAGGAGAGGATTTGATTCTCTCTGAATGGCAAAGTTTAAAATATGGGGCTGAAAGATGTTGGCAGTTTATTTCCACTCTATAAAATTAATCTGGGTGAACTACACTAACAAGGAGGAGAACAGACAGGTGAAAACCTGGGAGGGTGGTTCCTAGAACTGATATAGTAATCTCTGAGGTTTAAATATGTCCTTGCTCTTCCAGCAGATGGGTAAATGGAACCCTTTACAGACATACAAGGTCTGTCCGGAAAAAGTCCAGCCATTATTAATACAATGAGAATGGTTTGTGCGATACTGATGTCACCTGGCAGCCAAGAAGAGTGAACTGGAATGCGCATGTGTGAACAATGACGACCTCACTGTACTAGTCACTGGGGGTGTTAGATGCTATTGAATGAGCATGATTGAATGCACTGTGTGCCCATCACATTTGAAATGAATAAGCAAGTAGAGCAACGAATCTGCATCAAATTTTGCATTAAGTTTGAACATTCCTCCTATTTGTATGATTCAGAAGGTGCAGCAATGGGCAACTGGTGAATGGCAGCTTCATCACAACAGCGTGCCCACTCACGCATTACATCTTGTGCAGTTTTTTAATGAAACTTCAAATCACCCAGGTGGCTCAGGCCCTACAGTGCAGATTTGATTTTCCTGTGACTTCTGACTTTTCCCAAAAACCAAAATCACCTTTGAAAGGGAAGAGAATTCAGACCATCAATGGGATTCAGGAAAATACTACAGGGGTGCTCATGGCAGTTGGGAGAACTGTGTGAGGGCCCAACGTGCCTACTTTAAACAGGACTGAGGTGTCATTGTCCTATGTACAATGTTTCTTATATCTTGTGTCTTTTTCAAGAAATGTCCCTAGTTTTCACAGCATGTGGCTGGATACTTTCTGGACATACCTCATATATCCAAAGGTTAAGAACACAGGGAAAGGATTATGTATTGTTTCAATGTCTTTGTTTCTGAGTATGGACATGTTGTAAATTTAGCTCAAGGAACAGAAATCATTTCTGTAAACAAGAAGTAGATGCAAATAAAAGCTGTCCTTTAAAATGTAAATCATGTTACTATTTATAAGTAAAATAGCAATGAGATTATCACCTTTAGCTTTTTCTACAAGTAATACAGACACTTTATAGAACATAGAAATATGAGAAAACACTCCACTTGGCCTAGACCAAGAATAATATCAACACTCATGGGAATGTCAGGTGCGATTAGAAAAACTCAGACATGACAGAGAATGAGAGCTGTTTACCTTCCATCTTACATTTTGACCCGAGACATATTTCACAGAGAAAATGCAGTTGAATGGCACCTCTTCATCTCTCATAGTCATCTTCCTACTTGGAGGAGAACTGGTGTCTTATTCATTTCTAAAACTTGAGAAATTTCCCAAGTAGTTTTAAGAAATGCCCTTTTTGAATATCTAAAGCCTCTTTTCAGAAACAACTATAAGCAAAGTAGCAATAAACATTAGAAATATTTGTAACACAAACAACACACATATCCTAATATGTGTTAATATAACAATATTCTTATTTAAGAAACAATATCATTTCAGTCTATGTTTATTAACACAAAATTCTCAAAAGGAGATCCTTGCAGAGTGTTCACGCTTCAGTCTTAAGATATTATTCCTGTCAACTCAACAAATAGCTATTTATAAATAACTACATATACTTTATGTATTGAGCCATTTTTTCAATCTGCATGTAAAATAAAAACCCATCATGTCGCAGCTCGCTATTGCAGATGGTTGTATATGATGCACATCACATTGTTATCACCAATTTAAGTACCAAAGCTGGTGAGATTATTTAAACCTGAAAATCTGTAAACAAGGGTTTGCAGCTCTATCGTACTATAGTTAAAGTGGGATTTTTAAAAATATGTATGTACCTACACACTTAAATGGGTACAGAGGATTGAACATTTGTAATAGGTTAAACTGATTATAAAGTGGAAAATAGGCTCATGTTTAACTTTAACATAGAGTAAAATAGGTAAACTTGAAAGAGTAATACTAAGCAGATAATTTAAAATAATAATTTGTTTCACGTTGTTAACACATATATTACAGGTTTGCATCTTGTAGTCATAAAGAAAATAGAAATCCATGATGAGCACAGAACTTGCTACAATTAAGAAGTTGCTTGAAATACACTTGCTATTGCTATTACTACTAGGAGTACAAGGTCTCTGCATCAAGGCCTCTGCAATACTGAATATTAAGTGTGATCTGCCACAGTTTGGCTTCCCAGTAGTCCTTTCTCTCCCATCTCCCCAAAGTAATAACCCAGCAATTTAAGTGAAAAAGTCAGATTGTTCCCCCCCAAATTTATTGGAGCACAATTAATGAATAAAATCACAAGGTGTTTAAACAGTGTATTGTGGTGATTTTATATACATACCAACTGTGAAAGGATTCCCACCATCTAGTTAATTAACATATCTGTCTCTTCACATTTTTTACGTTTTATTTTTGTGAGAACATTTAACTCTCAGCAAATTTCTATTAATAGTACAGTGTTATAACTATAGTCACCAATTTTATATTAGATCCTCAGAACATATTATCTTATAGCTGAAAGTGCATATCCTTTACCAACCTCTCTCTATGTATATAACATCTTCTTTACACATTCATTCACTGATGGACACTTAGGTTGTTTCCATATATTGGCCATTGTAATTAATGCTGCAGTGAACCGAGGAGTGTGGATATGTCTTCATTATCCTGTTTTGCATTTCCTTTGGGTATAAGGACCAGATTGTTTTTAAAATCTGTGCCACTGTAAGATAAATGAAACAAGTAGCCACACCCTAACATGATCTATTCCTTCTCCACCTACCACTGTTGTTATTTTACCTGGGGCAGAAATCACAAGAGAAATTCAAAGGCCCATTGTACATACATAGATTCTTTTACTGGTAATTTACTAATACTAATAACACTGCTAGAGTATATATAATATTAATTTACCAATTATTGTAATTATTTTCTATTTTCATAATAGTCAATAGCAACTCTAAATCACATTTGCTCAATTATCCAGTCAATAAACAAAGATAAAAGAGAGATTTTAACTCTGGCTGTCTGTCATTTCCTCTGACTCAAATTAGAGACAATGTAACTGGCACGTGAAAATCTCTACTACTATAAATGAGTAGAGTGTACTTCTGTTACAAAAATCAGGAAGTCAATTTGTATGTCAACTATCTATCACTTTATAATGGTATTTAATTTGTTAAATATTTAATAATGCCAAATCTAACACATGCCAATCAAATGCATTCAAACTAAATTACTAGTCTTCAAACTTATCAGTTGTAGGTTTGTTTAATAAATGGATATTATACCTATGAAAGATAAATCCACAGAAGGTTTTTTTTTTAATTCAACTTGTCTACTAAGGGAAGAGGATAGAGGGAGGGAGCTAAAATGTATTGAAACTATATATATATCAACCCTTTGATGGAGATACTACTATCTCCATTGCACAATTAAGGAAACAGAGCTAAGAAATGGTGAATAGATTGCACAGAATTGCACTGTTGCTTCTGGACTTCTCTTATTCCTTATAAACAAGTAGGCAGAAAATAAAGTTACTAAGTATTTAACTTGAGAAGTTTGGAGTTCCATAACTAAAATCGCCCCCCTGATGGAATTTTTAATGATGGTAAATGCTGAGAGGTAGAAAGATTACAAACAGAGAAAACAATGCCTCTCAAACTACCTATGCTAAAGGAATAGGTTGCTTGTTTAGTCTCAACTGCCACTCTACAATATTTTTAAAATTCATAGTTACTAGAAAAAATAAATTACTGTAAAAATGATCATGTGCTTGGATGTCACAGCAATGTCAAATTGGCATAAAACTTTCTAAAGGCTTTCTCTCAATTTTTTCTGCTTATCTCTGGAAGAACAGCAGCAATCTGTAGACCCCACTTAGGAAAACTGAACTAGAGGACAGATGCTAAACAGTTTAACTAACACGTTAGCTTGTATGTAAGCAAATTCATTTACGTACCTAGATTTCATTAAACTTTTTTAAGAATTCCTATCCCCTAAGGTATTTGTTGTGAAATCTTGTTACTTCATTAAGTTGTTTTTCATGCTAGTTGATATAAAAGAAAATAAAGGTCTGCATAAGATTAACAGAGTTATAAATAAAATAAAAATATATTATCTTACTAGACCAGATAGACAGAAAAGCATAAGCTGTCCACCAACACAACATTCATTTTTGTTTTCTATGTTTGTGTGTAAACAAAATGAATTAAGCACCAACATACAACATTGTTAATTAATTTTTAATAGAATTACTATTCTGTGGTTAAAATTACTTCATCTTTTTTTCTGACAGGCTCTAGGGATATGATTTGCTCCTGCTGAATATAGTGATAATCATAGCAATGGAGAAACAAGATGACTAATGTGCGCTCGCCTTTCTGTTGAAGCTGGTGCAGTAAAACGGGCTTCCACGCTCGCCACCTTCCAAAACGTAGCATCAGTTCATAACAGATCCCAACTGCATGTGACAAAGTAAAAATTTGTTTTTACAGCACAAATTCTGGGCAATGATTCTAAAAAGATTGTGATAATTCAATTCAGAAAACAAGAAATGTTAAATAGATTTTTTCCCACAGTATAGTAAGAAGCTTTGTTAGCATACTATACAATGACATTGTTATTTAGTTTTTAATTTTTTTCAATCTATTAACCATAGAGTACACTTAAGCACAATAGCTAGGGTAATAAGACTAGTATTTACTGATTATTCTAAATAATTATCAACATTTTTTGTGATTTGGGAATAAAACTATCTTATTAATTTTGGTATATGAGTAAAACTACAGCTTACTAATACTGAAAGTTTCATTTGTTTAGCTTTCCTTTTCTCAGAGTGTATAAAGAACATCTAATAAGAGTTTATGGTAAAGGTCTGAATTAACCAAACACTATCTATTAAAATCTTTGCAGAGCTATTACTATTGTGAAAAAATATTTCATGGCATCATAAAATTGATGTGTTTTAATATTTTCACTAACTCTGAATAGATAAAAAAAGATTGCTTTGATAAATACTTTAAAATAGCTAACAAAAGTCAATAATTTGTAGAAAATTTCTTTAAATTATACTTTAATACCAAATGAAATACAATATAAAATCTTGAAAATCATAAAATACAAAATCAACCTATTTTTTCAATTATTTTTATTGATGGCACTATTTCCATTTAATTGCCTTAAATCAAGAAGATAATAAATTAGAGTTGGGTGATGGAAAAGCCATTTAATAGCCCAATATGCCTCAAAATTCAAGCAAAATAATGATTTATTCATATATTTGCTCAGTAATGTCACAAATAGGGCACCTTTGCAAACAGGAGTTCAGTAAATGATTGTTTAATTAAAACACTTTAATATAGGAGACATACAAGAGTTATAAGATTCAAAACAGCCTATTTCTTGGTTACTGAAATGATGCTGATCATATCTGCCACACATTGGTATTAAGGTCAAGTTCAGTTAATATCAGTATTACTGAAACAGCCAACATGGTATGGTGTTAGTATCTCTCAGCTGCCAAAGACACAACAGCCTGTGTGTGTCATGACAGAAATGGAGTCTGGGAGGTGGTGGTGGGGGTGTGCATTTCAGACTCATGCTGTGTATTAACAGTTTCTATGAAGAAATTTTATAAGAATGGTGGAATTTCTATGGATTCTGTCCTTGGCCTACTGCTCTTCTGTTTTCTTGATTAACTCCTACTCTCATGATTTCAATATCTATAGAAATCCTTCAGCCCTGATCTCTCCCAATAAATTCAAGTTCTTATTTTCAGTTGTGTGCCGGTTAGGTGTTTCCATGGGAACAGTCCATAGACACCTCAAACTGAACTTGCAAAAAGGTAAATTAGTCACCTTTCCCTGACCCCTGGCCAGTCTCCTTTCCACAGTCTCTATTTCTGTTGGTGGTGTCAACCCCTCCCATGCACTCAAGCTACAAAACTTGAGAATCTTCCTTATTCTTGCTTCTCCTTTATTATCCAGATCCCTCAGAGTATTTCCTCTAACGTCTCCCGTCATGCTGGTTCCACAGACATGCAACCTGTGCAATCACACTGGGCCGCTTGCTTAGAAGTGCCCCATGCTGCTCTGCTGTTCTACTGTCACCATCTTGAAAGTGTGAATATTTTTTTTAAAAAAGGAGCCCTGCATTTTTGCATTGGACCCTCAAAATTATGTGGCCAGTTCTTTCTCCCATACCCTTTATGCTCTGTCAAATCTGCATTATAATCCCTAAACACACCATGGAATTTCTCACTTCCATGTCTTTGTTCTCATTTTCCCTCTGCTGCGCATGTCTCATTTGCTGACCAAATCCTCAAGTACTTGTGTCTGCCACCGCCCGACTCCGCAGCAGGTCTTCCCTGTATAATTAAGCTAGGGTAAGCACTCCCATAATAGTACCACTGCAAAAGCCCTATTATTTCAATTACAAGACTGCATGATTGCCTGTTTTGGTATCTCATGTTTGATGAGCTCATACAAAAGAAGGAAGTAGGAATTATTTTGTGACTAATACAGTAATACACAAAATACACAATCGTTTTGTTATATGCACCAATAACATGATGAAAAAAGTGTACGTAACTGGTTCTTACTCTCATGAATGTGTTTTCAGAACAAAAAGCTATTAAAGTTTTGATTTTTAAGTAAATGAATACATGTATTATCAATTCTACATCCCAAATGGTTTTGGAAATTATCCACTTCTCCCTGGTTTTTTCTTCACCCCCAATCAGTCTGATAGTTTTCATCTCTGGCTTGAACTATTGTTAAGGGCTCTTGTGCCCTCCTTCAACCCATTCTCCACAATGCTGCCAGAAGAATCTTTAAAATAAAAATCAGACTGTGTATCCATCACAATTATTCCTTGACTATATCCCCAAAATTTCAGCTCAAATATTACTTTGTTAGTACTGTCTAGAATAATTACTTGACTCCATTAATTAAACCAAGCCACTCCCCACCCACACTCACTTTTAATGTCTCTCAACGTACTTTTTCTTTCTAGCACTTAGCTGAGTTTATAATTTATAACTTTTAGTGAGATGTATTAATAAAGATAGTCTTCCTCACTAGATCAAAAATTTTGAGTTAGGGATGATGTCTACTTAGCTCTACATTCTATCACCTGGCAGATAGTAGGTACCTAAAAAGAATTTGTCAAGTTAATGTTGAATAGCAGTATTTTGTAAAAAATAAATAAAAATAAAAAAGTGACATGGGACCTTCGAAGACTATCCTGGTAATAGATATTATTCTCATTCTTCTCTGCCCTCTCTAATACAATAGTTTGCATTGATTGGCCTCATCCATGGTTCTTCATATTGCACTTCATTACACTGTGAATATGGTAGGCATCGGGTGCATTCCCTAGTGTCCTATTCAGTTCATACATCCGGGTTCTTCCCTGAAGACCCTGCTGCTCATGTGAGCACTTGTGGAAACTGAGGCAGAAGGCCCACAAGTTCATGAACAATAACCAACTCTTCCCTCATACACTTCTCTGTGGAGCAAAACCTAAAGATGATACCACTTCAGGAACACATGTTCAGTTACGAGGATCCTATTTAACTATTTTCCTGCTTCCCATTTTGCTTTCAGAATGACTTTGAGAACACTGATTCTTTTTTTAAATTTTTTATTTTAGTTTATTCAGTACAGTTTCTATCCTTTATTCCCATTCCAGCCCACTGAGAACATTGATTCTTATGTGTTCTAAATCCCTAAGCCTCAGTTTCCTCATCTACAAAATGTTCTGGTAATGGTACCTGCATTATAGTGTGACTGCAAGGATTAAATGAGATGATCTACAGAGAACAGTATAATGTTTCTCAACTAAATATGACTATCTATCAAATATTAGCTAAAAATAAAAACTACTCAAAAGTTTGTTAGAGTCTGGAAATCAGAGACATGAATAAAAATGACAGAGCACTGTTGAGTTCAAACGGAAAGGCAAAAACCAAAGCTGAACTTTATCTGCGTCTGTCTGTCAGGCAGTTTGATTGGTTCTCATTAGTTTCTCTCCCGCGCCTTGTTTTCCTCTCTGTACTTCTGCCACTCTGGTAGCTGTGCAAAATGATACCTCCAGATAAAGAAGCCAAAAGGAACTGTTACAATTAATTTAACTGAGAACTAGGCATGGAAGATAAACACGAAGTACACCCTCAGGACCACAAACACTTTACATTTATCTCTATTTATCCACATGTCAATTAATGAACCGACTGGCTATAAGTATTTTAATAAGAAGTAATCATTTCCAGCTAGAGTTGCCAAGTTCCTATATTTCAAATCTACATTCTGCGGCGACTTTTAAAGGGAAAAATAAAAAACGTGTTTTTAAAAGTAATGTTCCCTTCTTGAATATTTCCACTTTATTGCTTTGAATCTCCCAAGTTCAAATGAGACAATTAAATGCTGTGTCTTTTTTTGTTCAGAGGCGAGATGAAGGTAATTTGCTGCTTCATGCATCTGTTTCCTCATCAGCACAGTGAGGACTAGGCTAATTAGGGGATGGAAACAATATGGTCATATGGATAGGCCAGATTGCTTGTCACTGGGTTTTTCAATATGTGGGCTCTGTTTTGAGGACAGGAAACGGATAGTGATTCTCTGGCATCTCTCTTGCAATGCATGAAAAGAAAGAACTCGGAAGTGCTCAGATGTTTGCCTGTTTATTTTTAGCATTATTCCTAAGAATAATCTTACTGGACTGAGTCATTTGTTTCGTCTTTACAAGAGCATTCTTCATTGGAAAGCTTCAACCAAGACTAGTGACTTCCACCAAGAACACAGAAATCCAACCAACCCACTCTGAAGTCAATGCATTATTCTGAAATATTCTATGGACCAGAGAAAATTTAATCCAAAAATAGGTAAATGTGCCACATTTTCAGAAATTCTAAATTAACTAAATTGGTTCACTAGGAAGAAAGTAACATCTGAAAATATAAGATTAATTCCAGATCTATCTTCTGGTGCCAGGCTGACCTCAGTCACTTCCGTAAGGTAGAAACACAGCATGTCCACTCACAGGCCTGGCTTTGAAACACGAGCTAGTCCAATTAGATTCTCCCTCTTGAACATCTGAACTGGGAAATTCCAAATGGAAGAGTGGAAAAGGAGGTGAAAATATACATTGAGAGAGTCACAAGTAAGCATAGGCAAAAGTTATAAATAAATATAAAATATGAGCAAGAGTAGGTAGTGACAGTAGTCTAGAAAAGTACAGAGAAAAGCAGTGATTCTGAAAGAGAGGGGGGGAGAGACAGACAGACAGACAGACACTGTCTTCTATTCCCAAGAGCCACAGGACCCTACTCCTGTAAAAGTCCCTGATTCCTAGTGCCCTAAGCCTGCATGTACCAGCTCCAATGGAGCCCCAGCATTCTGCATGTCCTATCCTTGATCTTCCCTGAGACCACTGTCTCCTTTATTAATAACATCATAAGCCAAATACCACCAACTGCTCCAATGGGATTTGGTCACCAGTTTTCCAAGAGATAAGTAAAAATTGGCTGATATACTTTCATCTCAATTATCTCTTCCAAAATCTTCAAAGGTTGATTTGGGAATAGCAACAGACTAATTGCCTACTCTTCAGCCCTAACTCTGAGCTCCCACTTCTACTATATTCTCTCTCTCTCTAAACTCTAAATTTTGCCTTCAGCATTGTTGTGCTTTTTCTGCATCATGATTGCCCAGCTGGGAACTATAACAACTCCTGTACTCCCCCACATACACACTCAGGGGTGTCTGTATGGTCAACTTTATGAAAATTTGGAACATAAGGAATGGTATATTACAGCAAATAACTTAAAGATCAGACATCCCTATTCTTAAAGTCCCTCAACCATTCAATCATAAAGGAATTCTACTCATCTTCTCTACTCAAGTTCCACTTCCTGTCCTGTTGTTAGGTTTGATTTCACCCCCCTGGTTTCTTCTAATCAAACCCTAGCAATCTCTTAGAGCTGTCTTTCCCTTAGCTTAGCCCCCTAGACTATGACCAGGAAATCATATTCCCACAGCCTGTTAAACATCCCAATTAAACCATGCTCTGAAAGATAACCTCTTCCCTCCCCGCAAAATTCTGATAGTGCAACTTGAGAAACATAACTTTTTATGAAAACAAGAGACCCCACATTCAGATTTACTGCGTCCTAAAAACTATGCTTAAAAGTTATTAAGTCATTTAATTCTCATATCTCCCTTCTGTTGAAGGTTCTATCAATATCCCGATGTTAGTGATAAGGAAACTTGCTTAAGGCTCACAATGCTAGGAAGTACAGGGCCGAACATATGAAAAAATCTAAACTAGAAGCAGAGCCTCCACTCACGACCACTACAGTTCTACCTCTGTCTAGATGTCCCACATGCAACCCCGTAATAAAGCTGATATGCTGATGATAAAAAACGCATTTAACATTTTGTTGGGAGTTTTCTGTAGAGACCATAAGCTTTAGAACTGCTGAAAGACTAGCATAGAAAGAGGCAGAACACAAAGAAGGTTTGACGAGAGTGTTAACAGAGGATTTTATGATGATTTTTGCCTAACGATAGGTCATGGTCATACATTGTACATCTCCAATGAAGTTCCATGTGTTACTGCAAGACATTGCTGTATTTATTATAGTTCTATTTTTCTGTCATGTTTACAAGCAAAGAAAACTTCTAAAGGCATTTCTGCTTCTCAATACAGTAAAAGCAAAAGCAAATTCCTCACTTTTAACTTTTATGTGGATTAAAAATTACTTAGGTGAAGTTCTATTTTCAACTCTGCCTTTAGGCAAGTAGATATTGTGAAAGAAAGAGAACATATTTAAAATACTTTCTAATAATTTGAAAATGTTGTGCTTCTTCTATTCAATAAAATATGACATTTCATTGAATATCTATGTAAAGCAAAGAATCCCAACACTTGTGAAATTAGACCTTATTAATATAAGCATATTATCAAATGCACTTTCCTGGAAAGGCACAGTATATAAGGGGCTTGGTATATTCGAGCGACCAACAGAAGGCCAGTGTAGCTGGAGCACAGAGAAGAGTAGTGATAAAAATTTAAGAAAAGAAAATACTGTATCATGCAGAGCTTTCTCAGCCAAGATGGAGAGGGTTTTTTTGTTTGCTGGTTGGTTTTTAGAGAAATAAGAAATCGTTCAAGATAACTGGGTAATATTCTCCATGAGTCTTCAAATAAGAACTAAAGAGCTCTATTATTACCATAACCATTTAAAGGGCATGCC
Organism: Trachops cirrhosus; assembly: GCA_028533065.1. Taxonomy (NCBI): domain Eukaryota; kingdom Metazoa; phylum Chordata; class Mammalia; order Chiroptera; family Phyllostomidae; genus Trachops; species Trachops cirrhosus. Next base: position 16,992,197 of record CM052541.1, on the reverse strand, counting down.
TTATATAATGCATGTGTGTCCTGAAGTATACACGTAAATAGCATGTATGTGAATTGCATTGCGGTGTGCTGCAGCCCTTGCCAATGACCAGGAGATGCCATGGAGAAGCACGTAAACAAGCCAAAGCTGCTGTTGACACCACTGACACTCTGTACCGCTATGGCCTTTGCCTTGAGCATCTTGAAATGGTGTCACTGCTAGTTTTACTGCTGTATTTGATTATATATTTAAGTTTACTTGGAAGCTTCTAAAAAGAAATGATTTCACACTACTAATCTTATGATTATGCAGTTGGCAATTAATGATAATGTGCTATTTGCTGGAAGGAATACACATCCTGAAGCCAAGTTTCCTGAAGCAGCTTTCGAATTTACATAAGCAGAACTGTACTTTCAATTCTTAAGGGTTTAAAAATTTATATTTTCTACGCAAAATTGAATGTGCTGATATGAAGTTAGATCTACAAAGTGCATATATATATAAAACAAGTGATATGTTATATGTCATTTGTGTAACATAAATTATGGGTGTATAACTTATATACCACACATACATATTTGCATACATATACACAAATATATAAATTATTTTGAAAGCAGATTGTAATGCACTAATACATAAAGCCTTTCCAAAGGTATAAATTGTTCATTATTTGATAATGAGAATAATTATATGGAAGTTTTATATTATGCGAATTAGGAACTCAAACATAGAAAACACAGGAAAGAGGAATACATTTCAGTTCCAGCATGGAGAGGTCCTAAATAGAATGTTTCTATCTCTGCAGAGGACAGAAGAGAAACTCTAATAGAAGGCCCTGACCTTGAATCAAATTCCAGGTCCTCCAATATCAAAAATGCTACAATGGGAAACTTACTCATTTCAGCTCTAAACCGTTCAACTCTAAAATAGCAATACACTTTGCAAAGCTGCAATAAGATTAAAAGAGATAATAATTTAACACCAAGAATAAACTCAGTACCCATTTTCTTCTCATCCTTTATAAAATTACTTCAGCACCATGCCATGAAAGAAAGTATTCACAGCTATGTTTCCCAGAGATGAAGTAGCCACAAACAATTGCTGTGAACTCTTACAGAGCCATGAAGTATTCAAGGAAAGACAGAAAGATGGCATTGACATAAAAATATTTCCAGATTAAAATGTGGTTAAAAGAGCTGAGCAGTGGTAAACTGTACTTGGCTATCGAGCAATGAGTTTGTTGAGTCTTCTCTATACAACAGGCCTGGGGTGGTAAGCATCCATCAAGACTTGTGAACCTACAGATGATGTACTGCAGCATTGCGCATGTGAAACCTAGATAATCTTTATTAACCAATGGCATCCCAATAATGTTCAATAAAATTGTTTTAAAAATAAAAAAATCAGGGAACAAATCAGCACAAAGGAAAAAAACACTTGCGAACTGAAAATGCTAAGTTAATAAGGTAATAGTGCACATCACACTTTTCGATAAACTTCCTGGACATTTACTCTTTGGCTTAGGCACAGTTCTTTGAACATTTGGAGTTCACGTTAAACCTTGTTCACAAATCATAAGCTTGTCAGTGGATAATCATCAGCATGTTTCAAATCATAAGCATGTCAGTGAATAAGATACATTTCACTTGGGAAAGGATGTGCATTGATTGGGCTAAGTTTAAAAACCCAAACCAAAGCAAACAAACAAACAAAAATATCTTGCTGAGTCTTCTAGCTGAATGAGGTGTGCAGAAATAACTGCACAACTGAATTTTCTAAGAAAAGGAATACTTCTTCAGCTAGTGGGAGAATATAAGTAAGGGTTTAAAGTAATTGGGAATGTGGTGTAATAATCAGTGATAACCTCCATAATTTGTGTGTAGCAGATTAGAATTAAATTATTTGAAAATCCTTATTCAAATTTGATTCTTACTAACACCCTGAAATAAATTTTATTGTTTTAAATATTAAAAAATTGAAACTCCAAAAGCTTTATAGCATTTTGAGGATCACACAAAGGCAAATAAACCTTAAGGAAGTTCAGCGATATACTTGTAACTAGAGGAACATAAGACATTTAGTTAAACTGCCTTGTTGATATTTTTGTAGAACTCAAAGATTTGATTAAAATCAGATAGCCCATGTCTCACAAGTTCTAGAACGAATATCTTCTATTCCCTAGCCTAATATTCTTACCATCATACCATTCTGCCTGTCTAGTAGATAAACAGGACAAGGTGAGTGGCTGGGACCAATCATTTCACTGCTCTCAGTGAGCTTAAAACAAAGAGACAGGTACCCACAGAGTGACTACTTAACCCAAGCTACTCTCAGAGCAAAGGTTGTACCATCTGCTGAGTTTCTATCCCCATCTTCCTGTGAAATTAACTGGAACAGATGACTGACATGTTGTTCTCAGTGCTCATCATTTTTTCAGGAAGAAAATTAAAAAGATAATTAAGGAAAGAACATTTGGGATTCATAAGGACCACTGATTATGTTTTAAAGGTGAATCCATGTCTATTATATGTGATTCTCACAAAATTTCCTTTGTTAGACTCTTTGCTACCTGAAGAAAGATTATTCTGAGAGTGTCTTCCTGATGCTATTTTTTGTGTTTAACATTAGGTTTTTAAAAATCTTATGAGTACTAAAGACATATCCTAAATTTCTCATGTACTTGTACCTAGTAAATCAAGTTCTTAAGCATAATGCTTTCAGTCCCATTAACCAACTCTCCACATTTCTCCATAGAAAATTATCTATAATTCAGACACCAAATATTTTCTCTCATCTTGGCTAAAGAGACTGTCCTACTTCACATCCTCATCTCCTCTTCTTGGACACCTGCTAAAAGTCTCTAGTTTCTTTCTATTTCCATTAATTTCAAAAGTACACAATCTAATGTTGTTACTGTACTTCTTAAGCACACCAATTGCTTCTGGAGTAGTAGTAATGTTCAATTTCTTGATTTGGATGCTTGTTATACAGGTATGTCCAGTTTGTGAGAATTTATCAATCTCATACTAATGATTTGTGCTTTTTTTCTGTATGTGTATAATGCTTCAACTTTTTAAATCTAAAAATAAAAAAACTCAGTGTCCTAAATATCAGTTGAGACTCTAGATTGCCATTTGAAATCTTCTGTCTAATACGTTCCCCTCAAATAAGGATACAAGAGTGAACAGAATTGAAACTTTAGTGTGTCCTAAACTCAAAGCAAAGTTTGCTTGTGAATAGTAAGTAGTAAAACAGTCCTCTTCTTCCACGATCCAAGTTTCTAGTGTTTTCTCTCATCTCTATATGAGTTTTCTATCCAAATATTCATTGCAAGGTAAATTTATAAGTGTCACAAATCATTGATATTTTGAGTTTATTGAGTGTTTCAATGATAGAAATTTTTTGCTGCTATTTAAATATATCTCCAGCTTCTCACCTCTTCTTTCTTGTATTTTTTTATTTCAGAGAAAATCATTTAAAAAGTAAAGAGGTTTTTAAATAATGTAGCATATAATAATAAAAATTATTTGAATTTAAAAAAAACTCTATCATGTCTCTGCATAGAGGAAGAAGAAAACTGTGTCAACATTACTTCAAAGGCCCTTCTGGATTAGGACTGCCTTACCTTTCCCATCTCCACCTGTCTCCCTCCCACTCACACACTGCACCCACCTTGTGCATGCTGGTCACATTAAACCACTGGTTTCTCCATCACTTCCACTCCTCCCATCACCCATTTCTGTCCCCGCCACCTGGAGTGATATGATGGCCACTGCCTTTCCCCTGGGCTCCTACACCCACGATTCCAACATGACTATGTTGGACAAACTACAATACTGTCCCCTCTCTCTGGCCATAGTGACAATCCCAGAAATGAATATATCAGCAAAGTGCAATCATATGAAAGTCTTCTCCAATATTTTTCTTCTGGAGTAAATAGGAAAACAATAAAGTTATGATTTCATTAATGGAAAAGCAAGAGAGAATAAAGACAAGACAGAAGGCAGCAGAGACATGAGATAGCATTTTGATGCTCTGATTCTAAGAACGCTGATTCCAATCACTGAAGTTCTGAAAAATCCCCAATTTTCTGTAGTTCTTTTAATTCTGTCAGCTCCACAGTTACCTACTCTGTGAAGCCCTCTCTGAAAGTCCCCATCTCCAATTCCTCACAGAGGGACAGTCGGTCCCGGCCTTGCCTGTATTGCTATGCCTTTATATGAGTAGCACCTACCTAAACTTGTTTGTTTTACTAGTCTGCATGCTCAACTAGAACTATAAATGCTTAGAAGAAAGGTATTTATATCAGGTGCATTGTCCCCTTTGTGCTTAGCCCACAAGAAAAAACATTCAACATCTATTGATTGGGTTATAAAAATGAACTACCCAGAAAAGAATACAGAAACTGGATGAGTAAGTAAAAACAGCAAGTGATTTCAATGACCCCAATATCTGTATGTCAGTAATATAATGATGCTATTAAAATTATATGTTATAAAAAGCTAAAATAACTTTTATTTTAAAAGTACATGAGGTGTACTAACAGACCAGGAGCACACTACTACTTAAGCAAGACTGGCCCTTAAAACTAAACAACAGACAGTCTGGCAGAGTAGAAATTTCACAGGGATGGTGGAAAAACAGAAGATAATAGAAACAATACAAACAGAATAAGGGAGGGACGATACGGGAATGAAAGTAGGACCTTAAGAACATTAGGGTAAGCAGGAGCATATAACTTGAAAAACGTGAGGACAGAATAAAGGATAAAATAAACATAAAACACTTAAAGCTAAAACATCTACTATACAAGTGGGGATAAACATGCTGTATCACTTTTATTAGAATTAAAGTGCAATCTTATAACTGCCATGGATATTAAACAGGTCACCAAAGATATTACAAAATCAATATTTCCCAAACAAAAGAGTCTATGATCTGTCAACAAAAATAATTTTGTTGTCATTTTCCCCCAGGAGAATCTGAATGATTAATATGAATATTATAATGACAACTTTGAATCAAGTTTTGTCCCACACTTCAGGGGCTGAATTAGCATCGCCACCCCATTGCCACCACGCAGTACTTGACTGCTTTAGTGTGCTACTGAGAAAAGAAAGCTGGGAAATTGAAGAATGGATGAATTAACACCAAGTGAAGATGGGAGGGTGATGAAGGTGAGCATTGTGAAATATGCAAACAATAAAGAAAGCAGTGGAAGGACTGAGCCACCGGGGCAGAGAGAAGCCAGAAACAAATGCGGGGAACTGGGAAGTCTGTGTCTCTGAGAGTGTATATATATGGATTTTTTAAAGGCAATTACTGAATTAGATGATCTCTTGATACATCTTGTAATTCTCTGATTCTACAATGGTAAAGACAGTAGTATACCAGAAATATTTTATTTGCTTTGGGGAGAGGGAAGCAAGGAATTATAACAGCATTAAATGTTCTGTTTTAAGCAATAATTCAGTAACATAAAGCATGTTTTAATTAAATATTGTCATTTTTCTATCTTCTTTTATTCTTACTTTCTTTAAGGTATATAATAAGTGGAAAGTAGCTTTTATGTTTTACCTCTTGAAAAAACACTTCAAAATCCCTATCAGACTGTATAATTGGCTTTAATAAATGTTTCTTGTACAGGAAGAAAACTTAAAATGGAGAGGCAAAACAAATGAAAACTAACATCTTAAATGCTGTCTGTATAGAGCTGAAATGTTTTTGAGAAACTAATATTTACTCCATTCCCACCAAGTTAAACATTCATTTAATTGTTTTCTTTATTCAACAAAGGTATGTTGAGAATCTATATGTGGGAGCAATATTCTGAGACCTGGGACAGCAATTCTGAACACAATCCATGTTACATGCCGCCAAAGTGTCTAGAGTTTAGAGAAGGAACTAGAGAAATAGCAAATGTCAACTGGCATGATAGCATAAAGAGGGGCTCCTGGAAAGAGCCGTCTAAAATATCCAGCACTGAGTTTAGCTGACATTATCTGTAACTTCACACACACCGTATAATGTGCTTCCTGCTATTCTGGTTTTACTTATGAGAAAACTACGCAGGATACACAGAAACACTTCGTCTCAAATCATGACTTTGTTCCACTTACTCTCTACTTTGGGTCTCTAAGCAATGACTTCGGCTTCTGAGATACTTCTCTTCCTAGCTTTTCCTGCTACTTCTTTTGACTTTTTACTCGGTTTCCTCCCTGGGATTTTTTTCACCAGTAGGTTAAAGGCCATCCAAGGAGAACATCTGAAAAGTCCTCCTGAACTCTTTTCACTTCCTCATTCCTGAAATAATTTCTAAAGGATCCCTAAATCTCCTATTAATCCTCACTGCCATTTATGAGTTTAGGTCCTCATTCTCTCCACCTGAACAATTAGAAATCTTTTCTTTTTACTCATGCCTATAGCTCTGACCCCTACAGTCCACCATCCATACTGCTGTCCAAGTGATTCTTTTTTAAAAAAGATTTTATTTGTTTACTTTTAGAGAGACGAAAAGGGAGGGAGAAAGAGAGGGAGAGAAACATCAATGTGTGGTTGCCTCTCATGTGGCTCCCACTGGGGACCTGGTCTGCAACCCAGGCATGTGCCCTCACTGGGAATCAAACCAGCAACCCTTTGGTTTGCAGCCCACGCTCAATGCACTGAGCTACGCCAGCCAGGGCTAAGTGATTTTTTTAAAATCACAAATCTGCTCAGGATGCTTCTCCACACAAGCTCGGGAATAGTGTTATGGTCTAAAGGAAACAATTTGTAGACAGTGTATTCCAAATCATCCTATGAAACTGTGCGATTAGGATCTGGGTTACAAAAGACAGAAAATGGTTAACTTGAACAGACAAGAATCAGAACTTTACCAGATAACTCACTGAATCAAGAGTAAGTTTGGAGAAGCTCCAATAAGACCCAAAGAAGGTAAGGTCTAGACAAATTCCTACCATAGAAATATTCTGCTTAAAATTCCCACCACCATTGTAATGGCCACTGGACACTCCTAACTCATGAATGGACATTCATTTCCTCATATCCAAATTCTTGAATTCATTACAACTGCCTTGAGAAATCTCTACTGCACCTTCCCATTTGTGTTACTCCCTGAAAACCTAAGCTCTGAGCAGAAGTACCTGAACGGTCACACATAGGTCAGGGACACAAAGGGGTAACTCCCACCTCGGCTTCATAATGGATGGCCAAATCTTGCCACCCATCTTTCTTAAGATGCGTCCCCAAAAAAGAATTAACCTGCTCAGCAATTGATAAACACCAATTCACACCCCCATATGGCTTAACCAAAATTAATTCTCTAAAACTACAGGAAAAAAAAGTCATTAAGAAGTTGAAAGGAGCCCTGACTGGTGTGGTTCAGCAGTTAGGCATCATCCTGCAAACTCCAAGTTTGCTGGTTTGATTCCAGGTCAGGGCACATGCCTGGGTTGTAGTCCAGGTCCCTGGCTGGGGGCGTGAGAGAGTCAACTGATCAATATTTCCCTTATACATTGATGTTTTTTCCTCCTGTCTTTCCCCTTCCTTCCCCTCTCTCTAAAAACAAATAAATGAAATCTAAAAAAGAGTTTAAAGGAATAATTGTGGGGTGTAATGGACAAAATAAGATAGAATTAGCACTGATGATCTCTCCCCACTTATACCCCACAGTTGGATCTGACATTCATGATTAAAGATGTTTTTCTGAGATGTTTTTCTAGATGCAGCTGGTAATGTGCACCATATTAACAACCCGACATGACTTGTCCTTCCCTGGGAGCTCACTGTAAGTTGTTTCCGAGTCCTCCGGTGACAAGACTGATGCTGACTGAAGACTCAATATATGACTAAATAAGCAGGACACTCACTAAAAGAATGCCACTGACTAAGACTCAGACCCCTTAGAGTGCTTCCCTATAGCCCTCTCTCCCAAATTCTGAGCCATAAAGATTAACAATCTATTAAATGCATTTTCTCAAATCTATTAGATCAGAAATGAGGTATAAGATGTTTATCTTTCCTGGCTCATCAACTTTATCCCACAGGGAAGATCTGCATATATCAGAAACCCAAATATTTATCTTGCCAGATCATGATAACCAATAAAAATTAACTCTAATTCATTATACATGTAAATAAAAACATAATTATTATCTAAAACTTAAACATCAGTATAGATAGGACATTTTTATTTCAGAACAGAGAAAAAACACAAAGTAATGTATCTGCATCATCATGCCTGATATATATTCTCTCTCTCTCTCTTTCTGTATATGTGTGTATGTGTGTGTATGTGTGTGTGTATATATGCCTTTCCAAGGTTAGATAATCATAAACAGAACTTTAAGATAACACTTCTACAATGGACAGCTTCCTCTGCAACTCGAGACCAAGTCTCCCCATTGCTTAAAGTGCTGTGCTCCTTTATATGGTAACAAAGGCCTTCTGGTCTACTACCCATGTTTTCCTTTTATCACTTCCCTCATTTTTCTTCCAGTATCTAAGAACATTATATTCTAACAATACTGAACTCCTTATAGGTCCCTAAAACTGTTATACTGTCTTTAGTCCCAGCTGTTACTACTACTTGGAATGATTCAGACACAAATATTTTCTAACTCTTATTTGCAAAAGCATCTCTAGTGAAGGCTTCCCTTATCTGTCCCCCAGCGAAGGAACATAACGAATCGTTTTCTTCATTTTGTATTTCACACACATATTTCCATTAGCCTATGTACTATATTTTCCATAATAGTTGAAACCTACACTTTATTCATTGTTATATCCAACAGGAGCACAGTGTCTGGCACATAGGGAACTATCAAGTAGATAACAACGAACAGATCAAATAACTGTTTAAAAGCATCTCTACTGTTTCTGCTTCCCTCTGCTTTTCATTCCTTTTATTTGTTTCTCTTTGATGTTCTCATGGACTCACTGTCGAGTTCTTTCTGCCTTCTATTCTACCTGGAAAATTATACCTGGAATTTCAAACCTCTGTCTCTTATTAGTAAAAATATTACTTTTGACTAGACAAAGTATTCTCTATTTACTAACAGTTTTGGAATGTAATTTCAATACAAATTCAAAATGAACTTTTAAAAATAATGCACTCTATACAATACATATAGTATACAAAAGACATTTTCAGAAAGCAAATTTGATTTGCATGTTTGATTGTGCCATAAAACATAAAAGTACCCCAAAAAGTCCTGAAAGTATAGTGAAGTTCTCAGTACTTAGTACTCAGGATTTCCATGAAATCTTTTCTGTTATAACTAACTTCAGGCTTCAATTAGTTCTTTACAGGATCATGTTAAGAAATGGTCAAAAACTCATGTTTGTAGTATTCAGTAATTGATTTTAAATCCTCCGTGAAGTCAAATGGTCCTCTACTAAAGTTTTCTTTTTCTTTTTTAATGTTAGAAATCCTTGGTATGGAAGTGAAAATTATTTTTGTCTTGAAATGGATTTAATTTCTTTTTTATCCTAGAGTCAATCTAAATCTGTTTTACTCTGATCTTTTTTCATCACAACTGCTATACTATCTTCTTCCCTTTTAAAAGTAAGATGGTCACATTTTAAAGGGTGATGTTGCAAGACATTCTAGCATCTAATCCAGATGAGCTTTATAATTAAATCAAAAGGGACTGAATAATCACCAGCAAAAGATGCAAATGTCTGCATTGTTTTAGTCCTAGGATGTGGAAGTTTGCAAATCAGATTATTTCCAAATACATCCAGAACCTGTTCTATATGAATATAGAATCTGTTAGGTACAAGTTTTCTTAAAAATAGGTAATAAGGACTCATTCTGATTCCTAGATTTATTTTATTAATATTTAACTTTATAGAATCAAAGTTAAGAACAATGCAAACTTAGAGCCCTTATAACTCATCATTTTAAAGGTGATAGGCTCTTCTCCCAGGTAGAGTAATAAGTTGCTTAGGCTTTTGTTTGTTTGTTCTGTTTTTGTTTTCTGGCACCAGAAAAAAATAAAAAAGAACTCATTTCACAAAGGTTAAAAATGGAGATTACTGCTTTAAAGTGGGAGAACTTTGAAAACCATTAAGCTTGCCATAGGGCTATACTTGGTAGATAATAATTTCAGTGGAATTTTAAAACTTCTCTAAACAGTACATGTAGAAGCAGATTACTGCCTTTAATTAATTCACCATCTAGAATTTTCTTCTTTTAAAATTATAGTCTAGAAAGTTATTTTTGTTCTTACGAGGGAGAGTCTATGATTTTTGGCAAACTCTTCCTTTAGTTTCTACCATATCTTCTGAAACTTAGATGCAGAGTTTTATTTCTTTATCCACCCAGCAATATGAACACTCAAAACTATTGATATTCCAAAGAACACATAAAAACTGGAGTGTATACATTTCCTAACCCTAGTCTCCATTTCACAGCATTCCTGAATACTCTCTTTGTCATAAGAACAAATATTCCTTGTTGTATATAAATGTCACATAAAAAGACATTTTCAAGCAGATTCTTGAAGTGCTACTTAAAAATATATATCAGTATTGGCATTCTCTTAAAATCAGAGACAAAACAGACATATGTTGGAGATTCAGTATTAGGGAGTAAAGATTATATAAATTTTGTGTCATAAAAATAGATCTTATGAAAATAAATATGAAACTCTAAAGAAAATATTAAACTTTATTAAAGTAAAAGAAAAAATTGGTTAGAAGTTGAAAACAGTGCACTTAAACATTGAAACAAGAGCAATACATTAGATTTTAAATAATGGATTTTCAAATCAACAGTAGACTATATAACACGTGTTTGACAACAAAATAATTGTATTTGAATTTTTGAAAATCTATCATAACTAACTGAAATTTAAACTCCAATAAGAAAATAGATTTCATACATCCTAGTATCAATTGTTCTGCCAGAAAGAAAGAAAATTAAGAGCCTAATATAAATATTATAACCGATTTTATATGTAGGTAATGACTGCCATGTAACTGAAATAGTATGGCTATGTCTGTATGTACATAAATGCTAAACCATGAGAAAAATAAAAGTGGGCGTCCTGATGTTACTAGCATACACTTAAAATGACTTAACCAGATTCATCATTTTCCATCAGTAAAACTTAGGTAGGGTAAAGGTGTAGGATTTGGAGAAAGGAAACCATGCTTCAGGCTTACATCTCCACTTACTCACTTCAGAACTTTAAATAACTCATTTAATTACTCAGGTTTGAGTTGAGCATTTACTAAAACAGAACGACTGTTTCTTTAAGACAAAGATGCTAGTGTAGGCAAAACACACTTCATAGATTGTATATTACAGAGTAAATCTAAAGAAACAAGGAAATAGTAGAGAGATGACCACTTTTTTAATCCATAGAGTTGCCTATTATAATTTTATTATAATAAAATTATATAATATACTAAGTACTTTATTAAAATAAAGTTTATTGTAATAAATACTAAAAAAGCTTGTTCAAATATAATTATTATTTCTTGTTGCTAAAAAGTCTGCTAGCTTTCTTAAATTTTGATTTCAGTGCAAGTGTTCTTAATGAATATATGGTATTAAATGCATTTTGATTATTTGATTCATGTTTCTTGAAATCTAGGTATACCTACACTTGTATAAATGAAGAACTAAATTAGTTAGTTAAATAACTCCACAACAAAGGAACTACATTTTATGTTTAAAATGGCTTTAATTCCTTATTAGAAGCTGTTTTTATGACAGTCTGTCTATATACACATGCACACATACAGACTATATACTACTTTCCTTTATGCTTTTCAATAATGAAAGCATCTTATGATACATATTCAATTTTTACTATTGACACTTAATTCAGGGAGAGGAACAAGTATAAAATTATTACATTATTTGAAAATAATGTTCATTTTATCAAGTATTTTTTATTTAAAACTACAACATCTGAAACTTCTGAACATTAATTATGACATGATAAATTTTGTTAACATTGTATAGTTAAAAATGTATAGATATATCAATTATTCCACTTATACTAAAAATATACTCAATGTCAATCATATAAAGTTTATCTAGTAATTACTTTTCAGATATACACTTCAATTTCATAGCAAATTTAACATTGGCATTTTAAAATTTATTTTTTGAAGACAGACAAGGATTAGCATTAGAATTCATTAAAATCTAATCAACATAATTCACTCTGTCCTGACATTATAAAAATTTTTGTTGACATTCTTTAAATTAAAACCTTTTTGTAACTATACCTTTTAGTTTATGCATTATATTCATTACAAAATGTGATTTTAAGTGGTAATTTTAGAATTTCCATTAATCAACTGTTCTTTTCAGTCTGAAAAAACCTTTTAATCTTTGACTTTTAAAGTAAAGGAGAAATTAGTAACACATTAACAAAATCAAATAAAGTGGTATTATTGGTAATATGTAATACACCATTAAAGGAAACACACATTTTTATTAAGAAGATACATATATATCATGGCCGGCTGACAGCCCTGTGGGGGTGGGGGTGGGGGTGGCGGGATCAAGCCAAAAAGAAAAAGGACTCAGGGACACAGACAACAGTGTGGTGACTGTGGCAGAGAGGGCAGGAGGAGGTGGAAGAGGGTATAAGGGGAACAAATGGTAATGAAAAAATATAATACAAATAAACTATTAAAAAAGAATATATACATCACAAAAAATAATGGCCAGTAGAACCAATATATATGTATTTAATAAAAATGTTACTCATAGATGACTTATTGATAACAAAAGCAATCTATTTTCCATGTTGAACCAGGGTAAAAAATAGATGACTTCAATAAGGGTAATATCAGATGAACTTTATTCTAAGTATCATAGGTATGTTCTCTACCCATTGAGTGTTTATATTCAAAAATATAAAATGCAGAAATGCAGAAACAGACTCCACAGATAGCCACCATTATTGAATGTTTCAAGAAAACAAAAAATGTACTAGTATAGTAAAATAATTTAATGTGTTTTTTTCTTACCACAAAATAATGACCTCAGTTAAAATAAATTCCTAGAAACTAGTGACCAACTGAGGTTAATGGCCTGAAACTATACATTAGGCAATTACCTCCACCCAGTCATTCATTAATCCCCGGGAAATAGCCAGGTCTACAATTGTTACTGCTCAGTTATAACCCAAATGGAACTATGAGAGATGAGAGCAGCAACACGATTGGCTAATGTGCAAAAATTAAGTTCTCCATGAATGCCTTGTACATATCAATTAAAACTGCATCACCCTTAAAAAAATCTCATATGCTGATATTTTTTTTCCAATTTCAGATCATAATAGCAATAATGACTTTGATGCTGGGCATTTTCTCGGAATTAATGGCAGCAGATGTTAATGGTCCTTGGCTGTACCTTGAGCCATCCATTCCTCCCTGTTAGTCATTAATACCTAGGAAATGCCCAGTTATTGCTTAATTAACTTTATAATGCAGTTAATGCATATATGACACGATAGAATGATTTTTATTTATAAGCTTCCAAAAAACAAACCCTTTAACTCAAAAAAGCCTTGCAAAAATCCAGTTTCAGATTTCTGAAACGTACACTGAAAATTAAGAACGTGGAGGTGACATCAGCAAGATGGAGGGCAAGAGGACCCAAAAGTTCATCTCACCAAGCAAAAACAATAAGTAACTACACACTGAAGAAAATAACTCATGGACAATACAACAAAGCAGCAATAACCCCGTGGAGCTCAAAAACTGAGGATGGCCACATAGAAAAGAACGGGAAGCCTATTAACTGTGTCACCCCATCCTCCACTCCAGAGAATCTTGAAGCCAGGGGGAATAGCCTCAGAGGGATTTCACCCCCTGGGGAAAAGGAGAGCAGGCAAACGGCAGTAAGCCTTACCACTGCGGATGCGTGTGGCCTTTGCTGTACCGGTCTCCCACATTCTTCACCAATGCTGATCCCAGCAGATGGAGCTGCCTAGCATCCCCCAAAGCAACCACTCTGGTGATACAACTGTTGCTGTGTTTGCTGATGGACCTGCCTTCTGAGGCTCCAGTAGCTTCTATGTCCCAAAGTCCCTGAGAGAAACACCACATCACCTCATCATATTTGGGAACAGAGCTGCCACTGATGTACACCCCACCCTTGCGTCCCAAGTCTTGGTTCTGAAACCACATTGACAATACCACACTGCCACTGCTGTGAGCTCCAATCCCTTCCTGGATGGGGTGTCTGATGGGTTATGGCCAGGGAATGCTGCCATTGTACTCAGCCTAGCTTTACTATGAATAATTATTTGCCAACAAACTAAAAAAGCGTAGAAGTGAATACATTCCTAGAAACATACAAAACTACCAGGATTGAATCATGAAGAAATAGAAAACCTGAACGGAACAATAATTAAGGAGACTGAATCTGTAACAAAAAACAAAAAAACAAAAAAAAAAAACTGTCTATTGCAGAAAAGCCCAGGACTAGAGGGTTTCCTAGTGAATTTTATCAAATATTAAAAAAAGGTTAATGCCAATCCTTTTCAAACTCTTCCAAAAAACTGAACAGAAAGGAATACTCCCAAATTCATTTCACAAGGCCAGCATTATCCTGATGACAAAATCAGAGAAGAGCACTATAAGAAAAGAATATTACAGACCAATGTTCCTGGTGAATATCAATATATAAATGTTCACCCAAATATGAACAAACTCAATTCAGTAGCACATTAAAAGAATCATTTACCATGATCAAGTTGGGTTTATCTGTGTGATACAAGGATGATTAAACATATGCAAATCAATATATGTGACATATCACATTTATAGAATAAAAGATAAAAATCACATAATCATCTCGATAGACACGGAAAAAGCATTTAACAAAATACGACAAACTTTCATGACAAAAGCCCTCAACAAGTTGGATATAGAAGGAACATAACTCAACATTATGAAGTCCATATACAACAAACCCACAGCTAACATCATACTCAAAGATGTAAGTTTTCAAACATGAAAGACTGAAAGTTTTCTCTAAACTCAGGAACAAGGCAAGGGTTCCCCCTCTCACCACTCCCATTCAACATAGTTCCTGAAGTCCTAGCTAGAGTGATCAGGCAAGATAAAGAGATAAAAGGCATCTAAACTAAACTGAAAGAAATAAAACTGTCATTATTTGCAGATGATATGATCTTATGCCTAGAAAATCCTAAAGACTCTACTAAAAAACTGTTATAACAAATAAATTCAGTAAAATTTCAGGATACAAAATTAAAATACGAAAATCAGTTGCATTTCTATACACTGACAACTATCTGAAAGAGAAAATAAGGAAGTCATCCAACTTACAATAGCATTGTAAACAATAAAATACTTAGGAATCGCCCTGGCTGGTGTAGCTTAGTGGATTAAGCTCAGGCCTGTGAACCAAGAGATCACGGTTCGATTCCCAGTCAGGGCACATGCCTGGGTTGCAGGCCAGTTCCCAGCAGGGAATGCACAGGAAGCAACCATACATTGATATTTCTCTCCCTCTCTCTTTCCCTTCCCCTCTGAAGATAAATAAATAAAATCTTAAAAAAAAAAAAAAACTTAGGAATACATTTAACCAAGAAGCTGAAGGGCCTGTACACTGAAAACTATAAGACATGTAATGCATGAGATTGAAGAAGACAAATAAATAGAAAAATATCATGTTCTTGGGTTGGAAGAATTAATATTGTGCATATTTTTTCATACTATCTAAAGTGATCTACTGAATCAATGCAATCTCCCCCCAAAATTCAAATTACATTTTTCACAGAAATAGAACAAACTATGCTAAAATGGCATATAACCACAAAAGATCCTAAATATCCAAAGCAATCTTGAGAAAGAGGAATGTAGCTGGAGACAACACACTGATTTCAAATTATATTACAAAGCTATAGCAATCAAACCAGTATGGCAGTGACATAAAACCAGGCTCACAGACCAGTGGAACAGTATAGAGAGTCCAGACATAAACCTATGCATACATGCTCAAATAATTTTTGGCAAGGGTTTCAAGAACACATAATGGGGGAAAGGACAGTCTTTTCAATAAATGATGCTGGAAAATAGATTATCCACATGCAAAAGAATGAAACTGGGCCTCTGCATTATATCACTCATGAAAATTAACTGAAATAGATTAAGGATTTAAATATAAAACATGAAACCACAAAACTCCTAGAAGAAAACATGGGGGGAAGGAACTTTGACATTGTTCTTGTCAATAAATTTTTTAAATTTTTATTTCTATCCCCCACCTTCCTCTCCTTTGGCAACCATGAGCTAGTTCTCTATGTCTATGGGCCTCCCTCTGTTTTGTTTGATTTATTAGTTTTGTATTTTTAGATTCCACATATAAGTGAAATGATATGGTATTTTCCTTTCTCTGACTTTTTTCATTTAGCATAATACCCTCTAGGTCCATCCATGTTGTCACAAATACCAAGATTTTAATTGTATACATCACATCTCCTTGATCCATTCATCTACTAGTGGAGCTCCTGGTTGCTTCCATATCTCAGATATGACTTCTTATATAAGACAACAAAAGCATAGGCAATAAAAACTAAACAAGTGAGACTATAAACTAAATAGTTTACACTATTTTAGTAAAAACTAAAATAAACAAGTGGGAGTATAAACTAAATAGCTGCACAGTAAAGGATACAATCATATGTTGAAAAGGCAGCCTACAAAATAGGAGAAAATATTTGCAAATCATATATCTAATGAGTTTATATTCAAAATATAGAAATAACTTGTGCAACTCAATCACAAAAAGTAAAAAATGCATTTTAAAAAATAAGCAAGGAACCTGAATAGATTTTTTCAAAGAAGACATACAAATGATCAACAAGTATATGAAAAGGTGCTCAATATCACTAATCACCAGGTAAATTCAAATCAACCTCATACCTGTTAGGATGGCTATTACGAAAAAGACAAGAGATAGATGCTGATGAGGATGAGAGTAAAGGGAACCCTTATTAACTGTTGGTGGGAATTAAAATATTATTGCCATTATGGAAAAGAGCACCTCAGTTCCTGGAAAAAATAAAAGATAAAACTACCATATGATTCAGCAATTCCAATCCTGAGTGTATGCCCAAAGGAATTGAAGTCAATATCTCAAAAAGATAGCAGCATGCCCATGTTTGTGGCAGCATTATTTATAACAGTCAAAATATGGAAACTATCTAAATAGCACTTGTGGATGAATGGATTAAAATGTGAGATATATTCTACATATAGCTCACATTTTTCATATATATATAAATAATAATATTCAGCCACTTCAGCCATAAGAAAGAATGAAATCCTGCCATTCCCAGCAATATGGAGAAATCTTCAGGGCATTATGCTAAGTGAAATTAGCCAGAAAAAGGAAGACAAAAATACTTGATGGTATGCATCACTTACATGTGGATTTTTTTTTAATCTGACTTCATAGAAATAGAGAATAGAATGGTGGTTGCCAGGGGCTGGAGAACAGAGGACATGGGGTGATATAGGTCAAAATGTCCACATTTTCAGTTCTAAGAAGTTCTGAGGATGTTGCATTTATCATGGTGACAATAGTTAATAATATGGTGTCGTATATTTGAAATTTGCTGAGACTAGATTTTAAGCAATCTCACCACACACAAAATGTTATCCATGTTGAGTACATGACATTATGGGTGTTAATTATCGTGATCTTGTCAATCATTCTACAATGTTTTTGCATATCCAATAATCATATTTTACACTTTAAATATACACAATTATATTTGTTAATTATTCCTCAATAAAAATAAAAACTACTTATGAATTTCTTTCTAGATGTGGGATTAGAATAAAAGGTATGATTTAATATAACCCTAATGAGTAATGTAGTATTAATGTTACTATTAAAAATTACATAATTATGTTGAAATGGTAGAGTTGTATCTTCTTTCCTTTTTCAAAATTTTAAAAGATAAAAATCTGCTAAAATGTGCAGGTGGGGGATGTTGGCAGCATTTATACATTATAAAAGGTGTCTTCAGTTTTATATTTGTGTTGAGAGAATTTGTAGAATTGGAGCTTTTAAAATTTTTGGTATGGAAAAAACCTAGACATCATTTAAAGGACAATGCCTGTTTTTAACAGATGAGGAGCTGAGAACTAACTCCCAAGGAGCTAAGTAACTAGCTTGAGTCACATGGTCACTGCAGAACAGAGGGGAAGGAGCTGTCTATCAGCTGTCTGTCTTCCAGTTTGAGCCACTTTCACCAGCCTACGGCATCTGTTTGCATAGGTTACAGCTCTGTTAGTGGTTTGGGGCAATTGCTATACTTCATCTCAATGTATCAAATGAACAGCCAAGTTTCTTGAAACTAGGAAGTAATAATTTGTAGTCCAATTGTGCTCTTTTGGAGAGAGTTTTATAAGCTAACTTTTTAAAAACAGCTTTAACCCGGCTAACGTAGTGGATTGAGCACGGGCCTATGAACCAAAGGGTTGCCGGTTTAATTCCCAGTCAGCACATGCCTGGGTTGCAAGCCAGGTCCCCAGCAAGGGGCTCCAGAGAGGTAACCACACATTAATGTTTCTGTCCCTCTCTTTCTCCTTCCCTTCCCCTCTTTCTAAAAATAAATAAATAAAATCTTTAAAAAAAGCTTTAAAACTTTTTGTATTTCAATTTACACAGATTTTTAATAATCTAACAAGGTTTTTAAAGCTTTTTTTCTCCTACTTTGTTTTAATGTAGTAAGGACACTTTAGAACCCAAGTGGGAAATGTGTTCAAGGTACTTAGCTATAACAATATGTTTTTTTGTTTATTATTCAAGCAGAAAATCCAACTAGTGACTAATGAAATATTTTTCTCCTTGTAAACCTTAATGTTTTTATTTTTGCTCTACATTGAATGTTGAAATTAATTAACCAGATTAATTTTTTTCAATTACAAATGGAAGGGACTGTGGGAAATAGTGTATTTCAGACTGCTCTTCTGGTGTAACTACAGCTACCTTCAAGGAAGATCTAGCCCCTGATAAGGGATTATTCTAATTCCCTGTTACTTATCTGATGCTTATTTAGCATCATGTTGTCAAGCCTATTTTTTCCTCAGTAAAACCTTAGGAAATTAAAAAGAAACTATTGTTTTTATGGAAGAAAACCCCCTTCTTCTTACCTACGTGCTTCTTCTCTGCTCCACATGACTCAGAGCACGTGAACAGGGTTCGTGAATGGGAATCACTTGCTTGTGTTAGGGTAGTTTAACCTGCTAAGTTTTAGCTCCCATTCTTCCTCAGGGGAAAGGACAGAAATTACCTGAAATTGTAAACCTACTATTTTATTAGCCTATTCAGGGGGCATTTTTCCACCCTACCAGCAGCTGATTAAAGGAACACAGTATCTGTTTAAAAGGCATCTGGTCTACTAAATGTTGTTGACAAGCGTATCTGTTTCGTGCTGCATACAGTTAAATGTTTTAAGTTAGCGCTTCACCAGGGGAGAAGGCTACCTGGCTGATCACGCCTTTTGCCTCACCTGACGGCACTTGTGAGCACACTACTGATGCCTAAAATTATCCTTGTCACGTAATTACAGACTTCGGGAGCGATCAGATCCAGAATATATTAACTTTCCTACAAAATCAAGATCTCTTAAATTATACAGATGGGTGTCACACGTGTACATAATTACAAGATTAGGATTCCATTTTTGCCTTTAAGCATATACTTTGCAAACGTAACAGTGTGATATGTATTACTATTTATTGTTTATTAATTTTTACAGATTTCAGTTTTATTTTGCTGATTTCCCTCACAAAAGTAACAACCACAGGTTTAAGTTATAACTTTTATAATTATGCTGTAAAATTTTGATTACAAATTACATATAAAAATGAATGAAGTTAATGCTTCCATAAATACAAGTGTCTTGGAACAATGTCTATGAGAGAGATATTAAAAATGTTAAATTCTTAAGCATACGATTGATAAAGTTTTTATTTCACTCTATGCATTTTAGGATGGATGAAAATTTTTTGAACAGAGAACAGAAATAGAGAGTAAGTCTGAAAATGGAAAAAAAAATATAGTTGATTGTTGGTTCCCTTGATCCAAGAACATGTATATTGTGCCACTTATGGTCATACATGCATATAAGTGAGCCCATACACAATCAAGAGTACTTCTCGGGTCTTGAATGCATCATACCATTACTTGGAAGTAATACCTTTGCTAAGAGTAAAAGTATTAGAAACCAGAGCCTGATAGAAACTCATGGGTCTATATATGTTGAACAGAGATACCTGTCAACCCAAAATTTTTATGAACTATATTTCACAATAATTAGATTTTCAAGTCTTTTCAACACACATATCTAATGGGAGAGTATTAGAAAAAATTTCATCTTCATATAACTTTGATGATTCATTCCTTTTAAAATGCAGGTAAGTAAGTATTTGATATTCCAGTTTCTCTCCCCAATCACTGAAAAAACAAAAACATAAAACAAATATAAAGTCTATCACCATGATGACTTTATAAATGTATTTAAATAAAAAAGAATATAATTTACACTATCTACTAAAATGTTTTCCTAATTTGCTTAGACTCTATGTCCTACACAGCCATTCTTTTTTCAGATCACAGTTAATACTTTCTTTAAAAAAAAACACTATATTAGGAACATCTGCTCAAATATTACTTTTTATTTTAAATACTACTTTTTTTCTGCTTTTCTGGATCACAATGAGAATCAATACAAACTGAGAATTCTTAAACTTAAATCCATTTTTTGTGTCTTCATTAACCTAGACATGAACTTCTTAAGACATGACAGGCATGAATATTTGGGTGAACCAATGTGAGCATGTAAATATTACTGATAGATTCAAAATATGGAAAATTTGAGCAAATATCTTTCACAATGATATAAGAATCTGGACAAAGTTCAATATATTTTTAGTATGTGTAAGCCCTACATCCTAGCTCCATTTCATGAAGGAAATATTACTGTACCATTCAGAATTTACCCAAAGTATCAATCAGTTTTCTAAAAGAGAATTACTATAAGATTTGTAAAGGAAATAAAAAAGATCTTCTTGATATTTTCACAATATCATGAACATCTAGGGGCACAATACAACAAATTGAAAATCAGAGGTCAGTAGCCAAATTCAGCAAGGAAATAGGCTATTTTTCCTTTTCCTGCATAAAGAAAATTAACTTGCACACATTGTAAAGTTGGGTGTATTTAAATATATTTCATATTTCCAAATGTAGGCTTTTAAAAACATTAATAAATCTACCACGGTTCATTGGAATAATGTGGTCCTAGCCTTCGGGTAGGATCTGCATTCTCCAGTCCCTACTACTTCCTACTACTCCTGAATATGTCACACCAGCCAACCATCATTTACATTTTCATCCTACAGGGAAATAAACAGGTTCATAATTTTGGTGTGTTTATGTGCACACGTGTGTGTGTGCACGTACACACTGAACTTTCTGACGGATGCAAGGATTTTGTATCCTCCTGTCTGAATTTCCTGTGTTCACGTATTTTGAACCTTCAGTCTTTCAAATGAAAATATCCATGAATCAAATGAGCTACTGTTCTACTAAGGAAAGAGAGGGGATTAAGTTTTCTTGTTCTTTATTTTTGGAGAGTGGCATACAGTCCCCAACCTGACTAATTTGACATTATATTTAAGCTATTTAAATCCAAAAATCTATTAAAATAGACTATAGCCAATATAGAATAAAGAAAAATAAAATCCTCTAAATCTCTAAATGACTCACCAGAGAATTAAGATATATTCCTTTTGCAAAAATAGTTCAAGTATTTTCAGTTGACTTCTATTATTTTCACATACATATATATTTCATCTTAGGACCAGGAGTTTTACCATGATTAATACCTTTATTCTAAGCTGTTATGATTAATTATATTATTTCATTTATGTAGTGACCCAAAGTATAGTGAGGTAGTATTTTTATGATAATGCACTACTATTTATATATTTCTGGAAATCCATCAGGATATTTGAGAGTTCTATAAGAAATAAGTTTCATAACCTTTATAACCCTACCCAAATCACTTATAAAAAAGCATTTTTCTTTAGTTTCAGAGACTTTACTTTGTAGTGGTAATTAATTGTGGTGCATAGAAGAAAATGCACATGAGGTTGTGGGTCCCTAAACGAGCTAAGCCTCAAAATCCCCTAAGCAATTACAAAAACACATTCCTAGGCCCATATATATTGAGATTCTGATCAAGTACAGAGTAAATCAATAAATCAGAATCTCTCAGAGCAGGCTCTGGCAATAGTATTTTATTTAAAGCTCTCCACATAATTATAATTTTCAGTAGGGTTGAGAACCACTGGCATAGATAAAAGCAGTAACATTAAAAAAAAAATCCTCTCCTGCAGCATTATTTATGATAGCCAAGATCTGGAAACAGCCTAAGTGTCCATCAGCACGAGTGGATAACGAAGCTGTGCTACAATTACATAGTGGAATACCATGCTGCCATAAAAAAGAAGGAAATTTTACCTTTGTGACAGCATGGATGGACCTGGAGAGTGCTATGCATAAGCCAGTCAGAGAAAAACAAATACTATATCATCTAACTTACATGTGGAATGTAATGAACAAAATAAACTTAAAAACAAAATAGAAACAGAGGCACTGATACACGGAACAGATTGACAGCTGTCAGAGAGGGGTGAGGAGAGGGAGACTGGATGAGAGATGGTGAACGGATTAGCCAAAGAACATATATGCATTACCCATGGACACAGGTATGGCCAGAGGGAAGGGGGGTTGAACGTGGGCAAAGAGGGGAGGGATAGGGACATCTGTAATAGTGTCAACAATAAAAATAAAGTTTAAAAAAGAGGAAAAAATAAAAATAAAAAAATATTCATGTACATGGACAAAAGTGTGGTGGCTGCCAGGAGGAGGAGAGAGAGGGGAGGCGGAGGAGGGAGAGGGGAGGCGGAGGAGGGCACAGGGGTGATGAACATCTGATGGAAGAAGACTTGATTCGGGTGGTGAACACACAGCACTGTGTACAGATGATGTGTTGCGGAATTGTACAAATGAAACGTGTACAATTTTGTTAACCAGTGTCACCCCAGTAAATTCAATAGAAAGGATAAAAAGAAATATTAATCAAGTATAAATTTTGGTTAAAAAGATCCTCTCTTGAGTTATTAGGATATTAATTAAACAAAAGTGCTTAGTTCAATTATCAACTATTAGTTGGCTATGTTAAAACTGTGTTAAATGCCATAGGAAGTTCCTAAGAGGAGTCTACTTTGAGAGCCGGGGGATGTAACATGCATGGATAATATTAAATTAGAAAGTGTTTAAATTAGGCATTTTCAGTAATTTGTTACTCTAAGTGATCCTTAATTTCCTACCAGTTAGGTAATACAAAAATCCTGAAGGCCTTCAAACTAAGGCAAAAATATTTTAGAGCTTTTATACTTGAGGTACTAGTCAACAAAACAGTTGTCTAAGTGGAAGAATGGTGAATGAACTCAGTGTTTGCTATTCCAAACATCACTTAGAGAAATGAGAGTATTTGGTCAGCAAAGGCTATCGCAGTACATCAGCTGTCAGCCTGTGCAAGTCTGGGCATAAAGAAGGCCCCCATGCAGAAGAACAGGCTGCCCTAAGGAATTTTTCAAAGGGTTACTGACAAAGGGAAAAAAAAGGAAGACGATAGTGTGGAATCAATACCTAGAACCATTCATTTCTGAGGGATTGTTAAAAGAGTGGTTCTTTTAGCTCATACAAGAACATAGAAGTTTGAAAAAAACTTATTTTTTTGGAGAAAATAGGATTGGTTTATATTCTTTTTTAAAAAGATTTTATTTATTTATTTTAGAAAGGAATGGATGGAAAAAGAGAGGGAGAGAAACATCAATGTGTGGTTGCCTCTCATGTGGCTCCCTGGGGACCTGGCCTGCAACCCAGACATGTGCCCTGACTGGGAATCAAACCGGCAACCCTTTGGTTCACAGCCCACGCTCAATCCACTGAGCTACACCAGCCAAGGCAGTTTATATTCTTAAAGTTAACATGATGGGAGACACTTAATTGGAAATATTCAGAGGCTAATTCAGAGATTTAGAAAAGGAGCTTGAGTAAAAAAAAAAAAAGCTGAAGATACAGAGAAGAGGAAATCAAGAATTTGTTCATTATTCATGCTATCTTTCTGCCTCAAGTCATATTTCAGGGGGCAAAGGTCACCCTATATGTAACTCCTCATAATGAGATAAGATCTTATTAAAACATGTTAAATAAAAAGCATGTTGAAAAAAATTCCTAATATATAATCCCTTTCCTCTGAATTTACTTTTTCTTAGAGAAAAAAATGTCTAATTCACAAAAAAGCCAGTTTATCATTTTAAACTCACTTTTTATTGATCAAATGAGTAAAAGAATATGGAATGCCCTGGGCAAATTATCTACCATTTCATTGGAAGTGTCTTTGAATGGACTTTATTTATTCATTTTATGGGCTCGAATTTTAAGGATTCACACACAGTTTAGTTCTCCCTCCTCAAGGCTGGTTATGTAGCTGTCCTAATCACCCGGTAATTAAAATAAAAACCACTCCAGATAATTGGCAGTCTTTTCTAATTGAAAACTGGGTAGATAATCATTTGCCCAAGGAAATGCCCCACTCTCATACTATAATATAAACTACCATCTGTCTATTAAATTAATCATTGTAAAATATTAACATAGAAATGACTACTCTAGAGGTATTATAAAGTGGTCCCAGCATCTAATTAATTGTTTTGTTTTCCATTTTGTTGATTCAGCGATTTCTTTCTAGGAAATAATAAGGACAAGCATTCCAGGTTGATGGGGGAGGGGCAATAACTTTCCTCATGCAACACAGACATATACCCACCTTTCCACACAAAGTGTTTGCTCTCTAGTGAATCACATAAATGTGGAACCCAGAAGCTAGAATAAACTGCTCAAAAATATTCAATCCATCCATAAAGCTTGGAGATCCCAAATTTACACATTTACTTCCAGGGGAAGTAGAAGTAAAACAGAAAAAGAATGTTAGTTTAAAAAAAAAATAAATGCAAGCTGAAAATTTAGAAATGTTTCAATGGAGTTGAAAATCCTTGAAATATACCTGCATAAATTGAGGAAATAGCCTAACTCTGTTGTTCCTGAAAGGATACTTCTTTTTGAATGAAGAAAGAGGGGAAATTCATAAATATCAACAGACCCTGAAAAGAATATCAGTACATATTATGAAGGGGTAACCTGATTTTGTGCTCTGTGTAGACCGTTTGCTACAACACTCTTTGTAGACACTCTTGTATACAACAAATAACGAGTAACAGTGTCTTCAATTGGAGAGGACATAGACACATATTTACACATATAATAAATTAGACAAAAGCAGCATGAATAGATTCTTCTTTTCCAATCAAGTCAATCCTAGCACTAAATGCATGTCCCCATCCCAAATTCTCTATGTGGACTTACCTTAAGATCTTGGGGATCTGTGTTTTACTGTTTGCTGGCATGAAGCAGGCCTTGTGAAATGAATAACTAAATTTGAACATGGAGTGAAGATGCTCTAGACAAGGTCAAAGCCCATTCATGTAAATACTCATCAACTGATTAAGCAGAAATTACTTAAGATACTTGGTAAGTCACACTAGCTCAATAGCTATCTAATAAATTCAGAGAAAAAGAGAACTTCAATGAAAGTAAATACTAATAATAAAATAACACTCCCAATTACCTTTTTGACAGTCACAGGAAATAAAATATCTTCAGGATTTTGAACTTAGTATGCAAGTGTTTGTAACAAGGGTAACACTTAGTATGGAAACCACACCTGTCTTGACAAATTTTCTCTAGTTTAAGGATGAAAGAACCACTCTCTCTACACTTCATCATTCATTGCCCTGTACAATAAAAGGATTAAAAACCCAGTCAATTTTTCTTCACAGAACCTGACATAAACTATAGAGTACTTTGGAGGCTTAGTGATAACAGATGTTATGTTTAAATACAAAGAGACACACCTTAAAAAATCATTTTATGAATCAAAATGAAGAAAAAAACTTTACAAATTTAACACTATAAATGAATGATCCAAAATTATATGTGGCCAAGGATATGGGGTCTCTGAAAGTTATGTGGAAATATAAATTTTATAGTTATTAAAAGCTCAATTTTATATTTTTATACTTAGTTGTAATATGGCCTTTTTTCCTCTAGATTGTTTTATGTACAGAGAAGCATAACATGTAAATCATGTTGTTTCTGCCAATGAATGAAAAGCTGTACTTTTCTAAAAGTGGATTCTCATGGATTATTTGTACTCTAAGTCTCATGACATTAAAGAATGCAGCAAATTTTTCTTCTATAGATGTATAACTATAGTTATAGTTATATTAGATTTAGAAGGACTTGATAACCAAGATTCAAAAGTATTAAAATTACCAGAGAGATCAGGTAGTATCAGGTAGACATTAGAGAAATGATAGGGAGTTTCTCTCTATATATATCACAATATACACACATATATACGTGCACACACATTCACATGCACACATAGGCACACATATAAACACATGTGTACCTGTACACACACATACACATGCATGCATGCATAACATTATTTAACAATAAAAATAAAAACTATCATTTTCAAGTGTTTACAGTTTTCCCTGCATTCTGCTAGGCACTTCATGCACATTATATCATTCAATCTTCATAATAACCCTGTGAGGTAGGTGTAGTTTTCCCATTCTATAATTTAGTGTACGCTGACATATAGTAGATCAGTAATTTGCTCAGGGTTACATAGTTTATAAATGGCTGAGCTATATTTTTTACAAGGCTCACTGACCTCAAATTTAAATCCCTCTCCATGATAAGAAAGAATCTCCCCATTTAAGTTTCCTAGAGGAGATGCTGCTGGCTGTTTTTCAAACCCACGCCTAAGCGCACAGCTTGAACATATTTCCCTTGGAGTTGGTTATGTTAATGAATTAAATTCTAGCCACGAAAATATGGGCAAAATAGTACGGGCCACTTTCAGGCTTAGCTCACAGAAATTTCCCACATGCAACCTTCTACTCTCTTTTCCCGCACCTGGCCGCGGATCTCCACGGCGGTGCACTGAGAACCAACCATGTGAAGACTGCAGAAACCTAGGAAGTAGTTCAATCAGAAACATCTGCCCTGAACTGTTATGCAAGGGGTGGGGGGACCCTTATTGGGTCAAGCAACCATAAAATAAGGGTTTTTATATTCTATCAGCTGTTAATGCCCTAATGTATACCAGTTACGTCATTTTACAGTTACAAATCAAAATATGACTTTGACTCAAGTTTTTTAAAAAAATATTTCAATTAAAAGTTAAAATTTACTTTCCTGACAGTCTAAATTTTGTCCTTACAACATCCAGTGATGGCATGTTAAGGAAAAAATGGTAACTTGAAGACAGGAAGTCAAAAGGAACTACATTTTTATCACTTCAAAGCAAATAGCATCTAAATGAAGTTTTAAGTGATGTCTAGATACTTTTTTTTTTAGCTTAGCAAATTCAGGTGTCAAGGGTAATAAATGAATTATTTATTTGATGCACATAATACTTTAAAGAAATCAGTACAAGCCCCCAAGGGAAAAAAAGCAACAGCACACTCAGAGCATTTCGTCATTTGAAGTTGATATAACAATGCTGACAAGTACAAAAGATAACTCCTTTGTCCTGTCACACTGTGTCACATTGTAGAAAACACGAAGTGTGATGTGACCTTTAAAGGAACAGCCAAAAAAGTAGCTGGCTCTGTGGTGCTTAACACAGGTGTTTTTGAATTTTCAAAGGTCCTGATTTTTGCCAGGTGTGGCCACATTCTTATGTCCTAAGGGATTTCAGGCATGATGAGAAAAGAATGCTGATGCATTAAACAAATGTAAGGGGGAAAGAGATTGGAAGGAAAATTCACTGCTTGTGGAAAATTAATCTAGTTGTTAAGTATCTGTGTGTGTAGGCGCCTTGAAAATTTCCATCTAGTAAATGTTAGTTCCAAAATTGGCATATAGATGCCTCGGTTAGGCATTAGACATGGAGACTAGCTGCTCGTCCATGTCTGTTTTCACACTCCTTTTTAAAGTATTGACGACTCTTACGCTCCTTCCTGACTAGCAACCCCTAGTGCGACTGCCCCAAATTCCAGTCCCATCAAACTTCCGTACAGTCCAGTGCCCGCATTGATTCAAAGATGGTACATATAAGTGATAGCTAGATACCATCTCATTTTTATTTTTTATTATTTTTATTGTATTTTCCATTACCATTTAGTCCCCTTATACTCCCTCCCCCTGTAATCAACACACTTCTATCCGTGTCTATGAGTCCTTTTTTCGTTTTTGTGCAAACCCTCCACTCCCTAACCTCCCCCCGCCCTTAGCTGGCAGCCTGCTCTCTTTCTATGAGTCTTCCTCTATTTTGCTTGTTAGTTCAGTTTGTTCATTAGATTCCACATATGAGTGGAATCATAGGGTATTTGTCGTTTCTCTGACTGGCTTATCATGTAGCATAGTATTCTCTAGATCCTTCTATTCTGTTACAAAGGGTAATTATTTTCTTTGTATAGGTGAATAGTATTCAATTGTATAAATGTAATATTTTATTGGATATACCTCACCAGGCAAGGGAAGCAAAAGAAAAAATAAACACATGGGATTTCATCAAACTAAAAAGTTTTGCATAGCAAAGGAAAAAATCGATAAAACAGAAAGACAACCCACAGAATGGGAGAATATATCTGCCAATACATCTGATAAGGGGTTAATATTAAAAATTTATAAAAAATTTAGAAAACCCAACACACACACACACACAACAACAACCCAATTAAAAAATTGGCAGAGGACCCAAATAGACACTTCTCCAGAGAAGACATATGGATAGCCAATAGACATATGAAAAGATGTTCAACATCACTAATCATCAGAGAAATGCACATTAAAAGCACAATGAGATATCATCTCACACCTGTCAGAATGGATATCATTTTATTTTTAAATATGCAGCACTACTTCTAAGGAGTAGAGTTATATTTTTATCAGGCATCTCTTCTTCTAAGATTAATTTCTTAACTCAAAGGAACCTGTAATAGAGAAAATTTCAACACTCTGGGTAAGAATTCCTTAAATTTATAAATAATATTCATTGGAGTTACATAAAAATATATTTTAATCTTTGGAGCAAGCATTAAAAATAGTACAAAGACAATACAGTGGACTAGTATATGAAGGAGATACAATAAATTAATAATAAGTAATAAAATCTTTTGTTTCTGACTCAAGAATCTCATTTCTTCTGACATCATCTATGTATAACACAGTAGTAGGCTACTTATTAGCATGTAAGCAGGGTAAAATCAAATCTCAGGCACACATTATTGTATAGAAATCAAGTTTGGCTAACTTTAATGTTGTCAAACTGACCGATTAATGTATGAGGACAAACTATTAAACAAAATTTACTTATGAGCTCAGGAACTATGTCATAATTTAGCAGTCACATTTTATGGATCAATTATTCCAGAGAAAAACCTTTTTTAAGTTTCTGGTTTCTCAAATTCAAAGATATCTAAAAAGAAGTTAATTTCATAATACATACATATATCAAATCATGTTGTACACTTTAAACTTATACAATATTATGTGTCAATTATATCGCTATAATGCTGGAAAAATGAATTAAAAGAAGCTAAACTCACTTAAAAACCTAAGATTCTTTATATACTTAAGTAATCACAGAGTTAACATAGACAGCTGGAATGTTACTAGGAAACCCAAGGACACCATCCATTTAATCTCTCACATGATGTATGAAGTCCAGGAGCATCTAAATATGTATATTCAGAATATATATATATAGCTATCAGAGTGGGTAATGACGCTAATTTTGGCATTCTAGACGTTTTCTTTAGTAGTCTTTCTAAAAGGCTCTTAAAATTCACAATGTTAATGATGCAGTCTTCCCTCAGACATTGTTTTGAGATTTAAAAGATGAATATATTCCTGAAAATTTTCCAGCATTGCTTTTATTGCACCTCCAAACCTCCCTCATCATCTGCCAAATCCAATAATCAACTGCTTCTGCACTTTTGAGTCTGCCAAGAACCTCTGACAAACCATAAGTCTTTGAATTAACATCATACTTATTTTTTAATATTTTTGGCCTTGCATTGTTTCTTGTTATATCTTTTCACATACATTGAAATTTGTAGTTCAACTTCTTTCTAAAGTTCTCTTTCCAGAACAATTCCCTAAAAGTAGATGCTGGGAACAACCTACACAAAATCTTGCTCATAGTATTATGCCAATATCCTTAGAAATGATGATGAATAAATAATCATCTAAAAACCCTGTTATCCAAGTATGAGTCCAAACGAAATAATTGCATTTTTTACAATCTCAGAGCAAAAATGTATAGAAATAAGTGAGATTTAGAAGTTTACCCCACCATTTCATAAGTTACAATTTCCATTTTACTATGACTCCTATTCATTTGCTATGTGCTATTCACAATATGCTTTTTATATAAATAATACTAAGGTCTGAACTAACAGCAATAAAGTCAGATTTTGTTGATGCTATTACTGTTCAACATTCACATATCTTCATCAGTCTACCACTTAAGAGATTAATAATGTTGACGTGTTTCTTTAAGTTTTTAAGAAAAATATTATAAATGTTCTGTGGTCCATCATCATAAATTATCACTATTAGAATTGTAAATAATGTACTTAAAGTAAGTTTACATTGCAGATTCCTAATATAGAGAATCAGCACAGGAAGACCTATCCCTAGCTCTGGAGTCAGACAAACATGAATTCAAACGCCGCCCCCACTATTTACTGGCTATATAGCTGAGGGAAATCGCTGCCCTCTAAATGTCTTCATTTCTTCATCACTAACATATGGATGAAAATTTCTACTTTTCAGGATTCTTTTTTTCAGATGGTAATGAAATACTTTATTTAGAGCATCTATCACAAAGTCTGGCATGTAGTGTATGTTCCAGAAATAGCAGTAAAAACAACTATTGTTACTGATACTACATATTGATTATTGGGTGAGTTAGAGGTTGTTGAAATATGCATATGAGTTTTATTTTCAGTAAGGTTTATGCTAATGAGACAGTGTACTAAATTTGAGATCCTTGTACTATTTTCCATTTTTAATTAACAAGCAATTAACAGTAAAATATTCCAATAATTATTTGCCAAACATTAGCAAGTATCATGCACTGAATAGAATCACTGAAAACGTAACATAAAAAATAAAATATTAATCAGCTTAACAATAACCCACAACCTTCAGACCAACTTTGGAGAGCATTATGCCAAGCGAAATAAGCCACACGATGAGGGACAAATACCATATGATCTCACCTTTAACTGGAACATAATCAACAAAAGAAAAAAGCAAACAAAATATAACCAGAGACATTGAAATTAAGAACAATGTAACAATAGCCAGAGGGGAGAGGGAGGGGGCTGTGGGGAGGAGGGTTTTCAGGAACTACTATAAAGGACACATAAACAAAACCAAGGGGGAGGGTGGAAGCAAGGGAGGGAGGTGGGTTTGGATAGGGTGAAGGGGAGTGGTGGGAAGAAATGCAGACAACTGTAATTGAACAACAATAAAGTAAAGTATGAAACAAAAAAAGAAAAAAAGAAAAATATAGCAGCAAATGAACACTTAACATTTAATATTACAAACATTTTAAACCTGAAAAGATATGCCACAACTATTATAGTGCACTTGGCAATCAAAATGTATTTTCTTACACGTGACTTGAAAAACCCAGGTTTGAACCGCACAGGTCTACTTATACACTGACACTGATTTTCTTCAATAAATATACAAGATGTCCCTCCCTATTCTTGGGTTTCACATCTGTGGATTCAGGCAACCATGAATCAAAAATCGTATTTTTGATTTGTGTCTGCAGAAAGACTACTGCATGCATCATCCTACCTATAAGAAACCTGAGCAGAAGCAGATTTTGGTATCTGCAGGGGGTCCTGGAACCAGCCCCCCCCACAGAAAACAATGGATGGCTGTAGTTAAGTTTTAGGGAAATCGTAAGTTACACGTGATTTTTGACTGCACAGGAGCGGGTGCCCCCAACACCCTCCACTGTTCAAGGGTCAACTGTAGTTATGTCCCTGACACAACAACTGGACAGGACACAAAAACATAATCATTTACCTACAAGTAGGATGATTATATAACTATCCTCATCTTATACACTGATTCAACAACAACTTTGGGTAACTTCCAGTACGACTATTGTGTAATATAAATAAAACTGGAGTGTACAGAAGTCTACGTGCTTATATAAACCACAGAAATAATAAACTGGTTTGACAGGGACGGGAGAGATTGTGTAGATAGTATAGGTAGCTCAAGCATTTTAAAACAGTCCATGACCTTGTCAACTTGCTTGTCATGGTGTTAAGTCATAAATAAGATTAGATTAAAAGGTGTTTCTTAATCAGAGATACTATTTGTGAAGACCCAAGTCTTTCATCCATGGCATCGCTGAATCTCAATGATGCTACATAAAGCAGGGGATATTTCTCAGGAATGAATCCACATCCAGAACATTTGTTAGTTGTGCACTTTTACAAGGTGATCCAGGGAAATATTACACACTAGGCAGAACCCTACGTCCAGAATTCTGACCCAGCAAAGTTGGCCCAGAGGCGCTCGGGATGGCCAGGCCAGTGTGCGGCCACCTTGGACGATGCAGAATGGCCTTTGCCTGGGCTCCCAAACCCACTTTCAGAGACATTGAAAGCTCTCTGGATCTGGTCAGGACATTTTCTCCTTTGCATAAAAAAGACAGTAGCAAGCTTTCAAAGGAAGACATTCCCAAATTGCTCTCAGAATACTAGAAGCCAGAAAAGACCAAATTGCACATTATTCCTGCTCAGCTAAACATCATAGTAGAATGTATCCCTATAGATTTATCAAGAACTCATGAAATGCAAATAAACATTAATGGTTGTGTTTGAATAATTATAATAATAATAAGAATACAAAATTATGACATGATTGAAATGAAATTAATTATCAGACTGCAAAATTCCTTAACTAATAGGAATTTCTTAACTAATGGGAACACAAAAATGCCAATAGGTGGAACAGCGGGGCAATTCATATTTTGTATATTATACTTATCTGATTGAAAAGCCTAAAATCATGTCAATATTTTAGGTGGGATATTTCCTAACATAAACATTTCATTATTATTCCACCAGCAAAAGGTTTATCTGGAAAAATTATATCTGAAAGAAGTGAACAGTCATTAGTCATAGTAATTCAAATGTCCATTAATTAATAGAATATTGAAGTATCACTATTTTCAAATATATGTGAAATCACCAGGAGTATCAAATGACTTTATTATTTTTATGACTATTTGATTTATAGCCAAATAAATCTTAACAAAAAACTAAGAAGAAAATATTACTCCAAAAATGCAATGCAACAACTTCTGTGTCAGTGATTATTCCAGTCTCTTGTGTATGGTTGGAATCAATAAATAGATATTTTTAAAGGAAAAAAATAGCTAATCTTTCTCCAAATGAATATTTCTACCTGAAAACATATTTTGAAAGTTTGACTTAATATAGATGTATAGAACCAAAGATGCCACGTCAGTTTTTACTTCCTTTTCGTGTTTTCTCAAACCGTTATTAGGCCTTCTCAAGCAGCACGCCTTCTTGCTGAAAGCTAATAAACATTATACACGAGTCTTCCAGAGGCAACGCTCTGTGGGAAGTAAAACACCTTGCAGCCTAACCACCGACCTGTAATGACAATCATATAACTTTACCTAAAATTCAAGTACGGTGTTCAGGGAATAATGGGCAATTAAGCATATCCAGAAAAGAGCCGCATACTTCTATTATTTCTCTTCTAACTACTACAAAATTTAGGAGACCTTGAAAACAATGGAACTGTACAGCAAAGTTCTGGAATTTATAACCAGGTTCTGTATAACTGTGAGCAACTTATCCTGTAGTCTTTCATCTCCCTTCTCACATCTCTTTCAGAGATGGATTGTCTAACACTAATAGAGACTGAAGTTTTCCTTCAGACTCAACCTATTTCTTCCTCATGGCCACAAAGAGGGAGTTAAAGTGAGGAGGAAGACATTTAAAAGAGTCTGCATTTGAATGCTTAGGGCTTACAGAAGTTAAAACAGTTTGGCTGAAAAGGTGGCTAAAAAGAGAAGGGATTTGATTCTTTGATTATAGAAGTTCCAGAGATAGAGATATCCCAGGGATGGTTCAGGGGCTCAAAAATGCCATGGAGAAATCCCAGTGTCTTTCCACCTTGGCCGTTCTCAGGCTGCCATCAAAGCTTTCACCTGGGACCCCAGGATGGACTTCCACGATTCCAGGTGTCACATGCTGGCATGATGACGTCCAGCCAAAAAGAGGGCATGCTTTCCTTGTGTAGCTCTTTTTGTTAGAAAGAAAACCTTTCTTGGGAAGCCCACCCAAGTTCCCGTTTCGCCGACTGGAATTCTATCCCATGTTCATAACTGAATCAAGCACTGGGCTGGGAAATAAAATGATGATAATTGGTCTGGACAAATTATGATTCTCCCCCAAGGAACGGGGGACAGCTAAGCAAATTTTCTCTGCCAGTAAGAAGTAGGTAAAGGAAGTCACTGTTGAAAATACCAGTCATAGCTTCCACCACATGCTTTTGGAGTCAGGGGAAACTGGACTTAAATTCCCACCTGGTATCTTCTAAACTTTGTTTTAATTAATTTCACCTGCTTCTTTTATACTTCTTACATTTTTTATATATTTATGGATTCCAGAGAGAGAGAGAGAAAGGGAGAGACAGAAACATCGATTTCTTGCTTCCCACATGTGCCCCAACCAGGGACCGAACCTGCAACCTAGGCATGTGCCCTGATGGGGAATTAAGCCCACAACCTTTTGGTGCATGGGACAACACTCCAACCAACTGAACCAAACCAGAAGGGCTGAACTTTTTAACTTTATGAAATTATTAAACCTCTGTTGAGAAGATAAAGATGTAGACATAGAATAGATACAGATAGGAATACAAACTCATTACAGATATTTTTAAACAAGTCAGTGTTGTGGAAAATATAGAGATATTTATGTGAAGGTGCCTAGCACAAAGCCTGATACATGGCTTTGTAGAACCCAATCAATATTATTTACTCTGTTTCCTTTAATCTCTAGGCCTTCCTCCATACCCTCCTTACCACAATCGAAGCCCAATAACTATCCGAGCATGGCCTATATTGACTCTGTCTCCAAAATTCTTAGCTTTTACAAAGCCTTTTAGACTTTTCACTTTAATATTTCATGCTTAATATTCTACTATGCTAAATATCAGGGGTGCCAAATATTAGTTTATTTGAACTGTGGATTGTATATCTGATTACCACACACACACTCCATCAGATGATAAATTCTATAAATCAAACCAGCATATAAATCCCATCAATTAACTTTAAAACAAGCTCCTAGTTGGATATAAAAGGTCCCTTGTTACCTGTCTCTATATTTTCAGTCTCATTCTTTGCCCATCCATGACACATTCAAGCTTTAAACCCCCAGAATTAATTGTCCACTACACCTTCCATGATCATTTCCAGCTTCTTTAAATCTGTTATTGCGGGTTCTTCTGTCTGTTACACCCTCCCCCTCCCTACTACCTTTCATTTGACCAATTCTTGTTTATCTTCATGACATTTCAGAAGCAATCTCCCCACCCCACTCCCAAATCTTTCCAACCACGACGCTGGACTAAAAGTACCTATTTTTTCAGTCTAGAGCAGGTTTAGCTTACAATTTATCATTAAACACTGAATGTAGCTATTTTAGTATTTGCCTCCATCACTGGTATCTTTATGTTAATTACCTCAGGCATGTTTCCCAATGCAATGTCTGGTACAGAAGTAGCTACTTAATAAATGTGGATTGAATGAAACGAAATAAATTTGTTTTGTATATTCGGCACTTTGAAATGGGACACTAAAAACAAGGTATCATATAAATCAATATAAAAATGATAAACAAAGCATTAAAAATTGTCACCAAAAAGATTTTGAAACAAAATATAGTAATATTTATCAAGTATTTACTATGAGCCACATACTAAGTGCTTTGTAAACATTTTCTTACATACACATCCAAACAAACCCAATAGTTAGTATTCTCTACATTGTACCATGAGGATCCTAAGACACAGAGAAGTTAATTAAGTTTTCCAAGACCACAAAGCTGGCATGCCCCAAAGCTTGAACTTGAACTCAGGTTTACTGATGCTAAAGCTCATGTGTTAGTTGTTATACTCTAGAATAGAAACTATTCATCCTTCAGATACTACCTTATTTGTTATCCATTCCTAACTAGAAATGGTCCCAAAAAGCTCCAATACAATTAAACTTTGCAGGAAAAGAATCAAATAATCACTTCTGCAGACATGAGAAAATAACAGGGCATCCTATCACAACTCTTCTCTACCTTTACTGAAATTCATGTTCATTCACCATCAACAGCACCTGCCCTCATGTACTGCACTGAAATTGTTAAA
The DNA here is from genome assembly GCA_028533065.1 of Trachops cirrhosus. Classification (NCBI taxonomy): domain Eukaryota; kingdom Metazoa; phylum Chordata; class Mammalia; order Chiroptera; family Phyllostomidae; genus Trachops; species Trachops cirrhosus. The sequence continues at coordinate 16,955,551 of CM052541.1, read as the reverse complement.
ATGTGCTTTGCTGGACTGTGTTAAACTTCCTCAAGCAACTTTTGACCACTTATTTCCTTAAACAAAATGCCCAATTTTTACTATTATGTAATGGTACTATCCTCTTCCCTCTTAAAGTAGAATGTTAAGGATTTCATTTGTTATAAAGAAATTTAGTAAGGTGCTAAAAACAGTGATATACACATATACACATTTTTAAAAGTTTAATTTTATTGTTTAAATATTCTGTGTTTACATTTTTCATTATTCAAATACAACAGTTTTCATACACACCCATATATTATATACATACCACAAATTTAGTAATGTGTGTTATAGTAACCTGATGCAAAAAGAAATAAAAACTGAACAGGAAAGAAATAAGTTTAATCATCTATGTACTTGTAGATAGCACTACAAATATTTCATTCATATTGGAAGATTAACTTTTCAGTATAGGGCACAAAACATGTGAAAGTATTTTCTGAAGATTAAATACATTTTGAATTTCAAGATATGTTAGTAAACACTCTTGATTTGTGTAGTTGAAAATAGAGAAATGACTACCAAAGTGGAAGCCTGTATGTAGAAAAGGAAAACTGATACACTTATGGATGTGCAAGGATACGACTCAGAGCTCTCACTCCACTCCGAACACAGAGGTCTCTTTTATGGCAAAAATACCAAGTGTTACATACACAGACATTCCCAGTATCGATTTATCATCACTCAATATCTGATACGTATTTTACGTACTCCATATTTGGTTGAATATATTATTAATGTAATCTCACACGAGAGTGCTAATTGTAAAGGTTTTTTAAAATGTTTTAATTTTCACCTAACTGGTTTATAGTCCACACATTGAAGTTAAGTAACTTGAAGGGGGGGGAGTAAATTTCTTTTTTTATTTGCTTCTGGGCATTGCTTTATTTAAAAGTGGTGACAAATTTAAAAAATATAAATAGATCTTTTAATAGAAATTTATGAATTCATGCTATAATATAATAATACTATAAAACAGACTTTAAAATTTAATGTACTTTAAAAAAAGAGACATTATATTTAATGTCCTGACTGGTGTGGCTGAGTGGGTTATGCATCATTCCGCACACCAAAAGGTCTGTGGTTCATTCGCTTCCTGGTCAGGGCGCATGCCTGGGTTGTGGGCCAGGTCCTGCTTGGGGGCACGTGAAAGGCAACCAATCGGTATTTCCCTCCCACACCGATGTTTCTCTCTATTTCTCCCTCTCTTCCCCTCTCTCTAAAAATAAATAAAATCTTAAATAAACAAACAAGCAAGTAAATTATAGTTACATCCACAATACACATGACTTAAGAATAGTCTCAGGAAATAATATTATTATAGAGATAGCTTAAATATCTTAATACAAAGATAAAAATAAGTTTATTATACTGATATTCAAACTATTCATTAATATATTCATATTTAGGAATCCTATTAAATAAAAACAAATCTAAAATATTGTAAATAAAATAAATTTTTAAATGGTTGACAAGAGAGTACATTAGTAAAAACTTTCTCCAGAGTAATAAAGCAATTAATATAAAAAGTTTACATTTTTCTTAATTTTGACATTTCCTAAATTTATTCTGAAAAATAATCACTATTATGTACACAGATTCAACTAAAAGATGTTCTCTGAGACTTTTTTTAACAAAGGAGGACAATATAAATTGAAAAAAAATAAAGTCCAACATAAGGGAATTTAGTAGATAAATTGTTTCCAAATAACAGAAAAATTGTATCACTAAATAAGTTGGTATAAATAAGAATTCCAGATATAAAAATATGTACAAGATATAAAATAAATACAAAACTTGGTTGTATAAACAGAAATACAATATCATTTTTGTAAAAATTACTATAGACTCACACAGATATATACATACACTCATTTGGATATTAAAAGACATACATCACCACATACAAAATATAAGTGGTGGTTCTTCCTAGTTGTGAGATTACAAAAAATATTTTCCTCAGTTTGGCATATTTTACTTTTGCTGAATAAATATATTATTTTACTGATAATCTAAAAGTTATATTTTAAATGTACAAAATAGTATGCAGTGTAAAAACAAGTCTAGTAATCTAGTTTTCCTCCAAATGCATGGAACAATTGCAAAGGTAACACAAAAATGTCAGATGATATGGTTCCAGTCTTTTCCACTAATTGGCTGTCTATTCTTAGGCAAATAACTTCTCTGAGACTTATATTTATTCTCTGTAAATTAACTGGAAAAAAATTATCATTTTAAGAACTCTTTCTGCAAGCAATTCCAAGTCTCATATATATTAGAAACAGAGCAAATATTCAAATGTAGTAATATGATAATAACCAAAATAATCTGCAACTTCAGTATTGTACTGAATTTATGTGTTTATTTATAAAATCACCCTGAAGTTCTGAGTATCTCAAGTGTTGTTGTTACTGATGTTCTTTTGTGGATGGCAAATATTTTAAATCATCTAGTCCTGAATTTTATATGTATTGAAATAATCTAATTGTGGAGCCAGGGCCGGCCAAGTACCCTTGGTCTTTGTTTTCGTACATCAGGCTGTCTGATCCCACTGCTGTGCAATGCCTGTTAGATGCTGGACAAATGAGTGGCTAGGCAGAATATATAAATAAGTACAATGGATGAAACCCCACTGAACTGTGTTTGCATGACTTCCATAAATTTCAATGAAATCAGTCTGAGCAAACGCTTTAATTTCAGACTGACAATCACTGTGAACTTTTCTATATTCTCTGTATAACATCTATTGAAAGTCTTAGAACAACAATGCTTGTGAATCACAATGGAAATTCTAAATTAAAAAATCTTTTAATATTTTCATTGAGAAAAAATTTAAAGGTCTTTGTTTTAGTTTGTTCTATAGCATACATTTCTATTTTCTTTATTAAACATTTTAATGTTTATAATTTTTAGGAAAAGTATAGGACAATATGAAGATGATACTGTCATGTCTTACATTAGAAAAGCTTTAAACATACATTTCCATCCTTGTCCAAAAACTGTATTTATAATCACTGCACTGTTATATTCAATAAAAGATTTTCTCAGTACAATATTTTACCTGTTGATGAAATGTTAACAGAAAAGTATACAGAACTCAGGGAAATGGAAATAGACTATTTACTATGTACCCACCATACCATTACAATCAATGACTACCCGAATGCTTAGAATACAAGGGGCTATTTGCAGCATGTTGAGTGGTAAATTCAACGTGGTAAGAACAGTCAGTGTAAACTCCCCCTTGTTAGCATGAGAGTGACTGCAATCCAAGGTCGGTGGTTTTCTTTCATTCTCTCTTTCTTCTTCCACCTCCAGCCATGAAAATAGAGCTCAGTTATTTCTGCATGGGTGCAAGGTGAATGAGGCTGTCAATTCTCCTTGCAGGGCTATTTATTACAGGTCACTGACTTAGTACAGCTATTTTTTTAATAAAAAAAAGTTATATAGCATTATCTCACTTACATGGGTATCTGACAGAAATGTGCAGAGTGTTATTTATTTATACAGAAATCTGCCAAGCGAGAGGCATCATCTTGCTTTGAGGGCCCTCCTGCTGGAAAACTGAGCAAGCCTGTTATGAGAATTAAAACACTGCACACTGTATGAAAGAAAACATAACACTATCCTACCGTGTGGAGCTGTTTCGGCCTTCAATCTGTAAAAATGTTGCAAAACTTAGAAAAGAAAATGTCAAAGTGCATCATTCTTCGAGAATATCTATGTAGTTTTAATCGTTCTCAGCTGTGAGATATACACATTATATATATTTAGTGCCTCGTTTCTGGTGAAACCATCATAGATCTACTTTGACCATAAATCAGCCTAATACACTAATAAATTAATTGATAAGGAATTGATTTTCTAGGTAAGTACATCTCAGTTTGCAGTTTTCAAGGGACAGAGATTCCATCCCTGGAAAAATAGTCTTAGCAAATGTAATTGCAATCATTGTCTCTGATTTCAAGGACAGATATGACACCAATTAGTTTTCCCCCCATAATATCCTCATTGCAAATTATATTATGAATGAATGTTATTTCTCAATTACAAATTATATCATTTCATCTCAGAATTCCCCAAGACCCACCTAAAAATCTTGAGAATTAACAGACATTTAACAGTGTCAAGGATGTTAAATATACTCCAACATTTGCATAGTTGTAAAAACTACAGAGCATAACAAAATGGTCTGAAAGAAGGGCAGTGATGCATGAAACCACTAAGAATCA